>OZ038444.1:21154094-21226594 GCA_964036265.1 Daptonema setosum
CATGTTTGCTGTTTATGCAACTCTTCATCCATTCTTCAACGATTCCATATGGTATTACTGGTAAGATGATTTAGTTTAAAGTTAGTGATGGTAAGTGGTAAGACTTCTGAAGATGACGATACCTTGCCACCGGAGCATTGCGTCAAGACTCAAGCCCTTTAATCCTACCCAACTTGAATTGCATGATTTGTACACTTCTCTCTTTATGCATAGAAGTACATATGTAAAGAATTTTGGTATGCCATTCACATTTTGGCATTCTTTCTCACTGAAATAAAGCAGTCTTTTGTACATCTAATATGATATTCCACTATAACGCCGGTCCACAAGGTGACTTGAGTAAAACTGCTGGACTTGAGCTGGCACATTTTACCCCACTCTTCCTGTAGGGAGTACTGTAATTCATCCAATTGGGGTTTTTATGCAGGTTTTTTATAACTCGAATTGATTAAAGTTCCGAGAACTTTCCCTCCAACCGAATACGTATGTATGAACATTCTAACTAACACTGATGTAAGAAAGGTTGCCAGTGCCATGCCAACCTGATCACGATTCTTCTTATCCCAGACTCATTTCTTCGACCAACGGACTATATAAAGACATTCAATACAAAAGCTGTGGCAAAGTATTCAGTTCACTGGCGGATAGGCTAATCCTCCAAAGATGGGGAACTTCGTCAAAGAGGGAGGAATTGGCAGAACTTAGGTCATTTTTGCCTACATCTTAGGGAACAAATTCTACCTTTTGGAAACGCCAAACAGGGTGTTGATTTCACGATTTCCCTCCCTTGTCGTCCGCTAGTGAGTCTGTTGCTACTGTAATCACGTTTCAGTAAAGGCACAAAAATGCCCAATCAACTCGGATGTTTATTTATGTAAGCACATGCCTGTCTTTCTTTTGTTTGTCTGACTATCTTAAGCAGTAAAATCGGATACAACAAAGAAGTTGTACACTTCATGGAGCCCATTATCTTCCCTTCGATCTGAAGATATTGTTGAATGCCATGCCTTTTTCAGATGATTGTTATTATACATATTGTACTTGTTTTATTACTTTTCTTCTCGAGCCGGACAACCACGTTCACTCTTTGCAGAACTTTTTTCTGATTGAATAATATTCAAAGTGATCAGAAAATGTAATAATCAAGTATGTAACTGTAAAAATGTAGTAATAAAAACAGTACTTTTCACGTGGAAAAAGTTTGGTCAACTTGAAAAAGTGGGTGTAGATTTCCAGTGCAGAAGGATGATCTGTTCTAAATGCCGTATACATAATGTATGTGTAAATACATACGTCATTGTTAGAAACATACGGACTGTCTACTATTCGCACCACAAATATAAAACTCATTCTATCTCAGTTTAGTTCATTCATTATGACCAAAAGCAATCAAGCCCGCATTATTTATCAATTTCGAATGTTCATGCAGTATTTTCCATTAGTGCGTCTATTTTCATTCTCTTACTCTGCTGAATCACAATGAACCATTGAAATCTGCTGCAGGAAAAAAGTATAAGTAGACGAGTGTTTATCTTTTCATAATTCGGCTCTGCTACTCAATTCATGCATGTTTTACAAAACGTCAACTCATTCGTTTTTCAAGCATTACACACAAGTTTATTGTTGACACTTGCGTGGAAACAGTAACCCTGTTAATGGCTAGATTGTGATATGAATATTGGTCACTGAAGAAAGGTTATTTACGTTAGGCCAGAAAACAGTATGCACATGTATTTACGTACTGAAACTCTAATATAAAAAAATTGGCGTTTCATGACGCCAAGCTGAATAAAGTTCTGTCAGTTCTTGTTTCTATGAAGTTTACTATTCATTGAGTGGGTCACGCAAAATTCAAATTCAAATTTATTCAGTTGTTATGTCATAATAGCAAAGTAGCATACCAAGTCACAATAGTGAAATAACGGTCATCCTATTTACAATGACAATCACGGATCATCAACAACGTTCTTGATGTTCTTCATCAACAACTGTCTCAACTCGGGGCTCGAACCAGAAACGTCGGCGAACGAGGCCGGCGTCTTAACCACTTGACGATGGAAGCGACAATATTTGAAATCATCAACAAAAATTCTCAAAGTTATCGTTCGTATATGTAGTATATACATCACGCAAAATCAGATGAAGTTTTTTAATTCTCACGTTCATGCAGTGGGAATCCCCGGATACCGTAATACCCAGGAATTAATTACATACGATATTATAAATGGAAATAACTATATTGCGTCGTAATATCGTGATTATGAATTTGATTTTGGGTTTCCGTTTTTAGGAGTCATAAAATTGAAGAGTGCGATTTAGGCTTTTTGTTATTTTTTGTTTTGTTTTTGTGCGTTACTTTTATTAGGTTTGGTTCACATGAAATGAATACAATATGCAACCTGTTTCTCAACACGGTTTTTTACAGCAATCGTTTATATATTTTATGCATTTGAAACTTTCGAGAAAATTCAATTTTGTTCTGTTTCGTCAGACTTATTGTTTATTATGCAATATTATACACCATTTCACTATTATTATATTTTATTTCTTTCCTGAGTCGTTTACGCCTCCAGAAATGGTTATCTTCCGGTCCCAATGTTAGTTCCAACAAAAGAGCAGTTAAAAGGGCCAAAGCCGGAAACCGTTTAACTTTTATATGGCTTTTGTTGACTGTATGACATAAGCAAGCCCAATCACAATCGGTTGTTACTCAATTTTATCATGAAAAATGATAATTTAGAAAAAAATTTAGTACTATGATACTCCCTGTACTTGGAAAACTTGTCGTACATAGCAAACAATGTGGCTGCTATAAAAGTGGCAGGGATTCACCATGGAAGACATCAGTAAAAGTACCTATTTCGAATCGTACATAGTTGTTAAAACAACAACTGGACGTTTTGTCGCTTCCCTTGTCAAGTGGTTTTTAAGGCACCGGCTGGCAAGCCGATGGTCCGAGTTCGAACCCGGGGGTTGATACACAACGCATTCAACGAACGTTGCCGAGTTCGAACCGGATCAATGATTGTTATACATACGTAAATAGGGTGACCTATACTTCACTATATTTGTGATTTGGTATCCAACTTTGCTATTATGGCGTACCAACTTAAATATCTGAAGTTTGATCTGATTTGAACGACATATCCACCGAAGTAACTTAAAAAATCTGATAGAAAACCTTTAACTATAAGATTCTATCATTATACTTTCGTGTGTAAAACATATTGCACGTATTATGGTAAAATGCTAACGTTTAATTGGAATATGGTCCGATGAACCTCAATTCATTCATATCGTCAGTACACATTATATATTTTGAAACGTTATCTCTTGTGATGCATGTGCTTTCAATCGGAACCAATTTTCCGGGGTATAACTAAAAAGTATTATGTTTTCATTGTTTTGTTTTCATCAGTGTTTTCATTGTTTTGTTGCACAAAGACATTCAATCAACCAAGCATAACCGTCCATAAACGAAACAGACAGTATTCGTCCTTGCACAGTAAACTTTCAGGAGCGACTCCTTTCAGTTTCATGTACGTTAACAGACGGCCCGGACAACCTAAACAGTAGAAAAATGAAAAAATGTTATTATTGTATCTGAACACTAGCGGACCAGAAGGAGAGGGAAAAGTGAAATTCCCCCCTCTTTGGCGTTTTAGTAAAGTATAATTTGTTCCGTAAGGTGCAGGTCAATTGACCTGACCACTGCCAACTCCGCCTCTTTGGAGAAATACCCCTCCCTTTCGAGGATTAGCTCGGCCTCCAGTGCATCTGAATATTTCATTTCAAGCAGCAATACTTTCGTGTTTATACCTACCGTATATCTGAATTCAATGCACGTAATATTGTTTACTATGTTATCCAACTTGCTTAACAACAACAACAACAACAACAACAACAACAACAACAACAACAACAACAACAACAACAACAACAACAACAACAACAACAACAACAGCAACAACAACAAAACCAATTCATTGTGTCCAGCCAATTTTATGCAAGTACATACTACTAAGCGTGTATGTACTAAACGTACGTAATTGGTCATACGTGACCAGGCTTACCGGAACAAGCCTATCCAATTTTCTTGTCACCAAAAATTTTCGGCGCGGAATTTGAATTCATGGCAATTTTGGTTTTTGTTGGAAAATTTAGAAGAACCCTGTTTAAAAGGACATTTGTCCAACTCACGAGTCTAATTCATCGCATATGTACATTTGTGAGTTACGGGGCCATGATGTTTTTGATTACCTGAAGCCCGAACCAAGCTGTATAATAGGTTACAACAGTCTCTAACATTCTTTCCACCTCAATAGCATACGATTGTGTTTCACCTCACCGTCGCCTACATAACTAAATAAAAATAGAAAAAATCGGATTGCCTGAGAAAACCTACAGTTAGGCGTCGACGAAAAAATGTTGAACTCTTAGCGGTTTTAGAACTACTATATGGTGGGTAGTAATCGACCTATGTAAGTATTAGGGTCCACAAATGTTTAAATCTAAAGAACGGCCACTTTAAACTGAAATTTTTTAATAGATTTCTGTACTCAAACGGCGATAATAATGGATAGAATTTCCATGGTCATTCTCCATTTTACTGCGGTCATTTTGATCCATATAACGTGGCAATTAAGTGATTATTCGACAAACAAATTATTTGAAATTTCTCATTTGGTCGGCTGACTGGTTTATAATATTCAGTGGTTTTATAATCTATAATTCTTATTATATTTATATAATTCGGCAGCTTTCCTACTTTTTCAGAGTTTTTAGTAGTATTGTTTTTCCCTCTTGAATATCCTAAAAATAAGCAAACTTCTGCAAAGGACGGTTAACCTGGTAAAAATAAATTATTGTTAGTGTCCTGTGTGCGAAGGAGTGCTCACCTTCCCCGGCTCGGGCTCAAGTGGTTTCAGCTTCGAAAAACATGCATGATTTGTAATCCGCCCGAAAAAACGGACTTGTAAATTGGTTCCAAGTGTCAGTATGGAATGGATGTCCAGTTGTAACATCTCAGTTTGGACAGCACCACTCTGCATTAGCGGACGAGGAGGGTAGGGAAAAGTGGAGTTCTCCCCTCTTTGGCGTTTTCAAAAAGTAGAGTTTGTTCCCTAAGGTGTATGAAAATGACCTAATTTCAGCCTATTTCCCCTTATTTGGAGAGTTTCCCCTCTCTTTGGAGGTTTGACTCGTCCGCCAGTGCCACTTTGTCATATTCAACAAAAAGTACATATCCACAGGGGAATTAAAAACACACTTCATTAGGGTGCTTTCAGAGTAAAAAGGAAAGTAAAAAGGAAAGTAAAACGGAAAGTAAAATCTGTAAACCAATTGACCGAAAAGTCAATTTTGTTCCCAAAATTTTGTTTTCAGTCAATAGGTTTACAGATTTTATTTTCCGTTTTACTTTCCTTTTTACTTTCCTTTTTACTCTGAAAGCACCCTTAGGGCTTTCAGCAGTGGAAAACAAACGAGAACAGGGGTTTACGGGATTTAAAATTAATGTCCAAAATTTGTAAAAAGAGTAATTCAGTTCTGATTATCAATAATTTTTGGTACATTCCCTGCCCTGCCCTGCCCGCCTGCATTTTTCTCTTGTGTTATTAAAGATTTTTACACAAACTAGGAAAGTGGTTGGTTTCAACTTCGGGTCTCAAAAAGTGTCTCAAATCTGACAGGTTGTGGGTGACATTTTGCGTTTCTGTTTAGGTTTCGGCGGAGTATACATATATATGTACATACGCCGAATCACGTTTTTCCTTTATACCATACTTGACTACTATTTGCCACTAAATCTGCAGCGGCAACCACAGAATAATTTGAGATCTGCATAATCCCAACAGACTTCGTTTATTCAAATAACATCTTTTATAAAGAACTTGAGACTTTCTACATTCCTATAATCCCCAGCCGCAAAAAAAGAATAATTAGTTTTCCATGTAACATTGAATCGCCCGCAAAAATTGTCATCGGTATTATAGTTATCATTACTTTTGCCATTCAATTATACCGCAAATGAGCATGATAATGACATGTACCTTTCCACAAATTGGCCCTGCATCAAATTCTCAGAACAAGACGTTGTTTGCTCCTTTCTTCTGAGATCTTGAAGACGAGTGTTTTTGTCAGTCGGTTCAATTGTCACGTACATATTGTTGACGCTTTTCTGATCAGTTCCATGTCTACTGTACAGCGTGCTTCCGAGTGAGGGTGGGGAGGGCGAATCGTTTCAGTTGAACTTCGAAGACGTTTTCTCCATAACATTCATTTCTTATAACATTTTTGGGAATAGTAAAAACTCCAATAGCGGACGGAAGGTATAAAGTTGTGTATGCAAACTCTGCTACATGACATTCGACGATCCGCTTATCGATATGTCCAATAAAAATATTGTACATTTTAATGTGTTCAGTTCCCATGAGAGCTGCCGAGCGAGTCGACGAGGTTATTCGATAAGCTACAAAATAATGTCTTTTCTGGCCTACTACCATAACCGGGAAGACGATAAAGTTGATCACGCTTATATGTCCGTTCAAAGAACTGTTATAATAGCAACTTATTATGCTTATTGTTGTCATGTCAACTGCCGTCTATCAAAACATCCGCCTGCCTTCATTCAGCTCTTCCACCAACTTCCATATCCTGTAAAAACCGCTTCTCATCAGAGAAAAACATATAAATATAGCGATCAGCAGCAAGTTCGAGGACCATGTAAAAGCTTTTCGTGATAAGCTTCTCTAAGCCTCTCTAAAGGTTTTCAAATGTGAATGTCCTCTGGAGAGCTGGAAGTGGAACGGCCTTTCCGTTTCCCGTTCGAAAACGGGGTTCTAGTTTCGTCCGGTTTCCCGTTTCATCCGGTTTCCGGTTTCATCCGATTTCCCGTTTCATCCGCTAACCAGCATTTCCGAAAGCCGCCCGATTTCATGATCATGCCAGGCGTTTATCATGGTCAAGCTTTTCACTTGAACATCAATTATTTATCTACATTAAAAAGTATAAGTAAAAAAAAATCTCAGATATATTAAAACAGACGGAAATCACTTGTTTTGTCTGAAAACAGGTATAAATTTATTTTTTAAGTAGCTACTTGTCATGGATCACAAAAATAATTCCCCATTTGCTCCATTCTTTTTTATGCCATCGTATCCATCGCGAAATTTCTAATGAAAGTTCAACTGATGTATATGTCAGATGTTCGAGAAGCAAGTTCTCGTCATTTTTAGTGATGAAAAATGAAAGGAAAGCATTCAAGACTGGTCAGCATGGATAATCCGAACCAATCGTTCGTTGACGCGTAATCAGGTATTTTATGTATAAAATCTTATCTAAAGAAGTCAGTGCGTGAGAGAAACACCAAAATCATAACTATGACCACGATCCACAATTAATACATCGACATACAGTAGCAGTAGCAGCTTTGAAACAGAGATATTTCGTCATCCATACTGAACTATGGGAATTCTCCCTATTGAATATGATCAGTTTCAGTCTGTACTATTCAAATTTGCCGTGATTAATTTGACAATTTTCAGTTCGAACTTTTTTAATTTTTCGTGATGAATGTGAACAGTTTCAGTCTGAACTATTGAAATATACTTTAATGAGTTTCAGTCCAGTTTTATTATGTGAAAAAAGAAATTTCGTCACCGAAACTTTCTAGAATGCCGTCCTCTAATTATAATTTTATTCAAGAATATCTGACGGCTATACATAAACGGCAAACTTTTTAGCTACCTAATTATCAAGGTTTTATATGCGGCTTATACATATGTACATATTAACTACGTACTTCCAAAATAATTAGGTGGTTCAGATATTTATTCATATGTTCAGAACGCCGCTGTCTTATCTTTGAATAAATGAACTAATAGTCTTTAGTGAATGCGTCAATGCTCTCTAATTGAAAGTAAAAACACGTGTCAGCTTTTCCAATAAAACTGTTTCTGAAGCTGATCCGAGCGTGATTATAAACCTAAATTGGATTTTGCCTGGATAAGCAGTTGATATTCAATAAAGTAGTTTGGTAAGCTTTTTCCGGGTTTGGTGTATGTATTTATGTAAGTATGTATGTATGTAAACTGTAGTTGTTATAAAGCGATCCACAGTAAATTTTCCAGTTAATGATCAGTTTTGTTTTTTGTTTTTGTTTAAAAAACTAGATGTTATTAGTCACGTGCGCATTTAATGCACTTCATTATTCCTTGTGATGTGAGGCACAACTTCCCACAAGCTTCAGACCGTTTCAACATGTTCCTTCCGTTCACCATTTTCTTTAACACTTTCGTGAAACACCTTCATTACAAAAGCGGCTAGACTTTACTGAAACTGTTGCGTAGTTGACCGACCAGATATTCATGGAACTCAATTAACAGTGGCGAAAACCCCAAAGGAACCACTCCTCCAAACACAGGACAACAGGTTTCGGGACTGGCACTTCAGTACTCAATGTATCTACTGTCAGTGTCTACCAGTACTTCCTTCCTCTGTGTTCACGTCAGCGTAAACTTGGCCATTCGATTCCGTGTTGATTGACCACGGTATAACTTTTTCAGGAGATCTTGTTGGAATTTTTGTTCTCTGAAAACCTTCACCTATACGATTATTAAGTCGGGCTCTCATTATTAGTATGTATTATTAATATGTTGTCCACGCGTAGTGTGATGTGAACGTCGGGAAATTCCGGTTTAGATTGAACGCAAGCCGAAATTCAAACGCGCGCCGAAAAGATTACGGTAAAAATTTCGGAATAACGAGAAACTCTGGTCAGACTTTAAAAACTTGAAGAACTGGAAGAAGTTGGTTTGATCGCAGTCGGTAAGGAATAGAGAAGAACTTTTTTCGGCAAACATGTTGTTCGATGTTGCAAATTTCCCTCGCTAAGAAAACCGAGGTTTCAGATCTGCAGTCGAATATTATTTTCGATCATTTATTATGATGAGCCGTTTGTTATCAATCGTTTTTAAGAAAGCACTCTCTATCAACTAGATATAATCCGATATACAGTAGAAGTCATTACGATCTAAACCAAGATATCCGAGAAAATCCTAATCGAATCATATCAACAGAACAGATCGAGTCCGTTCCTTAATTTATGGGGACTTAACTGGTTAGCAAATGCAGTACGTACGGATACGGTTGATTTATAAGTCGTTTGAATACGATTGTCGTCATATGTAGGATTGTGACTACTGTATGTTTTTGTTCTGATTACTGTAGAAGAAGTCACTATGCCATCTGTTGATGACATATTCATAAACATACAGCATGTAGATTATGTGCATATGTCTGCAGTCTTTGTATCCCTATTTTTCCAACACTTGGGCTAGTAACTGAAAAATCCGATTTTATTGCTAGAATAATTTATCTTTGAGAAATGACTTTTTAATGAGGATGTTATAATAACGACTAATATATAAATGTGTTATTCATTCTTCATTAATTGATAATTGGCCCAATCTGTCAAGTTCGCGCATGTATCATATAAAATAAATACACTTCATTCACAGGATGTCGCTTCGCTATTTTTGCCTGTCACATACAGACATATAATTTATAAAAAAACTGGAAAAGTTGTTGTCTTCATTTCAGCAGATGACAGATGGGTTTCATGTATATATGTATGTTGTGTTCGATGAGCACATGTATATACAAACATATGTACATACATATTGTATATACGTACATACTCTCTCTATTTACAGTTCTTTGTTCAATTGATTAAAACTCGTTTTCTGTGACATTTTTTGTAAAATCTTTTTTCATTCTCAAATCTTCGCCAATAAAATGCATGTTTGAATGAAATAATGATGCATTTCAGTGACCGAAGGAGGAGTCCGTTCCAGCATGCCCACTGAGGTGTTATTTTAAGGTGAATTATTTTACCCCATAGAACAGACAGACGTGCACTAAATTCGGGCGTGAGGGAAAGGTTCTACAACAAATGTCCCAGAAATTGTATTCCCTTGATAAACGGAATGTATGTAGGTGCTGGGTCTCGACTATCGTGATCCAACGGGCCTGTTTAGAAACTCTCCATGTCACTCTTGGTAACTGTATTGCTATTAGCCAAGCGCACATCATCTCAAGTTCACCTAATCTTTTTTTAACGTTGGCTTGCTGGATTTTCCCTTTTCCCATTGTTTCCCAGTTATAAGATAAAAATCGCATCCGCTCACCTGTCCATCATGACCTTATTTTCTCAATCTTTTTCTTCTTAATTATTTGTAGTAAAACATTTGCTTTGTAGTTAGTTAACCCATGTATGGATCATATAATGAAAATTTATTGCCGAAAGATCCGGTTTTCCAAGAGCAATCGGTTAATATCGTGAAGAATGTGAAGCTAATTTAACCTTGGCTTGCTAAATTTCCCCTTCCCCATTGTTTCCCAGTTCTAAGACAAAAATCGTATCCGGTCACCTGTCTATCCTGACCTTCTTTTCTCAATCTTTTTTTATCAAGTTAATAAGTCCAGTTATTAAATAAAACATCTGCTTTGTAGATAATCTGTGTGTGATCCATATAATGAGAATTTATTACTAAAAGATCCGGGTTTACAAACGGAGGGAGATCACAAGATGAGTCAAACTCGCTATTGGTGCGAACTATTTTATAACTGAAGTTCGAATATATTGCGACAACAATCCGCGCAATTTGTCTGCATTCTGTAAACGTTTGTCCAGCACACTAACCCGCAAAATTTGAATGCGAGAAAAGTTTTCGAGTCGGCGACCTCGGTTCACAATATTTCAGTGACTTTTTTGAATTTTTTTTCAGATTCGGATTCTCCATCAAATTGGAGCTTGCATGAATTTTTTCATCTTCGTACATGAAGTTTTCAGCGATTTTCCGTTTTTTATTGCCGGTTCCGAAGAAAATTCCCGAAACTCCAAACTTGTTGAATCAGATGGCTCTGACGTACGGAAAATTCTTACATGCTCCAAATTTGATGTACAACTCGAATCTGAAATAAGAATTTGAAAAAAGTTTATGAAGTATCGTGAACCGAGGTCGCCAACTCGAAAACTTTTCTCGCATTCAAATTTTGCGGGTTAGTGTGCTGGACAAACGTTTACAGAATGCAGACAAATTAAAATTTTGTCGCGAAATATTCGAACTTCAGTTATAGTTGTCTTTGACACTTCTAGCAAGTGGTCCAACTTCATCACCACAGCACTTCGAGAATCGAACCCCATGGTTGCGCACTATAATCAGGTTCCTTGGCACTGAGCTACGAAGCCCACGTCGTTGTCTCGATAAGGTCTTTTTTGACAAATCCAGACGCCAAAAAAGTTCAGTCTGTCATTTTTGACTAATAA
This sequence comes from Daptonema setosum, assembly GCA_964036265.1. Classification (NCBI taxonomy): domain Eukaryota; kingdom Metazoa; phylum Nematoda; class Chromadorea; order Monhysterida; family Xyalidae; genus Daptonema; species Daptonema setosum. The sequence continues at coordinate 21,165,424 of OZ038444.1, forward strand.
AGCAATGATGATGATGTTAATGATGAAGATCAACCCGAAAACAGATGCATGCTCAAGGGTTTGTAGTCCTCAACGATGTTCATCATTTCTTACATATGTTTGTTAGGACCATCCAGACTTGATGTCACTATCGTGCACCATTGTTTCAGAGTAGGTGGTGCAGCAGTTTATTGGATACTCACGGAATCGTTGTCAACTGTAAGCCACTGTTTATAACCGACGCCTATGCAACACGCGATGATCGCTTGCGTTCCAGTATGTATCGGACATTTGGGGATAATATTGATTTCCGCGTGAGCCGAATTATCCTATTTTAGCATAGCATATTGATTCCTGGGAACCATGGTTTGCTATTCTAACTTGACGCAAACTTTAGGTTTTGCGGTAATCAGGATGATCGATCTATATCTTATTTGATTCACCCTAAAAATCATGGCTATTTTTATAAGACTTTGATTCATTGCGGTCAGATTAAAGAGCCATGCCAGACTCTGATCTTTGTGAGAAGATTAGATAAACTTACGGCTTCATGGCGCAACCCAAATCCTCTTTACTTGCATTAATAGTTACAAATTATTTGCATACTCATTGCCTTGCATCTACATAATAAGTAAGGAGTCACAACTCATTATCTAATACTATAAAGAAACAGTGTTCGTCCGTCTGTAACGCTAGCCCGGTTTACCACAGTTAACGCCAGCCCGGTTAACCACAGTTGCTATTTTCACGTATGGTGCAGCAATAGCAGTCTGGAGTAGGCCGATAGTAGGTTAATGTTTCACGAGCTAATGTTTCAGTCCGATAGTGGGTTAATGTTTCACGAGCTAATGTTTCAGTAGAAAACAGCTGTCCCCATTTTAAGAAATGGGGACAAAATGCAGTTTGTTATATTAACGTCAAAACGAACTAATGTTTCATACATTAAAGTTATAGTGGGTTAATGTTTCACGAGCTAATGTTTCAGTAGAAAACAGCTGTCCCCATTTTAAGAAATGGGGACAAAATGCAGTTTGTTATATTAACGTCAAAACGAACTAATGTTTCATACATTAAAGTTATATGAGTTAATGTTTCACGAGCTAATGTTTCAGTAGAAAACAGCTGTCCCCATTTTAAGAAATGGGGACAAAATGCAGTTTGTTATATTAACGTCAAAACGAACTAATGTTTCATACATTAAAGTTATAGTGGGTTAATGTTTCACGAGCTAATGTTTCAGTAGAAAACAGCTGTCCCCATTTTAAGAAATGGGGACAAAATGCAGTTTGTTATATTAACGTCAAAACGAACTAATGTTTCATACATTAAAGTTATATGAGTTAATGTTTCATGAGCCTAAACGAGCTAATGTTTCAGTAGCGACCAGTGGCCTGTTTTCACAACTGTCCCCATTTAAATAAATGGGGACAAAAGCCTGTTTTCACGTATGTCCCCATTTTATGAAATGGGACAAAAGCCTGTTTTAACACCTGTTTAGTTCGGCAATAGATTACTTTCCACGGGAAGCTTCAAAATGGCACAATAGATTATTTCCACAGGATATTCATTGCAACGGTAATAGATTACTTTCCACGGAAGGTTCCTAATGGCTCAATATATTATTTCCACGGGATATTCATTGCAACGGCAATCGATTACTTTCCACGGGAAGTTCCTAATGGCTGAATATATTATTCATATGCTAAATTAATCTGATTTTAGTGTCCACGGGATATATCCAATACTGAAAGTAATACTTTTTTTAAATAATATTTTTACATGCAATGATTAACGCAACGGTAATAGATTACTTTCCACGGGAAGCTTCAAAATGGCTCAATAGATTATTTCCACGGGATATTCATTGCAACGGCAATCGATTACTCTCCACGGGAAGTTCCTAATGGCTCAATAGATTATTCATATGCTAAATTAATCTGATTTTAGTGTCCACGGGATATATCAAATACTGAAAGTAATATTTTTTTAAATAAATTTTTACATGCAATGATCAACGCAACGGTAATAGATTACTTTCCACGGGAAGCTTCAAAATGGCTCAATAGATTATTTCCACGGGATATTCATTGCAACGGCAATAGATTACTTTCCACGGAAGGTTCTTAATGGCTCAATATATTATTTCCACGGGATATTCATTGCAACGGCAATCGATTACTTTCCACGGGAAGTTCCTAATGGCTGAATAGATTATTCATATGCTAAATTAATCTGAGTGGAAGTTCCTAATGGCTGAATAGATTATTCATATGCTAAATTAATCTGATTTTAGTGTCCACGGGATATATCCAATACTGAAAGTAATACTTTTTTTAAATAATATTTTTACATGCAATGATCAACGCAACGGTAATAGATTACTTTCCACGGGAAGCTTCAAAATGGCTCAATAGATTATTTCCACGGGATATTCATTGCAACGGCAATCGATTACTTTCCACGGGAAGTTCCTAATGGCTCAATAGATTATTCATATGCTAAATTAATCTGATTTTAGTGTCCACGGGATATATCCAATACTGAAAGTAATATTTTATAAATAATATTTTTACATGCAATGATCAACGCAACGGTAATAGATTACTTTCCACGGGAAGCTTCAAAATGGCTCAATAGATTATTTCCACGGGATATTCATTGCAACGGCAATAGATTACTTTCCACGGAAGGTTCCTAATGGCTCAATATATTATTTCCACGGGATATTCATTGCAACGGCAATCGATTACTTTCCACGGGAAGTTCCTAATGGCTGAATAGATTATTCATATGCTAAATTAATCCGATTTTAGTGTCCACGGGATATATTCAATACTGAAAGTAATACTTTTTTAAATAGTATTTTTACATGCAATGATCAACGCAACGGTTATAGATTACTTTCCACGGGAAGCTTCAAAATGGCTCAATAGATTATTTCCACGGGATATTCATTGCAACGGCAATCGATTACTTTCCACGGGAAGTTCCTAATGGCTCAATAGATTATTCATATGCTAAATTAATCTGATTTTAGTGTTCACGGGATATATCCAATACTGAAAGTAATATTTTTTTAAATAATATTTTTACATGCAATGATCAACGCAACGGTAATAGATTACTTTCCACGGGAAGCTTCAAAATGGCTCAAAAGATTATTTCCACGGGATATTCATTGCAACGGGATTGTGAAACTGGCTCGATAGATTACCTTCCACCAAACTAACTGGTTCAATAGAGCAGTGTTTAACAATGTAGTACAACAATCTAATACCCAGATCTCTAATACTCGGCCCTAATTCTCGGCAGAATACTCGGCAGAATACCCGGTAAAGCGCGCGAAGCGCGCACAGAAGCACAACTCGAGCAGAATCCCCGGGCCCAATACCGGGCTGCAGTCCCTAGTCTATGTTTATATGATTTTACTGTTCGAAAACGCTCACGTAACCCTGGTGTTCCTAGCAACTTAACCCACGTAACTCATTATCATGTCTTGATTTCAACTATGAATGTATTATGATAACATCACACGTATGGACCTTTGTTCACATTACCTCGGAAGGTTTATAAGCCCAACACCTCTTTACTAGTTTTATAATGTTCCCTCTATTGACTGTCTCTTACGGATACCTGATAACGCACTAAAGTGGTCTGAACCAAAGAATTCCGTTTTCTTCGTCAATGGATCTTCATAATGTACATAGAGACGTTTTTAGTTTTAGTTTACGAAAAATACCCCAGAATATTCATAATACGTAATAGCAATCCTCACGTACGCATCCCTTTCATCTGTCAACAATAGTTACTGTATATTTGACTGCTACACGTAAGATACATTCTATACCAAAGTGCATGTTATTTTTGGGTAATTTTTTGCAGTTGGTGGGAACCTTTCGATGTGAATTATGTACGGAATCAAATATGCCCCAGTGATCAGCATTTTTCCTTACTTCTTCCAAACCATTCCATTGACAACTCTCGCATCGAAAACTACCAACTAACGTTGTTTGCCCTTTTACTAGACAAAGACTACGTATTTGAGAAAGACTTTAGTTAATTAATCTGTTTTCCTGATAATGAAACGTGATACGCTGCTGTTATCAGTGTCGGAATACTGTATAACTGTATGCCCAGGATATCTATTGTGGTCGAGTCACGTCATCATTCGTCAGCTTCAATGCCCATCGACCGAACCACGGAACGCGATCTGATTCAATGCTGTTATTTTGTTGTTATTATTATTATTATTATTATTATTGTTGTTGTTGTTGTTGTTGTTGTTGTTGTTGTTGTTGTTGTTTTTGTTTTTGTTGTTGTTGTTGTATTCAATTGATTCAAGTTGTCACAACAGGATCCTGGAAAAACAAGTAAACAACCATGGAAATATAGATATTCTGATGAGTTTCTTTATAGTGAAAAGCATTTTAATCACGTTTCTTTGCAAGACTTTTTACGGGCAACGGCAGTAATCCCAGAGCAACGCGTCGGGGTCCTTTGCTCTTCGTATAATCACTGGAGTAAGCAAGTTTTTGTTTTTCACCTGCTCTTATATCTTTCGTAAGAAGCTTTCTCTTACCTTCATCTTAAGACCGATTACGTTACTCCTGTATTCCTATGCACACTTTAAATATAGAACAGGATGATATTTAACGAGATAAGTATTTTATCTACGAGGCAGGACGGGATACATCGTATAGAATGCATCAGTATGTTACGGATCCATTTTTTGAAGAACGCTCTAAAATATGATCAGTGAACGTTAGCTTTGACCACCTGGTACGTAGCTTTAGAAATAATTTCCGCTTTGTTTGCATTCATGTTAACAATACAATAAGCAATAGTTCCGTTGTTTTGCTCATTCAAACTTTTCATTGGTGATCAACGTAGTACATTCATGTAATGCGCAGAGAAATGAGGAACGTCCCTCCCTCCTGAATCATTATGACTCTCTTTCAATCAAAATGCACACAACATAATGTTTTAAGACAGACAAATTTGCCTGAGCCTCAGCAGACGATGACGCTGAACTATATAACCAAACGTGAATTACTGTGCAAAAAGTCCTAATGAATCAGTACAACGAAGAAAGTCACCTTCAGAAAAATTTGTCCTACAATGTAAAAACGACTTCGAGATTCTAATGAAAAACAAACACTTCCGTTGGATCAGACTGTGAAATATCAAAATCACTGTTGGGTCCCACACTTGGGTAACGTGTGTGACGATGATTGGGCCACAACTCAACCGTCCAATCAATCATCATCACCCAAGTTTAGACAATCACGCGGAAGAACAGCAGTGCGAGTGCAATATACTGCACTGCAGCGACTCACAGCCCAAGTGACAAGTTTCAACCTGATGATTAATGGTCTGAGAAGCCTGGCATTGCAATAGAAGCCATCAAAGGTCTTTTTCATTCATTGACAAAACTCTGACATCGTGTCGTGAATAGTTCGGACCGAGAATTAAGGTACCATTTAGAGCAGTATTTAATTTTCTACCTTAACAAATAACATGAAAGTTACATGAGTTTTTCATATCAGGGAACACCCTGCGCGTCTGCATGCTGCACGCCATGGTGCATGGTTACATTTTTCGGCTTACTAAACGAAATTCTATTAACCATCAATTAATGGAACGTGCTTGCAGGCACTAGCGGACGATAAGCGGAGTCAAAAATAGAAATCCCTTCTTATTGGCAAAATTAAAATTTTAACTTAGTACCTTAAGGTGTATGTAAAATAGCTTGACAACTGTCATTTCTCCCGTTTTTTGACGAATTTGCCCTTCCTTTAGAGGCTTGGCTCGTCCGCCAGTGATTGCATTTGTATGGAATTGATTAAAATTAACCACAATGAGTCAAAAACTGCTGAAAAGGATCTATCCATGACACGGCTATTGTTTTGGATGCAATGTGCTTTCCTTTCAAGAACCTTATAACCGTGATTATTGCTCGATCCTCATCTCTGTGTATTGATGTAAAAATCGTTTTGTAATGCTGTTTCCATGATGAGTTGTGCCCTTCAACTTGAACATTGAAGCCAGCAGATGTTTAGCTAAATTTACAAAACCTAAAATACGAAATGCAATGCATACAATTACCGTAAATCTTCATACGAACACCATAACACACCGTTCTACGGAGCAAGTTTCCAATATAACACGCACTCATTTTAGATAGCTCATCAGACAACCAGTTAAGCCAAACTCCCCAATAAAGATATGATATTTTAATATTGATATCGGCGTAAATGAAACCGATCACTTGAGTATATTCTTTAAACAAAAACAATAATAAATGTAATTTATCATTATAATTGAATGGGCACATCCTCAATGAAAGCCCACGTTCTTTTTAACATTCTTGTTAATTAACCCGACTGGTTTTTATTGTTTATCTCAAAATTATTATATTCAAGTTATTTTTCAATTGAGTCTATGTATAAAGCATGCTGTGTAGTACAGTTAAAATTACATTCACTCCAGAGCCTGATTCAAATTCAAATTCAAATTCAAATTTCAGTAATCGGATCATCTAACAATTCTGTTGGCTAAGAGTCGGCGTACAAATTTCAATGGCTCCTCGAGCCAGTTTTTTTATGTTTATAGCCTATCCAGGGTTCCTTGTTTTTAAGAGAAAATTTCGGCTTTTCGCAATTCAAAGTTCAAAAAAAAAGAAAAAAAAATCTGTTTTTACATGATATTTTAACAAAGTACGGTTATCACAAAGGACATATATCGTGTTATGTTTATCATAAACGCTAATTAACACCATATTAAGTGAATTACAATGGATCATGTGTGTAGGTGGGCTGTTGTAAATATTATTAAAACAAGTCATTAAGATTCTTTGCCACCTTTAATACTGGAAGATTACGGTATAGCCATACATAACGCAACTGTAATGCCAATGAAATCAGCCAAGAATTACAATACAGAGTTGTTCCTGCTGGCTCATATTGAGCTCAAGTTGATTAGTTGATTAGTTGATTAGTTGACGAGTTGATTGATCTAATGCATAGATATTACGGTAATTGCATATGTCATATCTGTGTGTCTCACATTGTTAAAGTTCGTGCAGAAGGGCATTGTTAACTAATTCGTATATCGCATGACCACGCTTCTTCACCTGTCTGGTCGAGCACTGGTGCCTCAGATTGCATTAATTACAAGAAAAAAACTGCATTCTACCAAATCAAGTGAGGTAAGCACTTCCATAATAAGTTAATGGTATAATTAATCACAGAATCTAGGAATAGCACTTTCCGATTAATGTGTGTGGCATTGTTAGGAATTAGCCGACGTGCGCACACAATTGAGTCTCGTTCATTTGCATGGTCGTGCGGCATTATTTGCGTAATTCGAAGATGTTGCGACGGCACCTGGCCTGACCATCCATGGTTTATGTTATCACATTCCGAGAGTCGGAGTATAGTAATCACACTTATTTATATATTCGCAGCAACTGAGATGAACACGAAAAATACCTAGGAGTGAAACGGTTTCTGCCGAGTTTCTCACCCTTTTCTAAGGATGGTATTTATCGCGTAAAAACAGTTGAGAATTAAATGGTCACATATCGTAACTGGGAGTTTTATCTGAAACGTCACAGAATTGTACAAACACGTACAAATGGTCGTATCGTAACCGACCAGTCGAGTTTTACTCAACTACTTTTAACGTATGGCCGAGACATGGTTTTTCTCATTTTCACAATCTTCTTAACAAGGATTTTTACTATTCCTATTCTGAGAATACAACCGCAATAACAGACTATACAAACGACAAGTACATGGTTTTCCCAGGTGACCAACGGAAACACATCAGAATAAGAGAAAACTTGCGTAGATTAAATTAGAAGAGTATCCGTAGAGATTGCAAGAACAGTTCTCATCATTCGACCGAGCATCAAAAGAGGAAATCTGCTTAATTCGAGTTCCCTCATGTCGTTACATTAACCTGATACAGCATATACGTACATACGTGTATAATCCTAATTTATATATACCTTTTCATTATGATTATGCATCCGACCCATTGAAAACGACGTAAGGCCTAGGCCACCGAGATCAACCTGACTGTTGAAATTGATACAACGTTAAATGGGCTCGGCCTAGCTACATATGGCTTACTTCAAAGTATCTCTTGTAACCTTGTATCACTTACCTCATGGCTGGATAAGATGAACTCTCCGTAAATTTTGAAATAGACATGAAACTAGCAAACTCTTCTATATACTTGAAGGAATCGTAAATACCCGAAGAAATAGGCATACTCATTAGAACATGGGATGTACCCTTGTCCATCGATCATGGCCAACGGCGATTCGTGTTTACTTGGCTGTGAAACAGTACAATGTACTCCATTTATAATATATAAGCGATCTACTCAATATAATAGCACATACGAATACTAAAAAGCGGTGCAAAATTCGCGTAATCTGTGCGGGTTCCATGGAATTCTATATGAAGTAGTTTTTACTGTCCGTTAGCCCCCGATTACCTACCCGAGTCCCGCGCAGCGGTGGTATTTAGTCGTTCGCTACCTTATTATGAGCGCTATGAGCATTCCGCTTTACCGCTATCCGTTTTAGTAACTTCGTCATGTATGTACCATTATGTGAACTGTGCGTGAATAATGTACAGAAGATGGGTTATATTGATCAGGGTAAACGATGCAACGGGCAGATTCTCATCAACTCTAATGAACAATATAATACATATTTCGTTGGTGTGAACTCTCAGTAGAATCTGGTCAAGGCCAGGAATCGAGAATCTACTATGACGACCAGGCCAACTGAATGATGCTTAGCAGAACCGTTTGATCTTGCCGTTTTTCAAGTGGTTCAGTCCATGTCAAGACATATCGATAGGTGTTTTCTTTTATCCTTTTTGAGTTGAAAGCCCCTTACTCACTTTACTTTTGTAATCCCTATTTTTTTTTTGTGTGAGCGTTACTTGCTTACTTTTTCTAATATGTACATTCATCTAGATATAAAAAGTCGATGGATCGTTCAACCCAATGACGCACTGTGCATGACGCGAGCGGAACTGCCTTTTCATGAAGGTCTTACGCGAGCAATCGTTTTCGGTTGTAAACTTTGATGAATGACTCTACTCCATGCCCTTTGAAAGTCCATGAAACATACGGTCTTTTGCCCATTTACTTTCACATCACGTCTTTTCTTGTTTTATATTTACCTATTCATTTTACATGCTCACTTCATTCTATATTCCACAAACGTATGTATAAAAAGTTTTCTTTAAAAAAATTCTTTAATGGTTGATAAAATAATCAAAATGACAGCACTATCTATTTATGTATGTCTACGTAGGTATGATTTTATATTGTTGAAATTTGTATCGTCAAACTATAGTGTATCATTGGGGAAAAAGCATTCAGGTTATGTCAGTCACAAAGTCAGATTATAGTTCTAAAGAATCAGAAACACAGATTAAGGATTTCTTAACAGTCTCTTCAAAAACAAAACCAAGGACAAAGTCAAAAAGTGCTTGGACAGGTGAATTTTTTAATGTAGATAAATGGTAATATTCTATGATACAGTATTTGGCATTATTTTTTCAATGTGGTTGATTCATAATCGACCTTTATACAACAGAACATTTCTACTTCTATTAGCAATTTTAATGCGGATAAGTTAGTGTCATCAACCTATGCTATGTTATGTAACTAAATCATCAAGGAATTTCAAACAAAATCTTGATATGTTTTATATTGAATGTTGCATTAATCTTACATACTTACGATACGTGCCGTGCCGTATATGATTTTTCATTTCCATGTTTATTTCTCCTTGATTTAACCAAATTAGTTGCATTCTCATTTGTATTCATTCTTGACTGACAAACATACGTACATACATTGTATGTAATAATTCAGTTATTCTAAGAAGCTGTAACGTGAGCTGAATGTTGAATTGCCTATTCGAATGTAACCCCTTCAGTATTGTTTACCCTTGTTTTCAGCAGTGAATAACTCCGGGCCTGGCTCGATTATGTTCGACTCGTTTTACGGTATTGGGCAATATTAGATAAATTCAACAACTTTAAATCGGCTATTGTTAAATACAATGAACCGTACTCGCACCACCGATCGAAGTCAATGCATGTTCCCCGACTTTACGGCCTATTATGAGGTTAGTTAATGGTAAAATAGAAAACACCCTAATGGAATACGTTTCAACTCACTATTCTATTCCTCCCTGTGTTCAGAAGTAGATTGCTTTTATATTAGTGTAGACGAATACTTGTTCTCTGATGTAATAATATATCAACCATTGATTTTTTAGTTTAGTGCTGACAAATAGTTGATCTCTGATGTAATAATACGTGATCTCTGATGTGATAATATCGTTACAGCCGTACCACACACTGGTCACAATGGTGGTCTGTGTTCTCGGCATCATTGGCCACTCCTGCACGGTACGCATTCTTGCCAAGAAAACGGTTGGTGTCATGGCGTTGAGTCTGTTTGGAACAATCTTAATTTCTCAACTCATCGAATACATAGCTTTTCAAGTTTTTCAGACAGACTATCATGTTTTTAAGTTTGCGTCATTGTAGCTTTGTGGTAATTATTGAAATTGTACTTTCTGCAGGTGCTAAATCAAACCAACGTGCTGATGATCGGCTTGTCAGCTACGCAATTCGGTTACCTGCTGGTCAACTTTGTGCACACCTCCATTACGAACATGGATGAAAGATGTTAGTCAGCATAACACTATTCTTTTCGTCTTAGTAGAAGTCTTCAGTTATTTCTTTAAAAAAAAGTACAGGTGAATTTCTGAGAAACATCATTTGCTTTTGTTTGAGAAGGAAAGAGCACTGTTGTATATCCCATCCCCATGCGATATTATAATCCGATTACCACCTTACAATGAAGCAACAGATAATGACATGAGTATGTACATGACTGCTTTAGCCATCTGTCACTGTACAAACATCATGAATAGATTACTGTAGCTGTTTTTTTATAAAATGGTATACTGTACACCCATAAATGCATGCCGTCCGTGTACATGTAGGTTAATCCGAGTTTGTCCGATATTACGGTACGTCTAATTATTCTAACCGAGTACTGAAAACACAGACGTCTTGAAATATGATTCTCATGTGTTGCCTGAATACGTTGAGTTGAATTCGACGAAATACGTTGAATATGACAAAACCTGCCCTCTTCCTATTTTTTGGTTCATTTTTTCATTTCCTAATTGGAATTTTTTTACAGGTGTGCCCATGTTCTGGTCAGCGTTTTGGCAGTGGACCTCCGTGATCAGCAGCATCATCTCCTTGTTTTGTCTGACGGCCGCCTGCTGGTTGATGGTCTGTTTATCCGCCGTCCGCTGTTTCACGTTCAGGCCAACGCGACGAAATGCGTTGGTTCAAAACAACCTTAAAGTTACTCTTACAAAGGTTTAAAATGAAGGAAAACAATCCGTTTCTGAATTTCTCAGCGCTTAGCAAATGTCTTACTTCAAGTGCGAAAGCCAAGTTATGAATACTGCTTGTGTTCTGCCTTTTATGTACATACGTTCGATTCGTTGTCTATATACAACAGTACCACCGTTAATCATTTTTGCCATAATGATACTCATACTTGACACGTTGTTTTATATAGTTCGCAGATTCTCCACACTTTGTTAATCAATAAATTTTTTCTCAACAACATCAGCCCTGAGACTGAAATTTTTTTTGTTGATTTCAGTGTAAACGCAATGATGTGGTTCACATACCGTCGTGCCTACATGTCGTGCTTCATCACCGCTCTGCTCACCGTCATCATCTGTATGCCAACAGTGTTCTGGGTGAAAATCAGTCCTGGTCACGGGCAAGCACGTTTGCATCAGTGTTTTCATATAATACAGGTAAACCGCTTAATGTTATTTTTTATTTATTAATAAAACAGTTTTACATGTTGCAGAACAACGCTACCTCCGGTGCCATCGGTTACACGCTGGATATGACCTCCTGGGCCATTGACTACATGCACGTGCAACACATGGCTCATTGGTGGTACACGATATTTGGCAAACTGGTGCCTTGTGCTACCATATTCTTGCTGAGCACAGCATTGGCCATGCAGCTCAACAAACTGAAAGTTGGCCATTCTTGGTAGAATCTCAAAGACATTTAGTATTATGTATTAGTAAAAAACGGATTATGTTTAAACTGGACTGTAAAGCAGTCCTATCAATTGCGCAAAACTCACGAAAAGTAAAATGTTTCAGCAAATGAACAAAAATCTGTTCGCCACCAAGACTACGCTGGAAACGCGAGCGACTATGGCCAATGGTCACTCTGAGATGGACGTGCTGAAATCATCAAAGCCTTCGGACCAGCTGTCACCCACTCGAACACAGCTCACCGTCACCACCAACTCGGTGCTCAGCTCGCATCAATCGTTGACGCAGATGACCCGTTCGTCATGTCATCAACGATTTACTAGGAGAAAACTGTGAGTTTATTCCACGATTAACAAGGAGTTCATTCCTGTTTCGATTAATGTTATCAAGTAATGGAATTTGGAGTTTAGAGTTCCAATCTATTCCGTACCGTAACACATTTAGTTTTATGCCTTTATACCAGTAATATTAACGACGCTGTGACTGAAAAAGAAGTACAGTAGTTGTTAGCCGAGTTGTTTGTTGTTATTAATGTCTAATCGGTTTTCTTACAAAGTTTTATACCTGCTTTATTATAATTAGACTTGTAATATGTAACTATTGTATTATCAATGAAAAGCATATTTTAGGTGCTTTCCTTGTTTTCGGTGAGTTATGTTAACGAATAGTTGCACCATAGATACGTGATAAAATTTTTGTTGTAAACGCATTTTATCTAAATTAATAGAAAATTTCTAGAAAATCATCATCAGTTTTATTCTAGTTAGAGTTGTTCATAGGACAACGATGCAAATGTTCAATAGTTCCAGCTAACGTTGTGTAAGATGTTAGTACAGTAGTTTTGGTCATTACCGTTGAAACAATCGTCATAGAATAGACAATGATTGGGTAATATTATGCAAATCAATCATCTCCTAGTTTGCTTTCAGACGTGCTTCGATCAGCAGCGCTAACCCTTACAACCGAACCACGGCGCTCATTATTGTTGTTATGGTCGTTTATGAAGTCGGTGAAATACCCAACAATCTAGCTCTGGTGAGTATCACTCACTCACTCACTCACTCACTCACTCACTCACTCACTCACTCACTCACTCACTCACTCACTCACTCACTCACTCACTCACTCACTCACTCACTCACTCACTCACTCACTCACTCACTCACTCACTCACTCACTCACTCACTCACTCACTCACTCACTCACTCACTCACTCACTCACTCACTCACTCACTCACTCACTCACTCACTCACTCACTCACTCACTCACTCACTCACTCACTCACTCACTCACTCACTCACTCACTCACTCACTCACTCACTCACTCACTCACTCACTCACTCACTCACTCACTCACTCACTCACTCACTCACTCACTCACTCACTCACTCACTCACTCACTCACTCACTCACTCACTCACTTAATCACTCACTCACTGCTTATTACAGATTTGGTACGAAATATCCGATCAGTCGCCACTGACGTGCTATCCGGCCATCTACAAACTCTTGGAACTATTCACGATGCTGTACATGTCACTTAACTTCACCATATACGCCTCGATGTCGGCCAACTTCCGTCATCACTTCAAAGCGATGATCTGCGTACCATTCATGATGTTTCGGAGCCCGTGCAATGCGCTGACTGGATGGACCAACAAATTCAGGGAGACCACCGTTATTACGAACCATGATAACAAATCTTAATGACTAATTGTTACTTGTAACAGTGTTCAACTTACGTGATTAAAAAACAATATAAAAAAAGTAATTTCTGCTGTCTTATTGGTGATACATGTGTGTGCATTTTTTTTATATTTTCAAACTCCGTATAGTATTTTAAAAAGTTTTGCACAAAGATATGTAACGAAGCGATGATACACATGTTCCATATTCATACTGTATCAAAGTAAGTGCGAATAATGAATAAAAAATTTAAACAAATAACTGCCCTTGAAAACGTAACGAAGATAATTATTTAACTTTGCCGCATTTGGGATGACAATATTTTAAACCTTACAGCTTCAATGTACATACATAGTTTACACCTTAGAAATCAATACCAAAACACGTACATACGGTACCACTAAAGCTAAGTTAAGTTAAGCTCCCATTATTACCCATTTTACCTTTTTTATAAAACGTTATTTATATTTGATAATGGGCAAAATTTTTGGCGCGTTTCAATTGTCTGGCAGTCTTCCAGTTGTTTGGGTTTGACTGTATTGTATGCATGCTCCCCTTACAAACACAATTTGTTGGATGTTGTATTGTAGGATAAATAACTAACATTTAGAAATATCAATTTCATTTCGAAATAAAAAGGTGAAAATTTTCACAAATTTTTTTCGTGTATATCTTTTCCACTATCCACTTTTCCATGCTAAATTTGTTATATTGCATAATCATAATGCATAGATCATAATGCACCCGTGCTAGTTTGTTAATTTGAGATCGTTGTTTCAGAGAACATGTCTACTCAAACCATTCCCAATTAAACCAAGGATGGAACAAATTTACATTACCATTGTTATTTATGGTTTGAAAACTAATGTGTTTTATTGGGTCTCAAAAGGTTATATTATAAACTCCGTGACGGACTTTAGTTTTCGTTGAATTGATGTTTGACCACCTATTTGAAACTTGTTCGCAACAGGTCTCTTCATTATTTCGCCGGCTGTGTCATGTTATTAAACTTGTTCATTCCTGCACGTGGACTCAATTTATTCACCAGTAAAAACGCGTACAATTTATCTATAATACACATATGTAACCGCGTGTATGTCGGTCGTCGTGTTGAATCAACATTGTGCATGCGATTCACCTACGCTTGTCAACATAGTCTCATCAATGTTTTTTTTCGGTTAAACATAAATAAATAAACTACAAAGATAACCCAAAATGTAGCCTACTGCGTCCTGTTCACGTTCTTCGTATATTGTTATGGTAGTTTGAAAAAAATGTTGAAAAAATAGTCTGAGCAAAGTTGGATTCACTTTTCAGAACTACCAATCTGCATTGTCATGAACAATTCAATAAAACTACTCGTCTTACTTGGAATTTTGCAGGCATCCGTTAGTGAAAGTTTACCAATGTAACAATCCAATCTGACATTTTTATATTTCTAACGTTCACTGCATAAGGAATTTCAAGTTTTTGTGTTTTATTTAGTAAAAATGTTTTGATTACAGCTGGCCAACAGCAGTCACCGATTACGTCGCGACGTCATTTTGGTTAGATCTAATGTTTCTTCCAAGACAAACTCTTCATTTGAAACAAATATTTGACTGTGGCTCATAATATCATTCTTTCAGCGTTGTGGTCTCGGCCTGAATCAAGAATGTGAAAGTCGACGCGGTAAAACGTTTAACTCGTACTGCTCGTGTGGCACTGGTTGGTTCAGCCCATTACAGTTACTATTACTCCACTGATTGTTTGTGATCAGTGATTTTCCTCATACGGAAACCGGGTGACCGTTATTTCATTATGTTTGTCATTTGGTATCAAACTTTGTAATCGTGGCATAATAACTGAATAAATTAAGAAATTAGAATTAGACTACTACGTGGAAAAATCCAAAAATCAGCTGTCCCGTTTTAGGACTTACTTGCGAGAACAATGTGTGCGTTCGCGATGGTAGCGGCGATCCAATACAGACGGAACGGGTCAAGATCCTGGAAACAGGTCCCGATCCAGGTCTGGTTCAGCGGCCCATCAGCGGTCCGTTTGAACCAGTGCTCCAGCGTCCCATCAGTGGTTCACTTGAACCCGTGGTCCAGCGTCCCATAAGCGGTCCGTTTGAGCCCGTTGTTCAGCGTCCCAACGGTGGTGGACGGAATCAACCAATTATGCAAAGACCTGTGGATTCAGGTTAGATAAAATGCAATTAATTCATAATATTCCAAAATAGTGTTCCATTCAGCTTCATGAATACAATTTGATCCTTGAAGAATCTTTAATTATGTACTTTTTAAAGAGCTAAAAAATTTGGTAACTCTAAAGTGGATTATTCTCTTCTTTAAAAACGACCGGCTTAAGCTGGCGCTATTCTTCACTGTGCTATTCGTTAACGGCTTTTTCAACCTTTCCAGGTCCCATCATGCAGCGACCGAACGGCGGCGGATGGAATGAACCCATCATGCAGAGACCTGTGGATTCGGGTTAGGAGTTCTGAAGGCCAGCCAGTTCCGTTTTATGATATTGACTTAAACGATCCACTTTGAAAAAGCTATTATTCCTTAAAGATAAAACTTAAGAAGTAACATGGAACCAGAAGTTCATCGACATTACATCAAACTATGTACGTTTCAGGGCCCATCATGCAACGACCGATAGATTCGCCACTCGACCGTCGAATCAAACCGAGTAGGGACGAGAAGAGTGAAAACAGTGCAGAATCGGCATATGAAGAAGAAGAATATGATTATGACGATGAAGATGACAAATAAGTATGTCAGATCAACTAAACGATTGTCTTTGCGCTGTTATCTACTGAAAGTTTTTCGACTGAAAAGTAAGTTTAAAAAGTTCGAAAAGTTTGAAAAACAGTATGATCTGGAAGCATCACATACATCTGGAAAGATCTCATTAATTTTATCAAAATTTTCTGATACACTCCATTCTTCATCATTATGCACATTACTTTTATTTCTCACTCACAAATTGTGAGTTACAATAACGAGTAAAATCATGAACTACTTATGTCCCAAATAAACGACCGAGAAAGAAACTGCTTCTATGTCGGGGTTCAATGGTGAACGGTAAACAAAAGTTCGCGCATTCGAAAACGTTTTTATGTCTACGCACCTACATATTACGTGTCGCTGTGTTTATTGGAAACCGGTGTGTTTTACTTTAGATAGTTCGTTTTTTATGCTTTCTTATTATTTCTCAGCATTGCGCGGTTCCTTGGCGAAAAATATTGGTGAATGAATTTTTTTATTCTATTAGATTTTCATGTTTCTAACGAAAATTATAGAGCGTGACCACCCCGGAGACAAAAGTTTTATTAGCGTTACTGGTCAAAATGAAAACGGTAAACGTTATATGCCTCCTGCTTATATTAGCCATGTCTTTTCCGGTTAGATTATTCAGGATCTTTCGCTTCTTATTGATTTAATTTTTTGGTATTGTTAACTAATGTTGTTAATATAATAAGTAAAAAACAGGTCGTCAGTCACGGGCGTCGTCTACCACGGGGATTGATAGTCTTGGTTGGTCATCGCGAACGTTATTATTGAATAACTGTGTTATAGGCCTGTATTAACTTATAGAGCTGCAGCTTAGGCATACGCGAAAGTTGTTCGGCTGAGAAATCTCGAACTATGGCTTATTACTGCCCATGCGCTAGAGGTTGGCATAAACAAACAGCATAGGATGATTGTGATTTTGGTCGGTTAAATCTATATCTTCAGTCATAAAGCTTTCAAATGTTCAGGTCTGACATGTTTTGAGCAAGTTTGCGTGCCGGACGGTAGTGTGAAAGACGTTCAGTCGGAACGTTTAGTAATATTAGACACCGGTCCGGATCCATCTGATGTTCAGAATTTCCTATTCGGCCCGTTCGAACAGTCGCCGACTGCAGGTTATTTCTGCTAAATGAGAAATATCGGTTCGTCTCAAAGTGTGCAGCTTCAAATGTTATTTAACTCTGTCATTAACGGGACTAAATGTGTTTTATTCTGATATTCGCCAACCACTTGCATGCCATTCTGCAGATCAACCAATACGGATGACGGCTGAAGAGCTACTGTCTGAGGCTTCAAATCCTGCGAAACTACGCCATCGTTTGTTAGATCGCGAGCCAAGAGGTCCAAATGGATTTCAGGGCAATCGACGTCGTGGTGGTTTGAAAATACAACACAAACCAGGTTAGGAGGATGTTTTACTAGAAGGATGATTCCGTTAATTATTCTACCTGATTACTAGGTTAGCCCTGTTATTTTTGTGGGGTCGGATCGGAATTAAAAGTAGATTTTTTTGCAGAAGCTGAACAAGGAGCTGTATCAATGATGCCAGCCACTAAACCACAATAACAACATATTGGATATGTATGAACATGATTATATATATGTGAACAGTGGACAGTTTATATATGAACATGATAAATATTATGCTGAATGTTATTTCAATTACTAGTCGCTGCTTTTTACTTCTGTCTTTTTAAAGTTTTTTTCCCGAAACAAGACTTTGTGCATTCGTCGGGAAATAGGTTCGCACTGTATAATTCATTACTCCCGCCACCTTCTAAACCAGTTGTATTGAAATGAAAACGCGGTGTGCGCTTCCTCTCGAGATTGGTATCAGTTTACGCTCACCCTAATTTTGTTCAACTATCGCTTGATTTCCATTGAATTGATGCAGTACCATTTTATGTATGACATCTGTTTCAACAATTGCTGTTCGAAATGATTCAAATGAAATTTGTCACACATTTTGTCAAAGTTATTCGTTGATCATACAAAGTTCATAAAGCTGCTAAATCGAAAATCTAAACTGTTCAAAACTTATATTTTAATATGAACAATGTATCACCATTCAGCACGCTGCTGTTAATGACAGCAGTTTTGATATCGGTTAGCTCGGTCAGTCGGTAACAAATATTTTTCTTAAATATTGGAAGATTTTTAGATTACGTTTGGCGAGCGACGTTTTCGGAGTGGCCTGGTAGTTTTGGTTAGTTGCTGGAACAGAAAAAAACCTAACAACTAAGCCATGATAACCTGATAACAGTTTTAACAGGTAACCAATGAGTGTCAGAAAACATCGTTCACAAATAACCAAGGAGTTACTGAAAACATCGTTTCAGAGTTGCAGTCTGGGTGTACGTGAACAGTGTCAGAGTCGCTATGGAAAAACATTGGCCAGTTACTGCTCGTGTGGAACGGGTAAAACAGAACACTTTTTATAACATTGTTAATGCGGTAATAAAAAAATCGATTCAAGTTTTCATTATAAAACAGTGTCCTGGTTGAAACATAACTTGACAATGTTTTTTACTTCTACTTCTACTTCTACTTCTCCGTCCACGCTCGTTCATCCTTCAGGTCTGACATGTTTCGAGCGAGTTTGCGTGCCAGATGGCAGTACGCCTGAATATCAAACCGAACGCGTAAAGATCCTCGAAACAGGACCCGACCCGGGCGATGTTCAACGACCGCTCGATGGACCGATGTATATTATCGAACAGAGACCAATCGCAGGTTGAAAAAATCATGAATGTAAATTTCCAACTCTATTCATGAAATGTCTAATGGCTTAGCATAACAGAAGGTCAAACCACTTGATCACTTGGTGTTCTTAATTTAAAAATGTTTATTACTTAATTTCTGTGTTTATTACGGACAATACACAATTCATTAGATGGGTTTACAGGTCATTTGATTTCGTTGAAGGAAAAATAACCATAGCAGTCATTCTTGTTAGCATTCAGGCTTCATTCAGATCTCAATGAACCCATGAGGTTGACCGTGGAAGAACTCACAGCAGAAGCGGTAAAACCTGAGGAATCATTGCGTCGACGTCCGAAACAACAGAAGAATCAAAATGCCTCAAATCAGAATCGTCAAGGTCAGGATGGTCGTGCTGGCAATAGCGGTGGTCAAGGAAGAAATGAAGGAGTAGATGGTAGTGGCGGTGAACGTGGAAGTGAACGACGAAATGAAACCGGTTTCCTTTTTTGAATAACAATGATTGATTGATTGATTGATTGAATGCCTAATTGATTGATTGATTTATTTGTTGATTGATTGGTTGATTAATCGATTGATTGATTGACTGATTGATTGATTGATTGATTGATTGATTGATTGATTGATTGATTGATTGATTGATTGATTGATTGAACGATTACGTGTTGTAATAAACCAACTTCACAATGTTTTCAGCCAATATACTAATTGTGCAACGACCTTTAGACGTGTCACCAGACCGCGAGCCAATTGTACAACGTCCGGTGGCGTCAGGTAACTTTCTTTATGAACTTAGCTGACTGAGTTGATTTCTGCTTGTATCAAAATACCCTGTTTTAGGGAAAAGCCGACTTCAATAGAGATTCGATTTCTAGGACCACGGCGACAACGACCTCTAAATGGTCCCGTGACTTCTGACCGCGACTTCATTGCTGATCGTGATGTGATTCTGGCCTGCAGTCTGCCACTTGGGTCTGAATGCCAATCGACCAGAGGCAAGACATTGGAAGCGTACTGCAGTTGTGCTGAGAGTTTGTCTAAAATAGTTAAAAGATAACCGTGAACAGAAATCACTGGCGGACGAGGGTAGAAAAAAGTGGAATTCTTCTACTTTGGCAGTTCTAAAAAGTAGAATTCGTTCCGGAAGGTGCTGGCAAAATGGCCTCAGAAATCTTTATTATCCCCGCCCCTTCCCCCCCAACCCCCTGATGGAAAAAATTATTTCCCTTTGGAGGATTATTTCGTCCGCCAGTGACCTAAACATACATACGTATAGTTGAAATCGCCGCCGAGTATTAGAAGTAGCTTGGTGATAACTGAAGATATTTATAACTGATTGTAATTCCAGAGCTCGAATGTGTCAATCACATCTGCGAAAGGGAGGATCCAAATGACACGTCCCCGGTGCTCGCTGGTTGGCATTAAAAAAATTATTGTTCGATTTCGATAACCTCAAATCCTTAAAAATTATATTATTTTGTTAGATAACTTCATTATATAAAAAAAAATTCAAATAAATTTTGTGAAAGCGCTTTTGAGATCATAACCTTCGAGTGATTCATGCAATTCAATGTAATCTAATTAATCTTTAGATGACTTCATTGTGCGCAATATTTTTATATTAAATTTTTATTATTGAAATCGCTGATTATGCTTTGCTGACTTATTTCAACTGACAGTCTTACATGACTTCCAGGTCGGATTCGGACGGATCGCGTTGGGCCCGACCCCGGGGGTCTACCGCGACAGCGACCCATCGGAAGATGATATTCTAGAAAAACCAACAGTATGGAGCAAAACCAAAAAGCAGATTCAAATTAAATACATAATAATGTATCAAAATATAAATAACTAACTTTAATGAGTACAAGTACAAAAACTTTTTCATGGCGTTTCGTCTTGAAACATCCGACGCCTGATGGGGGAACAAAGCAAGACTGTTTAGACACTTACATATTTGTGTTGTTTTTTATTGTAAACAGTTCGTGAATGGAATGGGTTTATTTATTTTCATCAGACATTCGTCGTCATTTACATGTGTGTTCCCTTAAATTATCATGTAACCACAACTATCTTGATTGTTTGATCTTTGACTACAATGAACTCATCCATTGTAGAAAATTTATTTGAATTGAAGGAAATGAAGATCAGATATAAATCATTCCTTTTCATTGGACACTCATTGCAGTACGATCATTGATTTGACAGACTTTCCATGTATCGTTATCAGACGTGCCCTTTGAATTGTCTTTTGAATGTTCAAGGAAATGAATTATCTGAGTGTAACTTGAAGTTTATGGTACATATGTAGTTAGCATGTATTCATTGTTCTAATTTGAGGATGATACCAAAAATGAAACATCAATTGAATCCTACTACGCACTAGAAATTCATTGAACTCAAAGTTCATGAACGTCATTTTGGACTTCTTTCCACCTACACGAATAACGGCTAACTGCGTCAAGCGACATTGAAAAGGACATAATTGACTGAATGACGGGACAATTTGACAGACCGAAAACCGCAATACGACAGACATCATTCCTGTTTTTATTAATTTTGTTATAAAACTGTTATTCAATGTATATTAGAAATTTATGAACAAATGATTAAACTAGTTAACACGGAGGTTAGCATTTGGTGCCCGTGTGCTTACATATGTACGTCGTCGCGTGTCTGACTTGTTTGTATTGGGTTTTTCGTCTATTTTCTTATTGTTCAATTTGGGAGACTGACAGGCAACTGTCGTCGGTGTTATATAATAATTATGTATTCATAACTATAAGTTATGTATTATATTGGTCACTCATGCAACTGCTAGGTCATTATATTAGGAAGCTCTTGATATGCAAGAAACCTAAGAATATGTAGGTCTCAGACAGAGTAAACAGGATACATAAACTTTAATCTTAATTTGTGTAACTGTATTTTTAACATACTATCATATGAACTGTCTACTAACGTGGCCCGTGTCCTAGGGGACCGTGATCATGATCAAGTGGTCTGTCAATTTCTTCAACCCACACACCGTCAAATTACAGGGTTCAATATTCACTCCTTCATTTTCGTCAGCACTTTATGATTGCGATGTTGGTGCTACAGTGCATATTTTGTATATCATTTCCTTCCGTGCGGGCTATGTTTCATTCATTCAGCTATGTTTCATTCATTCAGCTATGTTTCATTCATTCAGCTATGTTTCATTCATTCAGCTATGTTTCATTCATTCAGCTATGTTTCATTCATTCAGCTATGTTTCATTCATTCAGCTAGGTTTCATTCATTCAGCTATGTTTCATTCATTCAGCAATGCTACATGAGAGAATAATGTTGGTTCTAAAAGCTCGGGAAGTAGTGGAATTGAAAAACAGCATTGTCAGTCAGTCAAGTCAGTCAGTCAGTCAGTTAGTCAGTCAGTCAGTCAGTCAGTCAGTCAGTCAGTCAGTCAGTCAGTCAGTCAGTCAGTCAGTCAGTCAGTCAGTCAGTCAGTCAGCCAGCCAGCCAGCCAGCCAGTCAGTCAGTCAGCCAGTCAGGTCAATCAGTCAGTCAGTCACTCAGTCAGTCGGTCAATCAGTCAGTCCGTCAGTCAGTCCGTCAGTCTAATCAGAAAACACATAAATCAGTAACTCTGTCAATCAATCAGTTAATCCGGGGTTCGTTTACAAGCAGTCCAGTCAGTCAATCCGTCCGTCAGTCAGTGAGGTAATCAATCAGTTAGTCCATCAGGTAGAGTCAGTGACATTAAATAAGTCTGTTTTCATCAGTACTAGAGGCTCGACATGGTTATTCGATATTCTGAAGTAATAAAAAAATAAACAAAATAATAAGTTTTTTTGTTTTGTTTCTTTTTCATTTTTTTATGAAGGTTCCAAATTTTCTCATGTTCCCATTTTCAGATACCACGTCCCGAAGTGAAGTGCTCCTCGAAATAAAACAAGAGCCCAAAATGATTTCAAAATAACTCATATGACTTGAGAAACTGTGAAAATTTGATAAATTTAGCTGCAAGTGGTAGCTGTTCAAAGTATCCTTATAACGCATATCGGAAGTTTACGTGTACTTTGTACAGATTCTTCGTGAGACACGCGAGTGTTTTACATTAAAAAAACCTTATAAGCTATTGACTATAATCAAACTAAATTTACAGAACAATTTGGTTTTGGTATCGTTGACGAAAATTGAATACACCTGAAATTGGCGCGCAAATTTGATTGCAGCCAATCAGCGGCGACTGACCAATATTGAGCAATCTTGAATTGCTTGTACATATGTACGTATACGGCTAATCGAGATATTTCTACGGCGTTTTCTGCCTCGTGTATACATATTAGAGTAAGTAGTGTCAAGTTCAAGCGTACATACTACTTTACCGAAAACCTATGTTTCCCGATTTTCAAATTTTTCTCGCTTGCTGTAACCTCACGTCTTCGTATTCTTTTAGGATGCAATTCCTTTTTGAAAGAATTGGTTCACGAACGTACCTTTGTACATATACAGTACACTACAAATATATCTACAGTTGTTCGCTCATATCATTCGAGTTATACTATAATCCATTAAAAACTGCAAACTAAGAAACTGGTGGAAATCCACGTAAACTTTGATTGATTACGTTTTTCATTAGGTTCTGAACAATGGAATCCGAGTTCATGCAATTAATTAACTAACAAAAGTGGGAGAGAACAAAAACAATCCTGATTTCATTTTCAAATTACGAATCTTCAGAAGTTCACGTATGTACGTAGCCTATGTTCACTGTAGTATGAAAGTTATTATATGTGGTCGGAAATTCAATTATGAACGAAAGGCCGCTTTGTTAGAAAACTTTATGTGAGGTCGTCGTGTTCAACGTTAATAATGTCCTTCTGAGTCAACTGTAATGACAAAACGAATATGTGATCGTGAATAAGGTTTGAGAACGACTTTAGTAGAGTTCATTCTGCCGTTTAAGTTATTTACCGTTTCTCAATGCTAAAAGTACTTTTACAACCTTTCACGATGAGGTGTAATATATTTTTTGGTGCAAATGAAATGTGGTTCACGTGGTATATGAATGGCCGTTGACACTCTTTCAAAAGTGGACAAAGCTTTTCAAAAGGTAACTGTGAAAAGGTTTACACTAAAAAGTTAAGGGTATGTTAACCACGAAAATATCATGGTGAACTTTTCAAAAGCATAAAAGCTGAATGATTTATGTCATTTTGAACTTCAAAATCAATGAAACTGGATGACCTAAATTAATTTCATTAACAAGTTCGAAACAATATCCCAACTTCAAAAAGAAATTTCAAGATTCAGTTAATTTTCTCCAAAACAAAAGAACAATAGGTTTTGGTGTACCACGCTCTGTGGAGTCGGCCAAACTACTCACGATACTTAGCATGCTTGGTTCACTAGCGGACGAGAAGGGGAAGGAAAATTGGAATTCCCCCCCCCCCCCAACTTTAGCAGTTCCAAAAAGCTGGATTGGTTCCTTAAGGTGTAGATCAAAAACTGATCAATCCCCGTTTTTTTAAGAAGTTCCCATCCTTTTGGAATGATTGACTCGTCCGCCATTGGCTTCATTTGTCATTCAATCTTAGAAAGTTTGCGTGATGATACAATAGTGAATGGGTTGATGATTTACATCATTGATCCAGTTTCACTAACTTCAACTTTGAAACTATTTACAAACTTGAATGATGCTTATCAATGAATCGGAAATCTAATCTTAACTAGAAATCGATTGAACGTTTTAAATCTGAATCTTAAAATGAAATTTAGATGAATTTGAATGAATTTGCATGTTTACATCAGATTAAAAAACTATATTGTTTATCAGTTATTATTTTGGATGCCATGAATCATTCAATTACCCACCATGATAAAAGAAACATTCGTAAAGCTGCTCTTTTATGTATCTATTTTAATCAACAGAAAATCTGCAGAGAATATCAATAGGAAATACTCTATGAAGAACACGTGTTATAAGTATTTACGTTTACAAAGTTCTTACTGACGTCATGCCTGATAAGCTATTCTTACATTCTACATCATAACTGGCTCATGTTATTATCTTGTTCATTCTCCCTATTATTTTTGCAACTGTTATTAATATTAAAAAGATAATAACGGCAAAGAACGGCTAAGAAACACAAATCATAGTCATCAAGTTCGCCCACCGTGAGCTGTGATGTACTATTATGAGTGGGCTAGATGTAGACACTTGATCGTACGGTAGTGTACAGGGTGTCCCAGTCCCATCCTTTCGTGCTGATGTTGACGGCTTCATATTTTAGTTGTACTGAACCAACGACGCTGAGATTTTTTTATGAATAGAGAAGATTTAAAAAAAATTGTTCAGACCACGGGTTATCACAGCCATTTATTCAGTTAACTTTTTTATTTCATTTCAGTTTTACTGTTCATTCACCAATTCATCACTCAAAACAAATATCATATCACCTACATAGACTGATAGTTTATTTAGATTTTCATAGAAAAAAACGCTCCATTCATGACAGACTGTCAAGAAGTTTTGTCAGTATTTCACTTAGAATTTTTTATAAAAACTCATCAAATACTAATCGCAAATACTTATGAAAAATACCTACATTTGTAAAGTATGGAAATATCAGACATTTTTTCATTCATGGCACATCAAAATTTGTTATTCGCTATTCAAAATTTGCTAATGCAATTATATAGTTTGCCGGCTCAGCCGAGCTCGAAATTCAATAATTCATATTGGATTTATAAAACAAACAAAGTAACTAACCCAAATGGAAAAAACATATATGTTAAGTAGTACTGATTTTATCTATCGTTTATAAACTTCGACGTTTAATTACATTGAAGTCCGCATATTACGTAATTTTTTCACGTTTAAAATCACTCAAATTCCGCGTATTTTATCCTATCATATTTTAATGGTAAGAGAGTGACGTCCAATTCGTATAATTCGCCAAAAGAAAGTGGTGTCCAATTCACTGATTCTGGTACACCAATGATAATGTCCCACACAAAAATATGAATTGTATGTATTCCACTTCCACCTGCTTTATAAGGTTGGCGATAACCAATTTCGATGATTCGTTGGTTTCTGTGTTAAACATGGCCTTCTATGTTTATACTACCACATAATCACATTTAATTGCCTTTTCTAAATTAGTATCTTCTGTGGTTCACTGTACATGGTGGATGGATAACATCTTTTGGCCTTTGTTTGCATCACCTGCTATTGGGGCAAAAATCTTTTGAAATACCATAGCATAATTTCTACAATAACACACACAGACTAATTATTGTGGTTCAAAACATCATCAGTAACCTGACTGCGCATGAAACTGTATTTTTGCGGAAAACCAATATGGACTGCCAAATATTCCGAAAAGACTCATTTTATTATAATTATTCTTTTCATAATTAACATACTTCTCAAACTTCCGGGATAACATACAGTATGTAACAAAAACATACACTTTTCCCTTTACTAATGAATACATTCTTTAGATTTTTACTTACTTTGTTTGGTGCACACATACAAAAGACCAGTGTATGTAACACATTATTATCCGTCGAAGTCCCGCCTACTCACAAATCAGTTGTTGTAATCCTAACTGGGCTACGGAATAAATTATAAAAGCAAAAAATCTCGAAGTAAGGTAAAAGTCTTGAAGTGAGACAAAAAACTCCCGCTCAAAGTGAGTCGATTAGGGTAAATCATGTACATGTATCGCAGATTATCGTAATAACTACAGTAATATTCACAACCCTCACCCACCAACATCAATTTATTCAAGGTCGTTTTTAACAGCAAACTCTTCCGTAATATACGGTGATTCAGTTATAGAAGATAATAAGCATCCACAGATAATCGTAATATGAGGATACAAGGGTCAATTACAATCACGTAATGTGTAGGAACAGTCGGATGAACTAAGTTTTGACTTGCATACATATGCACTAATTTATGGTGGTCCATTTCACTTAGTGGGGCTCGAATAGCATTCAAACTTGGTGAGGAGAAAAACCAAGAAAATTGCATTATTTTTTTATTCGAGTAAGACTTTTGCTTGTATAAGCAACGAGATCCTTGGTCACTGCTACTGAACACCGAATATTTTAGGACCGCAAAGAGTCACACGCCGCATAGTTTTAGAAATCCCAAAAAAATAGCGCCGAAAATAAAACTAATTACGTCTCCTAATCAATAGATAATGCTATAATAACAACTACAAATAACGGAAATTATACCATTTTCATCCATCGACAGACGAGGCATCGTGTGAGGTGCGAACTTTATGAAGCTCATTGTGTATTTACAGTAGGCTCCAATAATCGGATGTGAGTAATACGAATTATGTAAAGGCACCATACAAAATACACTGTAAATAAAGTTTAATGAATGAATAATCGGCCATTAGTTATCAGTTTACCGAATATGAATCGTGAAGTGTATTGACAAACGTACTTACTTTAATTTAACGTCTTATAAAACAGATCAAGAAGATACAATAAGAAAATTTTCATTACAATAAAGAGTATAAACTGAATTAAGTACTTTTCTCCGACCAGTTTGTTACCCAATAGATGACCAAGAAAATACCTTTTTGGTTTCGGTTTTAGGCCAACACCATTGTTGTTGTTGTTGTTGTTGTTATTGTTGTTGTTGTTGTTTTTGTTGTTGTTGTTGTTGTTGTTGTTGTTGTTATTGTTGTTATTGTTGTTTTTGTTGTCCCATTACTGCGATTGGTCATTTGAAAGCTGAAATCAGTAGAAAAAAAAGATAATAACGTACAACAAAATTTGTTTCTTTGTGTAACATTATTGAATTTTGCTTTAAATTTTCTCGTCAATGTATCAATACAGCCATTTGGTTCAGATGAAGTTTACCGTGCACGCTAAAAATATAAGTGAATCATTAGGTCAACCAGGCGTGAATCACTGTGACCAGTCTCAGCAGCGGAAGGCAATAGTGAAGCAATCCTATAATAAAGTCTAACTTCACAATCAGTTGTTCCGAAAATTCGCTCCATTATTATTTAAATTAAGGGCATGTAAAAATTGTTTATTTTTTTGCTTTATAGTAGGCCATTTAAATACATTTTTCAACCGCCCTAGTTTTCAGAGAAAACATCGCATTCGGAGAAACAATAATTGTTTGGTTGAACTGAACAGCTGAGTGCCGGAAGATGGAGTGGAGAAGTTTTACACAAAATGTCCCGATAAAATATTTATTGTTCAAGTACGCAATTTGTTAGTAAACTGAATATGGAGGCGTGCCATTTATCTCCATGTATTATAACAAGGCTAATCTCACATTAATTCTACTATTTTTAAAATACTGATCACGATTTTAAATCAGTGATTGTACACTCATTTACTAACCTACAAACCTACAAACCTACAAACCTACATACAAACCTACCAACCTGCATACAAACCTACCAACCTGCATACAAACCTACAAACCTACAAACCTACATACAAACCTGCATATATCAATCAACCATATTATTTCTTTATCACCCACCTGCGCAATCAGGAAGTCTTTATTTCAGTAATCAGTTTTCGTGGAGGCGAATCTTAAAAACAATCTTCACTTTTTGTGATTACCTTATTCTTTTTTTCACCTGATTATTTATCCTTTCTTACATACACAGTAATTTAACTAAATACTGTTGTTTGTGCGTAGGTTAGCAACGCCAACGATGGTTACGCATTCTCAAGATGTTGTCATAAAAGACAGTATTTCATGAATGAACGTAAGTTTCAAGTTCTTTTTGTTGCAATGTACAAAATTAAAATTAAGTATTGTATATTGTAATATAAGTAAAACTTCCCTCTTATTCGAAATAGAAATCCAAACCAAAATCTTTTACCTTTTCACCTGCCGCCTGCCTGTGAAGATCAACTTTCTCATCAACAGGTTAATTTCATTACAGTAAACAACCTTAGTGACCCGATGGCCTTCGATACTTTTTACTGATTTTTTTACTCATACGTTTTTTACTAATACTTTTTACTGGTACTTTTTTTACTGATACTGGACGTGGGATTCGAAATAGAAACGTCATGCATGAAAACATTTGGAATTGTGATCTGCTTTGCTCTAAGCTGATAGAGTATTGTCTACTGCCGCTAGAAAGGGC
The DNA here is from genome assembly GCA_964036265.1 of Daptonema setosum. Classification (NCBI taxonomy): domain Eukaryota; kingdom Metazoa; phylum Nematoda; class Chromadorea; order Monhysterida; family Xyalidae; genus Daptonema; species Daptonema setosum. The sequence goes on from OZ038444.1 coordinate 21,194,872, forward strand.
TAAAATACTTCACAACTGCTAATTCCACTTCATTGAAAAAAAATCTTGTCTTCGTCCACCATTGGATAGGTAAAATGTAGTACATACATGTGTTATACCTACATATCATGATCATAAAAACGGAACCCGTTGAGAGCGGATTGGAACAGTTGTTGTAAACTGACTCACATCTGTTTTATCTTTGACATTTTTCCTTCGGTTGGACTAACTTGTACAATGTACATGCATGATGAAGCAGTGGGTTTGTGTCAGTTTCTTTAGTTTTACATCCACATGTCATATTATCATTGTAGCAGAATCGGCTTATGCCAAACCAAATATGGTAAGGTACCGTTATGTTTGCTCAATATCAATTTGCTAGCCCACCAAACTACTTGTATTGTATCAATATTATTTGTCCATGTGGAAAATATTTTGTAAATTATTATTAAGTGTTGACATTACAGTCTGTCCATTCTCCCACGATTCTGTTTTATCGGTTTCCGACTGTTTCCTTCTTTTATGGAACCAACTGACATTGAGTAATTATATAAATACCGTTTTCTGAAAAGATAGTGATTAACAGCTGGAGGCTGTACCACACAATTTAGGAGATTTTTACGCAACACTCTTAATTACTAAATGCAAATTATTAATCGTATTAATCTTAAAAATAGAATAATTTTGTTAATCACACCGCACACGTGTACTTTTCATTATACCGAAAGGTTTCTACCCACAGTTACAGTAACCACCTGCGTATGTACGCATTACAGTACAACGTATCACATACTGTATCTTATTCACTTAATTCCTGTGATTTTGAGCAGAGTTTTTAGAATGAAATACGCTTTATTTAAATACACGAAAAGTTTATTTATTATGTTTACCGCTACACTATGTATGTCACTACCGGATATGTCTTATGTATTTATTCGGGATAACTTCTTCAATTCAAATTTTTTTCATGAATTCTCATCCAACTTGTGACAACGGTCAATTACAATCTAGAATCCTAATAAAAGACATGGAAAAAAAATCAATAGGCTTTTCAAAATGAGTGTAATTACGTATGGAACCGTATCGTTCCGACTCATTACATCAGCTAATTACTGTACCATGGAACGCTTTCATTAAATAACAGTAATTTTCAGGTCCGTTAACTTTGTTAGGTTTCATTAAGGTAGTCTGATTAACAGACACACATCACTATACTTGTATGTATATTTAGATGGAAACTCTATACTCAATTTTTAACAACCCACCTCACATACATATTCACCAACATTATACAGTATGTAAATCCTTCCTTTACCACGGTACTTAGACTGTTTAACTGCGTGGGTATGTACATACAAACGTAGGCAGGAAACCTAGAATTGTACCTACTTACAAATGTACGAAAATACAGTACATATGTACATTGCAACTATTCTTCTGAGGCCAGTTCAATAAGTACTGAATGGTATATGGTAAAGGTAAAATAAAAAAAATTAGTCTTTTTAAATTTTCCGTAACATTTCTAAACAAGTTCAATTCTAAAAAATTTCACTTTTACCTTTACCGTTCGGTAATTCTAAAGAACTGGCCCCTGGAGTTCTAGCCTCTGTGACTCATGAAGGTCAGTCGGAGACCTATCATATACAGTGAAAGGTTATTACTATAGGTTTGAGAACTGTCTTACATATTCCGAAACCTGATGTATCAACTAAGGCTTCAAGGAGAATGGCTTTGCGGGTACTGAATGCATCAGACCCGATTTTTTTTCTCATAATTTTTTTATTCGAATGTTATTCGCAAGGAAAGCTCGAGTTTAGAATGGAAGGTTGGAAACAGGACATACAACACGGAATGAATACGATCCGCATCCGACTGTGAAATGTCACTTCGAAGAAGAAGAAATAAAGGTCTGTGCGAGGCAGTCTGACTCATTAATTTTGTATGTATTACTGTAGGCACGTGGTTTTAGTCATAATGGAGGAATGTACATACAGTACATACTCCTAATCTAGATATCGGTTTCTATGCACACAATTTGAAGAAAACCCGGAGTAAATCGCGGAATCATTTAGATAACATTCTTTGAAAGACTTACAAATATATTGTGCAGTGATTTCTGGTAAAACACAGTTCCCATAAATTGATGGTTTGATGGACAAACCCTGTTCCGTTGGTTCCTTTACTCTTTCCCCATTAGCTGTAACGTTGTTATCAGACATGGAATATTTGCCTTTCAGTGTGCCACTGATGTCATTTGGGTGCCCATTCTTAACGAATGGTAGTATGTTATAGCGTGTTTGTTATTTCTTGATATAGAACGGCTGATTCAAATTCTAACTCTTGGAAATTCTAATTTCCCATCGACCCAGCTCTTTCAACCTCAATTAGCCTACGTATCATAACGTTGTACATACCTCAAGTTTCAATTCAAACTGTCACAAAATTTTTTATGCACATGATGTGTAGCTCATCGATTTCACATATTTATAATAGATATTAGAAAAATTCATCAACTATACCGTATGTATCTGTTTTTCTCATGTACGTAATGTACTATTCAGAGTGATTCGTGAGATTGAAAAAAGTATTAATATTACCATCGACTAATTACAGTATTGAATGATGATGAGCTGCTAATACAAATGGATAAAATTATAGCCACAACCACGTAAATAATCTCAGCTATAAATAAGTACAATCCTTTTACGTTGATAATAGTTCCCTATTTACTTTCAGGCAACGGGGGAGATAAATATGTAACAAAAATGAATCATTGCTAATCTTTGTATAACAGAAATGACGTGGCATTTAGAAACATTTCTGTATTTGAATAACCTTTGTGTATTTAGATACCACGTTTGAGTTTGATTGCATTTCTTGACAGCTGAAGTCCCATGACAATGAGAAAAGATATTGGTATTTTTTCAAGCTAATTATGGGAACGAAGAAAACGCAAAAACTGCTGCATACATAGCATACATACAGTATTTCCCCACGGTATTGCTCATAGTGTATCAGTATCAGATACAGTACTTTCCAAAATCATGTTTACTGTACTGTCTTAATGCAGTAGTTACATTATAAATAACTTGGTATGTATGGATGTTGCAAATCGCAACATACAGTATTTGATGTCACTTGATGAAAGTGACTCAGGATAGAGTGAGCAACTGGAACGGGCTTCTTAAAGTCATCTTCTGGCTTCTAGTCTGGTTCATTCTTGTAATCAGGTATTCATATTTTATTGTATATAATGTCTTAAATATGTATTTACTGTATGTAAATACGTCGTTGAAGAGTTTCATTCGGCAATCGGCAACCATAAAAGTCTTCATGTAAAGCTTATGGTCATGTAAAGGGCTTCCAATCACCATCGTGCAAATCTCTAAAGCGTATTAGGGCCGTATGTTAACGTTGGGGAACCAGAAAGGTGTTGCCCCTAAAACAATACTGTGTAAAGCCCATATGTTATTTCTGCAAGCAAACGTACTGCCCAATCATCTGATAATGAAACATCAGTAGCCTCATCTCAACTCGGTTGACACCTTAGTTTAACACCAGAGCATGGGGTGATGATGATTGATGTGCCTGTTAAAACTGATTGTCTGATGTTTCATTATCAGATGTTTTGGGCACGACTTTTGTTCGCAGAAACAACATACGGGCTTTATGGCCGAACGTGTACGCTTCTACCTCTATTCAATACGCGCAACGCATAATGTTTCAAGAGTGACAACTTTCTGTTTTGCATTAACAATCGAGCCGAATAGACTATACAAACGTTCGCTGTCGGATATTAGATATTTTAATATATACAAGCCAACTCAGAAAAATAGTTTCGTATTTTCGAATTCGCAAAATGTAATCGTGAACGCTAAACATCATCTATAGTACTACGGTGAAACCTATTGCAGACACATATTCCTTTTGATGAAACGTTAATTACGGTAGCCAAGTTCATTCAATCGAGATGTTTCCTAATTGGCCTATAATAACCATTGAGTACATACAGTAGTTCGTCAGACTGAACCCATTGCCGTCTTAATGATCTCAGTTTTTACTCATCGACTCATGTGATTTATTCTATCGCAATATCTTTTGTGGTATTGAAACATTTTATAGAGAAACTTTTGCTTTGTCAGTTACCCAGAACATGTACATACATACTTGCAATTAGTTTGAAAGTTTTTTTATTGATTTTGGCATCCGCAGATGTTATTACAGAACGAGAATGATCTCACCATACCGAACTGTGATTTGCATGCCATCAAGACCAGACCATGCAAGCTCATTCTGCCTCAATGTGGTACACATCTAGGCTTTTTAGTGATTCCAAAAACGCTCCCATATCCCACCGGGCATTCTTTTATAGCATTAACGTCCTATACTAAGACATCCCTTCTATTTTTACAACTGAAAATGGCTCACATCGTGTAAAAGTCTGGAGATCTTTATTTAAAAGCGAGCTTTTCAGTTATATGTCTTTTTAATTTGTGATTGCTTCAGAGATGTGAACATAAGTTATGTTTATAAATGTCTATAATTTGCTTTTGCAGTATAGACAGACGTTAACAGCCCACTCGTCCCGCCATCTCCGAAATTAGCATTTCAATCCATTTGTTAATCATTAACTAAGTTAAATGACCGTTATAAAGAGTTAATTCTTGTTATTAACGAACATGTTAGCATTTACATATGGGAAATATGTCTGTCTAAATGTATTTAATATTATTTATATTTTCAGGTACAGTAGAATATGTACTGTACAGTATACCAATTTTAGTTTTCTATCCCATAGAGCGTGATTTTTGGCATTTTGTAAGCGTAGCATGATTTTTAAAAAGATGCTCATTCCACCCTTATTGAAAAATGCGAAACAAGTTCCATTGCTCATATCTCACTGAGTTCATGTATCTTCCTCGAGGAGTTCACAGTTTTCATACGAAAAAAACTTAGTACAAAAAACAGGTGAAAATAATTTCAATAATATTCTGTAAACTTGAATATTTTTATCTGAGTACGGTGTGACCTAACATGCAATAGGTAACCTATTATAGGTTACTTGCCTAGAAGTCGTGAAAAACGTATCTGGGTGGCTAAAATCGGATTTTTTCATTTGCACTGAGGTTTACATGGTTGTGATTCTTCTGAAATGGAATCTTTTATCTGCTGTTACAAAGAGTCAGAAACACTCCTTAAAGACCAGGCAAAATTCATGTTACGACTGATCAGTCTTCACTGGAGCATGTCTCATTAATTCAGACATTAAGTTCAAGTGTACTCTTCTTCTCCAACATTTATTCCACAGTATATTCTGCTTGAATGTCATTTTGACATTATAAAATATAAATAATTATTTTCTTTCAGGTTATAAAATAGCGACTTCATTCACAGGATCTGTCAAGCCATGAGTCGTTCCCTGTGTTTCATGCTCGTCGTTTTGATGTTCTCAGTCACCTTGGTACTGTCGTTCGAGACAATGTGAGTGAGTGAGTGAGTGAGTGAGTGAGTGAGTGAGTGAGTGAGTGAGTGAGTGAGTGAGTGAGTGAGTGAGTGAGTGAGTGAGTGAGTGAGTGAGTGAGTGAGTGAGTGAGTGAGTGAGTGAGTGAGTGAGTGAGTGAGTGAGTGAGTGAGTGAGTGAGTGAGTGAGTGAGTGAGTGAGTGAGTGAGTGAGTGAGTGAGTGAGTGAGTGAGTGAGTGAGTGAGTGAGTGAGTGAGTGAGTGAGTGAGTGAGTGAGTGAGTGAGTGAGTGAGTGAGTGAGTGAGTGAGTGAGTGAGTGAGTGAGTGAGTGAGTGAGTGAGTGAGTGAGTGAGTGAGTGAGTGAGTGAGTGAGTGAGTGAGTGAGTGAGTGAGTGAGTGAGTGAGTGAGTGAGTGAGTGAGTGAGTGAGTGAGTGAGTGAGTGAGTGAGTGAGTGAGTGAGTGAGTGAGTCAGTGAGTGAGTCAGTGAGTCAGTGAGTCAGTGAGTGAGTGAGTCAGTGAGTGAGTCAGTGAAAGTTTCAGTGATGACTGGGCGGAGTTAACAAACCAGGAGCTGATGAACCGCGCACGATTCCAACGGGCGGCTCGATTCTTCCGACTCCAAAAAGCCAGTAACTCAGACTACCACAAAAACTGTTTCTTCAGCCCCGTTAACTGTCTTCTTGATCGAAAATAGTGATTTTATATTTTTTGTTCAATATAGTCGATAATGAGTTGGTGCAGAATTACCTCTAAATGTGCTCTCATAACTTTTTCCTTGTAAAATTTTTACCAGTCAACAACGATACTCATGGTGCGTGCACAGAAATGTGATTAATTCATATTTCACACTGCAGAAAACCGTCATCGACTGTATACTTCTCTGGTGTGCGAGTTAGGAATTGTGATGTGTCTCAGGGTTTCAAGTAAACCGTTTAAACAGTTCTTATTCAACAATGCAACATCATCTCAAACGGATGTCAGAGAAGGTGAAGATTGAGCTATGTATTTTAAACCGAGTTATGTGGAGTTTTTACACAGTATAATTTTTGCTTTAATGTAGTTGTTTGAATGCGGATTAAAAGCACGATATGGAAAGCCTGTTAGAAACAATATATTTGACTCACTGTTATCATATATCTTGTGGAGGTATGAATAACCCCACGTTGCGAGATCTCAAAAATGGGCATATTAAAAGGTCATATGATTTTTTATACATGCAGCTCACAGTATCAAAAGTATATTAAACTGTTTCATACAACATCATTATCACCGTTTTAGAAGTCAAGAATGTACGTATTGAATGGCTTTCTTGGTTAATTTTACGAAAAGCTTATTGTTTTCTGTTTATAGGAATTTCTTGTTGTTTCTTCTATTAATGGTTGTGAAATTTCGGTTCCTGAATATTTTGTAAACTCAAAATGAAGACTGTGTTTTTTTATTCGGCTACGTATTTTATGCTTTATAAGTTTACCTATGCCACAGATGATTTTCGTTGAAATAAACTGAAATAAATCAAGCTTGATATTCTCGCAGAACTTTGATATTCATGTTATTATAACTGAAAGCATCAAAAACAGTAACCGTAGAGTCGGGTATTTTAACAAAGAGAAGTCAAAATGAAAGAAATAATTGAGGAGAAATGAGAAGAGTAAACATTAATTCATACCTAATTGCAAAAACAAAAACTTGAATGGTGGATGTTGAACAACGTTGTTCATTCCATCGTCTCTCCATTTCTCCAAAAATAAAAGTATATTTTTCTCACTCACTCACTCACTCACTCATTCACTCACTCACTCACTCACTCACTCACTCACTCACTCACTCACTCACTCAATAGCTTCCGACTAATGAATGAATAAAAACTTATAGCGGAATGAACCATAATCTCCAATCCAGGTCTTCATTATCATATCAATTATTTTAGTGAAATGTTTAGCTTTAACGTATATTGTTTCTGCAAGCAAATGTGTTGCTTAAGACGTCTGATAATGAAACATTACTAGTCTCAACTCAATTCGGTTGACACCATAGTTTAACAAAGTGTAGCAAGGGGTTATGATGGTTAATGTGCGTGACAACACTGATTGTCTGATGTTTCATTATAAGAAAAAGATTGATGTAATTTTAAAAAACTTACTAAACAATCATACCGAGCGTAAAAAGTTTAAGATAAGAGAAGGAGTTACGTGTTTCGGCGGAATTAAAGAACTAGACACGTTCACTCCTGGTAACCTGGTTCCGCCTTCGTCAGTAGTCTACCAGGTTACCACTAACCTACACTTCCATCACAATCATACCTGTCTAACCTAAAGTTAAGCATTTATTAGAATAACTTACCAGTTTTCTTTTCTTGGATTTGTTCTTTCCGACTGTTTCCCAATCATTGGGCGTTGTATCGGTCGTTTCAGCAGACATTGTCAGTTTCGGTAATTTGCGTGAAATTACACTTGTTTGTTCTATAATAAGAAATCTATTGAAGTTGATCTTATATATCTCAGTTGTTAAATAATTGAGCCAAAATGTTTTTGAATAAATCGCGCGAATGCTGTTAAACGGGACGACTGAACGATGGTATGCTTTATTACGGAAATGTATATTAACGTACATACGTGTATGTTGAATAGCGAAATGCTGTTCTTCATTTGATAAATGTTTCGTACATAATACTTCCTGTATACAAAAGGTTGTCGTTTTTCACATATTGGTAACTGCTTTGGCCACTTTATTAAGGAAGTTATTCACGATATCTTCTTTATTAAGCATTTTATACTTCCAGAACAATTTCCCGTACTTTTGGCAATATTTACATATACATGCCATGATCATGTCTCTATCATGTCCTTTGTTATGTAGCTGTTCGATGTACTTAATCACGGCTTCCAGGAATCCTTTATGTTTATTAGTTAATCGATGAAATCTGAGTATCTGACCAGTAATTACTCCTTTAATCATGTTTACATGAACACATGATCCATGCTGGAACGCTCGATTTACTTTAAATTTAAACACATCTGTTTTATTGTAAACGTAAGTGTCTCCGTTCTGCGTGTCGAATTCAATATCTAGATAACTAATCCTGTTATTGTTGGTTCCCTGCTTGTTTAACTCGAGTTCGACTGGGTAAATTTCTTTAATGTGCTGATCGAAGTCAACATTCACGGTAATAATGTCGTCTATGTACCGTAATATGACAACATCGGTTTTCCATGGATTGCATTTGGTCATGTAGGTGTATTCTAACCAGCTAAGGGTGAGGTCGCAAAGCATAGGTGAAGAGTTAGAGCCCATAGGTATTCCAGCTATTTGTTTGTAAATATCGCTTCCTATCTGTACATAACTTTCGTCTATAATGAATTTCACCATACTCAGTATTTCATCGGCACCGTGTACCGATCGGTATTTGTCGTAGTCACTGTTATTAGTGTAGAAACATTTACCGTAATCATTTTTTGGTACTGAAATATACCTTTTTCCATGATTACGGTACAGCAATCGGATGAGCTCTCTCATGCATTCGATAATGCAGTTGTGGTTCAGTTTGGTGTACAATGTACTGAAGTCATAAGTCACCATGTTAGTAATCGGCGATTTCAGTTTTTGAATTTTATGAGGTACAACGATACTATTGTCAATTGCCAAATATCTGAGTTTTCCAGATCTTTGCTGTGCTACAGAACAGTAGTTTCGAAAGTGGGTTTTCAGATGTTTCAAAATCTTATGTAATGTTTTGGCGACTTCAGTGACACTGGTGTTATTAGCACCTGCTATGTACCGGAACTTGACCGGGTTTTTGTGTAGTTTTGGTATGCCATATAATATTGGAATGTTATTAAGTGTTCCAGTTATGAAGTTGTCGTTTGATAGAGATTTAGTATAACTAACATGTCGTTTCAAAAGGCTATTTTTGTCTTCCATATGCTTTTCGTATGTTGCATTATTGTTTTATGTTTTATGTTTTAGAAGTTTTATGCAATATTTTTGCTTGCAGAAACAACATATTTATACGGGCTCTATATTTTTAGTGTTAGGGACAGGGTGCCTTCATATTCAAATTATGAAATTCATTATTCAAAATAAGAGTTTTTCAGATTCCTTATTTTATATAAGTAAATTGTAGTTTCTTCATGTCAACGGATTCGTGATTGATTGACTTTTTGAATGACTGACTGACTGACTGACTGACTGACTGACTGACTGACTGACTGACTGACTGACTGACTGACTGACTGACTGACTGACTGACTGACTGACTGACTGACTGACTGACTGACTGACTGACGGACTGACGGACTGACTGACTGACTGAATGGCGGACTGACTAACTGACTGACTGACTGGCTGACCGACTGACTGGCTGACTGACTGACTGACTGACCGACTGAATGGCGGACTGACTGACTGACTGACTGACTGACTGACTGACTGACTAACTGACTGACTGACTGACTGACTGACTGACTGACTGACTGACTGACTGACTGACTGACTGACTGACTGACTGACTGACTGACTGACTGACTGACTGACTGACTGACTGACTGACTGACTGACTGACTGACTGACTGACTGACTGACTGACTGACTGACTGACTGACTGACTGACTGAATGACTGACTGACTGACTGACTGACTGTTTGACTGACTGGCTGACTGACTGGCTGACTGACTGACTGGATAACTAACTGACTAACTGACTGACTGACCAACCGACTGATTGACTGGCTGACTGACTGACTGACTGAATGAATGACTGATTGACTGGCTGACCTGACAGACTGACTGACTGACTGGCTGACTGACTGGCTGACTGACTGACTGACTGACCGACTGAATGGCTGATTGACTGGCTGACCTGACTGACTGACTGACTGACTGACGGACTGACTGACTGACTGACTGACAGACTGACTGACTGAACGACTGAATGGCTGATTGACTAGCTGACTGACTGCCTTTTCGAATGACTGACTGTGACCCTATACCACACTCTTCGTCTTCATTACAATGAAAGGCCAAGACTCTTCACCTCTAGTGTGCTTCTGAACACAGGATGGAAAACTTGTACTTATCATGCGAAGGTCGAATGAAGTCTAGCTCTGCCATGAAATCACCATGGTTACGCGATGCTCATATAATTTGAAAACGCGCATTTTCAGGCAACTTTCGCGCGTAGACCGCGCGCACTGAATTATGATTACCGTATGTCAGTTACGGTAGCTTTTTTGCATTCAGATTACGGTAAAATTCGTGCGCAGCTGGAACGTTGCGTACGTTCCGGTGATATGAAAGCGGTTTTAACGTGTTCAACATACGAAAATGGTTTGAAATAAACTGTTGCGTTAGATTGGCGACGTTTTGTTACTTCTTTTCACATGTTAGATGTGGGAAATAATAAAATTCGCTGCTGAAATAATTTTTTGAAATTTATTGTCGTTAATAACCAAATTGGCTTTGTACCCACTCCGCTATTCTTATTGTTGAATAATCACCAATTGTCATGTTAATATGTTTTCTAATTTGCAGATAATCTCCTTCAAATTGGGCACCTTACAATGGGACAAGAGTCGCAGTTTCGTCGGCTGGCCGGCGCCCGCAAGAGCAAAAACTCGCCGCCCATCATGTCGCAGGAGTTTGTGATCCAGAATCATGGCGACATCTTCAGCTGCATCATCGTACTCATTTTTGCCGGGTTCATGTTCCAGGTTGGTCCATTGGGAATGTATTTTTTATAGGGTAGGTAGGGAACTGGGGGAAGTGCTCTGACGGGAGTAAGATGTTCAAAAAGGGGCATTTATGTAAGGCAGTCAATAAGCAGTTGGAATCAAAACGTTTCGAATTGAGCCATTGAACGCTTCGTATTTAGCTGACTATAAACTTGTGGTCTAAGTTTTCACAAAATGGAAAACTACTACTTGCAATTCGGTACTTATCAGGGTCCAGGGATCGTTATCATCTTTTCGTGTCATGAATCCGATTTCCCGATAAAAAACACTATTTTATTCCATTTACATATGAAAAGAAGCTGCAGAAAAGATGCTTACGACCGTGAATGCTCCATTATTCTCACCCTTTCATAGTCAGGTTCTGTAACAGCTCGTATTTATGCGGTTCATTTGTAAGAGCGAAACGGGTGCTTTTCAATGCCTGTTAAATGCACAATTTTAGCGATTAGAAAGTAAAGACCAAGAATCTGCTCAGGGACCACGCACCGATGCCTATTCCTCGTTGTTGGCTGTGAGTTTGGCGTTTGTTTGTCCTTATTTTGTGAAAGAACCAGGATTGTGTATGTGTAATTGCAACCATTCTAATTCAAAGAGAAATAACCATTGTTCGGTTCGGTCAATGGCCTAGAAAATGATATAATTATGTTGATTGACAACAAGCGGGTTGATAGATTCCCGTTCCTTTCAAACTTTCAAAAATTCCCTTTTTCTTGTCAAATTTTGTCTGTCTGACAGTTTTCTGGACGTTAATACTAATAGCATAGTGTAGTGTAACTAACATATTTAAAGCAGTCGTTCAAAAAATTTAAACTACGATAAAACCGACGAGTGAAATAATCCACACTGTAGGGTAGGTGAATCAGTTACCATAACCCATCAAACAAAACTCAATAATTCCCGTTCAACTGGTTATCATTTTTAAAATAAATGTTATGAGAAAATGAATGATTTCAATTTCAAAAATAATTTCATTCAGGCCACCTCATCGATCACCAACATGTTCGTGGCACCGCAGTACAACCAGACGGACGAGGTCACCTTCAAGGTGTTCTACGAGAACGGACCCAAGGATCTGGCTACCGTATTCTTCTACATGATCTGTGCCATCGTCGCACATGCCGTCATTCAGGAGTACATTCTTGATGTTGGTATAGTCCTGTCGAGTTTTGTCGGTTGTTCTTGTTCTTCTGAGCGTGCAAACTCTTTGTCTTCTATGTTTGTTGTTGTGAGCCATCGAGGAAGATTAATGGGAGCTAGTGGCTTCATAGTTGAGTTGAAACGGAACTTTCGTATCGTGCCGAAAGTTATCGATTCGTAATTATCTTCTTTTTGAGTGAGCAGTCCATAATGACAACGAAACAGGTTGAAAGTAAATCTGGAGGATATCCTAAAATTCTCGTTGTCTCCACGTGTTATTAATTGGGGTAATGACCGTCTCTTTCCCTATCATGTATGCCGGGTAAGCTGCCTTAGTCTTTTCTTTGTTTGACTGTCTACTCTAATTCTCTTCTAGTTTATTCTTCTTGTTCCTCTCGCGCCGCAGTCAAACTTTCCTCAAACTTTTTAGTCACATCAAGACAAGATAATCTTATTCCCGAAAGCCATCTTCAAGCAGATGGTTGGTTTCGTGGTTAATTGTCCTCAATTGTGCTTAAGGGGATTATTTTCGGTATTTTCAATTTTAACACTTTTTGTGCGTACAAGTTATCGTCGAAAGTCGAAACTCACTCATTGTACGGTGATTGAATATATGTTATTTTAAATGTATTATATTATGTTTTGAAAAAGTATTATATTTAACATTGTTTAATTACGTTTCTGGTTACAGAAACTGCAACGCAAGCTGCATCTTTCAAAGACGAAAACCTCAAAGTTCACCGAATCTGGCCACCTGGTGCTGTTTGCCCTGTATTCGATCGCACATGCCGGATGGGTCATCAATCAGGTTCGGCTCAATCAATCAATCAATGCATAGAGCTAGAGCTAGAGGATATTTTTTGAAGAAATATTTTTGCTGTAATCAGTTGTCGGTGTTACATAACAAGTAATTTATTTTCTCACCTAGGATAAGTGATCCCTATTCCATGTAAAGTGGGATGATGGGTTCTAATTTAGTCTCTGATGATGGGTTCTAATTTAGTCTCTATGTGTTGAAAATACGTAATTACTGAATGATGACAATGACTGCCTAACCGACTACCGTATTCTCACCTGCAATTACAAACGTTGCCTTCCTATCATATCATATCCCATCCAATTATTCACCACTAGACTAGCCGATGAGAAGGGGGTCAAAGTGGAATTTTCCACCTCTTTGGCGTTTTCAAAAAGTGGATTTGATCTTTAAGGTGTAGGTAAACTAGCCTAATTTCTGCTAATTCCACCCTCTTTGGTAAGATTCCCCTCTCTTTGGAGGACCAGCTCGTCCGCCAGTGTTATCAACCGAATGACTTACCATCGCCCGTCATCTAACAATATTATTAACAACACAACAGTAATAGTTAACAATAGTCAATACCAATAATATACTTTTCAGTATAAGTATAATAATGTTTTGTTTTCCATTTCTAGGAGCGTTACCTGCCGGAGATCTCCTCGCTGTGGACCGGCTACCCGGACCAGCATCGTCAGATGACCTTCTTCCACAAGCTCTTCTTCTTGTGTCAGCTCGGTTACTGGCTGCATCAATTCCCCGAGTTCTACTTTCAAAAATCCAAACGCGACGAAATCAAGTACAGAACATCGTACACGATCATGTACCTGCTGTTTATCGGCGGTGCTTATGCGCTCAAGTTGGTATTTTTCGGTAATTTTGTGCTTTTTGGTTTTTAAGGTTCCTTGGTTTTTAACCTAATTCTTTACCGTTAATTCAGTGTAATTTGTAAGACCTTATATACCCAATAAAAGTCCCCATTCTAGTCTAGTGCGTAAGGCGCCAGCCTCGATAACTGATGGTCCTTGTTTGAAACCTGACGCGTTGTGCTGGGGTTTCTGCCATTTTGCCCATCAGTTTATTCAGCCTGTATGATCACTATGAAAACCACTATCACCACCTCTTTGTATTAGTGTTTCTGTCTTGTTGGCTTCAGTAATGAATGAGTCTTAGTAACAAATGACATCTGAATCTGAAATTTATTCGGTTGTTCATCATGTTAAAATAACTAGGGTAAACCCGTTGCTACGCAACTGTGTGTTAAATTAGCAAAAAATACTATTGAAAAAAACCCGTCAATATATGAAATTAGCTTCGAAATATTTAACATGAACCCGTTGCTATGCAACTCAATTCATCATTGGTCCATATTCGAAAGAGAACTTCTAAAATTACTTCTAGTAGTAATATCCTCTCGTTGATAACCAGTAGGATTTTTCTTACGCACTACCCGAACCGATATGTCAAACTTTAAATATTATATTTAAATATATTAACGATACGTTAAACTTCCCAGACACGCAAACTTACCCGAGTTTATTATTCAAATATTAATTGTTTCAAGATTAGTTCAACTGTGGGATCACACTTAGAAGAACCCGTGGAAATAATATTATCCGACCAGCACGTTAAACTTACCCGACAAATGAGGTTTGGAGTTTATTGCCCATTGTTCAATTTAAAAAAAATGCACACCATTTTGAGCATAACTCTTCCAAATCTCTACTATCCTACATAATTAGTCTCAGTCAAAATCTCAAAAATCATGATTTCATTTGTTAGCTTCTCTTCAGCCTCACCTGGAAACTCAATAAAAGGAACCCAATTTTATTGTTAAAACAGTTACTAAAAACCCAAGTGAAGAAGACAATACTCTAAACCGTTTGGCCTAATTTATTCTGAGAGTAAATTTTTTTGTTACCAACTGAATGATTTAAAATAACTTTTTATCACATGGCATATCTTAGCTGCTACATATATAACCGGTTCAATGGAATCTTCAAATCCAAAGAGCTTGAACTTTTTCAGAAAGTTTTTCATAAAGTTTACTTAGATGTTCTGTGGTCGGTAAGTTCAGTCATTCGATGAGGGTGCTGATGATTGCTCCTTTTTGAGAAGAACTTTTTCAGTGATTGAAATAAAAAAAGATTGTTGGTTGCAATTATCATGACCTTACCGAATTATCATGGCCTTCGGTTGAGGTACATACATTCTGGTCAGGTTTAAGAGTAGGTGATGATTTATTTCATTGTCTTCATCAAGAAATAAAAAGTGTTTTAGTGTTCTTTCGTGATATTTATACTCAAAGTGTGACAGACAGACATACATACATCGTCTAATTTATATATAGACTAGGGTAAACCCGTTGCTACGCAACTGTGGATTGATTTAAAAAACTCAACTACCGTATTTAAACTCAGACAAACCTATCGGTTTGTTCATCAGCTTCTCTTTAGCCCAGGAAGTCATTAGATCCATGATGGTGCGATAATTTATGTATCCCCGTTTAATTGAATATCGACATAACTTTTTTGCTAGTGTAAACCTGACCCGTTGAAATGTGATCCATTTTAGCTGAACGGAACTAAATTTTTTAACACCCTGTTCAATAAGACAACCCGTTTTTTGAATTTATCTGTCATATATAATGCATGGGTAATTTATAACTATTCTGAAAATTTCATTAGATTTAGTTTTTTACCCGTCTCGTGGAAAACCAAAAAACCAAATTTTATTTAAACCTAAAAACATACAGGAAGCACCCGTGGCCACAACAGTTAGTGGCACAATTAAACTACAATTCCAGTTAAGGTAAATGATGTTTCCACTTCAAAATATGGGAAACATCCGTGGGTGTCGATGACAACTTTTATGTGAGTCGGTGGTGATGATAGAGTTCGTAGTTTCTGATTGTGATTAATTATGAGAATGAAACATTTCGATTAAACCGATCATAAATGTTGAACGACATTTTAATTATCTTGACGTTGACCTCATCGATAATTGAGGTACATACATTGAAGGTGAGTTGAGGCATCATGTTGTGTTTGGTTCTGGAAATCAGTGTCAATTCATTGGGAAGGTGATGATGATTACTCCTCATTGAACTTTTAATAGCTCGATTTTTATAAATGATCGAAAAAGTTTTTGAGCGATGCATCGCTGCTATTTAAGCGCTTTGAGTAGACAAAGATACATCTTATACTATTTTATATATATAAGATAAGATAGATATTTTTTTCAGCTTTACACGTGTCGCACTGGCCATCCTGCTGTTCCACTACCTGTGTGAACTCGTGTTCCATTTCTGTCGTATGGCACACTTCGCCGAGAAACCATCCATCGCACAGCCCGGGTTAGCTGCCGTTTTTTTCTTCATCAAGGGTGATTGGTTAAATTTTATTATATATTTTTTTTATAAAATCCAGTCATGATCGTCAAGAGCTATCTTTGGAAAGTAATCTTTTCATCACATGAATCTGACTCATTCATCGCTTAGAACCAATTTTCGGTGGCAAATAGAAAATATAATGAAGTGACTTTTTTTATCCTACATATGGTTTAACCAACAATATTATTTTTGGTAGTTTATCATTACAAATGATTTGAACAGTGATTTTGACCAGTGTTACTATTTTTGATAGTTATCCGATTTTAAGGATTTCATCCGTGATTCTAAGCTTTAAATTAACCATAACGTTTCAGCTTTAAATTCTGGAACGTGCTGTTCGTGATCACACGTCTCGGCTGCATCACACTGTCCTTCCTCACATTCTGGTACGGACTGCGCACCAACGAAACACCATACGTCGACTTCCAGACCGGCAACTTCAATACCACCTTTGTCAGGTTGGCATAAATAAGGTGGAAATGTTTTTGTTTAATTCATAACAATGATACATTTATTGTATAATATTCAAAGGTGGAAATGTTTGTATTTAATTCATAACAATGATACATTTATTGGAACTGTTATAAAAAACTTTCATCAGTGTCTTACTCTTGTGTTTCGTGGTGCTGTAAATGTTCCTGTATTGTTCCTTTCTGTATTGTAATTGTTCTCTGCTGGCTGAGACTGGAATTAAAATGCAACATTATTTCACACCGTTACAATTAAGGGCCAAGACCAGTGGCTTTTTTATTCGTTAAATTTTTTAATTATTTGTTTCATTTTGTTTTAGATTGAACTGTCTGCTGACTGTGTGCGCCATGCAGGCCTATCTCATGTGGAACTTCATCATGTTCCATCTGCGTCAGATGCGCGAACGCACCGCGGCTACTCGTTAGTATTTTTCTGTCTAGCTTTTACTTTTGTTTATCACCCACAAATATGTTTTATTGTGATGTGACCATCAATAGATTCAGTTCGAAATTTTTATACTGTTCGATGGACCTCTATCGAGAATTCACGCACCGTTTGGAACATCTTATTGATCATAACGGTTATGCGTACGTACATGCTGAGGATGTGATCGTTTCTTGTTTAACTCAAATGGAATATAAATTTCTGAATAGTTTGTTCACTTGGATAAAGAATATTTTTCTTCAAATAATTCACTTTTCGTGTATGTAAATGTCATATTGTGTAAGCACCAAGCACGTTTAAACGGCATCCACTAAACACCATTCTATACATGCAGGTGTTTCAGGCAAAACTCCCTCGGCGCACTCCCAGCGACAGAAGCAGCGTCAGAAGGAGCGCAAGGAGCAGCGCAAACTCGAAGAGGAGGTTGGATTTGGGAAGCGGGCGTATTTATGGTGAATTTCTGAACTCGGATTGAAGTGAACCAGGGATTTTTTTTTCTATTTTTGTTTTTTTTGGGAAGTGTCTTTTAGAAGAAGGATGTTATACCGTGGATTCGCTTCGAACCGAAGTGAACCTGCAATTGTTTTTGAGAGAATGTCTTCTAGAAGTTAGCGTAGTTATACCATAGTTCTCCTCATAATACAAACTTTTAAGCAACTTCAACATTTACTTAAATTTGGGATTCCTGTCATGTCATCACATTGTTGCATTTTGCATACATAAAAAAATAACGTTTCAGGTGCGCAACCTGCCTGAAGCCGACCAGGACTCAGTACGTGTGCTGCGCTCTCGCAAGGCGGCCAAGGCATAAATGGGCTGCGGTCATCATCACCCCATGCTGCTGGTATGGCAATACATACTCGACACTCAATATGTGTAATATTAACACCTACGATCTTAAAAATCTTTGGGAATCAGCGGAAACTTAGTGATTTATCATGAGTCACAACATAAAAAGTTTCCGCAATTTCCGGATGCTCCCACCGCGTATTGATGCAGAACTCTGGTAGACGAGATAAGCCTCCATATGGAGGCAAATTCCTTTAAAGAGGGAGGAATTGGCAGTTTTCAGGTCATTTTACATACACATTAACTTAACGAACGATTTCAACCTTTGAAAACGCCAAAGAGGGGGTAGGTAGTCCACTTTCCCGCAATTTCTCGTTCGCTAGTGATGCAGAATTGGTTTATAACAATTGGGTTCAAAACGCGGTGCAATTCCCAAACCAAACTGACTGACTAATACCCGAATTCAGGTTGCGGGTTGTTTGTCGATTGCTCGTTGTAATTGTATTTATGTTTTAATCGTTGTGATGTGTTAGCTCAAACGGGCTCGGCGATGAATATTTAGCATAAAATAATTTTAAACAAGTAATTCTCGCCGAATCTGTTTCAGTCAGCCGATTTTTCCCCGTTTCGTTTTTGTTATTGTTTCTGTTTGGTGTTTTCCACATCATCATAATTCAATATTTATTCCTTCAACCTATTTATTTATTTTCGTCCTTTTGTTGTTAACGTGCTACTCCGGGAACTTAACACCGTTATACTCTACATTCTTCGTTTATACTATTTAACAAGCACCCAACCATTTTATGACCTGGCTCTGTGTAAACTATTAGTGTGTTTTTACAGAAATTCAAAGAAACAACCATATTTTTCATTAATCAATGTAATGTTCTGCTCACCACTTAACATCAACATTTTGCGTTTTAGGGGTATTTATTGTTGTTTTGTGTTTGGTCGTCACAAACTATACTATACGACAAGATTTCTTCCGAAATATGGGTTTCCTATCATTTATCAGATATCAGCATTATTATTTGCGCTATTTTCATAACCATGTGTTTCCTTAAATTATGTTATTCGTTAGTTGTTTATTTTTGTTATTTATTATTTACGGTTCTGTATCGTTAACCTATCAGTTATCCTGTTTAGGGTCAGTACATATTTCGGGAATGATATCTACCAAAAGCTGTGAAGGCAAAACAAATGTTTTTGGTAGATTTTGCCCCATTTTCTACACCACCCCAGCCAAACCGATCGACATTAACCATATCGATTCTACACACAAATCTATATTTATTTTATTAAAATTCTTGTTTTTTTTTATGGTATGTTCTGCTGGTTTTTCATTTTTTCCGTTTCGAAAACTTTTGATGTTATTAAATTTCGAACAGCAAAATATGTCACCGATCAGAAGGTATATGTACCTGTATATCGATTTTCTTACTTACTGTTTTGACGGTCAGTTGTTCAATTGTACACACCTGTGCTGCTGTATTTTACTACGGAAAACCTTTTCGTCCCCACCCCCATCGGCGCTTTTTCCCACAATTTCACATCAATCGAATACTAATAAATACTGATTTTACACATATTTCTCAAGAATTTCACACCGTGCATCCACTGGTTATTGATCATCATTATTGAACTTGTCGTGATTGATAACTTGTTATAATGGATTCTGGATTCCCAATATTCCTAAAGTATGATCACGAGAATTATTACACTTTTACTTAAAAGTGTTGGTAAGGTTGCTGTGAGTAATAGTTTCAGATTTCAGTTATTTACTCATTTGGAAGTTTGTGATTTTTGGGCAGTCAGACTTCACTTTTGTGATTTCCAAACCACTTTTTTGGTAAAATGAAGGTGAATTGAACGTGATCTTATGTCTGTTCTGTTCTCAACATACAAATGTATTACCATTACACTTGTTCTCTTCATCTATTCTCTACCAACATCAATGTGGAACAGAACAATAATAGGAGGATAATAATAAAAATCTACTTCTTTGGATCAATGCGGATATGGGATATCTAAATGTAAGGAGAACATGACAATTGTTTTACACAGGTCTGCGTGTCGGACTATCTGTACTGTGAAGCGATTATAACAGTGTTGTTTACTTTGGCAGTAAATATAATACGGATTTTTTTTGAAACAACAGTTTCATGAAATTTGTTAAGGGCTTTATAAAAAATGTGCATTATCAGTTTGTATGTTGCGGGGTTTTTTGCGAAATTTAACAGTATCATTGAATTTATTTAGGGCTTAATAGAAAAACTATTCAGTGTATTTGCATCATGAGATAGGTCTAATGGTATAGTATATTAGCAACATGTATAGCATGGTTGGTTGCTATGTGAACAGCACAGATTAAAGTGTAGGTTCGTAGAACTAGAAACCTGCTTTGTATTTCTTTCCGTTGTGTAGTGCAAGTGCAATGAAAACACGTGAAAATCAGGTTGTGATGATGAAGAGCCTTGTATACTGTATACATTTAAAATTTCATTGCTATATGTTTGGTTATTTACGTACCGATTTCTGATTAATAACGGACATCTTGTTCTGTAAACGTCTGTAATCTCACATAAATTTCGATAAAATCAAGAGTAACTTGATTACTAAAACTAACTATTGGTTCGAAAAAAAAATCAGCTGGTCGGTTGAATCGTTGGCAACCTTTGAACCACGTACTTGCTCATGTTGTCTGCATAGACGTTTCATTAACTACCTTGTTTACTCGAACTGTGGCCCGTCCACAGATAAGGTGCACTTTGGATTGTTTTTATTGTCGCGGAGTGTATCAGTTTCATATTGGGCAAATTATCAACAGCCATAGCTGTCTTTTTGGTGCCATGTTTCTATTATTGCATACTGCCTCCGAACATCATCCCGTTTCGTGGTTTGCTGTTGATCATAGTTACCAAATGATATAAATACGTCATTTTTCCCTCGGGTGTTAATATGAGAAGCTGTTAGAAAATTTTAAGTCTTCGAATGGCATTCTGACCCACAACATATTTAGTTAATTTATGGGACGAAATTAGATGTGTTTTCAACGTCATTCAAGCCAGCTTAATCAAAAAAAATTTTTTGTCAAAATGAAAACTCGCAATATATTGTATTGGTTTGTTGTATGTATCATGTATGTTATGTCTTTTTATCATATGTTTTTTCAGACAACCTTAATTGAATTGTATGTTTACTCGTGCAATCAGCATCTGTGTCACTTTACTACCCACATTCAAACCCGTACTTGGTGTGTCACTTGTTGCATTCAGTACTTCAGCACTCGCCATGTCAAAATCACCCAAACAACCGTCTCCACCGTCCAAATCAACGGCACTCGCGGTTGGTAGTTACTTGAATTTGGAAAGTATGCCACATTAATTTTAACAAGAAAATCTTGTGATTTCGTTGAGTATCATGAGACAAACTATCAATAATCTTGTGAGAACAGCCGAGAATGTCACCCACGCTCAAAAATGACTGTTGAATCTCTCCTTTTCAGGTGTTGGAAGGACGCGATTTGACGGGCAAAACGTACTTGGTGACCGGTGCCAATTCAGGTTTGGCTTATGAATTCAATGAGAGTGATTGACTGAGGAAGCTGGGTTACCCTGAGTTAATGAATGATTACCAAGAGTACTAGACTTGGTCAACTAGCTAATACCTGATGGATGAAACAATCGAGTTACGCCTACACGACGCAATTACTGAACGGCAACAATATAATGCAATGGCTGTATACGTTAATTAGTCAAGTACTGCGTTTTACCAACTGAGAATTGATATATAAATCCAAATATCCATTCAACCTAATCGGTTTTATTTCTCTGTCGTTGACTGACCATTTTACTGATAAAGAAGGCAATTTTCCGGAAAACAGAAGTGTTCACAAAGAAAAACCAAGTTTTTTTAGGAATCGGTTACGAGACGACCCGGGCACTGGCACTGCACAAAGCCACCGTAATCATGTGCTGTCGCAATTTGACAGCCGCCGAGGAAGCAAAACAGAAGATTGTGGCCGAAAATGTGGGTCATTTTTCTATTGATGGGGGTTTTCTTTTTATAATACTTAGAACTGATTGATATCTTGTCCGAACTTTTTTTTATCGATATTCAAAAAGAGTTTAGAAGTAAAAGACAAGATTACAAGAATATGTAGTTTTGTTCGATCGGAAAAGTTTGAGTATGAAGTCATGAGTTGCGGCTAGAAAATGCAACTTTTTGAAATCTCATCTCGACTTCGCATTCCGTCTATATTCGTGATGGTAGTTTGAAAATTTTCTTTGCTTCAAGTTAACTTTGTTTTTAACCTCTGAAAATAAAAATTATTTGCAGGCGGACGCAAAAATCTATATCGAACGCTTAGATTTGGGCGATATGAAATCGGTAGAGGAGTGTGCCGGTCGACTCAATAAGCGTGAAGGGTTCGTGGTTTGGTTGCTGTTGCGGTTGTTGTTGTTGCGGTTGTTGTTGTTGTTGTTGTTGTTGTTGTTGTTGTTGTTGCGGTTGTTGTTGTTGTTGTTGTTGTTGTTGTTGTTGCGGTTGTTGTTGTTGTTGTTGTTGTTGCGGTTGTTGTTGTTGTTGTTGTTGTTGTTGTTGTTGTTGTTGTTGCGGTTGTTGTTGTTGTTGTTGTTGTTGTTGTTGTTGTTGCGGTTGTTGTTGTTGTTGTTGTTGTTGTTGTTGCGGTTGTTGTTGTTGTTGTTGGTTGTATTGTTGTTGTTGTTGTTTTTGTTGTTGTTGTTGTTGCTGGTAATATTATTGTTGCCATGGTTAAAGTTATAGTTACGCATTATCGTATGATATTTAGAAACCTCGATTGTCTCATCCTAAATGCGGGCGTTTACAATCCGCAGCCACGTGTTACCAGTATCGGATTTGAGGCCACGTTTCAGGTTGTTGTTGTTGTTGTTGTTGTTGTTGCTGCTGTTTTTATTGTTGCTGTTGTTATTGCTAATGTTTTAATGATGTTTCCAGCCCTAATTTGTTCAATATTCGTTCCAGGTAAATCACCTGGCCCATTTTTATTTCACTGAACTCCTCAAAGAAAAGATGATTGCATCGGCACCCTCGCGTATCGTGATTGTAGCTACTGTTGGACACAAGTGGGTTGTTGTTGTTGTTGTTTACGATGATGTTGTTGTTGTCGTTGTTTTTGTTGTTGTTTTGTTGTTGTTGTTGCTGTTGTTGTTGTTGCTATCCAGCATTTTTTTTTTCAGAGGTTGGCGCATCGGCACCATCCCGCTATCTGCTATTACCAAAGAAGTTATGTCACCCACTGACCCCGTCAACCGTCCCCTACAGGTGAAGCTTATTGTTGTTGTTGTTGCTCCTGTTGCTGTTGTTGTTGTTATTGTTGCTGCTGTTCTGTTGTTGTTGTTGTTGTGGTTCTAATTTTGAGTATTTTTGTTGTTGTTGTGGTTGTTGTTTTTGTTGTGACTTAAACGTTTAATTACAGGCGTACGCGTTCTCCAAACTGGCCAACGTGATGCACGCCAAGGGACTTCAGACGCGACTCGGCGATAAAGGCTAGGTTTTTTTATTATTGACAAATTGGTTCAATTGGGTGACCGTTTATTCACTATATTTGTGATTTCGTATTCCACTTTGCTATTATGGCATAAAAACCGTATTTTTTATTTGAACGGATAATTAGTACATTAGCACGAAACTGCGATGGAATATACCGATAACCAAAGAAAGGAGGAAAAATAGAAGTATGTTTGTAAAATGGTACTAAATGTTACAGGTGTGACCGCGTGTTCCCTTCATCCGGGCGTCATCAAAACCAACATCGACAAAAACTCGTACTTTTGGAAGTTCCTGTTCGCCACGATCGCACAACCGTGGAGGATTAATGAAGTTTGTTTTCAGCGTTTTTGGTAAAAGAAAAAATTATATTTATCGTCTGATTGATTGTTTTCATTAACCAATAAACTGACTGACCCATACCGATTGACTGATTGAGGGACTGTGTTTGGTTGGGCATGACTGAGTGGTAGCTTGATTGCTTTATTGATTGATTACCTTATTGATTGCTTGATTTATTGATTCATAATCAGCTGACTAGATAAGTGTCTGACTGGTCGACCGACCGATTAACCGATCGACCTTATCTTTGGGGTTCCTACTCGTTAACTGGCTGACTGACTAATTGATCGATTGACCGCGTCAATTTGATCGTGCCACTATGGAATCATATTGTTCCCTGGTTGGTTCCAGACGTAACTCAGCGGTGAATAAATATGTAAAAAAAACGATGTGAACAAATTGTTACGCACGTGAAAATGATTTCAGAAGTGCATATGCAAAAAATTTCAGGAGCGCACGTGAAAATGATTTCAGGAGCAGGGTGCGGCCACGTCGGTGTACTGTGCCACGGTCGACGATCTGGCCGAGTTCGGTGCTGGCAAGTATTTTGCCGACTGCCGACTGGATGTTTGTGCCGAGGCGGCCAGCGATCCGGAGAGGGTGGAGGCCATGTGGAAGTTGAGTGAAGACATGATCAACGAGTATAAGGCCAAAATTTGAACATGTAAAATTTGTTTGTTGATGAGTCAATTATCCAGAGAGGGGAGTTTTTTCATCCACCTTGATGATCAAATTCAACTTATTATCTCTAAATTGCCTCATCTCTGTCTATCTGTGATTTTAGCTGAGTTTTTTTCGTTCCATGATGTGCTTTACGATATAGCTTGTGTAGATTTGCTATGGTCATGTCAAGTAAAAAGTATGTTTTTCTAGTTTGTGTAACATTTTTCCGCAAAAATGTTACCTTTTTCCACCTATAGAGAGAGTAAACTCACAGATCCGTTCGGTAAAAATCGAAGTTCTGATTGAGAAACTTTTTATAGTCAAGTTTTGATACTGGTGTACAGTTTCCATTACATAAATATCTTACACACATGTATTTATTACTTTCGATCTATTGTATTCTTGTGATATGTAATATGCTAACTATCTTTTATTTGGTGCTGTCTCGTTAAGTTATTAAAAGTAAAAATAAAATTCACTTATAGAAATGGAGGAGGTTGAACCTAATCTGAAAGTCCGCTAAGGGGTTACTTTAACATCCACGTCTGTACATTGCTTGTATACGGATCTAACAACCGATAAACTAATTCACATCCTGAGGTTTCACAAAATAGTTTTTTTATCGTTCGCACAACTTATATTGTCATGCTCATTCCACCCACACGTTAAACTTCTCGACGGGTTATTCTGTATTACTGTTACTCGCGTAATGCACCATATAATTTCGGTGAATATGAATAGAATAAGGTTAAGTGAATCGTCAGTATTTATCCCTGAGCTCTGGGGGATTCTTAGGTTTGGCGTCTTGATATACCGAGCGAAACGCTGTATCGGTTAAGTAAGTATCAGGTTCACACATAAAAATGCCCATATTAACACATGATATCATAAGATATTATGTTAATTATCATTATTATCTCTATTATTTTGTGTAAACCCGCTTCCAGTGACAATGTCAACTCCACCGACCACGGCAGCCGCAGCATTGGCCGAACCTCTGATCATGTACATTCTACTGCGTGGCGATCTGAAAGGCAAATCGTGGAACACTGGTGCCCTGATCGCGCAAGGCTGCCATGCCTCCACGGCCGTCTTGTGCCAAAACATTACTCATCCTAATGTTTCACAATATCTGTCCGATATTGATCGGATGCGCAAGGTGGTGCTAAAGGTGCGTGATAGTTTAGTGGTTACGGCGTCAGATTTGCTTAATAAAAGGTGGTGAGTTCGAGTTGGATACCAGATGGTAGACACGATTGGATGAAATCAGTGAGCTAAAATGTTTTATATAAATCGATGTACTGTGTAGCGTTTATAACATGTACATACTTCTTAGTGCCGTTTCCTTTATTCGGAAGATCAGATTGTTTCAGGTAGAGGATGAACCGAAGCTACGCGAACTATCTTCCCAGCTGACAACATCTGAGATAATCCACAAACTCTGGATAGAACAACCAGAGAACGAGGCTACTTCACTCGCCATTCTACCGTATCCCAAGTCGACGTTGAGCTCTCTCGTCGGACATCTGAAATTGTATACTAAGTGATAAATATATCATAAAAATAAAAATGCAACATAACATGTGGGAACAAGGCATTACAATGAAACTTTATAACTTATTGAGATAATTGAGGTACTAAATTATCTGAAGATTTCATAAAAAGCGTATCGACCATTTCATTCACTTCCATGATGGCGTTCCAGTTGCAACTATTTCCACTCGAGTTTTTTTTGGTTTTACTCATGTAGGTACTTCGCAATTTGGTGCTCAGAAAACAACTATAAGTGGATCTCGTAAAAATTAACTCACAAAACATGTGTGTCACAGTCTCGTGTGAAGCTCGAAATGACCGCAATTTTCGTGACCACCATTTGAAATGTGTATTGGCATTTGGCACATTCATATTGCAGGCTCCGGAGGCGCATATTTCGAAACTGCGCCGGTTTTTTCGAATCTCGATACCGCTGCTGCTTCAAAATCACGGCCGAAATTCGATATTGGACCTTTGACCAAGAATCACCGTTGCTCATCTCTTGAACAAGAACATCATGTGCCAAAAACGAAAAGCAAATTCATGAGGCATCCCAAGATCGGGTCACATTTTCGTACATGCGACTTCAGTAAATACTCTACCGTATAGTAAAAGCGCCTTTAGTATACCGATTTGCCATAAATTTGGATCTAAAACTTCACGATCAGTAAGTTCATGCATGTCGTTCAGGTCTTCTGGTCAATCTCATACGTCATCATGTTCGGCCACCCGTAATGACTCATGTTTCAACGATGTGCCGTTCCATTTATGTAGCTGGGTACACTAGCGGACGATACGGAACAGAATAGTATAAATCCTCTTGTTAAGCGATTACGAAATGTGGAATTTGATCTCTATGGTTCAGGTAAGAAGGCCTGGAAACTCAAGTTTCCTCTCATTTGGGGAAAACCAGCTTCTTCAAAGGCACGGATAATCCGTGATTGTCTGGCAATGTGCCTTCATTCAAAATTGGTTCGTTGGCACGTTCCTTCTATACAGTAGCGGACGAGTGAAGAACGGAAAAGAGAAATTCCTCCTTCTCTGGCAGTTCCAAAAAGTTTTATTTGTTATTCAAAATGTGTAAGTAAAACGACAACAAAACTGATATTTCCCCTCTTTGAATAGTTATCCTCCCTTTGGATGATTGGCTCGTTGGCACGTTCGTTTTATATGACGTCATATGATGGCCGTTTTGGATGGTCTCGTCTTGTTGTCAGATGTAAACGAATGCTATTTTTGGAAACGATGGAACTGGTCAAAAAGTTTATGGTCCCCTCAGATGTCTAGTGTAAGTTACGAAATATTCGCACGTATGTACATTTACAATCGTCGAACGTTTACATCATTTACCAGCTTATCTTATTGTCATTTGTGGCATTCTCGAGTGAGTACATGTACATGTACGTATGTACCTTGCAAATGTACGTAATTCTGTTGAGAGTGCCATTGAGATACCGCATGTACCGTATGTATGTAATGTATGTATGTATGTATGAATATGTATGAATGTATGTATGTATGTGTGATATAATAGAAAACTGACCGTTATTTGACAACACGTGACGTCATTGGTTTGGCTTTTCGTGATCCGATTGGCAATTTTTTCGACAAACCTGCAGTTGGACGAGACGATGTTGTGGAATATGCGTCGACTATTTATTCCCACTGGATGTCATCTACATTTTTGACATAGATTCGTACATATTTGTTGTATGTATGTGCTTCTAAAATCTACCCAAAAGTAATAAAGTGTCTGAAAATTTCTTCATTTCCCTCATTCCCTCGGGTCATTACGAACTATGTACGTCATCGCATGTCTCCACCGTAACTCAACCAAATAGTCGTGGCAGACATTCTTATAAATGGAACATTCTTCGCATCACAAACCATTTGTTGTGCCATTGATAGCGTAAGAAGTCTTTCCCTCGTCAATCGAGGGAGGAACCAAAAACTGTAATGGATAATTAATGGTATTTCGTTTTTGTTCATCGAAGAATCAATTAATCATCTCTCATAGATCATTATGACCTCTATGGCCGACGTAATATTGCGAAATTCGTGAAGTACCCACTGGTTGCAAGTTATACTTGGTTACGTTGTTTCTATTCTGGCTTCATCCATCATTTGACTGCCCTGGCGAATCCTTCAACGATAGGGGAGGTTTCTCAAAGGCAGGGGAATGGGCAGTTTTCAAGTAATTTAACCTATACAAAAGGGAAAAATACACTTTTTGAAACTGGCAAAGAGGGGAGAATTTCAATTTTCCCTTCCTCCCTCGTTCGCCACTGTTTTGACTGGGACACGTCACGTAGAATGTCTGCCTCTCTTGAAAAGGAACCACGTTGCTGGCTGTTGGTTCATTTTGTGTCGTTACAGGAAACATGTCGGAAACTTTACTTACCGTGAGATAACTCATCTTAATATTCTAGAGGTTTTTCATCGTACATGACTTTTGAAATTTATATTTATACATATTGTCGCCGATTGCAGCAAAATACCATGATTGTTGCGTATGCCATGCCAGTGAACCGATTTTTTTTCTGTTGCGAAAACTTGATAAAGTTGTTATCATGAAAGTTTTATAGGTCGTGTATAGTAGTTATCAAGGAATAATCATACAGGAGCAACACCACACCAACACAGTAAAAAACGTTCATGATAACGCGGCAAATGTCAATATGTAAATGTCGACAATGTAGGGCGTGGTTGAGCTGAGCCTCACTTGCATGAATAGAACCCAGTTCTTGAACCTTGGACATGAATACCTTCACAAATAATGGGGCTGAATTGATTCAGTTTAGAAACTTTGTGAACGTGTATGTGATATTTGGAACGTTTTCATTTTCAGTTAAATATAATGATTTAGAATTAACTTATGTATAAAACCAATCTAAAAACTTACCACAAGTGCGTTCTTTGAGTATCTGGATTATGAGAGCTACTGTCTTTCCGTCAAACTTTCTGTTTGATAATTTTTACATAAGAATAGGTGTAGGAAGATGTGATAATAACAGTATTAACTGTCACAAGCAGAAAATCCAAAAAAAGAGTGGTCGGACTATAGATATTTGCATGCAAACATGCGAACGACCGGAACGTACCGAGCGAACCCCAATTTTGGCGCCACTGGTACACGTCTGTTTTTGTCGACCGTTCTTGGCATGTCTGCCTGACATGGCACCATGTTGATTTATTTAATAATGTTGTTGTTGTTGTGTTGTTGGTGGTGGTGGTGGTTTTTGTTATTTTTGTTGTTGTTGTTAATGTTATTGTGGTGGTTTTTGGGGCTTTATTGTTATTATTTAGTTGGTTTTTTATGTCGTTAAGTCACAATTCATTTTTTATATGTACATGGCATGGTGCATCTGTGAAACTAGTCAGTCAGTCAGTCAGTCAAGCCAGTCATTTAGTCAGTCAAGTCAGCCAGTCAGTCAGTTATTTAGTCAGACAGCCAGTTATTCAGTCAGTCAGTCGATCTATCTGTCAGCCAATCAGTTAGTAAAATATATTAATATACAAATGCAAATGTGCACCTGCAACTGGCAGTCAGTCAGTCAGTGTCAGTCAGTCATCTGAGCCCGAAGCAAAATGCACGACCGCCCGCAGTAAGAAACAAAACAGAAAACAGTGGCTGAATGTACATAACCTATGAGAACACATTACGTTTCTTGGCAGCAGTCTGAAACTTCACGTGCAGTGCAACGCTGCGTTTCAGCGCAACCTGTACTTATGCAACAGCTCTGGCTAACTTGATGGAAACTGTCTCACATCATGTCGGATACTACGTTATACATGGAAAAAGTTAATTATCACATTCTATTACGTTTCATTTTAGGATATGTGATACTTATAATTCTTGTGTAGGATGTGTGATACTTTAAAATACTTCTTACGGCCTACGCAGCAAACACAACAGTTGATCATTTTTGGTTGGAAACTGCGCCACAACCAGCTTCATCGAATTTAGTGATTTGTTGCAGTTGAGGATTAGAAATGTTCTGACATACATACATTTGAATTGTACATAAATACTTGATTTTCGGTTACATATGCAATTTGTTACTCTTGCTGCTTGTCAGATCTAGAAAAAAGGATCGTGTGTGCAGCAAACTAGATTTTATCGCCTTCGTGCATCGTGGCCTTTCGGTCGACGATGATGAGTGAAAATACGTGTGTGTATTATAACTTTCGCACTGTGCAACACTTTTGGCAGTTGCAGCAACCAGAGTCTGTGAAACTGTTTCACAAATCAGGGGTGAGTATCCCTAGAAATCTGATTTTCATCCCAAAAAATATTTAAATGACTTGCATAACGTTTTATGGGTACAACGAGACTGAGTTAAAAAAACCGCTGACGATGAAGCTGCCTCATTGAGTAATTTATAAGTTTCATTCTGGATAGTAAACAGCTATAATCCCTATGTTCAGCTATGAATTAGGTGGATTCTAAGTGAGTTAAATGAACATTTCACCCACAATAATATGTATCACACCCAATTATGTTCAATTGATATTTACTGGAAATTGACTTAACGAAAATATAAAATAATAATTTGTCTAGTCCGTTAGATTCGCTATTTACTCGCTACTTTATCCCATCATTTTACATTTTTCTATATAACTTTATCAGCAAGTTATGTAGAAAAATGTTTTTCTTCCATTCAAGAAATTTATCATGCAGGGAAACAACAAACAATCAATTACATGAACTGCCCCCACAATGTCATTCAATATCTTCCAGGCCCAGTATCGCTCACGGGCGGACGAGTAAAGCTTCCGAGAAAAAATAAATTTCTTAAGAAAGGGTGGAACTCGTAAGTTCAGATACCGTTTGTGGAACAAATTCCATCTTTATAAACCGCTTTAAAAGGGAGAATTCCACTTTTTCCTTCTATTTTCATTTCCCAAGAGTATCTGTTTGTCGTGTAACTTGATCTGTAAAACGGATAACCAGGTTTCGGCGCTCAAATTACCTGGTTGCGCTTGGGACTGTCCAGTTTTTGCGACATGTCTGTTTTTGTAGAAGTAAATACACGTCTGCTTTGAAACATCACTGCCCACGTGCATTGCACAAATGTTAGCACTCCGCCATCATAGAACGTAATGTTTCAGGGTCGATGGTGTCCCCTTGAAACCATTCGTGAGAGTTTTCAAATTGATCGTAAAAATGGCACGCATTCGATCAAGTTATTCTTCAAAAAATGAGTGTGCTATATCTGTTATTTTAGGTTATGGTTTTGATTTCAGTCAGGTACTTACTAAAGTACTTGGCAATCTGCCCATACCACGCACTAGAAAACTATGGTTATTTCTAAAAATGATCATCTAAAAACGCCGACAAATATTCTGAATGTTTGTATTGGGAATCACGTGCCATGGCGATAAAGAGGATCGGTATTTTTTGTATGTTTGCTATATTACAAAATTGTATTATGTTTTTGCTTTTTTATTTTTTATTACA
>OZ038444.1:21231594-21261594 GCA_964036265.1 Daptonema setosum
AAAATTTTTTTAAACAATAAATCAGCTACATACATACATACATTTGTTAACTATATCCTAATAGACAAACAATTGAAATGTTTCCGTATGACAATATACATAAATGACTGAACTGGCGAGTGTTCCAATCAGTACTGTAAATCTAAGTTTGTACACATAAAAATTTTACAGTCAAATCCGCACATAAAAATTTTACAGTCAAATCCAAGAAGAAGTGAATGTAGAAAGAAAACTGTGCAGAAATCCTGCAAACGATTTGCTAACATATCTGTGAATCAAGTTGTCATGTATACATGAATTCGTGTTTTTTTTCGCCAGAATTTCACCGCAGCGGCTGTAATAAACAAACAAAACCATGAACTGGTTTCAGCACATGTGTAATGTCAGCATAGTAGATTTTTACACGCTATTCTACGATTTCATGTGAACATGTTTTAAAAGAAGTACATACATGAATTTCCTGCTGTTTTTTATGCATGTGTAAATTAGTTAAGTATATATGACTAGTCTTCGTGAAACAATGTGCGAGAATCAGAGTTAAATCAGAAGATAAACCATAAATGACAATGAGTTCATGACATGCAAAAGTCTTATTCGATTCGATCAGAGATCCTTGGTACTATATTTCAGATTTTGACTTCTTGCATGATGATTTACAGAGGGCATAAGTAAAGATGCAGACAACTTCTCGCAATACCGATGTATTTCGGCTATTATCTGCGTTCTAGAAGAGGAAAAGGACAACATGTGGACTTCAAGATTTGAGATTGCTTACCTATGATGAATTACATATCATTACATACCAACTTTCAAAATAAGACAAATCACCCTATAACAGACGGTTTACTATGTGAATATGCTATTTAGTTTTATATGCATAATATGTTAATAACTCAATTTGCTAATGATATTACAAAATGATATAATAATATAGTAATAACTAATGCTATGCCGTATGCCGCAACACACTAGCGGACGAGAAGGGGTGGGAAAAGTGCAATTCCCCCACTTTGGCCATTTCAAAAAGTAGATTTGGTTCCCTAAGGTGTAGGTTGAATTCCCCCCTCTTTGGAAAGATTCCCCTCCCTTTGGAGGTTTGGCTCGTCCGCAGAACCGCAACAGCGTGCCGCGAAATGCCACATTGACGGGAATTTGGGCCGGCGGCCTGGCCTAACAGCCCATTAAATAGACGCAACAAAGACGGACATTGAGTTACTATTATTAAATAGCCAACGATGCTTTCAGAGTCCAAAGGAAAGTAAATGGAATAGAAAAATCTGTGAAACTTTTGACCAAAATAAGTAGATTTTTCTCTGCAAAAATTTTTCTGCAAGGATTTCTTGTAGGCTGGTGTATAAATTGTACTTTTATTATCCGGAGACCGTCCACAATCCGCAGAATCTTTAACTTTGAAGTTCACAAAGAACATGAAGAACAAACATTACACATATTATAAGATAAACGAAGGCGTGGTTTTATGGTTACATAAAGCCACGGTTTTTTTACTTGTACATATATGGTGAGTGGAATCACGTAGTTTTGGTTGAAAAATTGCCTTTCGCTCCCGTTGTCCGACACAAACCAAAATCTAGATCTTGTAATTACCGGATTTCGTGAGAATATTAAGGACCTGACGCACATATAATGTTAAGCATAAAGTATCTCATAGTTGTAGTGAAATTGTACATATGTATTTTATCCAGTGATATACAACAACAAAAACTCATCTGCAACTCGCTCTTTAGGCAAAATCAGGGAACATTCATAAATCTTAATAGATACGTAAATGAGCCCGATAGAACCAATAACACTTACGAAACATACCGTATTTACATCTAAGGTTAGAAATATTTACAGTGGTGAAAATAAACAATGCTAAGATGGCACCGTCTTCTCTCACCTGCCTGACTGACCATTGACAGGATAGTGAAACACATCCATTGGCGGACGAGCCAATCCTCCAAAGAAAGGAGAATTCGTCATAGAGTGGGAATTGGCAGTTTTTAGGTCATTTCACCTGCACCTTTAGAATTTTTTTGACTTTTTGGAAACACCAAAGAGGGGGAATTCCACTTTTCCCACCCCTTCTCGCCCGCCAGTGAGCACATCAACTCTATTTATAACGGTTGTCGGTTGTCATGGTTATGAGCCGTTAATCGTACATGCTTACGTTACATAAGATTCAGATTTTATTCAGGAATGTTGAAGAAAGCACGATTACGACCTGACTGAATGTTATCATGAAACCGAGAAAAAAAATTCGGTAAGTTTCACATCACCCATTTGGTCAACTGAATGCCCTGGTAATCCACACAACTTAAACATATGATAAAAACATTTTTTTCCAAAAGTTCAGGTGTTGATCTCATGTGAACCACTCTTTACTGCAACGAAAATTCAAAGTGAATGATAGAAAAGGGTGCCAAACAGGCTGGAAACCTATGAAAAATGAGACTACAGAACTTAGCAAGATTACAGCATTAAGATTACAGACTACAGCATTAGTGCAAGTTCGAGCAGCGCAGCACGCATAAGCCAACTTTGGGGTGCTAGTCCCTAAATCGTTATCATCAGTATCACCTACTGATGGGACTAGGTTTCATTCAGGTTCGCCATAATGGCAACGAGAAATCCGAAGTCACAGAGTAAAATACATATTAACGGACATTGACAATGATACGTGAACGTGAGTCAACCCGTAGTCAACGCACCAGTCAGTCATTATCACTCAAATCTTTATTCGTTAAACAAGGGTGTCCAGTGATTTGAGACTAGTAATCTGTTATAATCAGTCATTCAGAAGAAACTTCGTTTGAAGAAACGCCGTGCGGGATTTGATTACTACTTTATATATGTACTTATAGCACTGTGAAATCGGGTGAGTTTTTATCAGTGGAAGTTATAATGGACATCAGTATTATCAGTTGTGCCGACCCGACCCCTACTGTATTTCACAATCGAATTAGAGGGGGAAATTGAGAACCTCCCTCTTTGGCGGTTTCACAGAGTGCAATTCATTAAGGTGTAGGTTAACTGCCTTGATATTTTTAACTGCAGTTCACCCTCTCTTTGGAAAAAACCTCTCCCTTAGGAGGGTTGTCTCGTCCGCCAGTGATCCAGTTAACTAGCAAAAGAAAACCAATAATGTTTATTTTACATCCAATCCACACATCTAAACTTTAACAAATATTACCATAAACATTCCCTTTTTTAAATCTAATTTAGCCATTACCTTGTCCTTGGTTCTTGTCCCGTTATACTAATCAGTTTTCATTTTCATGTAATTGTTGTGATATTCATGCAGTTTTGTCTTCGTGATTGTAACTTTAGGAATGACCGTTATTTCACTTTGTGACTTGGTATTCCTCATTGCTATTATGGCGTGGAAAAACAATAAAATTGGAAAACCACCTGTCGTAAACGACCGACTTGTTTGTTTGTCAATATCAGGAAACGAAGAAGATTCTCTTAAACAGAATAGAAGTTGCATCCAGCAGCAATACAAAGATTTTTTAGCTTGAATAACATTCCTGCATTTGCATATATGAAGCCAATAATTATCACATGCTTTAATAGGGTGACCAACATTTTATTATGAAGAAATAACTGCCAACAATGAATGACTTTATACAACCAAAATAAGTTAGTTTCACTCTCAAATTTGAAACTATATACACTTTTATTCATATTGGAAACGCATGGAATAAGTACACTCATCAAGCAATGTGAAAACAAAAAACGCAAATAAATAGTATAATCCGACTGTTTATACGATTATTAATCAGTGTCCAGAAATAAATAGGACTTCATTGGACGCAAACAAATCAATGAGTCTCACTCATCAAATGAATAAAAAATCCCAGTCGATAATTTATTCTCGACTGATTTTATGCAAGGACGACAGGCACATTCAACCCTAATAATTCACTGTAGATGCGTCTAATTTAGTAACAAATCAGGTGTAACAAACGTGTAACGCCATTTTTTACTGAACCCGGCGAATCTAAGATGGGAACGGCAAAAAATGGTTGCAATTTAATTTATCTGGCCAGTCACAGAATGAGCCAAGAACAGGGGTCAACAATGGATTGGATTCTGGCTTGGTCTGGGTCTCAAAAGCCTGCTCGCACCCCAAACTCCCAAAACGCTTTAAAAATCAGTTTTAGCAAAAAACAACCCCAAATTACGCATATACTCCATCTGCTGGTTTTCTTGCGTTATACTGGACAAATCGTGATAAAACAGTGAATTATTAACTTAGTAGTTGATATTGTCACCTAGGTTGATATTTAAATAAGAATCTTATCTGAAAACTAGCAGGCTGAGTGGCGCGCAGCACCAAACATTCAGCTTTTTAAAGCCCGCTGATTTGTATTAGAGACTTGCCTGAAATGTGGCAGGCTGAGCGGCGCGCAGCGCCAAAATTTCTGAAATTTAAAGGCACCTGGTTTGTATTAGAAACACATCTGAAAACTGACTGGCTGAGTGGCGCGCAGCGCCAAACTTTCAGCGTTTTAAAGCCCGCTGATTTTTATTAGAGACATGTCTGAAAATTGCAGGCTGAGCGTCGCGCAGTGCCATAATTTCTGCATTCTTAAGCCCACTGTTTTGTATTAGAAACATATCCGAAAAGTGGCAGGCCGAGTGCCGCGAAGCACCGAAATTTCTGAAATTTAAATACCACTCGTTTGTATTAGAAACACATCTGAAAACTGACTGCCTGAATGGCGCGCAGCGCCAAACTTTCAGCGTTTTAAAGCCCGCTGATTTTTATTAGAGACATGTCTGAAAATTGCAGGCTGAGCGTCGCGCAGCGCCATAATTTCTGCATTCTTAAGCCCACTGTTTTGTATTAGAAACATATCTGAAAAGTGGCAGGCTGAGTGCCGCGAAGCACCGAAATTTCTGAAATTTAAATACCACTCGTTTGTATTAGAAACACATCTGAAAACTGACTGCCCGAATGGCGCGCAGCGCCAAACTTTCAGCGTTTTAAAGCCCGCTGATTTTTATTAGAGACATGTCTGAAAATTGCAGGCTGAGCGTCGCGCAGCGCCATAATTTCTGCATTCTTAAGCCCACTGTCCGCCGAAATCCTTGCTCGCAGCTCGCACCCAGACCAAGCCAGACCAAGCCATTGTTGACCCCTGCAAGAATGTTTATTTGACTATAATATACGTATATCACAATCCGTTTCCGTTAATCTCTTTTCATGCTTAGTTTCATTAATTTTACCACGCTATGTTTTTTATATTTTTTCTATCGTAAATTCAATAAAATTTTTTATTCGTTAATTGTAAGACAATACCGATTATATGCGAATCAACCCAATGAAATCTTAAATAATTCGCAATCGCAATGCTACGATTCGATCACCAAGGGCGCATCACGACCGTGTGCCAGGGTCTGTTTGGCATAGCGCTCGATGTCGTCTAGACTCAGCTTGGCTACGCCCTCCTCGCAGATCTGAACAATACAGATAATGTTAAATTAAAAAGCAACACCAATAAAAAATTTATTTTAACAACCGGAACAGAATCAACAAAGCTTAACACGTTGACAAGATAATAAAAATGAAACCACAAAAAGCACAATAAATGTCAACAACCGCTCCATCGTCAGATTTGAAACAGTAATAACAACAAAATAAGTAACATCAACATAAACAACAACAACGATGCTTTTAACCCGACTATATTCGGCGATGATTTTCTGGCAGTCGTCGGCCGTGAAATGTGGTCGCAGTAGGAATTTCAGTTCGGCCTGTAACTCTTCGGTCATCGTTAAGCGCGTTGACTGGGCATTCGCTGAAGCGGAAGCCGTGTGGAATGCAGTTGACGTGGTGGATGTGCCTCAAATAATTAAATTAATTGTGCATCTGTTATTCCGCGAACCAAACTTCTCTGTGTCTCTTATTTTAGGAATGACCGTTATTTCACTTTGTGACTTGGTATTCCTCGTTGCCATTATGGTGAGAAACCCGAATAAAAACTGAATCTGAATTTTAATTAAAGAGTATATAATTTTTTAAACAAATGTACACGTGATTGAGTGATAGACTAACTAAGTAATAAGTAGCTAGTCAGTCAATATCTAAATAATCGAATCGAGACTCACTCTGACTACTGGACGGTTGTACCCCGCTTGAAGTTGTCGTGGTCACGTGCAGTTTGGAGCCGGACTTCACCGATTGGGCCAATAGAGTTTCGTCGTCTGGAATCAAGTGAATGAATTAGTGAGTAAGTAGCTGACTGCGAGAGCGAGTGAGTGAGGAAGTAGCTGACTGCGAGAGCGAGTGAGTGAGTAAGTAGCTGACTGCGAGAGCGAGTGAGTGAGTAAGTAGCTGACTGCGAGAGCGAGTAAGTGAGTAAGTAGCTGACTGCGAGAGCGAGTAAGTGAGTAAGTAGCTGACTGCGAGAGCGAGTAAGTGAGTAAGTAGCTGACTGCGAGAGCGAGTAAGTGAGTAGGTAGCTGACTGCGAGAGCGAGTGAGTAAGTAGCTGACTGCCAGAGCGAGTGAGTGAGTGAGTGAGTGAGTGAGTAAGTAAGTAGCCGACTGCGAGAGCGAGTGAGTGAGTAAGTAGCTGACTGCGAGAGCGAGTGAGTGAGTAAGTAGCTGACTGCGAGAGCGAGTGAGTGAGTGAGTGAATGAGTAAGTAGCTGACTGCCAGAGCGAGTGAGTGAGTAAGTAACTGACTGCGAAAGCGAGTGTGTGAGTGCGTAAGTAGCTGACTGCAAGAGTGAGTGAGTGAGTAAGTAAGTAGCTGACTGCGAGAGCGAGTGTGTTAGTTTAGTTTAGTTTTATTCGTGGTCAGTATAAGTGTCATGGGTATATATGCATATGCATTTTATGAATTGAGAATTGAGAGTGTGTGAAACAGGACCAGAGTTTAAGCTACGTTAGTCGGAGCTTTTTAGGTAATAGAGTATAAAATATAATATCAAATAATTAAATATTTAAATATGAGAAACGAAATAGTTTCCATTAAACGGATGTATTGCTATTATGTCATAATAGAAATAAAAAATTCAGGGGAGAGATATGTGTAAATAAAAATATTCAAAAAATATTCAAATTCACCAGCCTTCATCCACTAGGTGTGTATAATAGATAAATTAACTATTTTCTCTCCTCCATATGACGAGCGACCAGCCACCTTTCCAGATCAGCGACGCGAATGGTTCCTTCTTTCAGGGCTATTGGAAGATCATTGTAATGATTAATGGTCCTGTCATAAAAAAACTGTTTTCGAAAGTGGCTGTTGTGTCTTGGTTTCTTTAGTCGTTTACAGTGTATTTGTGACCAATCGATCAACCGTACAGGACAGTAAAATCGGTCTGTGGTAAGCTTGATGACTGTGATCAAATCTGTCTTGGTGAAATAATCTACGAGTAACTGTAAATTGCATTTTTTTATTCTTTCCTCATATGGCAGGCGGTTACCCTCGGCACCTTCGTAATGAACATTTAGTCTGGTAAATCTATGTTGAATATTCTCTATTCTATTCATGGATTCTTTGGTATGAAACATAAGTACCTGGGAGCAATAGGTGATTATAGGCAAAACAAAAATTTTATACAGTTTTACTTGAAAGGTTATGGAATGGTTTTTGAAAGAATTGCGTAGAAGGGCAACCCTCAAATTGGATTTGCGGCAAATATCGGCAATGGCAGGAGTAAAAGATAAATTATCATCGAACAACAGTCCCAGATCTTTTATACATTCTGTACTATCTAGTAGCAACAGTCCCAGATCTTTTATACATTCTGTACTATCTAGTAGGCTTCCATTTATATAGTATAATGGGATCAAATTTTTGACAAAGTGTTTACCGTAATGCAAGCAAGCAGATTTTTTTGCATTAAGTTCCATGCCGTTTCTTCGGCACCAGTCAGATATGTAATTCAGATCGGATTGCAACAGTATGTGATCGACATCATTATGGCGTGGTTTAATCAGCTTAGCATCATCAGCGAAGAAAAGAGGAATGGAGTGTTTGATACCATTAATAAGGTCAATGATGAATATTATGAATAAAATGGGTCCAAGGACTGTTCCTTGAGGGACTCCCGAGATGACTGAATCACCTCTTGAGCGCATGGATTCAATAGTAACAAATTGACGTCTGTTAGAGAGCCAGTTTTCTATCAGCTTGACAATATTTTTATTCACTTTGTAGTGCGATAGTTTAGCTATGATTAGTTGGTGCGGCACTTTATCAAAGGCCTTTTTAAAATCTAAATATACGACATCAACTGGGACTCTTGAATCCAAAGCCTCAGTGACATAGTGGAGTAATGTTATCAGATTTCCAGCAGTATTTCTGCCTGGAAGAAAACCGAATTGGGTTTTTGGTATGAGATTATTTGACATAAAATGGGCGAGTAAATAATCTTTAATAATTTTTTCAAACAATTTTGAGTCAACACACGTAAGTGAAATAGGCCTGAAATCGTTGGTACTAATAGCACTGGATATTTTTGGAATGGCCCGTATATTGGCTGTTTTCCAAGGTTCTGGGATGTTCCCTGTTAGTAGAACAACATTGAACAGTTTGGCTAGAGGAAATAATATGGCCGATCCAAAAGTTTTAAGAAAAGTGTTGCTGAGACTATTTGGACCAATTGTCGTTTTATTTTTTAAGGAATTTACATAATGTCTGAGACTATCCGAGGTCACATATGGAAGTGGATGAAAAACATTGATTTTTACATCAAAATTGATGGCCTCGAGAATATCGGATTCCGTGAATATGGATGGATTGAAGGAACTGGCAAACTGCTCGGCAAGTGCATGACTCACTTTAGAATCATCTGTAATAATTTCACCTCTACAATTAAGTTGAGGTAATAGTTCCTCATCGTTATTCATACATTTATGGATAAATGACCAGAAGGTTTTATGGTTTTGGTTCTGCAAGTGAGAATTCTGGTACTCTAATTCTTCTTTTGCTTTTTGTTTAAGCAGAGAGTTTTCAGCAAATATGAGTGATGCCTTTACCGCCAGGTTATTCGGAGAGTTTTGACTCTTCAACTTTAGCCTCTTCACACATTGAAGTTTATTTCTACACCGCTCAGAGTAACATGACGAACTATTTTTTATTTCCTTTTTGGGTATAAAATTGGCTATTGTGAAGTTGAAGTGTTCCATAATAGTGGTATAGAAATCATTGGAGTTAGCACAGGTGCTAAACAGACTTTCCCAATCAATGTTGGTGAGATATTGGGTGGCAGCATTTACGTCTGCATGCCGGTAGTCATAATAATAATGAGGTATGTAATTTTTCTTTTTGGCTATCCACCGGATTTCAAAGGAAAAAATATTGTGATCAGAAACGTGAAGTAATTCGCTTAGTTTATCTGAGTGAACAGTACAGTTAAAAATAATGCCATGGTGAGCAAAAAGGAGATCTAAGTAGTTGCTTCCTCTAGTAGGGTATTCTACGTACTGCGATAAACCAAGGTTAATTATTTTGTCACAAAAGGTAATAAGATTGTTGGGTACATTAACAGCATTAACCGGGAAGTTATTCCAATCAAATGGCATATTGAAGTCTCCAAGCAATATTGGGTTTATTACATTATCCAATGAGTCAATGATGTATGTGAGTGAGTAAGTAAGTCAGTAGCTGACTGCGAGAGTGAGTGAGTGACTGAGTGAGTAGCTGACTGCGAGAGCGAGTGTGTGAGTGAGTGAGTGAGCGACTGACTGGAATATGCGAAATCAATATTTCACCAGCCAGTCGCCATATAGTTCCTAAAAAAAACTCGAGCTGAAACCAACCACGGATGACTTTGCCACCATTTAGTACTTTGATCCCATCATCCGCCGCAAACCCAAACTTTTCCCGAATCTGCTGTTTCAGGGCAGCACCTGAAAGAAGACTTTGTTTCTTGAATATAATGAATTGATCCTTCTGATTAAAACTTTATCATTCCATCAAAAAATTCACTGGAAACTAGCTGACTGAAGAAATAACGAAGCCAAACCTTTTTGAGTTGAAGCAATCGAGATCGCATGCTCCGTTTTGCTGATCAAATGTTTTACGGTAAATGTCAGTTCTTCAGCCATCGTTAATTTAACTTCCCTTTTGTCTTCGCAGTAGCAAGAACTGAAAATAAATCAGTGA
This sequence comes from Daptonema setosum, assembly GCA_964036265.1. NCBI lineage: Eukaryota > Metazoa > Nematoda > Chromadorea > Monhysterida > Xyalidae > Daptonema > Daptonema setosum. The sequence continues at coordinate 21,241,724 of OZ038444.1, forward strand.
TAAAATTTTTCACAAGTGTACGGTTTTAAAAAATATTGAACCAAACTGACCGAAACTATAAATTTGAGCCTGATCAATAACAAAAACCTGGTTGGCGCTAAATAAAACTGGTAGGCGCAAAGTAAAATATCGGCCGACAAAATTTACTTGTAAAACATGTGGACTTCACCAAAAAAGGTTTCGGTTTTGACGCTATTCATATTTGTTTGTGATTCATCGCGCGAGAAACGCATGATACACGCACGTTGAGTAGCAAAATCGCGCGATTTTGCGTTAGGGAGCAGATTTTGGATTGCGATTTTGCGACTTATCGCGCGTGTATCGCGGAAATCGGTTCTAAACTTTTTATTGGCTCATCCGCATATTTCCAAACTCCAAAAAATTTCCGAGAATTTTTTCCATACACGAAATTTTAGGTGCGCATACTAAGGTGGATAACCAAAATGAAATAACACCGCTGCGCGGGCCTAACGCACTTGTCATAGCTCCCGTTCGGACAAGCCAGCCTTACGGTAATCGGGGGTTAACGGAGAGTAAAACTTCACATGGAATATATTTTTGGTGACAAAAAAATCTGGCGTTTAGAAAAATTTCTTGGGTTTGGAAACTTGGCGGCTCATCCCATTGACCTGAAATTTCATAACGTGTTTCTTGGGTTGAGCAGCGATTACGATTCACGATTCAAAAGTTACAATATTCATTACCTCTGATATGTTGAGTTGTTCGTGACCATCAATTTAGGTTGAACAGCGGTTATGATGCAAATTGAAAAGTTTCAAAAGTCAGTCGTCAAAAACCTCCGTTATGCAAAGTTGTCAGTTTCCAAACTTTTATTTTGAACAGTGACACGCGTGCGGTGAATAAATCGACGAATCGACGACTCTCATAAAGTGTCTATTTATCCGTGTTTGTTGGTTTCAATAGGAGTTATGAAGCACGATGGAAAAGTTCTAAAAGGCATTGGCCCCGTTCACGTATCTATCCGGGGTCTACAGATTTAAGCCGCAGCTTAAAGCCGGACCTAGTGTTAAAGTATAGGGCTAGCTTAAGCCGCGGCTTAAAATTTGAGCTGCGGCTTAAATCTGTAGACCCCGGATAGATACGTGAACGGGGCCATTACCTCCGTTATGAAAAGTTGTCAGTTACCATAAACTTTTTTCGATCAGTGACACACGTGCGATGAATAAAGTTCAAAATATCCACGACTCCCATACAATAACCGTTTATTTATCCCTGTTTCTTGGTTTCAACAGCGATTATGAAGCACGATTGAAAAGTTACAAAGGTCATTACCCCCGTTATGTTGAGTTGTCAGTTACCATAACTTCTATTTTGAACAGTGACACGCGTGCAGTGAATAAAGTTCGATGAATCGACGACTCTCATACATTAAGTGTTTATTTATCCGTGTTTCTCGGTTTCAACAGCGATTATAATGCACGATTGTTGTGATTGATTTTAATGTATAGAAAATTTGTACACGAATAATTTCATTAGTTTCTGTTGAAACTTTGGAAAAAATGGCATCATATCTCCGCTGCGCGGTGCTAACGGTCTAATGCGAGGCATAAAAATTAGGTTTCAGTGTAGGCTTAGGCTTAGGCTTTGTATTTGGGATGGGCTTGGGCGCGCAGCCTTAGCCCAAACAGAAAACTAACTTTTAGCCTCATACTAGGCAATCCTCTACTAACGTACAGTCTGTAATCGTGACTAAGCCGAAGCCGTACAAACAATGAAAGGGGTGTTTGAACTGAAATGGTGGGTTACCAATGTCAATTTTTGAAACCAACTTTTCTTATCAACTGTTTATTAGCCAAAAGACGGTTGAAATCAGTGACTAAATCATGACGCTACTCTTGTAAAACAACTCCATTTTTTCGGACAAATTCGGACAAAAGTCAAGTCAGTTAACTAAATGCATACCAGTCTAAAGTGTTATAAAACGCAGTTTGCCGATTTTTTTATTTTACGCTAACCAATTTTTTTGGAAAAAATAAAAAAGAAGAAGAAAAAATTGGGCGTTTTGTGTTAATGATGGGTGTCATATCGTGCCATATAAAATACGTTGTCATATCGTGCCATACAAACTAAGAATCCAAAATAAATCGTGTCATATCGTGCCATACAAACTGTTGAATCCAAAATTCAGAAATTTAAATTTTGATAGTGAAAGGTTAAAATAATACTGTAGAGATAAATTTGAAATGATAATTAAAAAAAGATTCATTTTGAGTGAGTGAGTGAGAGAATGGGTGACTGAGTGAGTGAGTGAGTGAGTGAGTGAGGTAGTGAGTGAGTGAGTCAATGAGTGAGTCAGTCAGTGAGTGAATCAGTCAGTGAGTGAGTCAGTGAGTGAGTAACTGAGTGAGTGAGTGAGTGAATGACCAATTGAGTGAGTGAGTGAATGCGGAAGCGAGTGATTGAGTTAGTGAGTGAGTGAGTGAATGAATGAGTTAGGATTGGGGATCGGGTGAGTGAGTGAGTGAGAAAGTGAGTGAGTGAGTGAGTGAGTGAGTGAGAGAATGCGGAAGCGAGTGAGTGAGTGAATGAGCAAGTGAGTAAACGAATGAGTGAGGATTCGGTGAGTGAGTGAGTGCGTGAGTTAGTTAGTGAGTGAATGAGTGAGAGAGTGAGTGAGTGAATGACTAAGTGAGTGAGTGAGTGATTAAGTGAGTGAGAGAGTGATTAAATGGGTGAATGTTTGAGTGAGTGAGTGGCTGAATGAGGGACTGAATGATAAAGTTAGCGAGTTAGTAAGTGAGTGAATGGGTGATTGAGTGTATGATTTAGATTGTCAGTGAGTCACTGAATGGGTGAGTGAATAAGTGAGGGAGCAAGTGAGCGAGTAACTGAGTGAACGAATGAAAAAGTTATTGAGTGAATAAGGGAGTGAGTGAGTGTGCGAGTAAGTTTGTTGGTGAGTAAGACTGTGAGTGAGTGAGTGAATAAGTGAGACTATGTGAGTGAGTGATTGAGTGAGAGAGAGTGAGTGAGTGAGGTATCGAGTAAGTGAGTGAGTGAGTGAGTGAGTGAGTGGGTGAGTGAGTGAGTGAGTGAGTGAATGAGTGAGTGAATGAGTGAGTGAGTGAGTGAGTGAGTGTGTGAGTGAGTGAGTGAGTGAGTGAGTGAGTGAGTGAGTGAGTGAGTGAGTGAGTGAGTGAGTGAGTGAGTGAAAAAGTGAGCTAGTGAATGAGTGAACGAGTGAGTGATGCAACGAATGATTAAATTATTGAGTGACTAAGTGAGTGAGTGAAACAGTGAGTGAGTGAGTGAGTGAGTGAGTGAGTGAGTGAGTGAGTGAGTGAGTGAGTGAGTGAGTGAGTGAGTGAGTGAGTGAGTGAGTGAGTGAGTGAGTGAGTGAGTGAGTGAGTGAGTGAGTGAGTGAGTGAGTGAGTGAGTGAGTGAGTGAAAAAGTGAGCTAGTGAATGAGTGAACGAGTGAGTGTTGCAACGAATGATTAAATTATTGAGTGACTAAGTGAGTGATTGAAACAGTGAGTAAATGAGGGAGTGAGTGAGTGAGTGAGTGAGCTTTGTGAGTTCACTGTAGCACAGAGTGATGAACAATGTCGGTAACACCTATCAGATAACTTTCAACTGTACCAGAAATTGTGTAAACTAATTGCTTTGTAAATAAACTTGTTTTTGACGATAGTTTTTTTCCCAAGTACAACTTTTTTAATTTGTCTTGTCATTTGTCCCGAATTGTAAACACCTTCCTACACACCGATATCGTTAACACAACGCACCAAAAATTGAATTTCTAAATTTATCGATTCGATTCATTTCAGGAGGAGCAGCACAGCACATTCGACTCAGGAATGTTGTGAGTATTTATTGAAAGTATCTTCATTCAGGTCGGCGATGATCGTCATAATTTAATCAGTTCCTTTTATTATTTGATGCAGTTAATTTGGTGCTGATGCAATCTCTGAGAATACCTCAACGAAATAAAAATTATTTAGTTCATTTCAGGTATCGTAACTTTTCGACGCTAAATAAATCGTCCTGTATTCTATTTCACACTCATCATGGTTTTAGACATACAATTATTTCGAGAGGAACAGGGCGGCAACCCAGAAATCGTTAGATTTTTTATTCCCACATGCGACTCATTATGTTTTTTATACTATTGGTCAACATTTTTACGATATCACGATTTTATATGAAAACATTATCAGACGCAGGCTGGTTTTCATTCATAAAAGAAAAATTCACCTAATTTTAGGTTAGGAAAAGTCAGCGTGACCGGTACAAAGATCCGGCTGTGGTCGACAAAGTGCTAGAGGCCGACAAAGAATGGCGTACAGGTTGGCTATAAGGTGATTTCGTTGCCAGTGGTTCGTGCAAGTGCTTCGTGCTGGTCTTGGTTCTGGTTCGAACCTCGGGTTGACCTAGCGCGTTCAAGACTTTGTTGTGGATAAGTGATTGTCTGTCGTATGTATTATGTAAATAAGTAAGAGACCATTATTTTCACCTCACTAGTCACTATATTTGTGATTCGGTATCCAATTTGCTTTTATGGCATAACTACCGAATAAATTCAGATTTTTTCATTATTTCTGAAAGTGTACAAGTACAACTGTACAAAAATGAGTAAATGTGCTTCTTTCTCATGATGTAATCCTACTCACTCGGCCTTACCGTCTTAAATGACTCACCACTCCCATCACATCCTCAGGCACCAACTCACTCACGTACGCTTCCTGCCCTGACTGAATCTCAACTCAACCCATCCAACATAATTTGTTTGCAGCTCGTTTTCAAGCGGACCAGTACAATCGACTGATAAATCTCTGCAGCAAAACGATTGGTGAGAAGATGAAGGTTCAGAAATTTTCTGCATATTTTCCCACTCTGACTTTTATTTTCGTATTCCATTTGTGGGTTGCTTGGAATAAGAACTAAAATTAACTTCTCTGTTTCAGAAGAAAGAGGCTCCAGGAGATGATAAAGTTTCGGATGACATCAAGAAAGCATTGACCGAGCTCGATAAGGACAAGCTGAGTGCGCTTTCGGTGAATCAGATCAAGGTGAATTATAATTATCGAAAATCTTCTAATTATAAGTAATAAACCGCTTTACCTTCTTGTTCAGGCCGTCAAGACGCTGATCGACGGTCTTCAAAAAGAGAACGAAGTAGAAATGGTACGGCTCGAGGCCCTACGACAAGAGAGTCTAGTCCAGATTGGCAATCTGCTGCATGAAAGTGTACCAGTTAGCAACGATGAGGTTGGTGTGGTCCGCGAGCTAGGTCATTGTGGTTGGGTGCTTTTTATATTAATAACAACTAATTGCATGATGACCATATCAACTTGCTTGGATTCGCATAACATCAATTACATAACTTTCTTTGCAATTAATGAGTAAACAGTTGATGCAGCAGCAACATTCTTTGGTCGTAAATTCAACTTATGAGAGTCTTGTGCTTGTCTAATGATTCCCACATGTTGTTCAAGACCTCATTGAAAACATAGTCGATTGGTGCAAGAGCACTTGTTAACTGATTGAAAAAAATATATTGGATTTATTTTTTTCCGTTTGTTTTTAGGAAAATAACCGGGTGGAGCGTACGTGGGGCGATCTAAAAGTGACGAAGAAGTACTCGCAGATGGATCTGGTTGCCATGGTCGATGGATATGACGGTGAGCGCGGTACGGTTGTGGCCGGTGGTCGCGGATACTTTTTGAAGGTTATTTACTATATTTGAGTTTCTAAACCATGCTTGCCACTTTGCCATGTTCCAACTACTTCTTCATCCACTGCAGTTGGCAGGCATTATGTATTAATTCAGATGTTTCCTGCTACATCGGTAAAATACATCAAGTACTGATACACGGTAGTCGGTATCTAGACAGACCAGACTCCAACGTCTTAAATATCACCGTTCGTATGTTGCCCGTGAGGTCATTACAACGAAGTACAGTTATTTTCAGATTTTTTATTCTGCCCCTGACCGGGTCAACCAGTGTCATACCTTTATATTTTCATGTTTCCCAGTTCATTTATGCTTGAATAACTGTTGCAGGGTCCGTTGGTCTATCTGGAGCAGGCACTCATCTCCCTGGCACTTCGCATGCTCGCCGAGCGTGGATACACGGCCCTCTACACACCGTTCTTCATGCGCAAAGAAGTCATGCAAGAAGTGGCGCAGTTGTCCCAGTTTGACGATGAGTTATACAAAGTCCGTAATCTGGAGATTTATTTGCGGTGATTATTTCTTCAGTTGAGCAGTAATCGGGAAATATACATTTCTTTAAACTTGGATTTATTTATTAACTGAAGTCATAAGGCACACTTAATACCATATCAGAATGGTGTTTTCGTAGTGGCTAGAGAGTTGAATAAACTGACGGGCAATAGCAGAAACCCCAGAGCAACGCGTCAGGACCTGTGTTACTAGTTTTTTTAGGCCGGCATCCTACGCACTAGACTAGACAGGCGACATAGCATGGTTGCGGTTTTTGGAGATTATGATAGCCTAGCTAGTAACACTTATCTTTTTATTTCGTAATTTTATCAATCCCAATTGTGTTTTCTCTAGGTGACGGGCAAGAGCAGCGAAGTGGCGGGTGAGGAGGGTGTGGATGAGAAGTACCTGATCGCCACCTCCGAACAGCCGATCGCCGCCTTCCATCGCGATGAGTGGATCGCCATCGACCAGCTGCCGATTCGGTATGGCGGTTTCTCCACTTGCTTCAGGTAATTTCACAGCACTTTTTCTCATTATCTTTCAACACTTATCGAAATATTACAACTTTGGCTTATTTACTCTTATTTATCCAGCGCGCGATTTTTGGTTGTAGAAAGTTTTTTTAAGTGGATTAACAGCGTTATACTGCAATGAACTAAAATCACCAGTCTGGTAGAGGGGAGCTTTCGCAATGGTATACGATATACGAAGCATCCGCAATCAAAAATGACAAAAGAATTCCCTGAAAAATAAATGAAACAATCTGTTTCTTTCTGTTATTTCTTTAATACTGAAGCGAACACGGCTCACTATTCACTAATAAGAATGGTGTGACTTAATTCAGAATTGTTTATTGTTTTATAGACAAGAGGTAGGCAGCCACGGCCGAGACACCCGCGGTATTTTCCGTGTGCATCAGTTCGAAAAGGTTGAAGCAAAACACAAATTCTGGTTTTATAAGCAGGGGTGGGCCGGGTTTTTTGGCGTTTCGCAGGGGGTGGGGGGTAGCCGCCATTTTACCCGACCTGTCCGAAAAGTGGGGGGGGGGGGGGGGGGGGTAAGGTCGGGTAGGGGGGGTAGAAAAAATTTTTTTCGCATAAAACGCTTGTTTTTGCTAAAACATCTTCTATTATAAGGTATAAACATCACATATACCGGTTTTTTTCAGGTTTTAACCAAGAAAATTGACCCAGAAAACGTGTTTCTTCGAAAAAAAATTCTCACAGCCAAAAAATTTTGAAAAATGAGCCTCAAAACCTCGATTTTGAGGCTCATTTTTCAAAATTTTTTGGCTGTGAGAATTTTTTTTCGAACAAACACGTTTTCTGGGTCAATTTTCTTGGTTAAAACCTGAAAAAACCGGTACATGTGATGTTTATACCTTATAATAGAAGATTTTTTTAGCAAAAAACAAGGCTTTTTTGCGAAAAATTTTTTTTCTACCCCCCCCCCCCTTACCCGACCTTCCCCTCCCCCATTTTTCGGGGCGGGGGGGGGGGGGTAAACTGAGATTTCAAAATTCTACCCCCCCCCACCCCTGCAAAACGCCAAAAAACCCGGCCCACCCCTGGTTGTTATTGTTGAAAGTCCGGCTGTTGTTGTTGATTGACAATGTGACTGTTCTGTTGTTGTTGTCGGGGATGTTGCTTCAGTTGACTTGATTGTGATTGAAGAAACTGGCTAGTTTTTTCCTTCGTTTTATTAGAGTTATCTTCTCTTCCTATTGTCTGTGTATGTTTCGGCGTACTCTTCTCATATCATATTTGCTTTTATTGTAGTAACTAGTAATTACATAAAACTAAATCAGATTCCTGATTTCAGGTGAGCTCAACAATGCGGCGGCCAAAAAGTATGATCTGGAGGCGTGGTTTCCGGGCAGCGGCGCGTTCCGAGAGCTGGTGTCGTGCTCAAACTGTACCGATTATCAGGCACGTCGACTCAAAGTACGATATGGACAGACAAAGAAGCTGGATGGAGAGGTTGGTGTTGTTGATAATGATGATAAATGTGATTGATGTTGTTGTTGATGATGATGATGATGTTGTTGTTGTGGTTCATAAAAATTATGATGTTGTTGATGCCTGATGGTGTTGTTGATGATGTTGTTGTTGGTGTAGTTTGTTCATGATGGGGATGTTGTTGTTGTTGATTATGATGAGTTTTATTCCGTGTTATGGCATTTGCGATTAGTCTTTGAACTTGAAACTGAAATTCATTTTTCTAGATAACGAACGTTGCACCAATTCTCAGTACTTACCTAGTTGAATTGCAGGTTCAATACGTGCACATGCTGAACTGTACAATGTGTGCCACGACCCGAGTCATCTGTGCGATACTCGAGACGTACCAGACAGAGGACGGCATTGTGGTGCCTGAGGTGATCCGACCGTACATGCCTAAACGTTGGTTTTTTGGTGTAGATGTTATGTGGCTGATTCAGGGCCAGCCACTGGAATTCTTATTGCTCTAATTATATCATTTTTTCTTCTTTTCTTTCTCTGCATACTACGCTACGGCTAAGTTGTTAGCCATTTTGTGTGCCCTCTGATTTCGTCTATTATACGGAAAAATAAAACCTTGAACCTTGAAGTTTTTGAAATGCCAGAAAGGGTATTTGAATCTTTAGTGATTGTCATGCTGACCAAATGGAAAGTTTGACCGTAATTGTTTTGTTAGACCAATATGATCTAGTGGTAAGGAGGACAGGACAGTGGTGGTGTGGTACACATGTATTTTTTTGTATTACGACGTATAGAATCACTTTTAGGACAAAATAATACTGCTTTTCAACTTTGCGATATTGTCGTAAATCAGTTCTGAATAGCAAAGTTTCGTTTATGCACGCCGTCGCCGATACCCAGTTAAGATATTTGTGCTAATCGACATTTCTTGCATTTTATCTTGATTTTATGTCATTCTGTGATGGCAGAATATTTATCAACTATAGTTTTCCATTTTCCCTTTTTAGAATACACCGAGCTGATTCCGTTTGTGAAGGCGGCTCCCATTGAAGAGGAGAAGACGAAAAAGGCAAAATCCAAGGGCAAAAACAAGCAGAACGCCAAAGAAGAGTGATTTATTCTTGACAATTTAGGCACCTATAACTTTTAAGTATTCAAATTCAATGGTTATTGTTGGTTATGTATTGATTTTCGGGTTTTGTTATTTATCAGAATATTGCAATTGCTAAGTTTTATAGTTTATGGTTTCTTAACTTTACCGGTGTTGATTGAGGTTGATTCCCTTTTTATACACTTGTTTGAGTCACATGTGTGATCCATCTTATACACTCGAACACCCATAATAAGTACTTGCACTTGTTAAATAAGTTCAGATTGTTTTACGGTTATCTTATCTTTTCTGTCATATTTCGTTATCGCTTTTGTTATGCTATGCTTGTTAACATACGAACGTTATAATGTATCTTGTTCCATACTTATCTTCGCTCATCACAAATTTTATTGTCACCTATTTCGGTGTTAATTCCATACTCACGCGGTGTCTTTAGTATATCACGTTGTTACGTTAAATTTTAATTCGTCTTTGACTCCGGTATATAATTTTTGTTAGCTCCAACATTCTTGCTGATTTATGCGACTCTCAATCACCCATTATAACTGAACCGATTTATATTCGTCTACTTCTCCAATCCTAATCGCTTATTTCTGTGATATCAATCGGTAAAATTTTGCTGAAGCGGGCCCGACCGTCGTGCAGATAATAACGGTGCATTTATCTGACGAAATCGTTGACTGCTTTTGATGTTATTGGGGTGGTAAGCTAAGTAGTATCTGACCAGCCTTCGAATGTCACTGGAATAAAGTTCAATTATAATTTCTCCCCTTTTCCCCTACATTCTTATTTTACCGTGAGATTTTGATTTTTTTTTGTCTCAAAATGGTGGGAAAGTTCTTTCATGAATAATGTCACTGGATTCAGCGTTCCTGCTCAGGAATCAGACAGTGCTTACCGGTGGCGGATAAACTGATCGTTCAACCGAAGGGAACGGTTTTCTCAAGAATGGCGAAAAATAGCATTATTAGTTTTAATATATCTCAAAAAGGAATTTAAAAGACACCCAAATTTATATAGCCCACACATTTCTTGGTTTTCTTGTCCGCTACTACTAGTAATGGCATGGGTTCCTCTGCCGTTCCAGTTTGGTAGCTGGCTCCAATGGGCCATGCCATATCGTAACCACTGGATGGATGCCATGTTCACCTGGCGGACGAGCCGAACCTCCAAAGTGAGGGGAAATTTTTTTTAAAGAAATGAAAATGAAAAGTTCTAAAGCCATTATTCATACACCTCAAGGAACAGATTCTACTTTTTTACTTCCAAAGAGGGAATTTCACTTTTTTTCGTTTTCTCTCCCGCTAGTGGTTCCAGTGGTCATACCATAACACGTAACCACTGGATACCATGAGCTTATATTAGTGGTCGTGTGCTCGAACAAGCCATTCTCGGCTATACCAGTGAATGAACGTTAGTCACGTATTTTATGGTCTTTATTTCGTGTGTTATATTATGGCCTGATTTACAGTTATTTTTGTTGTTGTTTTTTCGTTAAACTTCACAGGCGAAACTGCGTTCCAGTTGTTTAACAGGATATGCATATGTGTATCAGGCTGAAAGTAATTATTTAGAATCGTTGATTCACAGTAGTAAAGTAATGTTTTAGGAGCTTTTGTTATTTAATGCATCATGTCTTCAAATTGCATTGAAGCAGTTTCTTCATTTATTACATCGCTCGATACACTAGTTCATGATCCTCCATACGAAAGTGGATTTTTTTATTTGGTTTGGATGCATCATATTTTTGTTATAAAAATGCTCGTGTTCGCATATAATGTTTACAACGCTGAAATGAAAATCATGTCAATATTTTTTGTTATTTAATTTTGGATTTCCGTGCTTATTGTTTCTTGATGAAGAAACAGCGTACGCTTGATGGCGTTACGTTACTTTTGAGAGTTATAAACTATTTATGAATTATAATGTTTTATGTTATATCAAGCAGTCGAAGACGGGTAGAAGATCCAGAGTTGATTGTTTTGATATCATAATCAATAAACAGAGTTCTCATTAGATTAAGAGACTAAACTGGAAGTCTGGAACGATACTTATTATCGAGTTTTTTTCTTATTCGTTCGTTCGTGATTTTCAGCAGACATACAGTTTCCAGTAATTTCCTAGTTTTAATCTCTGGTATGCATCAAAAAGTCTTCTTTGTATCTAATGCAACAAAATGATGTGGGTTGTTTAGTTTAGTCTCCTAAATCCTAATCAATTGAGTGCTAAACGAAATTATGATGACTGATAGTAATAACATAGGATTTGTTTTAGTTGGTGTACAACCCTGTAAGTTGCGTGGGTGTGCTTCACGATGAGCTTCAACGTCGATCTGGGAATCGTCGATGGAATCGATTTTTCCCCGTTGCTACATCATATGTTGGATGACGATCCGGATGACACGTTTCTAGAGTCGTTGGATAATAATGGTTAACATCAAACGGGCCTGTATTTAGTGTGAAAGTATATATGCCTCAAAATTGATTATTGTAAATGATTGAAAATGCGATAAATGATAATCAAGGAATCAGGTTATGGTTAATCAAGGAAGTTGAGTTAAGTTATGCTATAGCCAGAACGAAATTCTCAAGTTTGGAGAATTATCGCACTCACACCACTTTGCGATGTAAATTCTTCTCCGCAAATTTCGTCAGAATTGCAGATTAACACTTCACCAAGTAAATGTTTTCGCTAAGGTTGCTTCTGCTTGGAAATACAAATTGTGTCTATAATGAGATTTTTAGACATACACGCTTAATTGGTGCACTCCGCGCATTTGGGATGGGTGACAACGGCAAAAACCTAATTGTTTTCTGCGAATTTTTCAATAAACAACTATTTACTCATTCACCATTAAGACACCAGCTATTTCTGTTAAATCTGAAACCCAGCGCTACAATACAAATGACATCGCCAACCATTTACTGCCTCCCGCCGGCTGAGCCAAAAGTTTTTCATTCAAAGGCCATTGTTGGAAATTTTTTTACGGAGGTTTAGGCAGTCAAAAATGTAGGTTCCCGTTTATACTTATAATAATGTACCATTATTGTATTTTTATTGTCGTTTTTTTCAGAGGTCGACTTTCAGCAAGCCAGTTCGCCAGCAAGATCTCCGTCTGCAATGTTTGAAGATCAGGTGCGTGGATTGCTTGCGTTAGACAACCAGGTTTTCTCTGTCTCAGCTGAAGCGAGCAGTATGCCTGTTCTTCAAAATCAAGCAGAGCTGCAACATTATCAGGAGCAGTTTGATCTACAGGATAATACTCAACAGTCTGATATCACAGTGAGGGATCTGTCTGGGTATGGTTCGGATCATCTGATTTTCCGCAACTTTGAAGAATCTGCGTTTGAATCGCCAATACAACAACAGCAGCAACTGCAGCAACAGCAACTGCAGCAGCAACAACAGCAACTGCAACTGCAGCAACAACAGCAACTGCAGCAACAGCAACTGCAGCAACAACAGCAACTGCAGCAACAACAACAGCAACTGCAGCATCAACAGCAGCTAATTGAGCTGGGTGGTGCAGCAGAGCGCGACCGCGGGACGGCGTCTCGTGATGCAGCGCCGCCTGCCGATCCCTCCGCCGTTTCGCTGGCTGACCCAGGTGAGATATACGAAAATACCAGCCTATTTGGGCTTGATCAATGTTTATAGTATCATATCAGATTATCAGTTTCTGAAAATCCTCAAATATACATATATTTGAGTGAAGTTTGCTTTAAACAAGGAACTCACGAGTGCTAGCAGTTACAAATATTTTTTTCGTTATCTGTTCAGCTTCCAGTTGTCTTCATTTCCACTGTAAGGTCAGACTGAAATAACGAATGTCCGATAGTTTTTTGTAGGTTCAGAATTTCGTTCTCTTTTCAGCTGGATTTAACGAGTATGGCACCCCAGGCGACGATGACATCTGGTCAAATGGCAGAGCCAGTGTCGCTAGGTTGGCTTATTGTTTGCGTTAATTAACGGTTTTCTATTTTCAGAAAGTTTAATTTTGTTTGCTATTCATTTTTGTTGAGAGTGATTTTTTTCTGTTGTTTTATCATTGTTACAAATTCAATTTGATATTAGTGTTACAACACAAGCGAATAAAATTTATTCAGTTATCATGTGTGATTTGTTATTACTAAGAAATCAGCATTTACTGTTGTTTTGGTTGGTATATTGGTTCACATTCATCGGAATGTTGTTGTTGTGTTTCAGCCACTACTCGTTAACGGCGGGTAAGAACGAAGGAAGAAAGCGCAATCATAGTTCAATGTCGGACCACACTTATGGTTTGCTTTATACTTATCTTCAGTTCAGTTAAAAAGATGAAGGTGCTACACTGATTGTTTAAAAAAAATATATGTAATATTTTCTGATTTTTGACTGATGTGGCTAAGCTATCGTAAGTATGATAACCAAACTGCTTCTGATTTTTTTCTTGCAAAATAAGATTGAAGATTATCGGTAACATCTTCAACCTCTACTCGTCCTGTGTTAAAATTAAACTTGGCATATAAAATGATATCTACTGAATAAATAAGAAGTTTTTTGCCTTTTTTCAGAAGAGTCGCCATTGAAAAGGTCTGTGGCAGGTGGTTATGGCAATCGGCCGTTATCAGATGTTGTTTCCTCTGTTCATGCAAGCAGTGGATCTAATTCAAAAACAGATGGGTTAAGTAACTCATCTTCGATAACGCCTTCCGCCATGCCCCAACCGGCAACTATAAATGGAAAAAGGAAGAAGGTTCGTGAGGAATGCGTAATTTAGCGGAGAAACTTGTTTCAATTTTTTGTTATAATATATTTTTTCAATTTGCGCAGTCGCGTTAAAATAAATTTTCATGTTGGTTGCCTCTGAGAATCACAATAGCCTCGTGAATATGGATGTTATTATAATATTCGAGAAATCGCTCCACCACGTATGTATGTGCGTGTGATTGTCGTCTCCTGTTTTGAGCGTTCATAACTGATGTATTTGTTCCTGCTTCTTATCTCATAACACTGCATATTACATGATTGGTGTTATATACGGTATCATTTACCCGATTTTACGAATTCAGTAGCAATTTATTGGAAAAAACAACATCTTGAAAATCACGAAAAAAAATTCTTCTCCAGATCAAAGCGCCCGATTGCATTCCGCCAGAATATCTTCTTTCGTTCAATCAGAATCAGAGTCAACAACAAGTACATGTTAAGGTTGGTGGAAATCAGGAGGAAATCACTGTGACTCTGAAACACCATTTATCAACGTTATTATTTCCAAAACGTAAGTTATCTTCTCCTAAAAATTTTTGGTGTTACTTTATTCCGTGTCTGAATAAGTTGGCCTGCTTCACCAAATTTAATTACATGAAAACATTTTTAAGCTGCATCTCGTCAGTACCTGGCAACGATAGAAGATTTGTTTTGTGAGCTCTTCTTCTCGAATTTGAAAAAAGCCTGTAATTCCGGGTGACCGAATTATAGATAATATCATGAATATAGTTTCAAATTCCAAGGGAAATGAAAAAAAATTATGTACAACTTTTGGCTGCAAAAGTTCACTTTGTTCCTCAAAAGGTTAAGAGATTAGCCTTTCGGTTTGTTTTAATTACCTTTAATGAATATTTTCCTCAGGTAATCGCCAAGAGCACTAGGGACTTTGAAAACGTAATTTCGGTCGTTCCGATCGACGACGTTCGACAGCAAGCGTTCAAAGATCTCTTCGAACCATCGGTGAAAGTTCATTGCAGCAAATCTGCGGTCACGGCGACGAAGGTGGCCAGTAATGCGATGGTTGGTAAATCAGATATAGCTTGGCCAAGGTGTCTTGTTATCAAAAAAATCCTATGAATGTTACGCACGAAATGCAATGAATTAAGCACAGTGTTAGTATGTTGTCCAAATGTTGAGTGGAAACTAATTTGTTTCTTTGAAAAAATTCGCGTGCTAAAAGCAGATTTGAATTCAAATTGCGCGCCAAAATTCTTTCGGCTAACGAGAAACCCTGGATACGCTAAGTCATGAGTTAAAATGCTTTATAATTCGTGTTTCGAATTAAACTATTTTCGGACACTCCGTTTTGAAGCGTTTCGAAGAATGGGAAGATCCGAAATTCAGAATGTTCAGGGTAGTTCTGCTGCAAGAATTGGCAAACTACTGTGAAGCCCCCCTCTATAAAACGCCTAATTTTGTTACATTCACTCTGTTACTGCGATAATAACGTATTACGTTACGGATATTGTTTGGTTTGGTGATAATACCACAAGAAGTATTCAGAGATGTTGCTGGCCACGTATACTGTTGTTTAGTCTTCATAAATTTTTTATAGGTGCGTATATAATTTTTATCGTATGATTCAAAGTTCAAGTATTTTTAGCCTGTCAATACTGTGGTATGATTGAACTAAATGTATTGTATTCATAGTTTCAAACTTTCAAGCGTGATCACCGGCCAGCGATTATTATTCTTTTAATAACATTATTATTATTGTTTAAAATTATAATTTTATAACCTTATTATTATTGTTTATAGTAACATTATTATTTTTGTTTATAGTTGCCTAAGGGCATGCTAGTAGCGGTGTTCACTTCGATCATGTCGCGACCGGAAGTGTCTCCGCCGATCAAAGGATCCTATGTACCGGCCATCGTGTTGGATGGTGACACGTTGTTTGATCTTCGAACTGGTACCCGATTCAGGATGCCAGCGCCAAACAATATTCAATTGGTCAAGGTGAGTGCTTTACAATACTCCTTTTAACAAATTTGTTGCTCGTCTAGTCTAGTGCGTAGAGCACCAGCCTTCGAAACTGATGGTCCTCCTAACCTAAGTTCGAAACCTAACTTAAGAAACACATCCCTGAGACGAGATTATCAGATCTCTCAGGCCGCTACGAAAACACCATTCTGATTGGTATTAGTGTGCCTTGTTATATTCAGTAAGAAAGATGCCCCAGTCAACAGAATCGAATACCAATTAAATTTATACATTAAAAAAGATTAGGTCTAGCATGTGTGGGTCGAAATTTTCGATGTTTGATTAAGGGATAGCCGCCGAACTTAGCTTATAGCTGACAACCCTAATCAGTAAGGTTACAGTATAAGCCATTATACGAAACTAGTTTTTTTGTAAAAAGTTTTTTTAATGACGTCAAAATTCTCATTCCAACCTGAAGAGTTTTGATTCACACCTTTTTGTATTTTGGGTTTTGAGGATTTCAGTTTTGGGTTTGTTCAGCTATTAATATATCTTGCTAGATGATTACAGTTTCCGTATAAAAATTATCTTTGAAATTGTTGTTCTACTATAGTCAGCCACACACACATTGATAGGAACGTAAACTGACTTAATAGCATTCACAATTAAATCATTGTAAGCATTCATTAAATATTAATAGCATTCGAATTAATAGCTGTTTTTGTTGCCTCGATCCAAAATACCCATTCTGAGGGTCCATTGTTCACAGTGGTGTACTGTCAGATAACCACGGATTTCTTTCTAATAACCCATTGTCCGACCCACTAGCGGACGAGAAGGGAGGGGAAAGTGGAATTCCTTAAGAGTTTGTTCCTTAATTAATAAATGAAATAACTAAATTTATGTCAATTCCCCCCTATTTAAGGAGATTCCCCTCCCTTTGGAGGGTTGGTTCGTCCGCCAGTGTTTCGACCTCCTATATACTGTTTGACCGCTAATGTTGATTTTGCAGGTGCTGGATGAGAAATCGCGTCGACAGCTGATGAAGGCACGAAAAGAAGGCATTATGCGCGAAGAATACAAGGCGCTGCCAATCTACGTCGATGTGCATAGTTTGTGTTGTTTATTCTTCTGGATTTTTTTTTTCAGTTATCAGTGGTTAGGATTTGGGAAACTTCAACATTGCCGATGGATCTTAACGTTCTGTTCTCTATTCATTCATCGACAGCGGATAGATTTATTCATTTAAATACTGATGGAATTTTATATTCTCATCCTCTATTCATTCATTGACAGCACATCGATTTATTTATTCATTTATTTTAATATTTTATATACCAAAACAAAAATCTTGAGCCGATGTAATGTTTCAGATTATGCCGAGTTCGAAAAGTTCCAGGTTGAGGGAGAATATTTGTTGAAACTCGACGTCACCGATGAACAGGGACATCACCCGTTGCTGGGGTGGCATCCGATACAGCGATACCCTGACCCCTGATGTTGCATGAAACATCTTCATCTCCAAAACTAGTTCTCTTATCAGCGGGGGTCTATCCTCTTTTAGTGTCGTAAGTTGTAGTGTGTAGTGTAGTCTCGGACATTGTAATGCGTTGCTAAATATAATTTTATTCAACTGTATGGTTCATTCTATTGGTGGGATCCGTTTGATTTTGTTTGTTTCCTGTGATTGTGCACATATATTGTGTTATTGTTAAGTGGTGGATATTGGAGTGGGGATGAATTGGATCGGAATTGTAGCTTCTGGTCCTCTTTTAGAAGATATATATATATATATATAATCTCATATATAATTAGAAGATATAAAACTTTTAAGTGTACTTGCACCTGAATGAAGATTAAAAAAATCCACATCCACTCTATCACATCTATCGTTATTGCATAATATTCATTGGTATTCGAGTATGTTTAACACCTGACACTCATTGCAGTGTTCTGACCCAGAACGCGCAATGAGAACAAGCTCAGGTTGTTGAATTGTTCAAGTTGTTACTATTTATTTGATTACCTATGTTTGTACACCTTTTTGATGTTCTAATGATTTCAAAAGGCATTCCAGTTTATAAATCGCTGAACGTCACTTTCTGCTTCAGTGAGTTTCTCAGCGCTGATTGGCCATTTCAAATTCAAATTTTTCTGCGCATCATTTGCGGGTGACCGTTTTGTAGCTTGACAGAGGCTTTCAGGGAAACGTTTATATATGTATATGATAATGACGTAAATTTGAACTAGGTCACAATAGATATTTCACAAGCGGTCAATCATCACCTTCTCTTATGTTTATCAGTTGTTGTTTACGGTAGTGCAAGAGCTGGTGTGCCTTTTACTCGCTGGAAATCCCAAAATGGTATTCACTTGAAAACGGGAATTCCCATCGCAAGTTTATTCCCCGAATTGTTATCGGTTTTCGGTTACCTCTTCGTGGTCCGAGCTGATTTCTTTGGAAGTAACCGGTTAAGATTCGATGAATGAACTATCACGATGGTTACTCGTTTTAAATTTTTCATTTGTGGTTTATATTTGTAACCCCTTACTGACTGGTGTTGAAATTCAGCTGAAAAAAATAAATGTAATTTCTCGTATCGTGGTTATTTTTATACCAGGTCCATGTCTTTTCATTTGTTAAAGTACGTAGCGAGTGCGTTCTTATCGCACCGTTGACGGCGTAAGTTAGTTAGATGGTAGTGGTTCCGCCTGGCGAGCGAGAGGTCACGGATCGGAACTGAGGAGAACTACGTTAAACAAGGCGAGAATAAAGTTTGTTCAATAAGCTTCATATATTCCAATGCCATGTCAGTCCGACAACCTAGGTGGGGGAGTTATTTTGTCTCTTCGTGTATCATCATGTCATGATTTAGTACATTGTATGTATTTCGGTCCCATATTTCTGTTTATAGGTACTTGATGATTTTCTGTTTTGATAAAAGGGAATAGTTTTCAAGAAGTGTGTACAGTACCTGGCAAACGTATGATATTCTGATGCTTATTATATTTTATTTAAAAATAAAATTGGCGTCATATATTCCCATACCAGTCAGCCAACCTAGGTGGGGGAATTATTTTGTCCCTTCGTGTATCATCATGTCATGATTCAGTACATTGTATGTATTTCGGTCCCATATTTCTGTTTATAGGTACTTGGTGATTCCCTATTTTTGATAAAAAGGAATATTTTTCAAGAAGTGTGTACAGTGCCTGGCTAACGTATAATATTCTGATGCTTATTATATTTTATTTCGAAATAAAATTGGCGTCATATATTCCCATACCAGTCAGCCAACCTAGGTGGGGAAGTTATTTTTTCATCCCTTCGTGTATCATGACAGGATTTTGTACATTATACATTGCATGTATTTTGGTCCCATATTTCTGTGATCGGCATTTGGGTGATTTCGTATGTCGATGAAAATGAGTAGTTTTCAAGAAGTATGTACTGTACATCTGATATTTATATTCCATTTATACTTATCATATTACAGAATTTTATTTCTGCCTCCCTTCCCGGTTACTGTTATTGAGTCTATTGATAATTTATGTATTTTTTTATAAATTTATCATGTAATTTTGTTATACCGTAATTGAATTTAGTGTTCCAACCTTTCCGTAATTGTTTAATTATGAGTGATGGTTGAATTAAGAGAGTTTTTGATGGAAAGCGATTAACGTTTTACCATCACTAGCGCTAATTCTAAGAAACCTCTGTCCTCTGGCAATCACAAATTTCTTTTGTATTCGGGTTAATTTTGTCATTTTTTGTTCTTGTGCATGTTAAATTTTACCTTTAGCGTCTAAACCGTTTATCAGAACTGTTCGGTTAAGTTGTTGTTTGTTATATAACCTTTAACTTTTATGCGTTCTGTCACCATATTACTCTAACTCGTGTGGACTTTTTCATATAATGTATGTAGCTCGTTTTG
>OZ038444.1:21266594-21321594 GCA_964036265.1 Daptonema setosum
GTCGTTACTTTACAGCCAACCTTTATACAAACATGTAGTTGTGTATGCAATCGGGTAACATTATGAGTGTTGTTGTGCATATGCTAAACACTTTTATAGTCGGCGCCATAGCCCTAATCCCTATGTACACTTCAAAATGGCGAATTTTTTTCTAGAAAAGTTTGTCAACACGGTGATCATACAGCTTGGTCAATATATGATGTTATTTTAAGTTGCTTTCTATGAACCCATTCTGCACGTTTGCAATGAATTAAAAGCGGAATATTCATATGAAAAATTACATTCGTTGTTTAAGCGCCAAGGGATCCAAAAGCAGATTTGAATTGCGTGCCAAAAAGTATACATACGAGTTTCGGAGAAACTCGCGGCAAAATTTCATGTTTCAAGGTTTCACATGGTGCTACCGCAGCACTTACTGGCTATGAAATGTTCATTTCTTATACTTCTTTTATTCTATTTGTACTTATACAGTACTTTGTTTACTATACTGGATCATCTACACGCCACACGTGTTAGTTTTATTTCAAAGGTGAACCTGTATCGCACATCTAGAAAACCAAGAATCCGTTCACGATATCATGAATCATAAAGCGATGTATGTATGTATACTATTCGCATCTTCTCTGTATCTTGAACCATTTGGTTTCCCAGACTAATTGATATAATGAGATATCACCAGAAGCAACTCACTGCAAAAGATATCGTTTGTACATCGAGTAACTCGGTGATCATAGGGGGTGATGATTGACCTCGAGCATACATAGCTGTTTCATTGTTATTCAATTAGCACATGTGGTGAAAACTTATTTATATAAAAATCAGTTTCAAATGTTCAATTTTATGAGATTCAGGAAAATCAGCAGGTCATCATTCGGTTCTTCGTGGTACACGGCATCAAAGTGATCGTAGGCTCGTTGAAGGTCGTCGGCCGATAGATGCTCCATGAACAGATTCCAGATCACACGGTCCTGGAAAACGTCAGTCTGTCTGTCTGTCGGTCTGTCTGTCTTTCTATCTATCTATCTGTCTGTCTGTCTGTCGGTCTATCTGTCTGTCTGACTGTCTGTCTGTGTGTCTGCCTGTTGAACCAACCTTGTACATAAAAACGGTATTCAGTGCACGACACTCCTGCGCACATAGCAGATTCCATCGTAGCGTGGGACAGCAGTGCGTCTTAAATGACAGTCAATCAGTCACTCAGTCAGTCAGTCAGTCAGTCAGTCAGTCTGTCTGTCAGTCAGTCAATCAGTCAGTAAGTCAGTCAACCAATCACTCATTCTATCAGTCAGTAAGTCAGTCCATCAATCAGTCATTCTGTCAGTCAATCATTCTGTCAATCAGTCCATTTGTCAAATTGTCAGTATGATTCGCAACCAGCTAGCCATCGCACCAGCAGAAATTTCAGCCGATACATGTACTGCTGAATCGTGGGTCCATCATTGATCTTCTGCATCGATTCGAACAGAGACGTATAGAAGGCGTTCCAGGTAACCTGAAACGACATCACAACTGTAGGTCTAACTGATTGACTGACTGATTGACTGGCTGACTGACTGACTTAATGACTGATTGACTTAATGATTGACTGAATGATTGACTGACTAGCTGATTGATTCTGGTAATTTCAGGTAAGTTGTCCTACATTCGATCTGAAACTTACTGACTGACTGATTGACTGAACGTAATCGCCTTCGACTTGCTCTGTTCTGACTGATAAATAAACATGAACGTAAGTGGCTGAACAAACTCAGAACATAAAAATCGACTAACTCTAGCCATTGAATACGCATTTAAGTAGCACAGTTTTCGACAAAGATATTCAAAAATATGAACGTGTTTGGCCTGACAACTGATTTTGCGCCAATGAAGTAAACCTGAAATGTAATTAATTTTAAGAGTGAACACAGCAACAGCAGCAACAACAACAACAACAACAACAACAACAACAACAACAACAACAACAACAACAACAACAACAACAACAACAACAACAACAACAACAACAACAACAACAACAACAACAACAACAACAACAACAACAACAACAACAACAACAACATTTACTGTTATTCTTATATCAACTTAACGAGATATTCGATCTGCGTATCGGTGAAGTTGTAAATGAGGAATTCTACCAGCTGAACGTGGCCGTGTTCAATACCCCATTGCAATGCAAGACTGGTGGTCTGAAATTACTGAATCACCTACTCACTCACCCACTCACTCCCGCATTCACTCACCCACTCACCCACCCACCCACTCACTCACTCACTCACTCACTCACTCACTCACTCACTCACTCACTCACTCACTCACTCACTCACTCACTCACTCACTCACTCACTCACTCACTCACTCACTCACTCACTCATTAATCCATTCTCTAACTATTGGTGTACAGGAGTACGGCCCGCAAGTGTACCCAATCGGGCAGCATCTTTGCGACGACGACTTGGGGCAGCAGATCTGGTCGTTACCCTCGCAACAGTAGTCCGTATTGTCGATGTATCGGCAGCAGGTCTGCGTGTGCGAACACTCGCCACATAACTTTGCTGTTGTTGTTGTAGTTGTTATTCTGGCGGTCGTTGTTGTTGTTGTCTCGATTGGTGTTGTTGTTGTCGTAGTTTCCGTATTTGTTGTTGTCTCGGTTGGTGTTGTTGTGGTTGTAGTGGTAGTTTCC
The DNA here is from genome assembly GCA_964036265.1 of Daptonema setosum. NCBI lineage: Eukaryota > Metazoa > Nematoda > Chromadorea > Monhysterida > Xyalidae > Daptonema > Daptonema setosum. The sequence continues at coordinate 21,269,275 of OZ038444.1, forward strand.
GTATTTGTTGTTGTCTCGGTTGGTGTTGTTGTTGTGGTAGTTTCCGTATTTGTTGTTGTCTCGATTGGTGTTGTTGTTGTGGTAGTTTCCGTATTTGTTGTTGTCTCGGTTGGTGTTGTTGTTGTGGTAGTTTCGGTGTTTGTTGTTGACTCGGTTGGCGTTGTTGTCGTTGTTGTTGTAGTTTCCGTTGTTGTGGAGGAGTTCTCGGTTATCGTTGTTGTGGTAGGCTGCGTTGTTGTTGTTGTTGTCTCGGTTGCCGTTGTGGTGGTAGACTCGGTTGTTGTTATTGTTGATGTTGCAGTTGTTGTCGTTGTTGCAGTTGTTGTTGTCGTTGCCGTAGTTGTTGTTGTTGCAGTTGTTGTTGTTGTTGCAGTTGTTGTTGTTGTTGCAGTTGTTGTTGTTGTTGCAGTTGTTGTTGTCGTTGTTGGTGTTGTCGTCGTTGCTGTCGTCGTTGTTGTTGTTGTTGTTGTTGTTGTTGTTGTTGTTGTTGTTGTCGCTGTTGTTGTTGTTGTTGTTGTTGATGTAGTTGTTGTTGTTGTAGTTGCCGTCGTTGTTGTTGTCGTGGTTGACAGAGTTGTGGTTGGTGTCGGTGGTGAAACAGTGTAAGTGACCGTTGAAAACGTTGGAGGGCCTGAAGGGAAAAAAGTTTTAAACTCCAATAAGCAGTGGCATTACAGTACTGGACACGTTGCTTGAGGTTTCTGCCATTGGCCGTCAGTTAACTAATCGTTATCTAGGATTACTAAAAAAACACACCATTCTGATATGGTATACATATCAGTGAATCATAATAACTTCAGTAACAAAATAGTGCTCTATAAAAACCGAAAAAGGTACATATATCCAACCACTGTAGGTCGTGGTGAATGGATGTGTGCTGAACGTGGTTTCGCCTGGAATTGTTGCTTTTCTCTGATTTGGTCGAATTCACAAAAAGTGGAAACCTCATGCTTTGTGTGATTGAACTATTCTACAAAAATATTTATTGGCATATGTGTATAGGCAGTTTTGCAGTAATCATTTGAATATGTAGTAGGTTCTTAGAATCAGGAAATAGATGTGAAAATTGATCTTAACATAAAGTCTCAAACGTAGGTTTCAGTTTTTATACCTGTGGTTGTTGGACCTCCAGACGTTGATGTTGTGGTTGGTCCGGTGGCTGTTGTTGTTGAACCTGTAGCTGTTGTTGTTGAACCTGTAGCTGTTGTTGTTGAACCTGTAGCAGTTGTTGTTGAACCTGTAGCTGTTGTTGTTGAACCTGTAGCTGTTGTTGTTGAAGCAGCTGTCGTGGTTGGTCCACTGAAACTTTGTATATAAGATAAACACAGAAGTGCTGTTTCATTAATCTGAAACATCCCGAATCACTGATCAACTGATTTCAAGTAACACAGTGAAGCTTGACGTGACTATGTTTGATAGATTCGATCTTTGAGCACTAGCGAACGAGAAGGGGAGGTGAAACTGGAATTCCCCCTCTTTGGTTTCAAGAAGTACATAGCGTTTGTTTCTAAGGTGTGGGTAATATAGTCTAATTTCTGCCAATTCCACTCCTTATAGAGATTCCCCTACCTTTGGAAGTTTGGCTCGTCGGCCAGTGGCTTGGAATAATTGAATGAAGATTCTTAATTAGTTATACACTTCAGAAACAGCTGTGGTTACTGTTCTAAAGTTCTAATTTACCGTTCCTAATTGTTTATGCAACAATGTTGCTTTCTTAAACGTCGATCCTTTATAAGAACGAACAAGAGCTGACCTGGTGGTTGTTGCCGCCGACGTTGTAGTGGGCTGAAATTGTATGATATTATTATTATGAAATTGTTTATTTTATACTCTCAAATGTTGACATTGGTTTATTATTATTAACAAGAAAATTGTCATTATTATCAATAATTTCAGATGTTGAAATTGTGAACGCACGTGGCAAACATTCTTTTACGAAACAGCAGTGTAACACAGATTTTATTTTGGTTTATAAAGTTGTCTTATTGTATAAAAAAACGTGCGGTTTTGGGATGTACTTGTATCTGCGTTGTCTGAGAAGTGAATTAAACGTATATACACATGCGTGTAGTTAACAATTAGCAAAGTTTTAATTGTAAATAGATAAACAATAATAGAAAACAAAATAAAACATTTAAAGGAAAGCAACCAGCGAGCATCCACTGGGCACGGTATTGTCGCACACATATCCGTAAGCACAGCAACTCGTGGGCGCGTCGAAGCAACAAACCTCTGTAACATTCATATTTTTTACAAAACATTTTTCAGTTATCATCATCATCATCATCATCAACATCACCACCATCATCATCATCATCATCATCATCATCATCATCATCATCATCATCATCATCATCATCATCATCATCATCATCAACAACATCAACACCATCATCATCATCATCATCATCATCATCATCATCATCATCATCATCATCATCATCATCATCATCATCATCATCATCATCATCATCATCATCATCATCATCATCATAATCATCATCGTCACCATCATCATCATCATCATCATCATCATCATCATCATCATCATCATCGTCACCAACAACAACAACAATAAATTATAGAAATATTGACTTCCCAATATAGATATGAATGTAACTAACGTTCTTGGCCGTTACAACAAAAGAAAGTGGATTGGTCGTTTGAACAGCATGTCTGAAACATGACATGAACAACATGAACAAAGACAGCAGCAACAATCATATTCACAACAACAATGACCACAAGCAGAAAAGCAACAACAACAACAACAATAACAACAACAACAACATGATACATACAGTGTATGAAACCAACATTAAACATTGTGTCGCATTCGTCTTGCGGTACTTTGTAGCAGATCCCTCCCCCAGCTACGTTTACCGAGTGTCGTCTACTTAGTAATGAGCTGAGTCTTGAACTTGAGCATGGGTTCAGAACAATCAGTGCCAAAACCGCACATACTGGAACGAAAAAAACTTTTTACCATAATAATAAAGTTGCAACAAACTGTTACAGCAGATACATAGTTACCGAAAGTTTCACCTGTACGTGTTTTCAACATCAGGGTTCGATGTGTGAACGGTTTGCGACAAACATACTACACATGGTCACTATCATAATAAACTTTTTATAATTATTGTCATGCTGAAGTTTTCCAATTGTTTCGTTGAGCTTTATTTGTTTCAACGTCTAACCTCAAATGGTGACTAACCCAGATAATGTTTAGCGAACATCTTATGTGCCACAGCTGCCAAAAAAAACTAATGTAAAGTAGGTGCAGCCCAGAATATTTAGATCACACCATTAAAGCTTTGTAGTTTATCTGAAAACATTAAGCAAGTAAAAAAACTGAAATATGGACATGATTAGTCTCTCAGATTACGTTTGGGCAAATTTGTGGTTGGAGAAAAAAACATTGGACTAGGAGTTTTCTCTGAGTCGGGAAACTTAAAGCAGCGCTGGACCTTACTCTACGTGTGTTTCCCTTATCACCAAATTTTTTGGTTAGCGAGCGTTTCGGATTAACAGAAGTGACATGTTTTTTTAAATTATTTTAGTTTTTTTAATAATTGTGGTGTGTGTAAATTTCAATTAACAAGTAAATTACAATCAATATATAGTAAAGTAAGCAGGTAATCTTTTATCCTATAATGATAGGGATGACATTTAATAGTGAAGTGCGCTTTTACCGTAAATACATACTTTTTCAGTGTGGGTTTCTCGTTCTACAGAGTGGGCTAAAAACCATTTTCGCTGAATGATACTTTGGGCACAAAACTTATTATCGAAGTATTCCATCTATATAACAATGCGAATGAACCTGGCTCGAAGGAACTTTACGTTTTACTTGAGGAAGCCCTAAATTTGTTATATACATTACAGTTTAACTTCTTGAGTTGCTTGTCTGTGATTGAATACTTTAAGAAAATAAGTAGAAAATTCTCTCGTCTTAACTGTCTCAAAAGTTAATGGCTAAAGTTCTGGTTTTGTTGCCATGAAAAAATTTTTGCCGAGCTGAAATTGCTCAAAAGAGAATAAAAAGGCACCCTGTACGGCAACGTATCAAATCAGTGAGCTCCGTTACCACGAGTAGCACCCCACCAGTGGACGAGAAGCGAAGGGAAACATGCAATTCTCCCCTCTCCTTGGCGATTTGAAAGTGCAGCTCATTCCTCAAAGTGTAGATAAAATAACTTTAAAACCACCAATTTCCTCTCTTTGACAAAATTCCCCTGCCTTTGGAGTTTTTGGCTCGTCCGCCAGTGAGGTACACACCTATTTATGATCAAGTATGTACATTACATATAAACTACATACTTCTTTACTTATATGTATCAACTTCGGCATTATTATGTAGACCCCCACACTGGACATACTTTTTTATGGGACGTTCTGTAGATAAGCACCGCTGTGACGCTTCATCGTTTATATGTATGTACATTTATAGTCAATTCATTACAAACTTCTTCTATGGTTAGTTATATTTGTTCAATCATTACAAAACATGACAGAAAATGTAGTAACACGACTGGAGTGTTGTTTTCTTCATTTAAATGCGCAATTTTTGACTTGGAATTTAATTTTTGCAGTTGAGTTAATGGCAAAATGAAGCAGTCACGTTTCTGTTGTTCTAGTTTCTATGAGGGATCAGGTTTTTGAAGACAAAACCGAACACAATCAAAAGCGTTCAATAGTAGGACCGGTACGACCCACACAACGGAATACACGCTCGGAGGTTTCAGTAATAAACACTTCAGAAAAACACGTTATCAGGTTTGCATTGTATTATACGGCTTTTCCCATGGTAATTACCTGTCATCACTGGCGGAGTCCAGATCCTCCGAAGAGAGGGTATTTCTTCAGAGGAGGGAAATGGCAGTTTTGAGGCCATTTTACCTACACTCTAAGAAACAAATTCCACTTTTCTAAACACCAAAGGGAGGGGGAATTCCACTTTTTTTCTCCCCTTCTTGCCGCTAGTGCCTGACACCTTTACCCGTTTTTATGTCACTTTATTTTATTTATTATTACCCACTTTCTGTGGGTGAATGAAAGTAGACGGTTGTCGATGTACCATTTCTCATCGTATGGTCACTGGTCAGACAAGCCAAAAACAATTACAATCGTTAATATAATACAAGCAAATTGATGTTTTAATGTATAATAAAAAAATCAGGACTTCAGTGTTAATGAGTGCGATGTTCAGTATTGAGTGCAGAAAACACAGCCAGCGTAAGTTTTCATATAGTTCATTTCATTATAATGTTGAGCCAAGTTTAATTATTGGGAAATGTTACTAGAGAAGCCTAAATGTATGTTGAACCAAACATAAAGAAATGGTAAGTACTTTCATATAAATTCGTACACAACCTCCCGTCATGGGTCATTCAAATCATCACATGCAAGAAAAGTGAAATCGACAGTGCAGAGTACCCGAATCAGTAAAGGAAAAACGTAGTGAATATTATAAAACAAGTGAATATTTCATATTTATGACTATGAGGATCTGCAAGATTTAATTTTTTTTCATTATCCCGAGAAAAGTATCGATCAATACACTATACAGTATGTGCGATGAAAATTATAAAAAAATCCAAAGACCTACATACATACAACTCAATGATTATATCTGAAGGATCCCTAGAGAAACAGTCGTTGTATACCACAAGGAAAAATACTGATGATCAGTTCTCCCGTTGAATCGCAAAACTGAAATCAATAATAACTAATCTAAAAAAACTCTAAAACCGTATCGTATCAAAAAAGTTACCCAGACAATAAAAAACGATATTGACTGTAAGGCTTGTGTAAACTGGTGAAACAAGGTGCAAGCATGAAGTAGTATTTCAAACAGACATATTGAGCAAGTTAGGTTCAGTATTCAATACTCGTAGACCGTCAATAAGGTGATACCTAATGAAGTAAATGAGAATAATAATATTTTGCAGTCATACTTTACAATCCAAACACATCCACAAAGTAAACTAGTCATGACATAGTGGGGAATAAAAATGGTATATGTAAAACAAGAATCATCAAAGAATCATAACTTAACGCTCGGTGAGCTCGGAAATGAGCTATGTACGGTGGAAATAATTCTTTGGAAACAAATATTTAACTTAGATGAGACAGCAATCATTCGAAGGCTCAATGGTGCATGTGTCATAGAGCAAAATGTTATTTATAGAGCAAAATGTTATTTATAGAGCAATAATGTTTCATAGAGGACCAATTATGTTTCATAGAGCAAAATGTATCTGTTAACCACTGGCGAACAAGCCAATCCTTAAAAGGGATGAGAATTAATTCAAAGAGGGCGGAATCGTCAATACGGAACGGAACATACGAGTCTACATTTCCGAAATTGTCGAATAGGGGAAATTCCATCTTTCCGTTCTTCCCTTATCCGCCAGTGCATAAAGCGATACTGTTTCATAAAAAAGCTATAATGTTTCAAAGAAGAGCAATAATGTTTCATAGAGCATAATGTTTCATATTAAGATATCAATCTCCCTGATCAGGCCTTACGTTTCGGCGTGCGCGACCTCTTGGTGGTGGTGGCCATGGCCAACGACTTGGAGGCCGACTGCGGCGAAAGTCGCTTCTTCGGCGGTTTGGCTGAAGTCGTCGTGGCGGACGACTTTTTCAGCTGAAACTGGCCCGACTTGATCTGATCGAGCACGTTGGTGAAACAGGGCGCATCCGCCGACGAATCCACATCGCTGGCAGCTGACGACGGTCGGGACGACGTTTGGCGGGCCGCTGGAATATCGAGGTACATTTGAGAGAGAGAACAGAACATTCATGGTAACATGTGTCGGCACTGGAAAAAATCGAATGTTTCAGATAGCAGGTGTAAGGCATATAAGCGAAAAATGCATCCCCTAGTCATGTAATCATAGTAGGGGCGCACGAAAAGAGTTGTCTGAAGGATTTCTTGAAGTTTTTCATGGAAAATGTTTAGTTTCGACGTGCTCCGACAGTTTAAGAAATTCAAATTTTAAGAATTCATTCATGCTCGTTTCGAAAACCGATCAGAAGTAAAAGTAATATAAACTGAACCAAATACTGTTGCTACAGGCAATCGGTCTTTAAAAAACTTTGTCTCTATTGTACGAAAGAAAAAATCCCAAAATCAATGGCCTTACCTTCAGCGCAGATCGCAGTTTCACCACCGATGCTCCAACCTTCGGCCTTTTTCTCTGCGATTCTTTGCTTTCTGGCCTCTCTTTCTCGCATTTCATCCACCTTTTTACAGGCGTCATCATACAGACGCACAGCGTCCGCCACATTCGTTAGCACCTGACAAATATCCATTGAATTAAGTGTTATTATTTCTACTTAAATAATTTAGAATTATTTAAAATTATTTTGTTCTATTAATAAAAATTTGTACTGACATTAAAATCTGACTTACCTGAATTATTGGCCAGATAACATTACATATCTTGATTCTTGACTTACTTGTAAACAACGGAATAAATTTCATTATACGGAGCGATTATTAAATTTTTCCATCCATTAGAGCACCAACCTCTTCGAGCCCGCCTTTCATCTCCTCAGCCACGAGCAATCGCTTGAGACTGGCCTCCTCAGTCTTGATGTTATCGAGCACGGCTCGCATCTCAGCACATCGTTGTTGCGCCTGCTGCAACCAAATTAAAAAAAGATAAGAAATACCATAACCATAACAAATACGTTTTTGTGTTCAAAGCACTCGCGGACGAGAAGAGGAAGGAAAGGTGAAATCCCCCCTTCATTGCCGTTTTTTAAGTATGACTTGTTCTCCAAGGTGCAGGTAAAATGGTCTGAAAACTGTCAATTGCCCACCTTCTGGAGGTTTGACTCGTCCGCCAATGGTCTATACATATCCAATGAGTATTATGTACTGTAGACACACCAAAACTGTACCTTGAGGAATGCACTGTGCGTGCTGTCTTCTGTGTTGAGGGCCAGTGCAGCACCAATACGACGCTCCAGCTCGTCCACGTCCTTGCCGATTTCCTCGGGTGAAACTCTGCAAATATGACATCAAAACAACAGCGAAAACCGTAGCAAACAACAACAAAAAATCGTCAACCACATCAACCACGAAAGTTATAACAACAGCCACTGGCTCTCAAATCTGATTCAGCACAACAACAACAACAACAGCAACAACAACAACAACAACAACAACAACCACAACCACAACCAGAGCAACAACAACAACAAGAACAACAACAACAAACGACAACCACATCAACAACGGAAGTTATTACAACAGCCACTGGCTCTGTGAAATCTGATTTAGCAGAACAACAATAACAGCAGCAGCAACAACAACAACAACAACCAACTTATCAGCCACCAGCTTGCAGACCGTCTGCAGACTGAGTTTGACATCGCCGATCTGCTCCCGACACACCTCAACGAGAACGTGGACAAACTGGTACTGCGGTTTCTGACTGCTCTTCTCTGTCAGTATAGAGCAGAGTGTCTTCAGGCTGAATCCGTGCACCACGCCGTTGAATGAACCCTGCATTATTTTAAATGGAATGATGATTTTGATTTGATGGTGTATAGTTTTTCTTCAGTGGTCAAAAAATACAGTTCAAACATGTGCCTCTAGTCATACACTCACCGAATTAGCAATGATTTGACAAACTTTAGTTTTATCTAGATTCAAGTAAAATCTGGTGAGTTATCATGTTCAAGAAGGTAATTCTATGGAACAAAATTTTTTTATTTCAATAAAACTGCCGATTGTGGGATTCGTTTAAACGAATATAAAAAGAAACGCAAAATACCATGCGAAGATGATCAACTCACCTGATTAAGATGGTTGACCAGATCGCGCACACAAAACAGCATCGTTTTCAGCTGTTCCGACTGCCTGACACACCGACACGCGTCCTGTATCCACTTGAGCTTCTCCTCCGTTATGGAAGCCTGGAAACAAATAATGTGCGGCCATTTTTTACCCAAAAAAATTTCAACCAAAAAAGAAGAAAAATTTCACTAATATTCTTCTAATCTTGAGCTTCTCCTGTGTTATGGAAGCCTGCAGTTTGTTGGCGATTTTTGCTTTCCAAAAAAACGTCTTCACAAAAGCTTAGAGTATTTGCTTGTACGATCAAACTTCTCCGAATTGAATCACCGCTGTTTGAATTCGTGTCATGATTTTGCCCGCAAACTCAGTTTCGTATCGTAACGTCACTCATGATCGGTGTTTGTTCACGTATTTACATTACAGTACAAGCGCCGCAAAAGCTAAGCACGTACTCGTACTTTAATCTTTTTAACTAATTCCACCAACTTTGCCAGTGAATTCGAGCTTGAGCAGGCGCAAGTCCATGGCGGCTCGAAAGTTTTTGGTGCGGCCGGCCAGCCAGCAGAATCGTTCAGCGCCCTTCAGCAGCGACTCATCACCGTCGTAGGCCACAACCGATTGCAACTGCAATGCAACAGACTAACTAAGGTTTAATAGAGAACATAATTCTAACAACCACGATAATGTTATTGAAACCCAATGAATACAACAAATATGATTGTTCATTAAGTGAACATATCCTACATTGTGAACCCTGGACATCAGTCGCAATCGACTAGCCTCTTTTAACCAACTGAGGTTCAACCAACCTCTTCGTCATCCGGATAATCCCTGATCAATTGACTCAGATTATCCACGTTCACCGCTTTTGCGTTTGCATCGTTTTCATTGAGGATAGCCTGAACAATGAAATGATTACAATTAGAATATTTCGCCAAGTCCGCTACTGACCATCAAATCAATTCAGCTTATTCCACAACACATCAATTCAGCTTCGCAAATCCACCTTAATCCGTGTACCAAATTAAAAATCATGAATCCCAAAATCCGAACACGCCGACCTGAACGACATCGTCGGCTTTGAGCTTTTTGAAGTTTTTCAGCACAATGTTGAGATTGAGCGCGCGTTTGGGATCGAGTAGATTGAGCTGGACAATGTTGGACGACATCGAGCTGATCGACGACACCGACTCGCTGCGCTGCTGCTGACGGATTTGCGTCATTTTGCGCTCGAAGTAGTCTTCCAACTGAAATCAGAATCTGAGTACAACTGGAATTGGGGAAACCAGAAACCCCACATCAGAAATTCAGAAAACCCACGTACACTGGCAGACGAGCTAAGGGAAGGGAATTTCGTCAAAGAGTAGAGAATGTCAGTTTTCAGGCCATTTTACCTACACCTTAGGGGACAAATACTACTTTTTATAACCGCCAAAGAGGGGGAATTCCACTTTTCCCGCCCCTTCTCGTCCGCTAGTGCCCACGTAGAAATCAAGATCCGCACTAATCTGAAGAAAAAGGTTAACAAACCGTCAATAGGTTATTCTCCGTAAGTTTGGTTGGCAAAGTTCGGTTCCACACGCAGTCTTTGTCTGAAACGTATAATGATTAATCGAAATCATTTCATCATATCTGGAAAATAAGAATACACACAACTTTTAATTCATTATTTCCGACTCATCATATCCAATCAACATCAGGCTGAGAAATCATTAATAATTAGCGTTAAAATAATGATTTTGACTATTGTGGAACTACTTGGACTTCTAGTAATATGCTAGATTCTATTAGAATACCTATACCATACTCTACATATAATCTAGATTTTTATTATGTTGACGGGGGTAAAAATAAATGTGTTCAATAAAACACCCAAAAAAGTAACTTTTGACGAGTGTCATCGGCTCCACCTTGTTAACGCGTATGGTCTTTGTTGTTTTTGATTTGGGTATGGTCGACGGCTGGGGTATCGTGACGACTGGCACAGGCGGTGTCCACATTAATCGACCACCTAAATATAAATGGAATGCAAAACTGAGAAACAAAAAATACATGGCTGAACTTGATTAACACTCTTCATTGTTTGTCTCTTTTTGAGAATGTATGAACTATAAAATACTAGTTTCCTTTTACATTTTTACAACCATTATCTTTTCGTCAGCTTTCAATGGTAGCATGGTTTCAGACTTTTGGTTATTTAACAATATTTCAGCAGAAAAAAACTAAAAAAAATCAAACCAGGCGGTGGCGGAGGTGGTGGCGGTGTGCCAGGAGGAGGTGGTGAACCTGAGATAAAATAAGCACATAAGAAGGAATCAAAAGCAGCAACAACAACAACAGAACATCATCAACAACAACAACGACAACAACCAGCTAACCAAAAGACGGCAAAGGCGGAGGTGGTGGCGGTATACCGGAGGCTGGTGGTCGACTCAGCGGTAATACGTCAGGAGGCAGAGCCGTATCGTGTGAGGTACTGGCTCGAGCACCAGGAAGAGGTGGGGCAGGGGGTCTGAAATAAATTACTTTCAAATGAAATTCAACTTAAAAAAAACTTACTGAAAAGTTCATGGTAACTTGACTCATTGTGTATGAATCAGGAATTGAAATGAATCAATTTGTGTTTTCAAAGGTGGAAACTTCTGTGAGCCTAATTGACTAACGCTGTGCCAGTTGTAACGGGCAATGGTGGGGGCGGGGGAACCGCAGCTTTGTTCACTGCACCAGGTAGTGGGGGTGCAGGAAGAACTGTCGTCTTCGATAAACTGCCGGCCATGGAAGGAGCAGGTGGGAGTGGGATAGCCGACTTTGATGGGGTCCCAGGTAGTGGCGGAGCGGGGGGAACCGGAGAAGTTCCCGGTAGAGGAGCGGGTGAAACCACTGACTTAGCAGGAGTTGCTGCTCCAGGCAACGGGGGAACGGCTGGAATAGCCGACTTAACTGGAGTAGCTCCGGGTAAGGGAGGAGTCACAGGAATGGCTGCCTTGGGCGTTGCCGGCAGTGGCGGAGCTGGTGGGATCACAGCTAACACCGGAGCGGCTCCTGGTAGCGGGGGAGCCGGTGGAATTTCCTTTTTATTCTTAGCTGGATCATTCAGGGCACAAGGTAGCGGAGGTGCCAATGGTATATTGGAAGCCGACGTGCCCGTTTTGGCTGGAGCGGGTGGCATCTGAGGGGAGGTAGAAAAACGAATGGGAGTCTGGTAGCTGTCCAATTGGGTACATTCGGGAATGGATCGCAAGGGACCAGTGCAAGTCTTTGGCATCGACGAATCATTGGGAGTCGACGGTACGGATATACTGTGCACTGAAGTTATGTTCTCTACTCTAGTGGCTTGTGGCAAGGTGGACTTGTCTTGGGGTCTAAATTGACGGACAACAGTTGAATTTGGAATAACTTTCATGAAACAATAATGAAAAGCCACAAACAACTAACGATTTGGTTAATGACGGTGGGGAACCGGGCGTCAAGTCAGATGCCGTCGGTGTGCCTGAAAAGAAAAACAGACCACTCACTCACTGACTGTGACTCACTCACTCATTAACTCACACACTCACTCACACATTCACTCACTCACGCAGAATTACAAAAGCTACCCCTTTTCTCTTTTGTATATTTTTTCTTCTCTAAGTCAATTCAGACTTAGGCATTTGCTTTTTTACATGCCTATGTATCAGGCTTAGGCTTAGAAATAAGTTTCTGCTATGTATTTGTTTTTGGCCAAAAAGACGGGTCGAAATACTTCTAAATCTCTATGAAAAAAGGGTAGGGTTGGGAAATTACGTAGCAGAATCTCCATAACCTACCCTTTTTCTTATTTTTCTGTTCAACTTCAATCCATTCGATTAAGGCTCCGGCTTAGGCTTAGTTCCGAGCTTGGAACTTAGGCTTAGGCTTAGGAATGAACTTTGGCTCCGTATTTGGCTTAGGCTTAGGCATATGAGCGATTTGAGAAACTTGAAGATGAAAAAAGGGTAGCTTATGGAAAACTGCCTCACTCACTCACTCACTCACTCACTCACCAGAGTCATTGGCGAAAAACACGTTATCTCGCGACGGTGTTAACGCAGAATGGGGTGTCGGTAGAAAACCCAGGTCGCGGTCCACCGTTTGACTGGCTGTTGATGATTTGGTAATCTGTGCGTTATAGAAAAAGTTAGGTAACAAACAACAACAATAACTACAAATACTAATAATAAAAATAACCACACCAAATCGACGACAAACATAAAAATAACAAAAATACAACATCAAATTTACTTAACAGACTTGGAAACATGATTTATACAACATCACAGGAAAGCTTCGCACACATGTTTATCATAAGTAGTAATGCTTCATAAACGGCACTCCTCACCTGTTTCTCAGTAGAAGTGAGCGTGCTCATCGATGACGAGGAGTGAGCACGTGCAATGGCATGTCCTTTCGCACGCAAACTGCCGGTATCATTGGGCGAGGGCAGCTCAACGGCGCACGTTTCATACAGACGAATGATTTTGCGTCTGTAATTTAGTGGAATGGCAGTTGAAACAACTGATTCTGATATATTTCTCATATGGACAAGGGTTGATCGATTGCCGATAGGAGTAGATCTTAAATCGATTATAAACCGGATGACCCTTCAACGAAATTTTATAACTTTGAAATTAGAGCTATTCGAAGTTACATTTGCCTTGTTACGTTTTATGTCTGGATCATTTATATGTTACTCATATACCCCACTCACCAACATTTTGAAATTGATCGAGAAAAAAACGGGCCATCCACTTTCCAAACAAAAGGAAAAATTTGCCACACCTCAAAGCGTCAATGCGCTGTTCATCGTTGACCGTCCAACGAGCGCTCTTCCTGACGACGGCATCGACGACCTGCCAGAGCGGCAGTGAATGGTGCTCGAGCACGTCGTCCATGAGTGACAGCTGCTGCAGAATGTCAACCAGCACACCGTATTTGTCACTGCCTTGTACCTGTTAGGATGAAAAACCGTCTTGGGGACTTTTTCATTGCTGAAGCCATCAAAGTTACACCACACTAATACCATATCAGAATGGCCTTTTCGTAATGACCATCTAGGTTGAACAAACTGACCGGCAATGGCAGAAAACACAGGGCAATTTTGTTTGAACTATGCGGCTACCCTTTTCACGGGTATCGAAAAGCGACTTACGTTGAACAGAAAAAATCTCATCCTACTTTCCAACGACAACCAACTTTGGATAAGAGGACGGCCAACAGCGAGCTCGGGCTCTCATGATCCAGAATCTCACTGTCCGTTGAACGACTACCAGCCAGATCGCACTCTTCCTAAAAGAAGTTCATATCAGTATCAGATCACATTTTTCTATATTCTGTAACTACAATTTACACTAATGTTTGAAAAAATCTGGTTAATAAAAAAATAAAAAAATTACCTGATGTTTGAACGTGTCCACCTGCAACAGCAGAGAATCGTTAGTATCGTCCTGCACCCGGTTGGCGGCGGCCAACAGACGTAGTTGCTCCTCGATACCCACTCCTAAGAGAAATAAAAAAGTAGATTGTTCAGATTTATTTTTCAGAAGTACATTCTGTCAGAAATAAACAAAATGGTTCTTCATTTTATTTATCTGTTGCTTGTGAGTGAGAGCAAATGATAACTAAAATCTCAACGAAATGCCTGAGACAACAATAAAATATATTGTTATAAAAACATATTAAATATAACACCTAGTAAAAAAGTAGCTCACAATTTGAGAGTTTATAAAGAAAAAAAACAATAACGCGATAACCAACGTTTGAAAAAGCCGCGAATTTTACACCTGTTTATGTAGTCGGGTTGGTTGGCAATCAGGCTGTTGATGAGCGACATCACTGACGTCTGAGAGTTGGATACACTATCAACAACATTCACAACATTTACAACAAAAACAACAACACTAGAATAACAACGCAAGAACAAATAGAACAACAACACAAGAACAAAAAACATCTTCAAAAATACAACTACAACGACAGCAACAAACTTAACAACAACAACAAAAACTTGAAAAAACAACAAACAATAATTCACCTTCAATTTGATCAACTCGTCCTCATCCACTTCCTGATACGACCCGGTACTGGACTTGCGCAGGGCCGAGAAATGTGCCGCCGTACCAGATGATAAGTTCTGTACCAGAATTTCATACCATTTCTTACCCTTCCATGGCGGACGGGCCGGCTGAAATGAGAAATAAAACTTACAGTTACAGTTAAATTGTCAGTGGGTCATCTGAGTAAGTGACCGAAGACAGTCATTTGTATTGTTATTGTTACTACTGTTCTGTCAGTCAGTCAGCCAGTCAATTGAGTGGGGGCAATCAGTCAGTAAACCAAGTCCATCCAACCCTATCAGTCATTCGAAAAGTAGTAAGTCACTCGATGCCGTCATCAGTCAGACATAAATTTTGGTTACGATCAACAAGTCGATCGGTCATAGAATAGTGTCAAACAACAAACATTATAATTAGATAGCACTGCATATACGGTCTTGCTGCCGTTCGATTCACAGACCACCGCCAGAATCTGGAAGGTCCATTCGCGTATCGTCACGTTGTCCGCTTCGATTCCTGCAAATACAAAAAAATTTAAAAATAATAATAATGATGCATCCAGGCATAATTAAGAATAAACAGTAAATATAATTGGAATAAAAAAATTCAGAAAAAATGTTAGTTAAGAAAGAGTGAGGCTGAGCCAGTCTTTGGTCGGAGTTTCTCACTTATATCACTCACAGCTCACTTGAAAAAAATGAAGTATTAAAGAAACAAGCATGATTGAACTCACCTTTGCTGAGCTGCTCCACGGCCTGTCTGTTCTCGACCACATACTTGAGGGCGTAACGATTGTTTAGCACCTGAATATCGAATAACAATAACTCAAATCATAAATAACCAATTTAATAATAATAATAATATTAACAAAAACAACAACAACAATAATAACAAAAACAACAAAAATAATAAACAACCTGTCGAATGCAGTCAATACATGCGAGTACAGTACGCACATCGGATACATCGGTCAACGACGATTCACAGTACTTGGCCACCGATTCCAGCAGACGCATCACGCCACCTTCATCCACGAAACCCTGCGGTTAAAAAATCACATATTTTTACCAAAATTTCACAAAAAATCAATTTTCTTGGTATGACAATGGTATTGTGGTCTTCTGATCACTCACAAGGAGTGAAGCTTTCAATGTTTTCATGAACAACGATAACTAACTACATAATGACCGAGGACCGACGATACACACCGCCTGACTAAATGATCTCGATGCATTCAACTACCACACTCTTGACAGTTGCGTTCGAAACAAGAAGTAATATTAGAATAAAAACTTTTATCTATACTTATCACAAAACAGTACAATAATTTTTTAGTTTTATCATATCAATTTGTCTCTATGACTTCTTCATCACTGATGAACAGAGCACACATATACCACCATATCAGAACAGTGTTTTCGTAGTGGTCAGACTCCGACCGGAGTAAGAATATCACCTCACCTCAATCCATTCGGGTTCGTTTTTGACAGCCTGCTGGATGCGATGGTGGACGGCCACGTAGACTTCTCTGGACGGTGACTGCAGCACACGGATGGCCAGACTTGGGGACGAATCGTGGACAAAGTCCAGGTTGTGTGTCTGGCCCGTGCTCACGTCTGCAATCAAATATTCGAGTATCCTGAACTTGAGTGAATGACTACTTGACTGACAGACTGACTTACTGAATGATTGACTGAATAACTGACTAACTTACTGGTCTAACTGACTTCTGACTTACTTACTTAACGACTGACTGAATGATTGACTAACTTACTGACTGACTGACTTACTGGACTACCTTAATACTTCTGATTTACTGTATTAACGTTTGACTGAATAGTTGACTAACTGACTTACATTACTAGACGAACTGACTGACTGATTTAATGAATGATTGACTGACTGACGTACTGAATGTTTGCCTGAGTGTCAACAAAGAAAATTTAGAAACGAAATAAAAAAGATACTGGGTCACTCATTTTTAAGCTGAGTGAAAACCGCAAAGCCAAAACTGACAATAAATGAGTCTAGTCACTGTTAAATACATAGCATAGAGAGAATAACATGTCAACAGAAGTTAAAATCTTTATAATTGAAGCGAATTTTCTAGTAAAAAACAGTTACCATGATATACCAATCAAACCTTCAAATAGCACACTAAGTTGATCCTTACTCAGTCTAAAGCCCACACCCACGGTAGTAACAGTATTATGTTGCAGCGACAGCTTCCGAATCATATTTATTAGCGGTGGTTTTACCATATTTTTGTTGTTTCAATTTAATTAAACAAAAAGTATGTTGTCAAATCACTAGTAAACCACTACATTTGATATGTAAACTAGATAAATATTCAAGATTAACAATGTAAGAATTAAACTTATATTATATTTTATTCCAAAACGCGATACAGTTCAAGTTGGGATCTTCCAAATTCGATTGTTTAACGTTTCACTTTCGAAACAGACAGAAGAGCGCGATTTTCATTCGTTTCGGTAAAAAAGCAAGTATTCTTGCTAGTTCTACATTGCTTTGCATCCAAGACCATTCATTCCGGAGCGGCTATCAATTTATTCAAAGTGGTTATGTGGATTGGCTTGAATGTGGAACGTGCATGCAAAAAACCTTCTTGTTCACTTTAGTCTGGGTTGCATCAACATCTCTGTTTATAGAGAAACATAGCTAATTCATAGCTTCTTGATACTTAATTTTATTTCTGCAAACCACAAATTCACAATGGAATGAAATCTGGTTGCGGTGGATAAAATGTTTTCCCACAAGCAGTCTGGTCTGAACAATAGGATAAGGCACCGAAAAAGTTAAACGTTTCAATAAATTTATACTAAACATTTCGATGAACCAGAAACTCGACAAGCAATGCGCAAACTCGCAACGGGATGGATGTGTCGGTGTTCTACTGTTATGCTGTTCCATGTTATCAATCTTATTTCATGCTCGATAGTTTTTACATAACACCTACCATACGCAGATCTACTAGATACCATGAAAAGTATTTAACAATTTATCAAGATAATGCATGAAGAATAATACATTTAGAGTCTGGGCTGAAAATATCTAGCCAAGAAACTACGCATAGCCAGGAATCTGTTAAAGTGTTAAGGCGACGAAGTAATTCATAATCTATAATTATTAAATGGTCTAAAAATTTTTTTATTAAATAACAAAAAACCGAGCAACAACAATACCAACCGATGACATCGACGGTCTGCCACTGCGCCAGTCGTCGAGGTGAATTTCGTCGCGAGTTTCTGCCACTGCCGCCAGTGCCCGATGCGGGTAAGGAGACGGCTGATGACGACGTGGGCAGTGTATCATCCGAACTAATCACGTTTTGCAGTAGTTTGTTAACGACCGGCTGAAAAACTATTCAGTTAAATTTTAGTCCCTGTCCAGTGCGTTTCATGCTGACTGAATGAATAAAGCATGATATTTTGTTGAAGATGAGCTCTGATATAATCAGTTCGATGTGAGTGCGTGTCAAACTGACTGAAAAGATGAAAAGTGGATCACGATTAACTCATTTATTTGATTTTTTACAGTCCTCTGAAAACACTGTCCTAATTCAATCACTCACTCACTTGCTACTCAATTCACTAGCTCCAACCAACTTTTGTCGCCCCATCACTGCTGTCTTCTTCGATTTTTGTCTTGGCCAATTTTTCGGTCAGATCAGGCAGTTGATCGACCGGTGGGTCGGCCTGTTTACCATTTGAGATTTTTTGTTGTTTTTGTAGTTGAGTTCGATGTTGCGGCTTGCTTTCGGTAATTTTTTCTGATTGCAATTGATTGTAGCATTCGGGCGAAGCTGCAACGGTAAAGGTACTAAACTCTAGCGTATGGACATAAAATGTGAGAAACAGTTCAGGTTTATAAAACGAGATTAGCATGAAAAACGACCGTTCTTTGGTTTTCCTTTTCATCCTTTATTATCTAATATTGATTGTTTGCTGGCAACATTGATGAAACGAAAGTTGAAACGGCAGCTATGTTGGGTGCCTTCAGTCTTTTAACTTTTTTCGTGACGTTGAGAGATCTTTCGTTTCCACATTTCTCAGTTCCCAACCCGTAAATTTCCTAGATAACAACAGGGCGGGCGGCAGCTGGATGTTCTGTTTCTGTGGCTCTGTAAGCACGTTGTTCTTCTCGGCCGCCGCCATCTCCAACGAGAACTCCTGGCCCATCTTGGCCTCCTTCTGGCTGGTGCTGTCGTGTGTGTTAGCTATAAAAACTTTCTATTTTAATAAGTTCGTCTACAGTGTCTACAATTTTTTTTTAATACTTTGACTTCCGGCCAAGTGCTTTACGACGGCTGGTGGATCAGGAAGCATCAAACCTAATGCATCAGCCGACAATACAGATGTAAATTTCGATTATCTAACGCTGAGCAATCATCACTGCCTCTGATACAGAATACAATTAAGGAATAGAGAATGAATAAACAGCAGAATCTAATAGATAAACAAATTTTTTATTCGTTTGAACCAACCAGTTTGTACGCCGTTGCCGTTTGGCGTGCTTTTCCGAGATGAAGAACTGACTAATGGGAAGCTGCTGCCGCTTGTAGTTGTTGAGGACAACTCCCGCTGGATTTCGGCACCTGAAAATAAAGTCTTGAATTTTATTAAACAAATTTTTTCTATTCAAATAATTAAAATTTATTTCTAGCCGAAAATAGACAAAATTAAAATTTTGGAAAACGACAGCCACTAAAAAAGCGCCAATTTGAATTCTGAAAATTTTGAACGACAACCAACGGAGCCCTGAAGATTGGAAAGGAATGCAGATCTCATGAAGTCAAATGTTGTATGATAGAAATAAAAAAAGGTTGACTTTTTTCCTCAACCACAGTAAAAAGCAAAGGCAAGAAAATGATAATTTTAGCCGCAACATATTCTAAAAGAGGGTGATAACAAATAAGAACGAACAAAGTTGTGAAATGGATTCCCATTCCCAACGTTCACCGAGAAACATTATGTCGCCTGATTATTACGAAATAAGACCAAATAAAGTGAAAACTGCGCGCAAGCTCATAGATTATTTCGTTGATATATTGTGAAATGAAGTGCGTTGGGTTGTGGAGCAAAACGCGTTTAACTAGATTAAGTTATGCCAGATAGAAGAAAAAGCAGAAGCAGACTGCATCTCATTATGCTACATCACGAATATGTATTATTTTTTACGAGAAGCTTCACAAAAATTCCAACTGACCATGGAAAAAATTACAAAAATGTAGATTGTGTACAGACAGACAGACAGACAGACAGAGAGAAAGACAGACAGACAGACAGACAGACAGACAGACAGACAGACAGACATACAGACAGACAGACATACATACAGACAGACAGACTGACAGACATACAGACAGACAGATAGACAGACAGAGAGACAGACAGACAGATAGACAGACAGACAGACAGACAGACAGACAGACAGACAGACAGACAGACAGACAGACAGACAGACAGACAGACAGACAGATAGACATACAGACAGACAGACAGACAGACAGACAGACAGACAGACCGACTGACAGACATACAGACAGACAGATAGACAGACAGACAGACAGACAGATAGACAGACAGACAGACAGACAGACAGACAGATAGACAAAAAGTGGGGCGTACAAAAGTAAACAGACGGGTAAATATATCAGCTAGCCAGTGCAGCAGAAAAAACCCACGCCGAACGGTTTCTTCATGATCAACGGCTGAAAATTTATTTTATTGAAAGAAATATTATACATGGAAAAATAATATAGACAAGACACTGGGGTAGACGCCCAAAATATGTACAACATATAAACGATTTATAAAATAATTTATGATGGGTACCATGTAGATCATGTTAAATATCAAACGCAATTGAGCACTAAATGTGTTTTTATATTTGTACAACATGCATTGGTCTTGGCAGTGGATAATTGGGCAACAACAAAACAAAATATAGATTATAACTCCCCTGATGCTGAGGCCTGACTGGCATAAAACATATAAGAGTGTTAAACGAAAATAATAAAATACCATTGTATGAGGTAAGGGAAATCTAATAAACAACATATGGTATGCAACTGAATTTGACTTTGCGTCTCAACGCACAATGAAACTTGTTTCCTATGCAGTAAATAAACAAATTTTATGATAAAGAATATGACTCTCTGAACCATTCACTTGTGTCAGGGGTTGCTACCGTAATCCCTAGGCATGTTGTAAATTCTTATGTAAACAAGTACAATCGAGCGTCAATCAAAAGTCGTTCCAACGTTCATGTAAATAAACAGTATTGTAAAGTTCTATAAAAACCGTTCTAATGCAAACAACTGACTGTCACTCATATCGTTATCTGTTCAACATTGTTGCTTGTCGATGTTACAAGTCGTTGACAGGTAGTCGAACACCAGGTGACCGGACTCCCTTATCTGTGCCCGTTCGTATATGCCGATGTTGCATGTCAGGGACAGAGTGGAACGAGCTGAGTCAGCCAAAGGTAAAGTGTGCTTATCTCAGATGAGCCCAGGTCAGTTGACTGAACTTGTGACTGTCATGCCACCCCTCCTTATCAACAAACCAACTGTTTTTATACTTCCAGGACGTTCTCGTCATCACGGTCATCAGCTATTTAAAGAAGAATCGTCGATCGGTAGAATCAGTCTGAAGTCCACTAGCCATCTGAAGTCAGCTAGCTTGGAGACATTGCGATTATACACATCGATACTTGTTGCTCACTACTGTTTACATTTGTTCATATCATACTTGTCAAGGTTCCCGGACTCATCTCTTAATTGTAAATCTCTTTGTAAATCTGTTTGTATTAATCTTAATAAATACTTTCTCTCAACTTCTGTTACGGATAGCTTATTGTAAAGAGCCTGATCATCCCTGAGATATCTTGCTCTCTCTCGTTACCTACCGAAAGATCCACCATCGCTGCAACACCTCTTGGGCCGCCCGGTAAAGTGCACGCGTACTCACACACATACATACAGTCATTCAGTCAGTCACACATCAATCAGTCAGATATACACACTTATACAGACATAACTCACACACAAGACTAGCAAACGAAGTCGTTGCAGAATTGGTAGCACCGAGTGGTTTCTCATAAACATTTAATTTCAGGTTTCACGCTACAGCCATGTCACTGTTTGGAGACGACGATCAGCACCAAGGTGACGAAGGATTCAACACGCCACTAGCAGGCGCCATGCAAGACAGACCAGCTTCACCTAGAGCAGCACGTGTGATCAAAAGAGATCAAGCCAGGTTACTCAATGACTTACCAAACCGATTTGAAGATTTACAGCTAACATTGGAAATGCTAAATCACCGCATACGAGAAATCGAAGCCAGACCAATCAACGGAGTAGAAGATGCCCCGGTAATCAACGTAATCGATGATGGTTTGTTCAGAACCCCAGTACGACAGTTATTGCGTCCGGTAAGTGACACAATAGATTTATTTTATGGAGATGGAGACAAAATTGATTTCAAGAATTGGTTCGAAAATTTTGATCTCTGCTGTCGAGCAGCAGGATATGATAACAACCGCAGGGCGCTCATTTTGCCTTGCTACCTGAGGTCAACTGCCAAGTCCGCTTACAAGACGCTAACGGAAGACGAAAAGGACACGTATGAAAAGTTGGTTCAAAATTTGAATATCAAATTGAAAATTCCAGAAGGTGAAAGCTTTGCTCGCATAGAATTGAACCAAAGAAGGCAAGGATCGGAGGAGTCGGTGAACAAGTTCGCTGCCGAAATTGACAGGTTAGTTCGTAAGGCTTACCCCGATTTTGCAAAGGAAGCTATTTCAGAACTGACGCTGGATCACTTTGTGGCAAAGCTACGACCGGAGATTCGATCAGTGGTTAGGATGTTCAATCCCAAAACAATGGAAGAAGCAAAAACAAAGGCTACAACAATCGAAGCAAACAGTAAGTTGGAAGAACGCGAATCAAAGGTTAACAGTCCGGCCCTTCATGCACTCACGTTAGAAACTGCAAAGTTGGGTCAACAAGTGGCTTCACTTCAAGCAGCCCAAGCTCAACAGAAGGTTAGCTCTGACTCAAACAGGTACATCAGATCAAACTCAATGGATAACCATGAACGTCGACCCGAACCAAATGGTTATGACAGAACTCGCTCGCCTACACCGGTTAGAGACTATAACAGAGACAGAAACTATTCAGATAATCGCCGTTATCCCTCTTATAACAACTACAACCGAGGTTATGCTCGAAACCCACCACCAAAACAAGTTTCTTGGGCTGACCAGGGTAATGAACGCATGCAAGGCCGTAGAGGACCGTCAGTGACACCTGATGGTCGTCCAATTTGTTTCTACTGCAATATTCCAGGTCACACTCAAGCTGTTTGTCGCAAACGGCTGAGCAGACAAACGAGTAGACCGGGCATGTATGGAAGTCCGTTAACAAATCAGTTCTCAGGTAACAGATACCCACAATACGCTCGAGGGTATCCATCGCAGTCATACGGATCAAACGTGCCATCATACCAATACAATCCAAAGGGTTCATTCTACAATCGGAACCAAGGTTCGTTTAATATGAGGTCTATCGCAGGTCCACCAGAGAGGTATGCAATCAATGCCATCCAGGAACAACAAGACCTTGAGCCAAATAAAGAGTTCATGCACGCATTGGAACGCATCAAACGGTTGGAACAAGAAAATGTTAGTTTGAGACGAGTTAATGAAGAATTTAGGCCAGTCACCAACTATAATGATGTCAGACAGATGAGCCAGATTAACGTTCTCAAATCAAGCAAGGAAGAGGGTAAGGAGTTGAAGGCAGAATCGGATCATAGCGAACAACAAAGTGCCGCTGCATCAGACAAAACCGAAGAGAAGGAAGAGAAGCAAGCAGAGGCACATAACGAAATCGCTTGGAATCAAACCGAGACCAGTTGTGGGTCGTATCGAGGCCATGGACGAAGCATATCCGGTTGACTCGCACAGATTCATTAGATTCACTAAGTTTTACGCTTCTGAGCAGGATTTCTTCGATGCTATATCCGAAGAAAGACGACGACACCCCAAAAAGTTTATTTGGGCTATGATAACGGCATTTTTACTCATTACAGTACTATCGCCAGTCGCACAGGCATCTGAAGTGCTTCGAGGTTCGCTGCCACACGTATGTCAAACAGTCTCAGGCCGTCAAATCTATCGAATCCCGACACCGCCGCCGTGCAACATCAGCATAGCAGACGATAAAACAGAACCTAGGCCAACGGCATACATGTTCTACAAGCGCAATATCGTTCGATACAAGTCAAGCGCCACCCTGTGCTCAACTGTGCGACATCATGACAACCGCTTCACCTACTTTCTCGGCATCAACCACCTCCAGGACACTCACATTGAAAAGTTAGTCACAACGCGAGACGAATGCCAGTTAATGATTAGCCATCTACGATGCAGTGCAGGTATATTAACTAGGACCGGCAGTGATTTCCGCACATTAAATACTAATCAGGTTGAATATCCTAATGGTTTCACTGGTTGTTGTACTTGGCAGAAGAGTTACATAGATCAATGCTACGCTACTCACGCTCAAGTTTACATGAAACACAATGAGGACACTATGACTTCGACCGCAGGCGACGTGTCTCACTGTAAGTATATGGATGGTTATTGTAATTTAAAAGACGGCTCAGTTTTAATTTGGATGCCAGATCCGCGTGAAACATGTGAATTCTTACCTTGGAGACAGATTTCAGGCACACAACAAGGTTCAAGTTGGCTTTCAGATGATAGACAGTTAGCTTTAACGTTCAATCAACCAACACTAGAACAGGACTGTGAGCATAGAGAACTTGTGGTTTCTGATCAATCAGTTATCGTTCGGAAAATCAAATCTCCCCTTAAACGATCTGTTTCCAAAAAGATTGGAATTGTTACTTCGGATGTACAAGCAAGCGCACTCGAAGCTATTGAACTTCGACTGCAGTCTGCATTTCATCAGATTTTCCAAACCTCGATGAGTGCAGTCTGTCACGAAACCCAAAGGTTGGTCAATTCACTTCAAATTTCTCTACTTGCTGATCCCATCTTATCGGTCAAACATTTGTTCAATAACCCATATATAACTGCCAAGCTGTACGGAAATTTGATTGAGACATACCCATGTTTACCAATTACATCTACCGTTAAATTTCTACCTTCCATTGACAACTCTACAAATCTTTGCTTTGAATACGTTCCAATCACATTTAGTTTGCACAACAATCAATACAAAGGATATCTGAATCCACGAACCAATGAAGTCAAACGACATTCTCCCTTAGTATCATGTGAATCAAATTTAATCATTCCTATTGTCTTTGATAAAACATCCTATCTTTACCAATCTGAAACAGGCGCTCTCTCAAAACTGCAACCTGAAATGTTTCCATACCTACCATCACTTCTAGAAAACATCTCATTACAATTCACTGAATTCATTCACCATCCCGTCATTTATCATCAACTAGCTATGTATAACTTCACTGAATTCTCTACTCAGGTTGACACTAACTATTTGTGGCACAGCGTCACTTTCCAGCAACAGATTTGGAACTCGTTTGGCGTCAATACATCTACGTTCGGTTCACATCAAAGCGACTATACCCTACAACCTCAAGCATTGGCCGCCAGCATCGTTGACCATGGCTTTCTCGGATTTCTTTACGGTTACAAGTTCAGTTTTCTGCAATTTTGGGTTTTCCTCGTATGCTCTTATGTCACCATCAAGTTACTGATCCGTCTTTTGTGTTCATTCGACGCAATTAAATTGCTAACTCAAATCGATCTTCGTAGAATATGGCGATTCATACGAAAAACGGTCAATCGAAAACGACGATCATCTTTTTCTTCAGTTTCTTCTTCACATTCTCCGAAACCCGTTCGCACTCGTGTCAATTTTAATCATAAGAAAGGAACTGTCACAATACCTACTACCCCACTCAGTTCAGGAGGTTCAATTCGTCCACGCACTCTTTCAAACTCTTCAAATTCCTCCATAGAAACAATGCCACCACAAGTACACGCTGTGGAAGATAATTCCGAATCTGTTTCCCAAAACCTGATTAAGTTACTAAGCTCTGGCAAAAATGGCTCTCAGTGCTTTGACGCTAGTTCCATGCCAACCATGTTGCCTTCCGAAAGAAAATCTGTCAATTTGGCAAACGGTCAACAAGAAGCTGTCACTTCAACATCACAATGGCCAGCAGTGGAGATCAACACTCTACAACCATCCATCCCACATGCAATCAACCAGGTCGAGGACAAACGGGTCAAAGGACTTCAACCAAAGGTTACTGTAAAATTGAATGGTGTAAACACAGCAGCTCTCTTGGATTCAGGCGCTTCTATGTCAGTCATTTCTTCAAACATAGTCCCATGTTTAAAAATTAAGGAATCGGATATTCACAAAAGCAAAATATCTTCAGCTACAGGTGTTAATGGTACATCATTATCTATCAAAGCCGTAGCATCTATAACAGTGGGTATCGGTAATCAAGTAATAACCGCTAAAATGCACATTGTTGACTCTAACTGTATTCAGGATGTTATTATTGGCACAGACATACTCCAACAGTTTCATCAGATGACAGTCAATTTTCAAAAGAATACTGTAACAATAGGCAATAATACTTTGGATATCTTGTCTTCAGCTACGCAACAAATTTCAGCTGGTATTATCAAACTAGTGATTCCTACAGACACCATCATTCCGCCTCGTTCTGAAACTCTCATTCCCACGGTTCTCAATAGAACGTTGCCAAAGAACATAGATTTTCTTGCTGAAACATGTACTGATCTGACCATGCGTACAAGTCTTTACATGGTCAATTCACTTTTCAATTCAAATGATTCAGTATTTCATATCAGAGCTATAAATCCTCTATCAGGACCGATCAAGTTATATGCACTCACAACCATAGCTCTTGTCTGTCATTTTGACTCAATTTCTGTGCCAGTTCCAAAAATTAATACTTTACAGGAAACAGACAACCAAGAAACAACTTCACATTTCCAGTTTACTATCGATTCTCCGATTTTGTCTTCACCCGAAAAGAATCAACTTAATCAATTACTTGTCGATTTCGAAGATGTTTTTTCTAAAAATGACTATGATCTTGGATGTTACACTCTTAAATACAGACTTCAACAGTTGACACCTATGCCGCCACCAGCACGACCATATCGTGTTCGCCCAGACCACCGTGATTTCGTTCGCAAGTACATCGATGAAATGTTGGCAGCAGGCGTTATTGAAGAATCAGACAGTCCGTATGCAGCACCTGTTATAGTGCACGAGCCAAAGAACGGTAAGCTCAGGTTTGTTGTAGATCTGAGAGGATGCAACAAGGCTTTGAAAAGATTAGATTATCCTCTCCCCACCGCATATGATATCTCACAGGCCATGGGTAACTGCAAATACTTCTCTGTTCTCGATGCAACTAAAGGTTTCCTACAACTCGAAATTCATCCCGAAGATAGACAATTTTTCGCATTCAATACTGTCCAAGGTCACTATCAATATCGACGTCTTGTAATGGGATATCATTCTAGCCCGGCTATATATCAACGCACTCTAGAACACATACTTGGCCCACTACTACACAAAAACTGCTATCTTTACATAGATGATTTATGCGTCGCAAGTCCCACATTTGAACAACATTTGTCAGATCTTGCCGACGTCCTCACTCGAATGCGCATGAATAATCTCAAATTTAATCCTAAGAAATGTGTTTTCTGTCGTCCATCAGCGGAATACCTCGGATTTCTCATTGACTCAAATGGAATCAGACCCAGCCCTAGCAAAGTAGCACTGGTTAAAGACATGTCCTACCCGACCAATCAGGATGAGTTACGCCGATACTTTGGTTTCATATCCTATTTCCGCCGATTCATATATCAGATGAGTAAAAAAGTTTCTGTATTTCTACCATTATTGAAAAAGAAAGCCACATTTAATTTCACTTCTGATTGCAAAAAGGCTTTCCACGAGGTAAACCAGGCTTTACTCGATGCTCAAGCTCTCGCCTTTCCACGCTTTGACGGCACCAAATTCGTGCTCCTGAGCGATGCATCTACCGAAGGCCTTGGCGGCGCACTATTGCAAGAAGATGAGGAAAAACGGTTACGTCCAATCGAGTTTGCTAGCAGAGCTTTACTTTCAAATGAGAAAAACTATGCACCCATTGAACTCGAAACACTCGCTATTGTTTGGCTGATCACTAAAGTTTTCAGACATTACCTAATTGGAAGTAAATTTGAAATCCATACCGATAGTCGTCCTATGAACTGGTTGCTACATAACAAATCAAACTCGCAAAAACTCACTCGATGGGCACTTAAACTTTCTGAATTTGATTTCGAGGTAAAATACAGTCCGGGTCGCACTCATTATGTTGCAGATTTCCTTTCATGTTTGAAACAGCCACCAGCATCACCGGATCAAGGCATCGAAAGTGATCAGGACCGTATTTGTGCTATGACAAGTGATGACGAACCAGACATCAACATCGCGCAGCCTTTACCGATATACATTCATGAGTTACAGGCTCCCATCAAACAGTTTTTGAAAACACGAAAAACAGAAAATCTAAAAATCCCACAAAAATATTATTACACTGACTCTCATGACTGCGTTCGAATTCCTAGGAAACACACTGCTCATTCAGATGAACTTTCACAGGCACCTGATCCTTATGTCATACCAGCTGAACATACTGCTATCATTATTTCAGATCACCATGATGCCCTGTTCGCTGCTCATCCTTCAGCGCTTCGCACATATCAACGCATTGCTCGTTACTACTACTGGCCGAACATGAGACAACAGGTTGACGAATGGGTCGCAGGCTGTGATAGCTGCAACGCTCGGAAGAGACCAACTCGCTCGCTTCGCCAGCCACTTCATCCGCTACCCATCAAACCTGTAGGTTACCGTTGGTCAGTTGATTTTATATCATTTTCGAAGAAAACGAAGCAAGGCAATTCACACATTCTACTTTTCGTCGAACACGCTACAAGATACGCCGAAGCTTTTGCTACTGCTGATCAGACAGCTGAGACCGCTGCTAGGATATTTATTGAAAATATTGTTTTACGATTCGGCGCTCCGGCACAAATCCTATCGGATAATGGTCCCGCATTCAGAGCTGTTTATTCCAACAAGTTTCACGTTTAACTAACACAACCAACATTTACGCTAACCCATACATGGCTTCTACAAATGGCGCTAATGAACGAGTAAATAAGATAATTTATGATTCTCTCTCTCATTACGTCAGCTCAGATCAACGAGATTGGGATTCATTTCTTCCATATATAATGTGGGCATATCGTTGTTGCATTCAATCTTCAACCAAATACTCTCCTTTCTACCTCATGTTTGGACGTTTACCATATCAGTTGAGTGATCGTATATACCAGACACAAACATCTTCTAATGTCCCATCAATTGATGACTATGTATCTTCTCTTGAACATTCTCTGGTACAGGCTTGGAAATTTGCGAAAAACAATCTGCTGTCAGCTCAATCAAAACAAAAAGCTATTTTCGACCGTCGAACAACCAAAACAACATTTCAGGTCGGAGATTTAGTTAGAGTCTGGAACCCGTCAATCGCTAAAGGACTAACTAAGAAACTCAGCATGACATGGCACGGACCATATATTGTTTTGGAAATTCGTAACATCAATGCCAGAGTTCAGCTGAGAGATAAGCCTGATTCCCCTCCAATTTGGGTTCATTTTCAGAGAATGAAACCCGTAAAAGAAACAATGCCAGGTTTTGAAACATCTGAATCTGACTCACCTTCTACCGAACAACATTTTGGTCCCGACAAACCGAAGCAGTCATTAACTCGTTTCGGATTCGAAGATTCTGACTCTTCTGCTTAACAATTTTCTTTTAAATCACTAAAATCTCAATAACTTAAAAAAAAAAATTTGTTATTATATGTTTTAAATCAAAAAGATTATAAAATCCTAATAATACCAACATTCTTCGATAATTTACATAGATTTGTACATACATATGTCAAACATTACTGTATGTATCACACTCACTAACTTTTGTTTACTTACCCAATAACTGTCAATAATCCATCTTCTTACCGAAAACATGCTCAAATTTCAGAATCACATCATGTTCTATTTCATTATTCCGCTCACATTCATCATCGCACCCGGTGTCAGCAAAAATATCACATGGGTCATCAATTCTTTCCCTAGTCATTCGCCACCAGATGATGCCAAATTTTCGGTTGAGTCAACTCCTGAGTAAAAAGTTTTCAGTAAATTTTCTTTCCAGATTTTAAAGCGTTAACTGCCTCAATTCTTTTCATAAAATGCCAAACCTCTCTTTCAAAAAAAAAAAAAAAAAAAAACTGAATCACTTGCCCCTCCCCATTCTTTTTCGTATAGTGTCTCACCAGCTCGACTGCTGTTACACTTGGCCCTGTTACCTTCCTAAAGAAACCTAAACTAACTGCTCCAATTTTTTTTCATCGTTAAAATAATCTTTTCGATTCAAAAATTTTTCTCAAAACTATCTTCAACTAAAATAAAAAACATTCATATTTTTAAATTCAATAAACTTCAAAACTGTCTCTTTTCTCACCCAAATTTTTCATCCGCCAAAGTTTTCCGATTCAAACAAACTACTATTATTTTGTACCACCTAATACCATTGTGTACATATCATACATCTCTACACTGTTTTTCTTATACATCTCTACACTGTTTTTCTTGCCGTAATCAGTCACCTGTAAAGTACACAGTTAAAAGTTATAAACGTCACAAGACTTCGCTGTTCCGTATCTTTCCTTATCAGTAAAAAACTTCTGGACGCTGTTACCAAACAACGATAACATCTCTTCGATACTTATATGTACACAATCACCAACTATTTTCATTCAACTTACTGTTCTGAACAAGTAATACTTTCTGTCTCCAACAAACAAATTTTTTCAAAACCAAAATTTCGTGCCTCAGTTCATGACGACTGTTGCAACCTTCGTTCCCTGCCACCAGACTTAAATTAGTTTTTTTTATTGTACCTCGTTTGGCTTTGACCATCGTTGTACCCACTCGTTACCTGCCTAAAGAACAATAACATGTCTGCGACTAATGCATCACAATGGAGTCTTGCTCAGGCTAACTCTGAATATCGGAAACACCGTCCGCAAAACTTTCTGCCCGAACGAACAATGCCTATTACAACACCAATTTTATTGGGAGTGATGCTAACAAGTTTTGATCGAAAACAAAAATTTGTTGATTTTCCTTTATTAACAACAACCCAAGTACCTCCGATTAACGATTTAACTGAGCGGATCGACATTGCTGTTCAGTTTCAAGTTGATGATGAACTGAAGTTCATTAAAGGTAATGTCCGCGCCGACAAATTCTTTTCTCGAAGCACAAAAATTTTGTTCCAAGCTGAAGCCATGTTTAAAATATTTGTTCTCAATTTTCTTCCAGTCATTAATCAGTTGCTTCAAGTAGAACTTTCAATACCCTTTGATGAACTTTTGACTATGTATCATAGATTAGATAATACTAGTGATTCAAATCTTGATAATTATATTAAAAATGTCCGACCGATTGAAGGACATACGGAGATAGAATTTCACCAACACTATGCTCCGCTGACTTTGACTGCTAATACCGATGGCACTCATCAACCGAACCCAGTTGAGATGTACTCTTCTAACTGCCGTGCAACTGACCGCTTCCCAAGTTTTTCGCCACGTTTACAACCGTTAATGGAATTACTTTTCAAGTTTGAATGTTTTTGTAAACAAGGTTTAGATGTTATTAAAGTTGATTGGCAACACATGCACTTTTCTAATGACCCTCAATGGACTCTTTTCGCTTCAATTTGGAATGAATTACAGGAGCGAGGCGTTAACACCATAGTTCAACGAGTTGCATTGATGGCGCCTCACTACCCGTTTGTGCCCAGTGTCGATGCTTGTTATTTCATGGCGACCAATATCACGTTGCGAAGAATGATCTTGCCGAACGATCTTGAGAAGCTCGCTATTGTCAAGATTCCACCAATCTGCCCAAACTCGTCGGATTGTGCACATAATCAGGTACAGTCTTTTACATTTTCTTGGGTAGATACCATTGAATTTTGGAAACTACGAGAAGAATTTATGATTGAAGCTAATAAAGCTCGTGACCATATTCACTGCCACCATCATGATCGTGCTTCACAATCCAGATCAGTAAAAGAACTAGGATTGGCATATCATGCTATCAAGAAGGTAGATGAGGAACATAACAAAACTCCTGGACACATCCACACTCTTGATTATTTTCTTGACCAAGTTTTCAGTCCAAATTACCCTCCAACTCAAGCTGCCGTACCTTTTGGAGTTTATCTTTCTGTAGCTTCACACATTAAACATCTTTTTGAGTCTGTTAACTTCCAACCCAATCCGCCGTTCAATTATTGGTTTTATGGCGAAAAGTTTCAATTTCCTTAAACGGACTGGATGACTAAGATTCATTCTTTCTGTCTCACGTTACCTTCCAAAAAAAAAAACCCTACCCTCACCCTCGAAACCGAGGACGGTTTCATTTTGCGACCCTGGGAGTGTCAGGGGTTGCTACCGTAATCCCTAGGCATGTTGTAAATTCTTATGTAAACAAGTACAATCGAGCGTCAATCAAAAGTCGTTCCAACGTTCATGTAAATAAACAGTATTGTAAAGTTCTATAAAAACCGTTCTAATGCAAACAACTGACTGTCACTCATATCGTTATCTGTTCAACATTGTTGCTTGTCGATGTTACAAGTCGTTGACAGGTAGTCGAACACCAGGTGACCGGACTCCCTTATCTGTGCCCGTTCGTATATGCCGATGTTGCATGTCAGGGACAGAGTGGAACGAGCTGAGTCAGCCAAAGGTAAAGTGTGCTTATCTCAGATGAGCCCAGGTCAGTTGACTGAACTTGTGACTGTCATGCCACCCCTCCTTATCAACAAACCAACTGTTTTTATACTTCCAGGACGTTCTCGTCATCACGGTCATCAGCTATTTAAAGAAGAATCGTCGATCGGTAGAATCAGTCTGAAGTCCACTAGCCATCTGAAGTCAGCTAGCTTGGAGACATTGCGATTATACACATCGATACTTGTTGCTCACTACTGTTTACATTTGTTCATATCATACTTGTCAAGGTTCCCGGACTCATCTCTTAATTGTAAATCTCTTTGTAAATCTGTTTGTATTAATCTTAATAAATACTTTCTCTCAACTTCTGTTACGGATAGCTTATTGTAAAGAGCCTGATCATCCCTGAGATATCTTGCTCTCTCTCGTTACCTACCGAAAGATCCACCATCGCTGCAACACCTCTTGGGCCGCCCGGTAAAGTGCACGCGTACTCACACACATACATACAGTCATTCAGTCAGTCACACATCAATCAGTCAGATATACACACTTATACAGACATAACTCACACACAAGACTAGCAAACGAAGTCGTTGCACTTGTAACCTACAACTTCATTAGTTTAGGTGAACTGCAATGGGCGCCTTGTAAAATGAGTCCAGTCTCTTTATCACAAACGAATATGATATTTAAAAAGATCATCTCAGAGTTTGAATTTAGGTTAAAAAAATACCTCACCCATCAGCTGAATCAAAACGGAAAAATTTTCTGAACCCAAACTTCAGTGGTTGAACCGACTGACCGTTTTTATGAATCTTTGGTTGTTCCTCGATGTCCGATTCTGCTTCGTCATCCGCCTCGTGGAAACCATCCAGATTCAGTTTGGCCGAGGCTAGACTGACACCTACAGTGATTGAGTGAGTGAGTGAGTGAGTGAGTGAGTGAGTGAGTGAGTGAGTGAGTGAGTGAGTGAGTGAGCGAGTGAGTGAGTGAGTGATTGAGTGAGTGAGTGAGTGAGTGAGTGTGTGAGTGAGTGAGTGAGTGAGTGAGTGAGTGAGTGAGTGAGTGAGTGAGTGAGTGAGTGAGTGAGTGAGTGAGTGAGTGAGTGAGTGAGTGAGTGAGTGAGTGAGTGAGTGAGTGAGTGAGTGAGTGAGTGAGTGAGTGAGTGAGTGAGTGAGTGAGTGAGTGAGTGAGTGAGTGAGTGAGTCAGTGAGTCAGTGAGTCAGTGAGTGCGTGAGTGAGTGAGTGAGTGAGTGAGTGAGTGAGTGAGTGAGTGAGTGAGTGAGTGAGTGAGTGAGTGAGTGAGTGAGTGAGTGAGTGAGTGAGTGAGTGAGTGAGTGAGTGAGTGAGTGAGTGAGTGAGTGAGTGAGTGAGTGAGTGAGTGAGTGAGTGAGTGAGTGAGTGAGTGAGTGAGTGAGCGAGTGAGTGAGTGAGTGAGTGAGTGAGTGAGTGAGTGAGTGAGTGAGTGAGTGAGTGAGTGATGTAGTGATAGAGGGAGTGAGTGAGTGAGTAAATGAGGTGAGCGAGTTCATAAGTGAGCGAGCGACTCCAACCTGAAGATCGATTGAAACTGTCGGTAGAGGAGCGACTGTTAGCCTCGCTTGGACTTTTCTGCCGTCGCATTAGAACTGCAACTTGAATGTAAAATGCAACAATAAAATCATTTTTTCCTAAATGCGAATAATAAACATTCCATTGAATTGTTTTACGTAGAACACAAGGTGTTGCATATGAGAGTGGAAATTGAAAAGGATTTTCTCAAGCATTCACGTGAGATACCTTCCGGTAAGGGATCGGTTTTCTGTGCCGTCATGGAGCTGGTCGCCGTTACATACGCCTGACTCTCTTCACTGCTCACCGCACTGACACCTACGGCGATACCTGATAATACAATCCAGTCAGTCAGTCAGTCAGTCAGTCAGTCAGTCAGTCAGTCAGTCAGTCAGTCAGTCAGTCAGTCAGTCAGTCAGTCAGTCAGTCAGTCAGTCAGTCAGTCAGTCAGTCAGTCAGTCAGTCAGTCAGTCAGTCAGTCAGTCAGTCAGTCAGTCAGTCAGTCAGTCAGTCAGTCAGTCAGTCAGTCAGTCAGTCAGTCAGTCAGTCAGTCAGTCAGTCAGTCAGTCAGTCAGTCAGTCAGCTACATAGTCTGTCAGCCAGTCAGCAGTCAGTCAGTCAGTCGTTCAGTCAGTCATTCAGTCAGTCCCTCAGTCAGTCAGTCAGTCATTCAGTCAGTCATTCAGTCAGTCAATCAGTCAGTCCCTCAGTCAGTCAGTCAACCGTCATTGTTCTCCTTCCGATTAGTTTTCGACCGATTTCGCGAAAACAACCTTTTCCAACTTTTCCCGTCAGTGGGTGGTGGTTGTGGCGTACCCTATACGGTCCATTGTTTTTTATTCACTCACTCACTCACTCACTCACTCACTCACTCACTCACTCACTCACTCACTCACTCACTCACTCACTCACTCACTCACTCACTCACTCACTCACTCACTCACTCACTCACTCACTCACTCACTCACTCACTCACTCACTCACTCACTCACTCACTCACTCACTCACTCACTCACTCACTCACTCACTCACTCACTCACTCACTCACTCACTCACTCACTCACTCACTCACTCACTCACTCACTCACTCACTCACTCACTCACTCACTCACTCACTCACTCATTCACTCACTCACTCACTCACATGTCTGTCCTGTGTTTGTTGTTCACTAATCGAATTCAGACTTGATGAAGATACCGAGGTCAATGGGGTTGAATGGGAGGACCGATTCCCCATGGCTGACTTTACGGAACCTGAAAAAATCTTACAGTAAAATTAAAGTAAAGAACACTGAAACATATTTGTCATAAGCCTCTTTTATAAATCTAGGGAATTGAAGCGGGGAAAGCGTGGGTTGTTGAAATTGAAATTTATTTGAGCTTCAAATTATATTATATCGACTATGAAATATAAAAAATTTGGAATGTGAAACAAACAAAACCCACATTAAACTTAATGGCTCGTGAAATTGAATAGAAACTTTTGAACGACTGATGACGAATGATGATGAAATGAAATGTAAGCCTGTTTGTTATTTGTTTCATGGTATGTAGATTCTACTATAAAATTATTCCTCAGTAGCTTGGCTCGTAAAAATTATGTAAAAAGGCATGTAAGTAACAAGACAACTACAAAATATTTTCAATTTCTATAAACCACATTGATAAAAAGTTACATAATCTTTGAATAATATTGGCCCACTACGTGAGTTTACCAGTAGCAACACGAAGTTATCACAAACTTAACGAGGTCATAAAAAGCAATCGACGACCAACTCCAAAGTTTGTTCATTGTCTTTGTCTTTGTTGGAACGCGAATGAAAGTTTACACGATAAGCTAAAAACCAAAATATATAAAAAACATTAAAAAACAATACAATTGATAATGAAATAATTTTTGGTGATTCAAGTGAACTTGAAATCCATTTAAAGTGTTATATAAAACAAGGATTTACCTACTTAGAGCACCAACTTGTAGAGAATTTAGGAGATTTTTGTCAAAAAGGGAGAATTTGCAGTTTTTAAATAACTCCTACACGTTAAAGAACACATTTTGAAACATTCAAAAAGGGGGATGTTCGTTTTTCCCTACCTTCTCAATCGTTGGTGTGATCTAGTATACTTTTTCAGTCAAGGAGATATGATGACCAACTCAACTCAACTCAACCCAGCTAAAGAGTCATTGTTGAGCGTTGATTCCAGTTGTGATTGTGAATGAAAAAAGTTCTAGAAAAAGTTATATAGATTTCAGTGAAGCCGGCCACTGAATTCCATTTGTTGATCACACGTGGTTGTGCATAGTTATTTTTTATGGCAGCATTTCCAGCCATTGTTTATGTTATCAGCCATTACTCCCATCGGCGGACGAGCTATTTCTCCAAAGGGAAGGGACTTTTCCTAAAGACGGGGGAATCGGCAGTTTTGAGACCATCATATGTACCTACATATGTACACATTCAGAAACCAGTTCTACGTTTTATAAAACCGCCAAAGAGGGGGGAATTCCAATTTTCCCTCTCCTTCTCGTCCGCCAGTGTTGCCACTCACGTTCGGGGCGTTAACTTTTGCTTGCCACGTTGTTCTAGACACTAGGGTAAACCCGTTGCTACGCAACTGTGTGTTAAATTAGCAAAAAATACTATTGAAAAAACCCGTCAATATATGAAATTAGCTTCGAAATATTTAACATGAACCCGTTGCTATGCAACTCAATTCATCATTGGTCCATATTCGAAAGAGAACTTCTAAAATTACTTCTAGTAGTAATATCCTCTCGTTGATAACCAGTAGGATTTTTCTTACGCACTACCCGAACCGATATGTCAATACGTTAAACTTCCCAGACACGCAAACTTACCCGAGTTTATTATTCGAATATTAATTGTTTCAAGATTAGTTCAACTGTGGGATCACACTTAGAAGAACCCGTGGAAATAATATTATCCGACCAGCACGTTAAACTTACCCGACAAATGAGGTTCGGAGTTTATTGCCCATTGTTCAATTTTCAAAAAATGCACACCATTTTGAGCATAACTCTTCCAAATCTCTACTATCCTACATAATTAGTCTCAGTCAAAATCTCAAAAATCATGATGTCATTTGTTAGCTTCTCTTCAGCCTCACCTGGAAACTCAATAAAAGGAACCAAATTTTATTGTTAAAACAGTTACTAAAAACCCAAGTGAAGAAGACAATACTCTAAACCGTTTTGAGAGTAAATTTTTTTTTGTTACCAACTGAATGATTTAAAATAACCTTTTATCACATGGCATATCTTAGCTGCTACATATATAACCGGTTTAATGGAATCTTCGAATCCAAAGAGCTTGAACTTTTTCAGAAAGTTTTTCATAAAGTTTACTTGAATGTTCTGTGGTCGGTAAGTTCAGTCATTCGATGAGGGTGCTGATGATTGCCCCCTTTTTGAGAAGAACTTTTTCAGTGATTGAAATAAAAAAAGATTATTGGTTGCAAGTATCATGACCTTACCGAATTATCATAGCCTTCGGTTGAGGTACATACATTCTGGTCAGGTTAAAGAGTAGGTGATGATTTATTTCATTGTCTTCATCAAGTAATAAAAGGTGTTTTAGTGTTCTTTCGTGATATTTATACTCAAAGTGTGACAGACAGACATACATACATACATCGTCTAATTAATATATAGATATGAATTCACAGCCGTGACTCACTGGGATTGAAAAAAAAGTTATGATGGTGTCGGAAATGTACTTGCTAATTTTCAATCAGTTAACTAAAGATAATTTTTTTTTAAACTTACATAATTATTTTTAAACTGTGATTTGCGATAAAAATTTATCCGAAAACATGCACTCAATAAAAATATGCCATTGTTTGATTTTAGTTTATCTACTATATAAAGTTTATTTTTTCGGTAAAACAATAATTAAGGATGTGCATGAACAGAGTTTCACAAGAAATGCATACACGCTCACACGGACTGTATCACTGGCAGACGAGCTAATCCTCCAAAGAGAGAGGCATTTCGTGAGAGAGGGGGAATTGACAGTTTTCAGGCAATTTTATTTACACCTTAGGGAACATGTTCTACTATTTGAAAACCAAAGAGGGGGGAATTCCACTTTTCTGTTTTTCCCTCGTCCGCTAGTGGAATGTACATATATTCATACACAGAATACTAACGAGAATTACTACAACACTATAGCTCTATTACAAACCACGATACGTGTTTGTAAAATCATACTGATGAAAGCAACGAATGGTAAATCGGTAGTTTCAAAGACACCGACAAATCATTCTTGTTTTCAATGGAAACCCATTAAATTCAGACAGTGATATGTATGTAGATTCTCCATTGTACTTTTTTCGCGTTTATAGTCGAATAATGTAATTCTCTGAGCGAAAGTACAATTCCATATACCAAATTGTTTGGTTAAAGCGTTTTCCATTCAGTAATTTC
This sequence comes from Daptonema setosum, assembly GCA_964036265.1. Classification (NCBI taxonomy): domain Eukaryota; kingdom Metazoa; phylum Nematoda; class Chromadorea; order Monhysterida; family Xyalidae; genus Daptonema; species Daptonema setosum. The sequence continues at coordinate 21,308,104 of OZ038444.1, forward strand.
TCAGTCAATCACTACAAAGCAACATTACGTACTTGGCATGATTATATTTTACTACGTGTATCAGTTTTTATATAAGTGACAGAGAACCAATATTGATATAGAAGATTAAAGTGTTTTGCTAAATTTAGAACCTCAGCCCAAAAAGAATATCAGGTTACCCCAGCTGTGACGTCCTCCAGTCAGCCTTCATTCATAGACAATCCACTGAAAAAGAATTGGTTCCTGATCAAATAATCAGTCGTTATAAAACCGTTTTACTTTTTCCTTCTGAAACCAATCTTTGAAACCGTTAAAAATAAAGTAATGTAATAGTTGTACCTATGCCTTAGCAACGAATTCCATTCTTTGAAACCGTTTTAGAAACATTTTACGCACGCCTTAGAAACGATTTCCACTCCTGTAACCGTTTTATGAAGAAATCATTTGATCCCCGTCCTAGAAACAAATTCCACTCAATGAAACCGTCTAAAAACAAATTCCACTCATTGAAACCGTCTAAAAAACTAATTCCACTCAATGAAACCGTCCTAGAAACAATTTCCACTCTTTGAAACCGTCTAAAAAAAATAATTTCAACCAATGAAACCATCCTAGAAACAAAATTCACTGAATGAAACCGTCTATAAAACCAAAGTTTCACTGTTCCCGCCATTTCCCATCCGTCGTCATTACCTGGCCTACGGCTATAATAAATGGTATAAAAGGCCAGTACTAATAAATCGGGTTGCCCCCGACCCGACCACTTTACTTGCGGAATGTTTTGTACCGGGTGGCGGTTGAATTATTTCCGTGAAACCCCGAAACCACTCGATTTCAAACCACATAAAATGCTGTCTGACATTTGCAACTACATCAGTTTTCGGTATAAATTAAGAAAATTCGAAAACAGATCCTTTCTATTCATAAGTGTTTAAGCGACCTTGTACGTGAGTAAATGAGTGTTTGCCCCACCCGAGGGCATGTCACTCCCATAGCGGTTGTTTGGCCATTGGCACTGGCGGACGAACTAAACCTCCAAAAGGAGGGGAATCTTTCCAAAGAAAGGGGAATTTGCAGAAATCACTCATTCTACCTACACCTTAAGGTACAAACTAATCTTTTTGAAACCGCCAAAGAGGGGGGAATTCCACTTCCTCCCCTTTCCGTCCGCTAGTGGTCATTGGTATTGCATGTGTTTGGTATTGGCATAGTAGAAGGAGATACTTATAATTCATTCGGAGTGTCTGGTTTACTCAGAATTTTCAGCCGAAACACCTTGTATCAATCAACACGTTTTGACGCTCGTTTCATTTTTAAGAGTACTCATTCATGCAATGCATGTTATTCTTATTCTAGGATAATTGCAATGAATATACTCAAATTTTATTGCATGTACAATTTTGTAACAAGAACCCGTGAAAGAGCTATACATGGAGGTAAACTCGTGTTTGACCATACCGATATCAATATCACTTGAGGATTGGTCCATGGTACATTTGAGCTGGACGTGTTTCTGCTCGACGGTTGAAGCCTTGCACCAGAACAACGTTTTTTCTCAAATTTCGTTTTCTTCAAGTTATTAGAAAAATCACTACTTCATCAAACAAATTTAAAATATAACATGATATAATTCATTCTGTTTATGTGGCTGCGTATATCGCTGACGGTGTTTTGCTTTACATACTTGACCGTTATACAGGATGGCCCATCAGTTTATGTATACTTTTTGTGCCACTCTGTATACTATTCCACCTTGTGGTTGCCAATTCATGAATAACTTTTTTTATAAAATTACAGAAAAACACATACCGGAAATGTGTTGTCTGTGTAACGGTCTACACGGATCACAGTCGATTGTTTTTGTTCATGGCTCATTTGGTAACATGCAAGACGATTTGCATGAAATGTTTTGCTCTAAATTTGTTACATGCGCTTTATTCTACTGAACCTGACGAATCGACGGTGAAACATTAGGCACAGGTGTGCCTGTCCTAGTACAAAATGATTCAAGGATAAAATAATCGACGTTCGGAGATAAAATTCTATGGCTGGTTTATTGTTACTGCGCGCATGTGAAACATTACCGAATACTATGGCAGCAGTGTTACAACATGGTATGGCCACACATGGTAACAATAAACCAGCTACAGAACGTCTGAATAAACTACAGTACGTACTCATAAATGCGTTACACACGACGAGCCCAATGATATATTACATAATTAATTAATCGTCATTTAAGTATTTATAATAGCTGTTATATAGTTTTATGATCATTGTCTGAATGTATGTACTCAATAACCTGTTTTGATGGGACGCCAGCTGGTTCGGGTATATACAGGGTGTCCCAGCGAGGTGTAATGAATGCAATTTTTTAATAACTTTCTCAGTGTTCTAAATAACGACTTAAAATTTTACAGGTTAATAAAACATTTTTCCGCTATTACGCTGAACTTTAAAATTTTTGATTTGGTTCAGTATTGTGTGTTTTACGGCCGATCCATCAACATGCCTTAAATTTACACTTTATAGTCAAGTATGTCGCATGAAACATTGAATAACTTTCTGATAGTTCAACTATATGGCTTGAAACATGCAACACTGATAGCTTTTATCATAAATCTGAAGTACTGGAAACAGTTTTCGATTTGATCAATTGTTCCACCTTATATTGGATATTGAAAACAGAATCGCAATTTCTAGCAAATGTTGGCGAAAAGTTGCGGATAAAAAAAAGTTTGAAAAAAGCAATTAATTGAATGAAAAATGTACTTTGACTTTTGAAATATGCCTCTTCCTGCTATTTAGTTCAAATTTAAGCAAAAGTTCGTTCTTTTGTATGACTTTTTATTTTCGGAGAAAATCTCTAAAATGCGGTCGCGTTAAGAACATAAACAAGCATGTTGCTATATCGGCCGTAAAACACGCAATATAGAACCAAATCGAAAATTTTAAAATTCAGCGTAATAGCGGAAAAATGTTTTATTAACCTGTGAAATTTTAGGTCGTTATCTAGAACACTGTGAAAGTTATTAAAAAAATTCAACCATTACACCTCACTGGGACACCCTGTATATTAACCCCAACACGGGGGGACGAGCAAAACTTACAAAGGGAGGGAAAATTCGTTAAAAAGGGAGAATCGACAGTTTTCAGGCCATTTCACATACACCTTAAATAAAATTATGCACTTTTTTTAAACCGCCGAAGAGGGGATTCCCAGTCTTTTCTCCCTTCTCATCCGCTGGTGAACCCATATCCCAAAGGACTATAAACCAAATCGTAGTCATTAGGACACAGCATTGGTGGAACGCACATTTCGCTTTCGCAGACTCTTCTATGAGTGGTTTCGCTTTGCTACCTTAAATGAGAAGGTTTGAAAGTTGTGGATTTCCGAAAATAAAAACTTTCTGAGAAGTTACAAAACTCGACACAATTGCCGTTTGTTATGTACAGTACTAAGTCCGAAAGGACTATGGCTGGTTTATTGTTACCGTGTGTGGCCTTGCATTGTCCCTGCGCGCATGCGAAACATTATGCCCAGTTTCATAGTAGCTTTTTACTCATTAATTTTTTTAACTTAACCCATTCAGTTTTCAGAATATGTTTTACCAATGCATCTTAAAACTTCTAAACAAGAAAATTTTAAAAACTTCGTCGTCGCAATGTGGTTGTAACACTGCTGCCAAAGTTCTCACTAAAGTTTCACATGCGCGCAGGGACAATGAAAAGCCACACACACGGTAACAATAAACCAGCCATACCCATTTACTAAATCGTATTCATTAACAGAGGGAACGCGCACGTTTACATACTTTCCATCAGCTATTTTTGCTTTGCTACTTTTGAAATCATAACGTTATAGATGTTCGTAGAAGCCTGAAAAAACTTTCTGAGAAATTACAGAACTTAATCAAATTGCCCGTTTATTTATGTTCAAATATCTGGAATGCATATCAGTTAATTTTATAAATTAGCCTTTTCGTAAAACTGTTCATACATATAGTCGAATTTTTGGTTTCGACTTTTTTTAGGAACTATTTTGTGAGTAAAACCTTTCCCTCAACCCCAAATTGCTGCTTCCGACCGCGTGATAGGAAACTCGGATCGGCGAAAACTCAACTCCATCGTGTAGAGCGTGTTCGAATTGACCTAAAAACGTCTTCAAAGTGCCGATCAACCTTTTTAATGGAAGCACATTTGTATTTGTATAGCGAATGTACATATATGTAAATAGTAATGCAAAAACGGCATATTTTTGGTCGACGGCCAAACAATTTACATTTGAGCGTCGGCCGACAAGACACAGGATGTCCGTCTGGTCTTGAATCTGACCCGACCCGAACCGAATGTATGTTGTGTATGTAGGTACATATGTTCTGTACCACGTCGAAACTGAAAACCGACGTCATGATTTGTGTTTGGACGACAGTCAGTTGAAATTTTCAATGGAAACTGTACCATTTTACAACATATCTCATTTATTTTTTTACAGATTTTCTATATCATTTTAAAATATTATATAACTGTCCCTTCATCCCAGATTCATGGTCATTTGATATGCATGTTTTCACGCTTTTTTCATGTTTCACCGACATGAAACCTAAATTTTTTATAAATAACCTCTATAAATAACCTCAAAAGGATCTTACATGATTCCCATGTTCTGGTGTTTTTTTCAGCCTCCGATATTTACTCAGACTGCGGGGTACCCAACATTTGTTTGTAGAGTACAGGAATTCTAGAAAGAGGGATATCGCAAAAAATCACAGTAATGCTAGTCATAGCATAACCTATTTCAGTCTTTTTTAGATGTCCGAGTTCAGACTAATCTTTTTTTGACTTTAAATGTCGCTTAGATTCCATTGTTTTATTCCTCAAATAATGTGTCATCATATGTTGTAGCAGAAACTTTAGCAGTCATGTTTTAAGTGAGTTCCGTTTTGTTCATCCATGTTCAGACCATCTTTTTCAATGTTACAGATACATTTTTTCAATGTCTCTTAGATTCCATTGTTTTCTCCCTTAAAAAATGTGTTGTTCTGAAAGTCAGAAAGGCTGTTCCTTTACCAGCTAAAACGTTGGTTAATGAACTAAAGGCTTCAAGACCTTTCGAGACGCAACTCCGTGATCCCAAATCGGTCGCATGGTCCAGCAAGTTCATTATCGCCACCACCACTGGGATAGTTTAGTGTTTTTTCGCTCCATTTTTGACAGTGTCTAATCCAACACGATAAAATCTCTTATTCCTTTGTTTCCGATCATTTTCTCTATTATTCATAGGATACCTTCTGATCTTTATACTAGAATTTGCGCCGGAAACCTGTATAATGCATGCCATTTATATAATATTAAAACCATTTGCATAACCACCATTAACCAATGGAAGAAACTTTTCAAACCATTCATTTCTCCCCGTGGTAGTCGGATTTTGGAACATACAAACATGGAAGTTTTATCTCACATTTCCACCTCAACGACTTCGTTCATTCTAATTAGTTTAACCTGATTCAGTGAGCAATTTTGACAAAAGTTTCCCAATTATCACACCTTTTCGCCCCCTCACTACCCCACCCACGTCGACTCCAGAATTAAGCAGTCCGTCGATGGGTCCTCCCCAACTGATGGTAATGCATTCACAATTAGTTGGGAGACTGAATTTGAATGCGCGCCATTATGTAGTATTTTAAGGTGTATGTTTTCAGGAATTTGTTTTAAAGAAGGGTAATTAGCATTTTACGTACAGTTTCAGGAACAAATTCTACTTTTCGAAACAGTTAAAAAGCGACATTCCACTTTTCCGCCCAATCCTCGTCCTCTAGTGCATGAAACTACTAAAGCCCGTATGTTGTTTCTGCAAGCAAAAATAATGCACAAAACATCTGATAATGAAACATCACTAGCCTCAACTCAAATCGGTTGACACCATAGTTTAACACAGCGTAGCATGGGGTGATGATGGTTGATGTGCGTGTTACCGCTAATTGTCTGATGGTTTTGGGTAATGATTTTGTTTGAAGAAACAACATACGGGCTTCAGTAATTCGGTTCAGAAAAGGTTTACCCATAAAAAAAGTGCGCATTGGGAATTCAGTAGCCTAACGGATTGTTTATGCCACGAAAACATGCGCATATTAACAAGTATGTATTCCTCATGGCGCCAATCTAAACGCGCTCCAATGAACCGGACGAATGTGCCTTTGTTGTGCCATTGACAACTTTTGGGTGCCGTGAACAAACTTCTTTTATTCTTCCACAAGTTTGTTTGCTTCCGCGACACAAACTTCCACCAAAGTCATTCATGTTTTTTTTCATTTAACTTACAGTACATAGTTTCATCAAAAATATACGCTTGAAAAAGTTTGTACCTTTTACCAGACCTGCATACTTTTTACCGAAATTGTATATTTCTTCCGAACCTGCATATTTACTTCCACCATACATACTTTTCACCAAACATACATATTTCTCCCAAATTTGCATATTTTTCTCAACTTTTTTCGCGGCCGCTGCCAAGTTTCCTTCACCACAATGAAATTCCGGGCCACACTAGTGGTAAAAATTCTAGTTATGTATCTGGTATTTTTTGGCCGTTTTGCGTACGCAAAGATACTGAGAATAGTATACGAATCTACATCGAAGTGAGATGCTTTTGAGATTAATTTGCGGGAAATACATGTTTTTGGTTCCATTAGTTAATTTGAAACCTCCAGTGAACTACCAGGATTTGCTACTCAAACTTGACGTTTTCATGTTGGAGCCTGGTCATCGATGGTTCGAGGGGTCAGACCGTCACGTCGATACCATGCCGTACGAGTTCAAACCCGTCAACGTTTCCACGTATGAATGTACTTTACATAAATAAATGAGCCTGTCACAACTTGTTTTGAGGTCGTGTTTTTGTCTATTGGGCCATGTCACTTGAGAGTTCCTTTCAACTTTCATCTTCAGACATTTGCTTCCATTGACACAGTCTAAGGCATGTATCTTCCATGAACCCATGTCAAAACTTCATGCACTTCTTATTGTCCACCATTTGTCTAGGATCCACGAGTTATAATGGGTTTATGGTTATACTGTTTATATTAAACCTTGATTTGTCGCCATATAATGGTCATAAATCATACTCTCTTTTACAGTTTTGCTCTTTATGCATTCCTTTTCTCTGACTTGAAAAATAGTTACATAAACTCACTAGAAACACAAACAACTCCAACAGTCAATCCGATTCACGAAACCATGTTTGTCCCATCTTTCACTAACAACTTGGACAATGTGACATTGTAAATGTCAATATGTGTTTTTGTGCCGATGAAACGAATCCATCCATGTGTAACTGAAGTCGCCATCAATTGCACATGGCCAAAAGCCGTTCGGATTAATAAATTGTTTATCGCATGTGCATTCCTTCAAGAAATAACCGCAAGTCCTGCACGTATAATTCATAGCGGGACACCTACAGTACTATACATTGTCCTCTATCATGCCATGTTTTTAATCACTCACTTACTCACTCACTCACTCACTCACTCACTCACTCACTCACTCACTCACTCACTCACTCACTCACTCACTCACTCACTCACTCACTCACTCACTCACTCACTCACTCACTCACTCACTCACTCACTCACTCTTTCACTCACTCACTCACTCACTCACTCACTCACTCACTCACTCACTCAATCACTCACTCAAATACATACACTGAATTTCGAGGAGAAATACACGCTTGTTTTTGAGATCATTCCTAATACGGTTTAACAAAAATCCTGTGTTTTGAAAAGTGCATATTTGATTTGTGAAAACTTTAATTCAATCTCGTAATCAATGGAAACTGCTATAATAACTGGTTGATGATAAACAGCAGACAGTCAACAAATCGAAATGATTGAGAGTGCAACAGTTCAATCTGATAATGGGCCTGGCCCTGTCGGTGCGGCCACAGCGCGCCGCCCTTAAATTCGTACTTTGGCATACAAATTCAAATAAAAAACCTGTGGCACATCAGTCTGTTTTCATTTTTCGCAGCATATTATTTCGAATATAGTGTTCATGTATGTTCATATTTTCACCACGCATGAAATTTGCTCGCTAGTAAAGTTCTATTTGCTGTACTACGAGTCATTTCCCACCCTGTAAGTATACGATCAGCACAAATAGTTGCCTATGCACAACAAAATGCAAGTACATCAATATTGTAGATGTCCCATTAATTGAGTCAGATATGACCCGTATCGCTGATTGACGCACTGGAGGACATGTCTCATGAAACACAGCTGTCATTTACCTTAGTTCGACATTCAATTACACCAACTACATAAATATAAGCCCATTCAGGGCATTCAAGGCCGTCCTCTAAAAACTTGATGTCAATCAAGATACCTAAACACATTTTTACGGTTCTGAATTACCGGCGGATAAGAAAGTCTGTATTTTTGGAGGCTACTCAGTTCCCTCTAAAACGGATACTGGTTTTTTATGCAACATGATAGTTTCTGTCTAACCGGTATGAAAGATGAAAAATGACCGAACTCTTCTCCCTCACCCGCGTTTTCGTTGCCCCGAAAAGGTGATTTGTTTACCGAATGATCGTGCCATCGGCACTGAAGTACCCGAATCAGACGTGCAAGTAGGCTGGGCCAGTTTCAATAATATGACTTGGACCACTCATCATAATCGGGCCAGTGTCGTGCATCTAGAGACGGTCTAGGGAGAAAACTTTCGTTTTTGAAATGTTTGGGAAATTTTTAATACTAATAAATATTCATACTATATTGTTTTTCAAATCAACGAAATTTCACATGGAGGATTGTTTCGCGGTTGTTTCGGGATATTTCCTTGGCGACGTTGTTACTTGTTGCAGTCTTTAGACCGTCGATGTTTTTCTTTCATATTTCTTACGTTCAAAACAGTTTTTTCTAAACAAACAATTCTGTGTGAAGGAATTTCCGTTGTGCATTTCTGTATTTTTGTTCCACTGCTATTGAACATGAACATGCAAGGAACAAACATGCCAAACCGCAATAAGTAAGTGCATATGATTGGTCTGAAATGGCATCTATAGATATATAGAAAAGGTAAAAACAAGGAATCATTTATGTAGTGGCTACTCCGATGTGCTGTACGCTGCTAGTCTGCTACAGAGCAATGTCAATCCAATTACAGTGTACATTACTTGGGTGTCAAACGAGGTGGAACCGATCGGACTGACGCAATCAGTTCATCGGTGGTCCGGGAGAAGCTCAGAATAGCTCCGCTTTATAAACCTCCTACCTGGCACCTGGCTAGCGGCTAAACCACCTTGCAAGAAGGTAGCTAGAGGTAATTGATCTTGTAGGTTAAGATCTTCCACTGTCTACCATAAGAACACATACCCATGTCTCAAGATTAAGATTGCAGATCTGATCTATCTGCTTGAAGCGCTGCTGATACGATCTGTGAACTGTCCGAAGCAAAAGAAAAGTTTAACGATAGAAGTGATGGCAAGGTAAGGTAAGGTGTGACCCGGCTAACCAGCCTGAGGCCACCGAGCCCCGCCGAACCCAATAAGAGGTTTTGTGTTGGTGACCTAGGGATAAGATTGGACATACCTATCATATGGTCTCCTTTCCTATCCTAAGGACATAGACACATACCAAGGAACTTGACAGGCACAACTGGGCACACTTTAAAAAAGTGGACCAGAAGTGCTCTGGCGAACACAACAACCGTCTTGGATGACGGTAAATGCCTGCCCACAACCCGTAGGCAAGAACAAAAAGAAGTCAAATATCTAGGTGTCATCCTATACAACAGACTCAACTTTATTAACCACATAAACCAGAAAGCCGCAAAGGCTGAAACAATCTGGAAAATGTGTCAACGAGCCATAGGCAGAACATGGGAACTATCACCCAAATCCTGCCTATGGATTTACAAAACCATGATTATCCCCACAATTGTTTATGCGGCGATAGTCTGGTAGCACAAGATAGAAGGAGTGAAAGCCAACAAGGCAATCACCAAAATACAGCACAAAAACCTGTATTCAATTACAGGCTGTATGAAATCAACTCCATGCTCAAGCTTGGAAAGACTCACAAACACACTACCCTTAGACCTACTAATCAAGAGAGAGGCTTCTAAAGCCTACCTAAGACTGGTGGCTAATGGAGAGTGGAGAAACTCTACAGGCACAATTGGACACACTAAAATAAAACAGTGGACCGATAGTGCGCTGACGAACACAAGAACCGTACTAGACGACGGTAAAAGGCTGCCCGTAACCCGTAGGTTTCAAGCATCCATAAGATCCAGAGAATGGTGGGAACACCACTCCCCGTAACAACCCTCTGACTTGAATCTAGTCTGTTACACAGACGGAGCCAAAAATAAAGAGGGAAAGGCCGGAGCGGCCGCTATAATACTGAACAACGGGGACGAACTGTGCACAAATCTCGAACCCTGGTGCAGTGTTTTGCAGGCTGAAACGGCTGGCATATATATTATGATACGACAGCTTTTAGAAAATAGGGTGGTCAGTAAAAAGATCACCATATATACTGATAGCTCAAAGGTCATATACTCACTAATTGGTGAAACGATCTCCAGCAAGTGCATAGAAATGTGCATACTGGAACTAAACGAACTGGCTTCAAAAAATGAAGTCACCATAGAATGGATACCCGCTCACGCAGGGTACCCAGGTAATGAAACTGCAGACCGACTTGCTAAAGAGGCATGCAGAAATGAGGGGATGGTCAGATGGAGAATCAATCCATCGAAAGACTACCTAGGCAAACTCATAACCTCCCATATGGAAGTGCTGTGGGTTAATCAGTGGAAAGGCACAAGCCTAACCAGACAATCTAGGCTGCTAATAGGCAAGCCTGGAAAAACTGCGATAAAACGCATTATCAAGCTCCCCAAGAAAGAGTTGAGGTTACTAGTGGGAATAACCACTGGACATTCAACCCCAAACAAACACCTATCAAAGATGTTAAGGAGGGATGACCCCTCATGCGACCGGCTGAGGAAACTTCGGAACACTTCCTTTTCGAATGCTCGGCCTTTAGGAAACAAAATGCTAAATATAGCATAAGCACAGGAAGGAAATTGAGACCAAACAGTCCATATCCAACCTAATAAAATACATTAAAAGCATGGGTAGATTTCAATAAGATACCCTGCAATGTACAAAATCCTAGATATACTGTATATATGGGCCAAGAAGAACCCTCTACGAGGGCAAGTGAGAGGTTAACTCAATAACTAACCAAACCCAGGGTAATCCGCAATAGCACCTGCAATTATGGAGCTGCGCGACGGCCGCCGACTACTAGCCGAGCGACCGACCCTCAACAACAACAACAACAACAGTGTACATTACTTACTGATTATGAAACATTTGTGTTGTCAAATATTTACATCGAAACTGTTCATTCATACATATGAACATATATGTACATGAGCTGTAGCAATGAATAAATATCGCATCAAACAAACGAGATTATTTTTTCACACAATGAATAATTCCATGAGGAAATAAATTGAAACATGTGCTCCATTGAACTGAAACAACATACATGGATGCATATATTCCACCACATCCTTTCTCATAAAAAAACTGCTGTTCCAACATTACCGTTCAGAATGGAGATCAAATCAAAATCAACTCGTCTGGTCAGATTTGGTTTGATTTCCTGACTGACTGAAAATATTATAACTGACTAGCTTCCCAAGTTATTAGCTGACTGATTGACTGACTAATTGACTCACTCCGTGAAGAATGAGACTGACTGATGGACACACTCCGTGAATGAATGACAAAAGATCATGTTGCTTGATCGATATTCGTACATAAATGACAAAGACTGTTTATAATCTGCTATATTTATGATTTTGAATGGGCGGTTCGATTCAATACAGTAGGAACATACATGAATTTAATGGATAATAGATTAATTCTTGCTTATTGTAATGTGATTTTAACATGTGCAAATAAACATAGCTTTTTTCTTCAGGCAAAATGTGACATTCTAACGTCGCGGCGATTCACTGGTATTTTGATTATCATCAAAGTGTAAAACGGCTCGAAATAATCAAACTCGACCAAAATACATCAAATAAAAATGGAACTACGATTCGAATAGGTTTTCGTCGGGTTTGAAATCGACAAAACAATTGTCGATGTCGATGGAAGCGTCGTGGTATTCAGCCGAAATATCCATATCGCTATTTGGGGTGCTAATGTGTGGAGGTGCGCTCGTGATAGGCATTTGTTGTCCGAGGAAGAAACAAGACGAGTTGGCAATTCACTCACTCACTCACTCACTCACTCACTCACTCACTCACTCACTCACTCACTCACTCACTCACTCACTCACTCACTCACTCACTCACTCACTCACTCACTCACTCACTCACTCACTCACTCACTCACTCACTCACTCACTCACTCACTCACTCACTCACTCACTCACTCACTCACTCACTCACTCACTCACTCACTCACTCACTCGCTCACTCACTCACTCACTCACTTACTCACTCACTCACTCACTCACTCGCTCACAGCACGACGGCACTGCTCAAATCGTCGTCAACGCAGCGACTCAGGGAACTTGAGAATGGCTCGGACAATGGTAGTCCACGGACATACTCACACGCTGGTGTCTATTTGGTTGGAGGACTGTGACTGACTACCTAACTGAATGACAGACTAATTCACAGACTACTGATTGACTGATTGATTGACATACTGAGTGACAAGCTGACTGACTGACTGACTGACTGACTGACTGACTGACTGACTGACAATTTGCAGGGAGGAGGCACGCCCAAAGTTTCGCAATGTTACGAGCAGGAAATGGATGCCAGATTACCATATAAAGACATTCGATTTGAACACCGCAAACCACCGGTATACGCAGCTATTCAGGGTATACAGGGTGTGCAGGCCACGTCATGGGAAAGGACTATATAACATCATATTCTTCTAGTTATGACGTTTTGTTTAATATGTACTTCATAACTTCATACAATCAGTGATGAATTTGGGCAGAGTGTATCTCTTTTCAGATGTTTTCTAACTACCTCCTTTTTATTTTTATGACAAATTATTTCAACGCCTTGTATGTAACAAGTTTCAATTAAGGTGTACAAAAGTCCTCGGACGAGAATTTCCTTCTGCAGAAAGTCATCATTGACTATGAAAAAAATATTTGAGATCAAGGTAAATTTACAGAAATGAAATCGCGGCTCTTGAGAATGATTTTCAGCAAATGTTCCATGTTTCTGTTGATTTTAAAGAAATATATTTATCATTGTCTTTTTATTTAAAATTTTGTTCATTAACATGACCTGTTGATAATTCATTTACAGTGCTCTAAGCATTTCCCATAATGCTTCAGTATGTGAATACACTGGGAAATCCATCTCGACTATTTTTCTATTTTGAGAAATCTTCACTCCTACTCAATTGTTCGAAACAAATGTTGATGAATTTCCACAGATTTCGCATTCCAGTAA
>OZ038444.1:21328304-21352757 GCA_964036265.1 Daptonema setosum
GCTTTACAGAAACCGCTTCTGGTGTGTGCATGTTTCAAAGTGCCTCTTTATTACTGTAGAATGGCATGGCATTAATGCAGGAAGTGAACGATTCTTGATCCCTTTAAATTATTCAGTCAAAACAAGATCGTTACTTTCAATGGTTCCGTTGGATTGGACTCAGTCATGGAACACGCAAATATCACGACACTTTCATTGCGTATAACCCATCCAGGGTTGCTTGTTAGCCAAAAACATTTTGGCGCGCAGTTTGAATTCAAATCTGTTTCTGACAAGCTTGCAACATTTCGAGAAATAAAATCTTTTTCACATGACATTTGGAGAACATACGAAAATTGCGCTTAATTCATTGCATTCGTGCGTGATCGGTCCACAAAAGTACTTTTTTATAACAAGAAACCCTGACCAAGCTATACTTATCAGGTACTTACGTAAGCACAAAATGTCTATTAGAATAGCCACTTTCCTGATATTTCACAGTATGTACCAGTAATGTACATTCATACAGGGTTAATGTCATGACTGGGAAAAGTCCTATTCCATAATGAATCACAAGGTCGTCAAATAGGTTTAACTTGACGTTGAAATTGGCAATCAAATCTAAAGTCCGCCAAAAAAGTGTAGACCTTTATAACATGTTAGTGGCTTGGCCAATCATCCTATCGTATAATGAAATAAGGTGAAGTTTCACATACATATAGGAAAAGATGGAATGTCTGATATGTATCCCCTAAAACCTCTGTTTTATTGTGAATATGGTAACTTTATGGCAGATCAGGTCACTAGCTATAAGAAAGAAGAATCGAATTCTCTGCGTTTCGGAGACCGAAAATTTTGTAAATAGGCATAATACTAAAGAAACTAATGATGCATTGGATTTTTTTGGTCAGGTCATTTTATTTTGATGGTTTGCCCAACCGTCCCAGGTTCAGACTGAACCAGCTGTTGCCAAAATCTAATATTCAGTTACAGTATGTATGTATGTATGTTTCATCATTCAAATAATTCAAGCCAGTTCACCCCATCGGGCTTCATTTAGTCATTGTTTTAGTACCGAAACTGAATGAGTTTCATGTTTTTATTTTTCGGAGTTCCATGTTGTTCAAGGTTTTCAAAAGCCTGGTAATTTTCTAGATAAAAATAGAAACTGTTTTTATATCTGTTATTCGTTTGGCGTTCACCGACTTCGAGTTCCAGCATGACACTCGCGTGGAATACAAACTACATTTGAAATGGCTCTGAACAAAAAGGTTTCACACTTCTTGGTTTTTTTGTCTTCGCAATTTTTTTGCTGTCTTCCCCAGGCTTTTTTCAACTTTGGTTGGTTGTTGTTTTATTAATTTGTTTATTTACATAAATTAATTTTTTATGCTATAAAATTCGGGCCTTAAAATGAGAAACCACTTTTTCTGATCGTTAAACGGCGCAGCTACAGTTGTTGGTTAATGTTTCACTTTGAACTTCAATAAAATTTTAAGCATGTTAGGAGATTAGCTATGCATGAACTTGCTGATAGCATGACAGTGAGAGTGATTAGAATAATAATTATTGCCTGTTAATTTAAGTATATGAAAGGCTAGGCCACAATATAAAAATCTTATACAAACCCTTTTGAATGTAATAATGCAACTCTCAAAAAATCATAGTCATATGATTTTCTGATAATAAAAAAGTTCTGGTAATTATAAGAAGTGAGCCTCGATTAATTAGAAGAAGCCTCGATCCGCAGGATGATCATGACTTTTTGAAATTTGTAGATTTCAATCTTTTAAAATGTCATCAATGCGCAATGATTCCTAATTTTTGATTACAGGGTATCCGTTTTCAAGAGACAATTTTTATACTTCGATAGCACCCGGTAGCCGACATCACTCAAACCCTTGTCAGAAATTTACCAGTTTTTCCTGTTCTGAAGACGATACGAGAAACATTATTTTCCAAATAAACAACATTTATCTATGGAGTTGACTCTTAATGCCATGAAGTTCAGAAAGTCGAAGTCTGAAACACTCTATGCCGCCACGAAGTCTATGTACGTAACTGAAAGAAAGTCTTTTTGTTCTAAAAATCACTGAACCAGAACTAATCGTGACGGATGTAACGCAAAGAAAAAAATCTGATAATTTACAATGTACACTTCACCGATGGAAATGGCTCAAGTTCACAAAGCCAGTATAGCCTCTTCAGAGTTTCTTGTACTCAGAATGTTTTTGAAGTAAAGTGAAGTGAGTTAGAAGTAAAATCTGCGGTTCGGTATTTCAAATTCAATCAAAAAGTTTCCGGAAACGATTTCCCGTAAAAACCGAATAATATACCTGAACCTGATGTTGTGTGAGACTCGTAGTTATCATTTTACCATTGAAAACTATTTGCATTCATGAGTCGTACAATAAGTTCCTGCCACCGATTTCCCGTAAACAACCGAATAATCAACTCAATTATGTCTGAGACTCGAATATAGCGTCTACTAAAGTGGACAATAAATGCCGTAATTTTAGCAGTCACAACCTCACACATCTAAACATCGACATAAACAGAGCTAGACGTCAATTACCCAAGTCTTTCTTACGTTACTACGATGGTCCATTGGCCTTCATACCCTCACAGTATAGTTGGTCAGGATATCTTGTTAGTAAGTATTTTCCTGAAAACCGTATACTGAACATAAGTTGGGCATGTTTAATATTATGTTACACTAATGTAATGTGAAAAGCTAAAATTTTTGAATAAATTTGAACGCGCGCCGAAATTTGAATGCGCGCCAGAAGGATTACGGTTAAAATTTTGGAGTAACGAGAAACTGTGACCCAACTATAGTACATACATATTCTACGTAGTTACTGTAAGTGGCCAATCAGTAAGCCTTAGTGGCTTTAGTGTTACGACCGCTCTAAGTTGATACACATACACTATGTACAGGGTGTCCCAGCGAGGTGTAATGATTGAGTTTTTTGAATAACTTTCACAGTGTTCTAGATAACGACCTATAATTTCACAGGTTAATAAAACAGTTCTCCGCTATTACGCTGAATTTTAAAAATTTTGATTTGGTTCAATATTGCTGATCTAGCAACATGCCTGTTTATGTTCTTAACGCGACCGCATTTTAGAGATTTAGACCAAAAAAATAAGAAGTGATACAAAGGAACGAATTTTCGTTTAATATTGTGTTAAATAGCAGGAAGAGGTGTATTTCAAAAGTTAAAGTACATTTTTCATTCAATTATTTGCTTTTTATCAAAGTTTTTTTATCCGCAACTTTTCGCCAACATTTGCTAGAAATTGCGATTCTGTTTTCAATATCCAATAGAAGGTGGAATAATCGATCAAATCATAAACTGTTTCCAGCACTTCAGATTTATAGTATCAGCTATCAGTGTTGAATGTTTCAAGCCATATAGTTGAACTATCAAAAAGTTATTCAATGTTTCATGCGACATACTTGGCTATACAATGTAATTTTAAGGCATGTTGCTAGATCGGCCGTAAAACACGCAATATTGAACCAAATCAAAATTTTTAAAATTCAGCGTAATAGCGGAGAACTGTTTTATTAACCTGTGAAATTTTAGGTCATTATCCAGAACACTGTGAAAGTTATTCAAAAAATGCAATCATTACACCTCGCTGGGACACCCATTGCTATTGAAACTCAGAGAACATGTAACATAACTTACTCATTGTATTTTTTCATTTTGCAGTCATAACTTTTTTATAGTAGGCAATCCAAACTCTAATCAGCCTACTTGACATCTTCATTCGAGTGAAATTTTTTGATAACAACAGCTTTTGTCAAGGTATCATAATAAAAACACCAACGCTGATCGCTTGGTTACCCGGTCTTTACTGGCGGACGAGTCATTCCTCCAAAGGGAGGGGAATCTCTCCAAAGAGGGGGAATTGGCAGAAATTAGGCCATTTTACTTACGCCTTTTTTAAGGAACAAACTCTACTTTTTGAAACCACCAAAGAGGAGCAATTCCACTTTTCTCTCCCCTTCTCGTCAGCTAGTGCCGCTCGTCCATCACTTTCCAGAGTCTTTTACGGCTTTTGAACTGCTGTTGAAGTGACGCCACCGCTTTTTCAGTAGTCCTACTGTTACTTTGCCGAAATGTCTGTTTCGCAAGCAGCTACACAAATTTTTGAAACTCATATCAAGTTACTTTGTAAAAAATGACAGTATGTTCGTCATTTGAGAAGTTTTATTGTCTAGTTTTACCATTTACATCCATAGAAACTCTTCAGGTCAAACATTGTCTTTGTCTAGACCCACTACATCAGTAGAAATTCGGCACATTTTTTTCTGTGGCTTAGTGGCATAAATGTTTATCTAGTCGGTTCTAGTTCATGGAAATCAGTTCTAGTTCCTCAACCGGACCTGCCAATATCAGTTGGATAAAATCGTTGTAACTATTGATGTAACCTGTCATTTGATCTGTCTGGGTGCCTTCATAGTCAGCAGCAAAAAAATTGCAATTTTTTCGGAACTTTTCGTGACGTTCCGAAAAGTTTTGTTTCGAAATTTTCTCCTGTTTCTTCCTTTCGAAGTACTTCGGAACCTCACGAAAAGTTCCGAAAAAAGTTGCAACATTTTTGCAACTTTTTTTGTAACTGACCATGAAGGCACCCTCTCAAAATAGGACCGGACTCCATATTTCGCTCACTCCACGTTCAATAACTTTAGGTCGTACATATGTCATATAAGGAAGGATATATGTTGATGTTTTCTGGTTGAGTTTAGGTGAATAGATGAATGAACGATAGCTTGAATGGCGCCTATATATACCTGAATAAATAGCATAGAATAACCGACATGACTTATAGAAATCAGACAGTTCCTTGTAGGTTGCCGGAAGTATTTTAGCGACGTGTTAAGTTGAGAATCGGGATAAATCGCATGTCTTTTTTGCATTTTTTGCGTGCGATAAATCGCTTGTGAGTAAACCTTTTTGCAACATGGACATGTGACGATAATGTGGCACCAAACTCAAATCATGTTAACATACAGTATGCTATGCTGTGTTTCGGCTATTAAACATAAAAACATTATTCATTATAATTCAAACTGTTCCCGAGATTTATAGGACAAAAATATGTGACACATTCGACAGTGTCGTGATTTAAGTGTCACTTTTAAATGAATTGTGCTGATTGGTTCTAGCGTGGAATTCAACCAATCAGAGCCAATAATTTTGTAGCCGCAGTGACTCATCATGTGTTGTATTATTCTCATCATGCATATATAATTATTTGCATCAATCATAGATAAAAACGTATAAATAGATAAAAGTGGTTAGAATTTAGCGTATTTTTAACTTTATTGTTAGACCACCAGTAATAACAGGACACAGGAATTTAACCGACAATGCACAATTAGTATAGCAATCAATTCAAACTCAAAATTCAAAACCAGAGAAAGTGCCATATCATTTTGTCCTGCACTGCAAAACTAGGATCAAAATATTTCAAACAAAGTGGCTAGAATTTATCCTAATTTTAACTTCATAATTAGACCACCAGTAATAACTGAACACAGAAAATTAAGCGGCAGTGCCTAATTAGAATAGCAATCAAATAAAATCCAAAACCCAAAACTAGTTCATTCAGAAAAAATCGCTCAAAACATTCAGTTTAGCAATCAATCAACTGCAACTCGAATTTACAGGATCGGATGACTTTTTGACTCTTCGGTAACTCTCAATGTTGACCACTAGCGGATGAGGGAAGAACGAAAAGTGGAATTCCCCTCTCTTTGGCAGTTCTAAAAAGTGAAATTCTTTCCCTACATAAGTGAACGTTACCTCAAAACTGCTAATTCTCCCCCTATTTGAGAAAATTCCCCTCGTTTGAATGATTTTTTCGTCCGCCATTGATGATGTCAAAACACCTCAATTTATTTCCAAGAAGGTCAACGAGTAATGATCAATGGTTTCCGGTAAATGGTGCCTAATGGAGTCATCTCAGCCGATTGTTATAAATTACGTACTTACGGTAAAACAAAAAATACGGAAATTCACTCCCAATAATGAAAAGCGCAAAAATTTGTCTTGAGAGCTCGAACTTTTTCAGTGGAAACGTGAGATGGTTGAAAAACTTTGGTTGAAGTCAACCAGGTCATTGAAGTTTCCCAAAGACTACATACGCATTTCCGTCTGGGACCACAAGTATATACTCGGCCGTTTCAAACTGAGAATTCGTATTCCTAGCAATAACACTTACCCCTTTGAATGGAACTGAACATTTAGGAAGTTAGGTGCTTAGACGAACGTTTACCCAGGGCTAGAACAATTTCACAAGAATCGTTTGTTTTATCTCAGGTAATTGTACGATTCTGAACTTCGAGAGATCGCCGTCATGGAACGTGACTGTTTTTAGCTTAGCTCTGGAATACTTTTTTTAACATCGAAGTTTAGACCGAATTTACTGTAGATGCATGAACCCGTGTTATCAGGCATTCTACAGTGTCTTTCAAGGAGATAAATTCAGCCTCTTTTTTATCTAAAGTATGTATGCTTATCAGCTGGATGGAAAACATCTTGAATAGATATTTCAAAACACAAAAATATTGATTATGTATACATGAAAAATATATAAGACATTTTCACGATACAGGTATTACACTAGATTACTACTCTAAGAACTTACATACTTACTCCTCCCATCGAATGTAAAACTCCTAATGAAGTGATAATAACAAATAACATAATTTTTCCTGATTCCACAGTCAATCGTACATGTAGTATTCACTCTACAGTTTCCAAATCCAAAAGTGTCTTCATGTCTTCAGTATATAATTCTACAGATCAACATCGATCTGGCGATAACTCATCAAGGGACGGCCGCTAGGCCGTTCCCTTAATATGGTTCGATAGAGATAAGCTTTTTAGCGAGTATCTCGATCTAGCCTCCTTGTATCAACTTCTAGTCTGTTTCATCGGTTTTCTCGTGTGATTTTACATCTCCCTAGCTATTTTTAACCCGGTAGGGATACATTTTAATTTTTCAGGTCCGAAAATGATTTTATGCGATTTTCCGTTTTTTTTCCTCATCAAAAACGCTGTATGGGCACCTGGGTAAGACCTGTAAAGCTGAAAATTGGTACATAGGTCAACTTCCTGCGTAGAAGACGATTATCAAACTGTACCGGTGATCGAATGAATATTTTCACTATTTTTCGGGGATTTTATAAAAAAAATGTCAAAAATCGCAGGCAAAATGGAGAAAGAATCGTTGTATGAGCGATAGGGAGGTCCGATCAAACTGAAATTTTAACAGAATGTGTAATACACTTGTCTTACTCTGTTCCGCTATTCGATTTAACAATCTACTAAAAAACACAAAAAAGCGCAGCAGGTTTGTAGTAGAAAATTTTTAGGAAAATTTTCACAAATGCCCTAATACTTTTGTTGAGGTGATTGAATCGTTATGAAAAAATGCCCATAATACGCGAAATCAAATTTCAATATGACCTCTCTTCGACACATTTTTCGATAAAATCATCGTACTTTGCTAAAAACTTCTAAAAACTGATGTAGAAAAATTTTCAGTTTTTGACGATTTTTTCTCTTTTGAAAACCAGATTATCTCAAAATATAAAGCGTTGAGACCCATTGAATTGATTGAATGTCTAGAGTGACAGAAGTTATATCCAACACAATAAAAGATAATTCTCTCCGTAAAATTAAAAAATATTTAGGGGCCGCCAAAAAACAGAAAAATATTCTACAGTAGTTCACTCACTCACGCAATTTGGGTCACATTGGATTCAACATTTTCATTTATACAAAATTATGACGAACTTGATTTTAACAGGACTTTTAGAAGAAGTACACTTCTAATAAAAGTTTTTTTAAAATTTTTTTAATACCTTTCAATAACTTTTTATGATCCGTCAAAAGAACAGAAATAAAAGGTAACAGGTAAAAAAAATTCTCAAAGATTTTTTTTGTTTATAGACATTTACTAGATTATTAAAACACTTCAAAACCGTATTATAAGTGGTTTAGAAGTAAGGGTGTAACAAAAACTGATGTAACAATTCAACGTTTTTGAAGATTTTTGCTCCTTCGAAAACCTGATTATGAGGGTTAAAGTCGTGAGACGACTGAAGCTGTATTCAACACAAGAAAGATGATTTTCTCCGTATTCTCAAAAGAATTATACATCGCCAAAATCAGCAAAAAATCTAGTTCGCTCATTCACGCTGTTTCAGCCACATTGGATTCCAAAATATCAAGGGACGGCCGGTAGGAGTGTATTCCGCTCTTCAACTGGTTGATTAGTTGAAACAGGAAAAAACGGCCACGGGGTATAAGTGAACGACAAAAAAGGCCATTTTTCAGAAAAGCAATTTTTTTAGTATGATCAGACTCCGAATGATCCTCAAAAAATGTTCATTCGACGCGGAATCTAATTTCAATATCACCTTATTTTAACCTATTTTTTGATAAACTCATTGTACTTTCTGTAAAACCCAAAAAACGGAAAATTAAAAATTTCGACCTTTTTGACGATTTTTGCCCATTTGAAACTCAGATTATTGTCAAGTTTAAAATATTGAAGTCCGTCGTATTGATAGGATGTTTGGAAAGACTAAAGCTCTATTCAATACAGAAAATACGATTTGATCAGCTATCTTCAAATAAAAATTACGGGCCGCCAAAAACGGTAAAATTTTTTAGTTCACTCATTCACGCTGTTGCTGCCACATTGGATTCCAAATTATTTCTTATACAGAGACATGACACACTTGATTTCAACAGAATGTTTAGAAGGAATAAATTTCAGATAAATAATGGTTTTAAAACTTAATCAGGACCTTCAAATAAATTTTTATGATTTGTCAAAAACAGCAAAAATAAAAAAAAACTGACCAAAATTTTTTTTCGAGTTAATTTTTTTTATATACATATACCAAGATCATTAAAACACATCAAAACCGTATTTTAAGTAGTCTTAGTGAAGAAATTTTTTCAAGGTTCACATGGTAAATAACGTCAGCTGTAAGCTGGTGTTAACCAAATAATAGTCAAGTTTGGAAGTTACTTTCACACTAGATGTATTGATACATTTATGATTGGAAATTATGTTCAATGATGGAAACCTATCTAAATAGTATTTTTGGTCAAGTGGATAGTTGGTCTGCATGTTAAACGGGTGGTTCTGAGTTCAATACCACTCAAAATCAATATCAACGAAAATGTTAAATTGTTTCATTTTTGATGTTATATACTGCTCTAGAACCTCAACTGTCTATTTTAGATAACGTAAGGCAGCTTTTAATTCACATTATCACTAATTCAGGTTTTTTTCACATCATTCTGTCAATTATGTAATGACTTCTTCTATAAGAAAAAATTTAAGGGGCTCGCGAACGATCCTTGTTCTCACGATTTTTTCTGTTATTCAATGTTTGAAAATCCACATTTATCGAAGATCTGAGACATTTTCACATAATCTATGTATATGTGATTTGTTCACACATAAAAAAGTAAAAGACAAGCAACTAAAAATGCCCTGAAGGCATGGGGAGTAACGAATATGGTTCGATCCTGGCAAGTCCAATCGTGAAAAAGCATGAGACAAGAAAGTTTTATTCTTATATTTTAGATAGTATGATCGTGAAAAAGCAGGAAACAAAATTAGTGATGAATCACGATAAAGCTTGTACTTGATTAAATCAAGAATCAAACCAAATTACACGAAACATATTTGGGACTTTTGGGTGAAAACGAAATCTTCTGTATTTCGTCTAGCTATTTCTGAGCTTAGATATATTTTCTTCTGTTTGTGTTGCCAGTCTGCCACGACCTTTTTAATTTAACTTTTATATAGAAAAACATGAAATTTTGGTAAGATATGTTTTTACTGGATTACAGCATTTTCATTAGTAAAAATTTCTATTTCTTATGATTACCACGCCACTCGTGAAAAGTCCCAGATACGTTTCGTGTAATTTGTTTTGATTCTTGATTTAATCAAGTACAAGCTTTATCGTGATTCATCGCTAATCTTGTTTCCTGCTTTTTCACGATCATACTATCTAAAATATAAGAATAAAACTTTCTTGTCTCATGCTTTTTCACGATTGGACTTGCCAGGATCGAACCATATTCGTTACTCCCCATGCCTTCAGGGCATTTTTAGTTGCTTGTGCATAAATGAGTGCGCTGAATATATCCGGTTTTTGTATTAAGGTTAGCCTTTTCAAAGTAATGCATGAATCAAAACGGTGTATTCCCTCTGTATTCATCCAGACCACATCAGTCCAATGCGGTCCTTTGCCATTATGTGAAAGCTTGGGTTTCTTTGTTCACTTCACTGTTTTTCGTGTCCTGTGAGTAAGTATTGAACGTAATTTGTATATGTGAAACATCAGGGGTTTTTATGGTCATATGCACCATTCAACGAAGTAAGCTTCTCATTTAAGATATGTAGAACCCCTGGCTTACTTAAGTGACTTACTTGAATGACTTACGTACTTGAATGTTATCTCAGTTTTCTGATGCTGTCCCAACCAAAGCGTCCATTTCAGCGGTATAGATTCATTCCATGGATCACTGCGTTTAATTCATTCCTTTTGCTTGTGCTTGTAGTCAACTAAAGTTTTTTTCCACTTCAGTCTGTTGATCAGACCGACATACAGTTAAACAAAATATGAATTAACCTTTCATTCAGTCAGGGATCAGTCAGGGATCAGTCAGTCAGTCAGTCAGTCAGTCAGTCAGTCAGTCAGTCAGTCAGTCAGTCAGTCAGTCAGTCAGTCAGTCAGTCAGTCAGTCAGTCAGTCAGTCAGTCAGTCAGTCAGTCAGTCAGTCAGTCAGTCAGTCAGTCAGTCAGTCAGTCAGTCAGTCAGTCAGTCAGTCAGTCTTGCTCTAGTAGCTTATCACACCTTGCGCTAAGCCTCCTGTGGCGTAGTTGGTTAGCGCGTCAGCAGCTAGAGCTGAAGGTCGTGGGTTCGAGTCCCACCAGGAAGCTGAATTTTTTCAGCTATTCTGGTGATGAACTGTCTATCAGTCAATTCTACTATCAAGAGAACGCGAGTACTGTTAACACAGTCGTGGCTGTTGCCCCGCACTCTTGCTCTAGTAGCTTATCACACCTTGCGCTAAGCCTCCTGTGGCGTAGTTGGTTAGCGCGTCAGCAGCTAGAGCTGAAGGTCGTGGGTTCGAGTCCCACCAGGAAGCTGAATTTTTTCAGCTATTCTGGTGATGAACTGTCTATCAGTCAATTCTACTATCAAGAGAACGCGAGTACTGTTAACACAGTCGTGGCTGTTGCCCCGCACTCTTGCTCTAGTAGCTTATCACACCTTGCGCTAAGCCTCCTGTGGCGTAGTTGGTTAGCGCGTCAGCAGCTAGAGCTGAAGGTCGTGGGTTCGAGTCCCACCAGGAAGCTGAATTTTTTCAGCTATTCTGGTGATGAACTGTCTATCAGTCAATTCTACTATCAAGAGAACGCGAGTACTGTTAACACAGTCGTGGCTGTTGCCCCGCACTCTTGCTCTAGTAGCTTATCACACCTTGCGCTAAGCCTCCTGTGGCGTAGTTGGTTAGCGCGTCAGCAGCTAGAGCTGAAGGTCGTGGGTTCGAGTCCCACCAGGAAGCTGAATTTTTTCAGCTATTCTGGTGATGAACTGTCTATCAGTCAATTCTACTATCAAGAGAACGCGAGTACTGTTAACACAGTCGTGGCTGTTGCCCCGCACTCTTGCTCTAGTAGCTTATCACACCTTGCGCTAAGCCTCCTGTGGCGTAGTTGGTTAGCGCGTCAGCAGCTAGAGCTGAAGGTCGTGGGTTCGAGTCCCACCAGGAAGCTGAATTTTTTCAGCTATTCTGGTGATGAACTGTCTATCAGTCAATTCTACTATCAAGAGAACGCGAGTACTGTTAACACAGTCGTGGCTGTTGCCCCGCACTCTTGCTCTAGTAGCTTATCACACCTTGCGCTAAGCCTCCTGTGGCGTAGTTGGTTAGCGCGTCAGCAGCTAGAGCTGAAGGTCGTGGGTTCGAGTCCCACCAGGAAGCTGAATTTTTTCAGCTATTCTGGTGATGAACTGTCTATCAGTCAATTCTACTATCAAGAGAACGCGAGTACTGTTAACACAGTCGTGGCTGTTGCCCCGCACTCTTGCTCTAGTAGCTTATCACACCTTGCGCTAAGCCTCCTGTGGCGTAGTTGGTTAGCGCGTCAGCAGCTAGAGCTGAAGGTCGTGGGTTCGAGTCCCACCAGGAAGCTGAATTTTTTCAGCTATTCTGGTGATGAACTGTCTATCAGTCAGTCAGTCAGTCAGTCAGTCAGTCAGTCGGTCAGTCAGTCAGTCAGACAGACGTGCCAACTCATGATCTCTATATCTGCATAAACCCAGCTCTTCTCAATTTGATTTTCTGCATACAGAAAAATGAGATGACCAACTACATTTCAACATGTAAATCAGATATATTTTCTAGTATACAGTATTCTACTCAAATGAGCAAAATTTAATTGGGTGCAGTGCAGACTAAGGTTCTTAGCTCCCATTTATATAATGAAACCTTACATAATGAGGTTTTATAGTAACTACTACATATATGTATGTAGTTATCATATTTACATAATTATGTAACTCCGGGGAAGCCCTTTTTTCAGTTTTGATTATCAAAAAGTTTTACGTATAAATATAACGTATGTACAATATGCATAACAAAAAAATGCAAAATTTTTCTCAGTGTCATAAAAGTTTTTTGTTTGAAATTCTGACTTTATGCGAAAACTTGCATGTTCCTACAAAAATCACCATGCATTTTTTCAAACTGAACCACTACAAACAGCATTTTCCGTAAATTTCTACGCTACACGACACCATTGGTCATCTCCAATTCCATAATCAAAAAAGCTATACAACAATATCATAACTGTTTGCACTGGACGTTGATAATATTTTTTTTTCAGATTTTTTTATAATATTTGGAATATTTCGGCATAGACCAAACAATACACTGAACTCGTTCAAACTGGACCAATATGGACAGCAGTTTCCGTTAATAAATTTCTACGCTACACGACATCATTGGATGTAGCCGGAAGGCCGAAATCAAACTGGCCCGACTGTCTAGATTCTGATAAAAAGCCGGTCTTCGAGACATTTGTGACATAAGACACAAACAAGTATGTATATAACATTTTTAATCCATTGAAGACTGATTTCGAAAGCTCGCCATTTTCGCTTTGTAAAACGTTCTTTCCATTTATATTTCGTGTTCATAAAGTGAGAAACCGTGTAGAGTAGTACAACAGTACTTTAACAACGTTAAGACCATCGTAAATTAAGGTTATGGCTAAATTGCTATGTAACTAATGGTCGAGTAATTATAGACTTTTTAATTTCCGTAATACGCTTCGTCAATAATTATCTGACGATGTTTGTGAGCAGTGCTAGTAAATCATCAACGCCTACCATGTAACTTTTCAGTTCTTATAATTTTCTCTTCAAAATATAGCTGTTTCACTATGTTTATAAGTGTTGTAAAACATTGAATTTACAAGTCGATTCAATCTATATAATATTGTACGCAACAAAATCTATATAATTTTGTTTAACAATACAAATGCCATGACTTGTGCCACTTAGTCATATCAATAGTCAATGATGATGATGCCTTTATGATGGCATATAAGACCACTGGCGGACGAGCCAAACCTCTAAAGGGAGCAGAGCTTCGTCAAAGAGAGGGGAGAACAGTTCTGAGGCGACTTTACCTACATCTTAGGGAACGAAATGCACATTTTAAACTCGCCAAAGGAGGGGAATATCAGTTTTCCATTTCCTTCTCGTCCGATAGTCCATGAATGCATAAGACGACCATCTGACGTCAAACAATACAAACAATGCCATTCAATCAATTTCGTCGTTAAGATTTGTCTAGTCAACAATCAATTGCTCCGACTCCGAGGCTCAAACTGGTTGAAATTTTTCCCTTACACCAAAGTCGAAGAAATAATAAGTCAATGCTTCAAAATAGCGCTCTAGATTAATCTTTCTAAGCTCAAAACAATAAAATCTGGCTGAATAAATTGCCTAATCAGTGTTAAAATACTTTGGCGCATAGGAGAAAGTTTATTGTGCTTTTGCTCCCCAAAGTAATCCATCAACGGCTATAGTTAAAATAAATAATTAATATAAATAAAGATGAGATAATCTTCATTAATTTATCCATTATAAAACTTCCACAACAATAATCAACGTTTGAAGGGACTCAAATTTCATGTGGGTTTAATTGAACGGTTCAATGAGGTGACTCACACAGTGGCTGGCACATGACGGTTCAATGCACTAGCGGACGAGAAGGGGAGGAAAAGTGAAACCCCACTCTCTTTGGCATTGTCAAGAAGTGGGGTTTGTTCCTTAGGGGGTAGGTAAAAGGTTCTAATTTCTGCGAATTCCCCCTGTTGGAAGAATTCTCCTCCCTTGGGAGATTTGGCTCGTCCGCCAGTGGTTCAATGACTGTGTGTCATCTTTGCCACCGAGACAAGTTTGCCACTCTAAATCGAGACAAGTTTGCCACTTTTTTGGGGGGTTTTCAGTGGCAAACTTGTCTCATCAAAAAGTGGCAAATTTGTCTCGGCATTTCACGAGACATTTTTGCCACTCAAAATTTAGGAAATGAGTGGCAAACATGTCTCGTGAAATACCGAGACAAGTTTGCCACTTTTTGGGTGAGACAAGTTTGCCACTGAAAACCCCCCAAAAAAGTGGCAAACTTGTCTCGATTTAGAGTGGCAAACTTGTCTCGGTGGCAAAGATGACCGATTCCCGGTTCAATGCCATCATCTCCCATTCAGTTTCATCTCGCATTTCCCGTTCTCCAACGGCGGACTGAAAAGCCTTTTCAGATTCGGTAATCCCACGTGAAAATAATGATCTGTATTTATGCAGAAGTCAAACAGTTAAGCACCTTATTAAGTGGTGTTTCGACCAATCTAAGACACCACTATAATCGAAGCGGTATATAATCCGCACATGAAATTTTTGCCTATGTTCAATTAGTCAGTTATACAATTACCTTCAGAAGATGGATCATGTGACTCATGAAAACATATTTACATTCGTACGTGGTAGATATGTAACTTTACTCTGTGTTGTTGTTTTGGTTGGTCCCGCGGATGTTTCCCCTCAATTACCTGTTCTATATGTTACGCATTACAAATTAACCATCCAACTATCACAAGCTACACTAGAAATACGTTGATCACGTTCCTCGGATGAACTACATACTTCAGTCTACTGGATTATTCCGTATTCTTCTCATTTTTCATACAAAATAGAAGAATAGATTCCTTTCTTTCGCTGGTGGAAATGTTGTCTTTGATGGCTTCGACCGTCATACTTACATATACCATGTTCCATGTCACATTGTAACATGCGTGACTTGTACAAGTGGAAGTGACACACAATTTCCGTCATGTTTCCGAGATTGTGTGACATTTACTTGTCACGCTTACTCCATTCCGATGCGTGACACTTACAAGTACATATGTCAACTGTAAGTTGATGATAAATTGATCCAATTCAATGTACATACAATATTTAGACGTCTATTTTTGGTTGCCTTGAGCAGATCAGGATGTCATGGTGTAAGTGGGTACTATAATGTATAGTCAAATTTTTTGGTTACGACTTTTTCTGGGAAATTTTTTTTTGTAAAACTTTTCCCCAACCCCAAATTGCGGCTTCCGACCGCCATATGGGTTCCATTAAAAAGGTTGATCGGCTATTTGAAGACGTTTCTAGGTCAATTCGAATACGCTATACACGATGGAGTTGGGTTTTCGCCGATCCGAGTTTCCTATCGCGCGGTCGGAAGCAGTAATTTGGGGTTGGGAAAAAGTTTTACACATAAAAAAGTTTCCAAAAAAGTCGTAACCAAAAAACTCGACTATACATACATACCATACAGAACGATACAGTGTACTTTTCCTAAAACAACATTTTTAAAACACACTGAAACTTTATTTTGCTTCATGTAAACCTTCCCAACACCCCCGAATTTCACTGTTTGTGGGTTGCATCTTCATTGCATGTACATTTGTCATATGAAGCTGTGTTGAAGATGTCCTTAAAGTTTTTCGGTCTCTGCTATGAAGCGTTATTTTACTTAATGTAAGACTTTTTCATCACCTACAAATGTCACTGTTTGAGATATCATTTGTATCGTATTGTTGTACATTTGTCATATGAAGCTGTGTAGAAGATGTCATTACAGTTATTTTGGCCTCTGCTACATGAACAGTACGTCCATCTGATTTCTTGGTCGTCCCCTCCCCATCACACTACTCAATTCCCAAATGCATTCAATGTGGACCGGCAAAAAGAGTGCTGTGGCGTATTGAGTAACTTTTTGGGACGTGTTTTATGTATGCTTGCGGTTGAAGTAACAATTCTAGGAATAATTCAAAGATCGTAGTTAGATGGCCATGCTCGTGACACACCATATTTCATTTAAAGTTTTATGCCTGCTGTCAAAGTATCAGAAAAATTATAGTTCCACGAATAATGCCAAAGATCACAGTAAGATGGACAAGCTTATATGACAGACTATATTTCTGTAAATACCATGGTATGTACAACGTGTCTCTGTTTTGGCCGAATTACTGTACCTACATACATACGCCACTGTTATAGGCCAGCTCATTCGGCGGGCGTTGATTCCAGCATTGCTAAGTAATTTGGTTAAAAACGGTTTACAAAATGCTTGCTGTACCTTTAGTTTCTACCTGGTTTTGTCCCATCTAAAGACTCCCCATTTGTTTAGTTGATCTGCTTGATCATTCACCACCTTCTCTCATATTCATGCAGAATGAGAAGTTGCTCACGGTTAATTATTTTATCAAAAGTACTTATTTGGTAAATATTCCTCTCCACCCACGTGTATTTAGGATATTTTCTCCACATGATAAACATATACGGATCTTTGCTTCGATATTCGGACTTCCATCTGTTCGAGATATAAATAGCTCCCCTGAGTGTCAAAACGACCCAAAACAACACGTTTATACGTAACTTGACTGATGAAACATCGGAACTTGAAGGGGGGTAAAATACCAGTGTTTTTGGTTCCTGGTTGCCAGTTTATTGGATGGAATACATCATAGAAGGGTTTCTTTGGATCGAACAACCTCAAGAGGTTCGGCAAGTTCCTTGCTGAATTTGGGTTCTCTGAAAGTGTTTCTCGAACAGTTTGTTAAATCGTCTTTTAAGCTGTCGGTAAATCTCTCGAGGTCATTGGCCCAAAGAAGATTCATGTTCGATCTTGGTGGTATATAATCATTGTGAAACAACAACAACAACAACAACAACAACAACAACAACAACAACAACAACAACAACAACAACAACAACAACAACAACAACAACAACAACAACAACAACAACAACAACAACAACAACAACAACAACAACAATAGCAAATGTTAATAACATTTTCTTTTTTAATAGTTAATGATATTTTGTTGTTCCACACTTCGTTTTAGTGCCACAGTTACATGTATGTAGATAACCTGTATGTAGATGTACATTCATGGTCTCATCAACAACGTGAACATAATCAACTTTACAGACCTATAAACAAAACATTTTCATCTATTCTTATTTGTTTGTCTGTTCTCCTCTTTGATGGCTCATTTGGTGGGAGTCTCTTTCATTACCGTCTGTCATCCACTCGATTAATTGGACCATCCCACTTTCATGGGAAACTTACATTCTAAAGGACAAAAATTTATGTATGACCCATCGTTACAGCTACTCAATTCTCTGCACTCAGTCATTCTTTACGGATGCAACCAATAAGCGCATCGCATTTATTACCCGTAGCGTTCCGTTGCTGCATCAATATACAGATTTCATTTGATAGTCATGCACTGAAATTTAGTTTCACATATTTTACAGTACCAAGGGCATGTATGTTCGCCATGGTTCAATCTGAACGTATAACGAGTATCAGTTTTCTCGCTCTCTCATTTTATCTCACCTACTGTAGACTGTGAATCTGTGGGCTAACATGATGAACTTTAAGGAGCTCCTTAACTTTTCAGTTGAAGATTTTTCAATGAAAAGACGTTGCCTACATTTTCAGTTGAAGATTTTTCAATGAAAATACGTTGCCTACATTTTCAGTTGAAGAGTTTTCAATGAAGAGACTTTGGGGTACAACTAGTACATACAGTATTTTACGCCCACATGATGTACATGACTACTGTAATTGTCAATTTCTAATTGAAACTTCAATAATTATGCTATCCTCCGTCATCATGAGTCTAGTCAAATCAAAATACTAAAAAAGCAAATCAATCAAAATAGGCGCGTTTAGCTGCTATGTATTTAGTAAGTAACCAATTACCAGCCGGAAGCCGGTGTCTTCTTGAAGCCATAAAAGTCATCCAAGTGCAGTGCTTAATTTTATGTCTATACTCCGTATGGCGGCATCGAATCATTCATTGATTGAATAAATCTAGTTTTTTTTCATCCACATAGCTGACTGATGACCGAGGTTGAATACGCGTTTTACTCGGTGATCCTTTAAAAATCTATTTTGGTTGGATTTTTAGTAGGCCTAACTTGAGATTGCCGAAAACGATTATGTTGAATTTCGTTTCGCCGAAGATTACTTTGTCGGAAGTACTTATGTACGCCGAATTCGGCATTATCAATTTTGGCAAAGTCAACTGTAGCCGATCTGACCTAAAGTCCTACTTAAACCTACAGTCCTAGTCAGACCCACAGTCCTAGTCAGACCTACAGTCCTAGTCAGACCTACAGTCCTAGTCAGACCCACAGTCCTAGTCAGACCTACAGTCCTATTCAGACCTACAGTCCTAGTCAGACCCACAGTCCTAGTCAGACCTACAGTCCTAGTCAGACCTGCAGTCATAATCAGACCCACATATATAGAACAGGGTTGTGGCACTGATCTCAAAGCATACTGTACTATGCATGCCTGCAAAAGTCTTACTAGGAACCGTAAAAATAGCGGACTTCTTCGGTAAAAGAAAAACATCTAGGCGACCGTTTTTACCCGGATGACATGACCACTGGCGGACGAGCTAATTTTCCAATGGGATGGGAATTCCGTCAAAGAGGGGGAATAGGCAGTTTCCAGCCCATTTTACCTACACCTTAGGAAGCAAACTCAACTTTTTGAAACCGCCAAAGAAGATGGAATTCCCCTTTTTCGTTCTTCCCTCGTCCGCTAGTTAGCATGACCTTTCTTACAATGGCAGCATAATTAAGTAACAGGCACTGACTAAGGTCACATTGCCATAACAAAAGAGGCTGATCTGTTGATTTTTTTCTCGTGTTCAGAGTCTTTTTTTCAGTTCAGAAGTGGTAAGCTTTCACCAGCAAAACAGTTTTAAATAATTCAATGTCTTAATGGGGTTTGATTGCACGACCTTCTGCTCAGTAAACTGGTGTACTGACTGACCGCTGCCTAGGCTAAGGCTTGAGTTTAGGCCGAAGTTTAAAGGAGATTGTTTTTTTCGAGTTATACTCAAATAATAAAAAAAGTTGGCAGTATATTAACCAGAAATGATTAAGAACGAATGGGCAAAAAACATTTTTGTGGGAACAGTAATTCAGTTTGGATTTGTGAATGAAGTGCGGTATAAATTGTTATTTATGGTATACGGATTATGATGATCCGATACCATTGTACCGCTGGTTCGGAACTATAAGCCCCAGCTGAACCGGACAATGTTCCATCAATGAAGGTATGGAAGATAAAAATATTTTATCTACAAGGAAGGATTCAAGGTTTGCAATAAAATTCCTGAACCAATTTGTGTTTCATATCCAAAGGCCATTCCTTTCTATTCCGCAATAAAGCTCAGAAAAACAGTAGTATAAAAAGGCTTTAGAATTTACAATTCTGAACGTTTTTTATATGATTGTTTGACTTTACGTCACGTAACAAGAATAAGAGTCAATTTTTTTATAAAAATCCAATGTAAAAAACCGATGTATTCCCATGAATAGTTCATAAACCTTCATAATAAGACCATGCACGATTCATTTGACCTGTGATTGGTGTTTGTGAGGGGAATCTTTCCAAAGAGGGGGGAATGGGCAGAAAGAAGGCCATTTTTACCTACACCTTAAGGAACAAACTCTACTTTTTGAAAACACCAAAGAGGGGGAATTCCACTTTTCCCTTCCCTTCTCGTCCGCTAGTGGTACATATGTACATACCAGTATACAATCAAATACAATCTATTTCAAGTACATACTGTAGCAACCACTGCCATTTTCGTATGTACTCCATCCATCAGATAAACGGTTCAAGCTTCAATCGACCATGTAATCTCATGTTCCGCCCATTTAGTTTTATTTCATTCAGATTAGTCAGTTTTATTTTGTTTATTTCAATGATAAATAATTCAAATTGTTGACGGTGTAAAAAATTCGGGTGATTATCATTGTTTCCACTTGTCTCTTCATTAGAGACATTCACGATTGAAATGGATGCTTCAATAGAGTCTTATTCATTCATCGGCCACAGTGAATGTGGTAAGGATTCAAACATGTCCGGGTTTGATCAGGAATCGATGAAGTTATTCTATAAATAGGACAGAATTAATGAAGTGCAGCATCGTAATGCATATTCAAGCATCCACATGGTACGTTTTCCTCACTGATCAACTCTTTTAACCTGGTTTGATTCATTTGTTTACCGTACTTACTTCCGTAATATCCTGCTAAGTATGAATGGTATGTAAGGATTCATGATCGTCAGAGTTTGACATTCTCAATTGATTGAGGAGACCGCATGTTGAGGCGCGCAAATTTTCGAGGTTTTTTATGATTCTTCCGTGTGTAATTCGATTGCTGAGACATTTGGTCTTCTAACCAATTGAAAAGAATGTACATAACATAGGATGTATGTAACATTTTAAAACTGTAGATATGTTAACCGAAGGAATTTTGAAACCATTTTTTGCCAATACTGAATCATAACCATGTTTGTTGGAAAAAAATTGTTAATTTTTTACCGTATCTTTTCTCATTATAAAAAACTGGATAAAGAGATCAAATTTTGCTTGTT
Source organism: Daptonema setosum (assembly GCA_964036265.1). Lineage (NCBI taxonomy): Eukaryota > Metazoa > Nematoda > Chromadorea > Monhysterida > Xyalidae > Daptonema > Daptonema setosum. Next base: position 21,349,379 of record OZ038444.1, read on the forward strand.
TCATCTGATATACGACCCATAGTTTATTATGTGTAAATATAGTAATCCGAGCCAAATAGTCATTAAGTCTTTGTTGTGCTTTATCAACCTACAAACATTATAACTTCCGCAATCTGAAAGAACATACTCAATGTCACATTTACTCTTTTTATGTTGCCAGTCCCTGTCGCCTGCCTAGTCTAGTGCGTAAGGCACCCGCCTCGAAAACTGGTGTTCCTATAGTTCGAGACCTGGCTTGAGGTTGAGACACAGAACCTGACGCGTTGCTCTGAGGTTTCTGCCGTTGCCCGTCAGTGTATTCAACCTCTCTGGCCATTATGGAAATCCTATTCTGATACTATCTGCTTTTGAAGACATGTTTAGATCTACCGACATTCATCATAACACTGTAGGGCAGACAATTCGATAATCCTCCCGCTCATGTCTGATTGCGTTCCATCATCTTCATTACCATAATTTCACGACCCACCTTAGGAAATTCAGTGGAAATGCGGGCGTTGTTTGCATTTCAGGGCAGATTTCTATGATGAATCAACTTAAAAAAATCTGGTAAATTTTTAAAAAAAATAGTGGTCCCAATGAAGTATTTAGGACGAGCACTAAGTTAGAAATTAGTGTTAGAGGTTCTATCAGTTAAATAGGTCGATTCAGGAAGCTCGTATAATAGAGAAAATAGATTAATACTCTAATAATGTATGTATATCACTAAGCTAAGCTTATATCACAAAGAGTTAATAACAATCGCAAATTTACATGGCACTAACCTATGTTAATAACACTCTGAAGTATGTTTACTTTTAGATTATTAAATCTGATGGCTTTCCAGAACCCATATATTTTTTTGTTAGACGTACTTTGCCACTTACGTACGTATGACTTAACCGAAATGAAGTTTACCAATGTTTTCACTCAGAAAGGATGTTAAACAGTAAATTAATAACGATATCATGTTCCGTATTTGCTTACTTATAGGTTAAGCTGTATTTTCAGGTTACTCTGGTATTATATGCACCTACAGACTCTAAATGGAATCGATTATTGTAATGCTCTGTTTACTTTCGTGTTTTTTGGTGTTTTTTACTGTGGTGTTGTTTATGGATCAATGACCAAACGTACACGAGAAAAATTAGGTTAGTCAAGGTTCATTGCAAGAAATATATAAAACCAATAAAAAACGTACTTTTCGTTCCAAATTTGTGGGCCCCACACGATTATCACTGTAACCTATTCCTGAATCAGATAGATCACACTTCATGACCGCGGAAAGTTTTATTCAATTTCGCATGGTGCATCATGATGGTTACATGTAAAGCCCGTATGTTGTTTCTGCAAGCGAAAATGTTGCCCAAAACGTCTGTATTTACGAAAAATCTGTAAAACTTCCAGCTGAGAAAAATTTACAAGAGGCCATTTTCCCATTTTTTTGTCTCTTTTCACTCCCCTTTGAACTCCGAAAGCACCCGAAAAACAGGAAGTGTCGTCTTCTATGACAGCCAGTTGAAATCACGTTGGGTAATCTAATTTGGCACATGACAATCCGAATAGAACTAGGATTTTTCACGTTTTTCTGCCTGGAACACACCGGCATATTTATAAAAAACGAAGTATTGATTGGATGATTTTCATGATATCCAATAATTAAAATGTATTTCCATAATCGCTTTTTTATTAGTCTTATTTTTACTAATTCTTGAATGCTTGAACTCGAGTTAACAACGAAAGAACATGCATAAATGACTGAACAGGTTAGTGAACAATCAGTGAACACTAAAAGTTACATAATTGTTGTAATTGTTAATAAGTTACATAATTATTGTAATTGTTAATAAGATGTTGTAATAACATCTGCTCTCGACTATGGTTAACCGGTTATGGTATCCTAGAATAGAATCAAATAGTTTTTGATTATTTTTTTGATTCAGTAAAGTATTATTAGACAGTTCCCTGACGTGCTATGAATCAAATTCGAGTAAATACATAAATAAGACTTCGGATTAAATTCCGTAGATTCCTAAACCTCCGCCCGTTTTGTCAGAAATAATAAATTTCCGGTTTTTTCGGGTTTCCATTTTCCCTATTTTCAACTGTATGGTGTGCCAGAACGAGTTTATGAGAGTCATCATGTTGTGCTGGATTCAATTCGATTAAATGTGAATGAGATTTTGAATGAATTCTGTAGATTCGAAAACACCATTCTTCATCTCTGATCAACCAGTCTGGGGAGGATTTATAACTTTCCGATTATTATTCGCGCTCCATTATTCACATTTTTCTTCAATTGTATGGTGCGCAAGAAAGAGAGAGACATGGCATGATGGATTTAATTCGATTTAATGAAAACGACACTTTGAATGTAATTCTGTAGAATCCGAAGCATCAGTCTTAAAATCTTTGATCAACCAGTCTTGGGAGGATTTATAACTTTTCGATAATGTGTGGTGCTCCATTATTAACATTTTTCTTCAACTGTATGGTGCGCAAAAACGAGAGAGTCATGGCGTGCTGGATTAGGTTCGATTAAATATAAATAGGAGTGTGGACTAAGATCCATAGATTCCAAAACATTTGCAATTGTCATTGGTTAGCCAGTTTTGTTAGAATTCGATTTTTTTAGTATTTTTAGTGTTTCCATGTTTCAATATATCTCCATTTGTAAGAACGAGTTGAACTTGAAGAGTCATGGCGTGCTCTGGATCAAATTCGATTTCGTGTCCGTGCGTGCACATCAGGTTGGGAAGACGACGACCAAATAGTCTACCACAATAGATTGAGGGTGAAGGAGACATCACATCACGTCTGAGGCCTCAGGCGGACGAGCAAAAATGATCAAAAGAAGTTTTAATCAAAAATGGAGATTTTTTTTTGGTTTTGGGTTAAGTTTACTTATATCACTTTGAAGAAAATGGTTTTCATTAGCGAACGAGTGAGGTAAATGCACTATCTTGGTTTATTTTCGTCAGCTACATGGTAGAAAAACCATGGGCGGTACAATCGACTAAACATGTTCTTTCCTAAATACTTCCGGAGTTCATGGATCAAAAGAAAGTGGCTTCCTGGCATGTGATGTCATTTTCAGAATCAGATTAGTGGGATTAGTATCGTATTAAAAGATAAACCTTTCTGTTTATGAACAGTGAGGGGCTATACTTTTTACCAAATTTCTGCTTACACGAATTTGAACTTCCAAAGGTTTCAAATTAGAAATTAAAGTGAAATGTTTTGGAATAAACATACTAACATCTGCAACAACTGTCGAAAAGTCAAAACCTACCCAGAACCTGATGATAAAAAAACGGTGAAGACTTCCTGTAAATTATGCAAATGGGCTTACGGTGGCTCCGAGGACGGAATGAATAATGGACTAGACCTCCACCCCTTT
>OZ038444.1:21352957-21381977 GCA_964036265.1 Daptonema setosum
TTTGGAGAACATACGAAAATTGCGCTTAATTCATTGCATTCGTGCGTGATCGGTCCACAAAAGTACTTTTTTATAACAAGAAACCCTGACCAAGCTATACTTATCAGGTACTTACGTAAGCACAAAATGTCTATTAGAATAGCCACTTTCCTGATATTTCACAGTATGTACCAGTAATGTACATTCATACAGGGTTAATGTCATGACTGGGAAAAGTCCTATTCCATAATGAATCACAAGGTCGTCAAATAGGTTTAACTTGACGTTGAAATTGGCAATCAAATCTAAAGTCCGCCAAAAAAGTGTAGACCTTTATAACATGTTAGTGGCTTGGCCAATCATCCTATCGTATAATGAAATAAGGTGAAGTTTCACATACATATAGGAAAAGATGGAATGTCTGATATGTATCCCCTAAAACCTCTGTTTTATTGTGAATATGGTAACTTTATGGCAGATCAGGTCACTAGCTATAAGAAAGAAGAATCGAATTCTCTGCGTTTCGGAGACCGAAAATTTTGTAAATAGGCATAATACTAAAGAAACTAATGATGCATTGGATTTTTTGGTCAGGTCATTTTATTTTGATGGTTTGCCCAACCGTCCCAGGTTCAGACTGAACCAGCTGTTGCCAAAATCTAATATTCAGTTACAGTATGTATGTATGTATGTTTCATCATTCAAATAATTCAAGCCAGTTCACCCCATCGGGCTTCATTTAGTCATTGTTTTAGTACCGAAACTGAATGAGTTTCATGTTTTTATTTTTCGGAGTTCCATGTTGTTCAAGGTTTTCAAAAGCCTGGTAATTTTCTAGATAAAAATAGAAACTGTTTTTATATCTGTTATTCGTTTGGCGTTCACCGACTTTGAGTTCCTGCATGACACTCGCGTGGAATACAAACTACATTTGAAATGGTTCTGAACAAAAAGGTTTAACACTTCTTGTTTTTTTTGTCTTCGCAATTTTTTTACTGTCTTCCCAAGGCTTTTTTAACTTTGGTTGGTTGTTGTTTTATTAATTTGTTTATTTACACGAATAAATTTTTTATGCTATAAAATTCAAAATGAGAAAATGGCCCCAAAATGAGAAACCACTTTTTCTGATCGTTAAACGGCGCAGCTACAGTTGTTGGTTAATGTTTCACTTTGAACTTCAATTAAATTTATAAGCATGTTAGGAGATTAGCTATGCATGAACTTGCAGATAGCATGACAGTGAGAGTGATCAGAATAATAATTATTGCCTGTTAATTTATGTATATGAAAGGCTAGGCCACAATATAATAATCTTATACAAAAACTTTTGAATGTAATAATGCAACTCTCAAAAGATCATAGTCATATGGTTTTCTGGTAATAAAAATTTTCTGGTAATTATAAAAAGTGAATGCAAAGCCATGTTCCGCAGGATGACCAAGAATTTTTTTAAATTGTACATTGACCATAAAAGTTTCTTTAGTGCGCATCAATTTTTGGATTACAGGGTATCCGATTTCTTATGACAATTTAAACTTCGATGGCACCATCACTCAAACCCTTGCCAAAAACTTAACTGTTCGATTTTTACTGTTCTGAAGACGATCCGTGAAAAATTATTTTCCAAATAAACAACATTCATCTATGGAGTTGACTTTTATGCCATGAAGTTCAGAAAAACGAAATCTGAAACACTCTATGCCGCCACGAAGTCTAGGAAACTGAAAGAAAGTCTTTTTGTTCCAGAAATTACAGAACCAGAACTAATCATGACGGATGTAACACAAAGAAAAAAATCTGATAATTTACAATGCACACTTCATGGCTCAAGTTCACAAAGCAAGTATAGCCTCTCTAGAGTTTCTTGTACTCAGAATGTTTTTGAAGTAAAGTGAAATCTGCTTTCGGTATTCCAAATTCAATCAAGAAGTTCCTGGAAACGATTTCATGTAAAAACCGAATAATCAACCTGTTGTCTATTCTATTCTGTAGTTATCATTTTACTATTGAAAACTATTTGCATTCATGAGTCGTACGATAAGTTCCTGCCACCGATTTCCCGTAAACAACCGAATAATCAACCCAATTATGTCTGAGACTCGAAGATAGCATCTTACAACTACAGTTAACAATAAGTGCCGTATTTTTAGCAGTCACTACCTCTCACATCTAAACATCGACATAAACAACGCTAACGTCAATTACGCAAGTCTTTCTTACGTTACGATGGTCCATTGGCCTTCATACCCTCACAGTATAGCTTGGTCAGGGTACCTTGTTACCTTAGTATTTTCCTAAAAACCTAAGTATGTTCCTGAAAACCTTATACTGAACAATTAATAAGTTGGGCATGTTTAATATTATGTTATACGAATGTAATGTGAAAAGCTAAAAATTTTTAATAAATTTGAACGCGCGCCGAAATTTGAATGCGCGCCAAAAGGATCACGGTAAAAATTTCGGAGTAACGAGAAACTGTGACCAAACTTTAGTACATACATGGTTACTGTAAGTGGCCAATCAGTAAGCCTTAGTGGCTTTAGTGTTACGACCGCTCTAAGTTGATACACATACACTATGTACTATTGCTATTGAAACTCAGAGAACATGTAACATAACTTACTCATTGTATTTTTTCATTTTGCAGTCATAAATTTTTTATAGTAGGCAATCCAAACTCTAATCAGCCTACTTGACATCTTCATTCGAGTTATCCAGTAAATTTTTTTTGATAACAACAGCATTTGTCAAGGTATCATAATAAAAACACCAACGCTGAGAGCTTGGTTACCCGGTCTTTACACGCGGACGAGTCATTCCTTCAAAGGGAGGGGAATCTCTTCAAAGAGGGGGAAATGGCAGAGACAAAGCCGTTTTACCTGCGCCTTAAGGAACAACACTTTACTTTCAGAAACCTTCAAAGAGGGGGAATTCCCCTTTTCTCTCCCCTTATCGTCTGCTAGTCCTGCTCTTCCATCATTTTCCAGAGTCTTTTACGGCTTTTAAACGGCTGTTGAAGTGACGCCGCCCGCTTTTTCAGTCCTCCTACTGTTATACTTTGCCGACATGTCTGTTTTGAAATTAGGCAACCGCCAACGTCTGCATTACTCGAAATTTTGTTGCAACAACCAACAAAAATTTTGAAACTGATATCAAGTTACTTTGTAAAAAAATTACAGCATGTTGGTCATTTGTAAGTTTTGTTTTCTAGTATATTCAATCGTTTGTGGTTTTATCGTTGCATACATTTTTGCCACTGCCATTTACACAGGTCTGTAAGTGTTTCTTCAGGTGTAACGAGTGATGTATAGTCAATCAATCAAAGCATTTTTGTCTTTGATTTTGCCTAGCCCCCACTTTTTGTAGTATCACATCCGTAGAACTTCGGAACAATTAGGATATTTCTGTGGCTTTAGTGCCATAACTGTTTATCTTATCGACTCAAGTCAGTTGAAGTTCCTCAACCGGACCTGTCAAAGCAGTATAATAAAATCGTTGTAACTAGAGACATAACCTGTCATTTGATTTGTCTGGGTGCCTTCATAGTCAGTAGCAAAAAAAAATTTCGGAACTTTTCTTGACGTTCTGAAATGTTTCGAAAAAGTTGCAACTTTTTTGCAACTTTTTTCTGCAATTGACCATGAAGGCCCTCTCAAAATAGGACCGGACTCCATATTTCGATCACTCCACGTTCAGTAACTTCAGGTTGTATATCATATAAAAATAGATGTTGATGTTTTCTGGTTGAGTTTAGGTGAATAGATAAATGAACGATAGCTTGAACGGCCCCTAAATATATCTGAATAAATAGCATAGAATAACCGACATGACTTATAGAAATCAGACAGTTCCTTGTAGGTCGCCGGAAGTATTTTAGCGACGTGTTTAGTTGAGAATCGGGATAAATCGCACGTCTTTTTTCTCATGTTTTCCTTGTGAGTAAACCTTTTTGCAACATGGACATTTGACGTTAATGTGGCGTCAAATTCAAATTATGTTAACATATGTTGTGTTTCGGCTATTAAACATAAAAACATCATTTATTATAATTCAAACTGTTCCCGAGATTTATAGAACAAAAATATGGGACACACTCGACCCAGTGTCGTGATTTAAGTGTCGCTTTTAAATGATCTGTGCTGATTGGTACTATCGTGGAATTCAGCCAATCCGAGCCGAGCATTTTGTAGCCGCATTGACTCATAATGTGTCGTATTATGTATTTCCATCATGCACTTCATAGTTGAAAATATAGTCAAAAAATTTCAAATAAAGTGGCTAGAATATAGCGTAATTTTAATTTTATATTTAGGCCTCCAGAAATAACAGGACACAGGAAATTAACCGACAGCGCACAATTAGGATAGCAATCAATTCAAACTCATAGTTCAAAACCAGGAATACCATTTTGTGCAGGCACTGCAAAACTAGGATCAAAATGTTTAAAACAAAGTGGCTAGAATTTATCCTAATTTTAACTTCATAATTAGACCACCAGTAATAACAGGACATCGCCAATTAATCGCCATCGGTAGTGCCAAATTGGAATAGCAATCAAATCACATCCAAAATTCAAATTCAGTATAGCAATCAATCAACTGCAACTCGATTTAACAGGATCGGATGACTTTTTGTCTCTTCGGAAACCTCTCAATGTTGTCCACTAGCGGACGAGGGAAGAACGAAAAGTGGAATTGCCCCCTCTTTGGCCGTTCCAAAAAAGTGAAATTCGTTTGTCAAGTGTACTTTACATACCTCAAAACTTCTAATTCTCCCCTGTTGGTGAAAATTCCCTCTTTTGAAGGATTTATTCGTTCGCCAGTGATGTCAAAACACCTCAATTTATTTCCAAGAAGGTCAACGAGTAATGATCAATGGTTTCCGGTAAATGGTGCCTAATGGAGTCATCTCAGACGATTGTTATAAATTACGTACTTACGGTAAAACTAAAAAATACGGAAATTCACTCCCAATAATGAAAAGTGCAAAAATTTGTCTTGAAGAGCTGGAACTTTTTTCAGTGGAAACGTGAGATGGTTCAACAACTTTTGGTTGAAGTCAACCAGGTCATTGAAGTTTCCCAAAGACTACATACGCATTTCCGTCTGGGACCACAAGTATAGTGGCGGTTGAATATCCTCGGAGTGAATATTATAGAATTTCACCCGAGCACCGCTGTCTGACAACTATATACACGCTCATATGCTGTCCAGCTAGCATTCAAATTGAACAGCTGGCCAATCAGCATAGAGAGCGAGCCAATGAGCATTGAGAACGCTGTGCGCTGTTCGCTATCCTGGTTGGCCGGCTGTGTAATTTTATGCTAGCTGCACGGTGCTTGGGTAAACTTCTATATTTTTACTCCGAGGATATTCAACCGCCACTATATATACTCGACCGTTTCAAACTGAGAATTCGTATTCCTAGCAATAACACTTACCCCTTTGAATGGAACTGAACATTTAGAAAGTTAGGTGCTTAGACGAACGTTTACCCAGGGCTAGAACAATATCACAAGAATCGTTAGTTTTATCTCAGGTAATTGTACGATTCTGAACTTCGAGAGATCGCCGTCATGGAACGTGACTGACCGAATTTCCTGTAGATGCATGTACTCGTGTTATCTGGCATTTTACAGTGTCTTTCAAGAAGAGAAATTCAGCCACTTTTTTATCTAAAGTATGTATGCTTATCAGCTGGATGGAAAACTTCTTGAATAGATATTTCAAAACACGAAAATAATGATTTTGTATATATGAAAAATATATAAAATATTTTCACGATACAGATATTACACTAGATAACTATTCTAAGAACATACTTACTCCTCCCATCGAATTCGAATGTAAAACTCCTATTGAAGTGATAATAACAAATGACATAATTTTTCCTGATTCCACAGTCAATCGTACATACAGTAGTATTCAGTCTACACATTTCCAGATTAAGTGTCTTTGATAAATAATTCTGCAGATTAACATCTATGGGGCTATAACTCATGCATTAATGAGTGCACTGAATGTACACGGTTTTTATATTAAGGTTAGCCTTTTCAAAGTAATACATGAATCAAAACGATCTATTCCATGTATTATTCCATCTGTATTCATCCAGACCACATCCGTCTATTGCGGTCCTCTGCCATTATGTGAAAGCTTGAGTTTTTTTTCGTTCACTTCACTAGTTTTTCGTGAGCTTTTTTGAGCAAATGATTATATTCCTGATCTGTGTTAGTAGTTTATACATGCTTGATTAATAAAAAACAAGTTTACATTTTCAAAATTATACACAATTTGTTCATGTTAAACATCAGGGTTTTTAAATGGTCATATGCATCATTCAACGAAGTAAGCTCCTCTTATGCGATAGCACCCCTGGCTTACTTGAATGACCTACTTGAATGTTATCTCAGTTTTCTGATGCTGTCCCAATCAAATCGTCCATTTCAGCGGTATGGATTCATTCCATTGATTCACTGCATTTATTTCACTATTTATTTGTGCTTGCAGTCAACTAAAGTTTTTTTCATAACGTGTGGGCATGTTCAATGTTATTTCATAACTATGATTGTTCATTGCATCGACTCCAGTCTGTTGTTCAGACGGACAGAAGGTCAAATAAATTGTCAATTCGCCTTTCATTCAGTCAGTGATCAGTCAGTCAGTCAGTCAGTCAGTCAGTCAGTCAGTCAGTCAGTCAGTCAGTCAGTCAGTCAGTCAGTCAGTCAGTCAGTCAGTCAGTCAGTCAGTCAGTCAGTCAGTCAGTCAGTCAGTCAATCAGTCAGTCAGTCAGTCAGTCAGTCAGTCAGTCAGTCAGTCAGTCAGTCAGTCAGTCAGTCAGTCAGTCAGTCAGTCAGTCAGTCAGTCAGTCAGTCAGTCAGTCAGTCAGTCAGTCAGTCAGTCAGTCAGTCAGTCAGTCAGTCAGTCAGTCAGTCAGTCAGTCAGTCAGTCAGTCAGTCAGTCAGTCAGTCAGTCAGTCAGTCAGTCAGTCAGTCAGTCAGTCAGTCAGTCAGTCAGTCAGTCAGTCAGTCAGTCAGTCAGTCAGTCAGTCAGTCAGTCAGTCAGTCAGTCAGTCAGTCAGTCAGTCAGTCAGTCAGTCAGTCAGTCAGTCAGTCAGTCAGTCAGTCAGTCAGTCAGTCAGTCAGTCAGTCAGTCAGTCAGTCAGTCAGTCACTCGCTCAGTCAGTCAGTCAGTAAGTCAGACAGACGTGCCAACTCATGATCATTATGTCTGCATAAACCCAGCTCTTCTCAATTTGATCTTCTGCATACAGAAAAATGAGATGACCAATTACATTTCAACATATATGTATGTAAATCAAATATATTTGGTGTTATACAGTATTCTACTCAAATGTACAAAATTTACTTGGGTGCAGACTAAGGTTCGCATTTCATTTCTTACCCCTGATAATGATTAATTAAGACTCACATTTTCATATACGATGAAACATTACAGAATGAGGCCTTAAAAAGTAACTCCTACATGGTTATCATATTTACTTATGTGACCACAGTGAAGCCGGTTTCAGTTTTGATTAACAAAAAGTTATTCTACATAACATACAATATGCATAACAAAAAAATTTGGAGTGTGCAATTTTTCTTAGCGTCATAATTTTTATGAAGTTCTAACCTTAAGTTTTCTGCGAAAATTCGCATGTTTGTACAAAACAACACCATTCATTTCTTCAAACTGGACAACGATGAACAGCAGTTTCCGTTAGTAAATTTCTACGCTACACAACTCCATTGGTCATCTACAATTCCATAATCAAAAAGCTATAAAACAATTTCATAACACTTTGCATTTGAGGTTGATCATTTTTATGTTCAGATTTTTTTTTATAATATCTGGAAATTTCGGCATAAACCAAACAATACACTGAATTCGTTCAAACTGGACTACTATGAACACATCAGCTTCCGTTAGTAAACTTCTACGCTACACGACATCATTGGATGTGGCCGGAAGGCCGAAATCAAACAGGCCCGACTGTCTAGATTCTGATAAAAAGCCGGTCTTCGAGACATTTGTGACATAAGACACAACCAAGTATGTATATAACATTTTCAATCCATTAGAAGACTGATTTCGAAAGCTCGCCATTTTCGCTTTGTAAAACGTTCTTTCCATTTAAATTTCGTGTTCATAAAGGGAGAAACCGTGTAGAGTAGTACAACAGTACTTTAACAACGTTAAGACCATCGTAAATTAAGGTTATGGCTAAATTGCTATGTAACTAATGGTCGAGTACATAATTATAGACTTTTTAATTTCCGTAATACGCTTCGTCAATAAACATCTGACGATGTTTGTGAGCAGTGCTAGTAGATCATCAACGCCTACCATGTAACTTTTCAGTTCTTATAATTTTCTCTTCAAAATATAGCTGTTTCACAATGTTTATAAGTGTTGTAAAACATTGAATTTACAAGTATTGACCCATTATGATCATACACTGATCGATTCAATCTATATAATATTGTACGCAACAAAATCTATATAATTTTGTTTATACAAATGCCATGACTTGTGCCACTTAGTCAGATCAATAGTCAATGATGATGATGCCTTTATGATGGCATATAAGACCACTGGCGGACGAGCCAAACCTCTAAAGGGAGCAGAGCTTCGTCAAAGAGAGGGGAGAACAGTTCTGAGGCGACTTTACCTACATCTTAGGGAACGAAATGCACATTTTAAACTCGCCAAAGGAGGGGAATATCAGTTTTCCATTTCCTTCTCGTCCGATAGTCCATGAATGCATAAGACGACCATCTGACGTCAAACAATACAAACAATGCCATTCAATCAATTTCGTCGTTAAGATTTGTCTAGTCAACAATCAATTGCTCCGACTCCGAGGCTCAAACTGGTTGAAGTTTTTCCCTTACACCAAAGTCGAAGAAATAATAAGTCAATGCTTCAAAATAGCGCTCTGGATTATTCTTTCTAAGCTCAAAACAATAAAATCTGGCTGAATAAATTGCCTAATCAGTGTTAAAATACTTTGGCGCATAGGAGAAAGTTTATTGTGCTTTTGCTCCCCAAAGTAATCCATCAACGGCTATAGTTAAAATAAATAATTAATATAAATAAAGATGAGATAATCTTCATTAATTTATCATTTATAAAACTTCCACAACAATAATCAATGTTTGAAGGGACTCAAATTTCATGTGGGTTTAATTGAACGGTTCAATGAGGTGACTCACACAGTGGCTGGCACATGACGGTTCAATGGACTAGCGGACGAGAAAGGGAGGAAAAGTGGAATCCCACTCTCTTTGGCATTGTCAAGAAGTGGGGTTTGTTCCTTAAGGGGTAGGTAAAAGGTTCTAATTTCTGTGAATTCCCCCTGTTGGAAGAATTCTCCTCCCTTGGGAGATTTAGCTCGTCCGCCAGTGGTTCAATGCCATCATCTCCCATTCAGTTTCATCTCGCATTTCCCGTTCTCCAACGGCGGACTGAAAAGCCTTTTCAGATTCGGTAATCCCACGTGAAAATAATGATCTGTATTTATGCAGAAGTCAAACAGTTAAGCACCTTATTAAGTGGTGTTTCGACCAATCTAAGACACCACTATAATCGAAGCGGTATATAATCCGCACATGAAATTTTTGCCTATTTTCAATTAACCAGTTATACAAATACCTTCAAAAGATGGATCATGTGGCTTATGAAAACATATTTTTATATGTACGTGGTAGATAACTTTATTCTATGTTGTTGTTTTTGTTGGTCCCGCGGATGTTTCCCCTCAAGTACCTGTTCTATATGTTACGCATTACAAATTAACCATCCAACTATCACAAGCTACACTAGAAATACGTTGATCACGTTCCTCGGATGAACTACATACTTCAATCTACTGGATTATTCTGTATTCTTCTCATTTTTCATACAAAATAGAAGAATAGATTCTTTTCTTTCGCTGGTGGTAATGTTGTCTCTGATGGCTTCGACCGTTATACTTACTTATACCATGTTCCATGTCACATTGTTACATGCGTGACTTGTACAAGTGACACACAATTTCCGTCATGTTTCCGAGATTGTGTGACATTTACTTGTCACGCTTACTCCTTTCCGATGCGTGACACTTACAAGTACATATGTCAACTGTTAGTTGATGATAAATTGATCCACGTCAATTTACATACAATATTTAGACGTCTAATTTTGGTTGCTTTGAGCAGATCAGGATATCATGGTGTAAGTGGGTACTATAATGTATAGTCGAATTTTTTGGTTACGACTTTTTTGGGAACTTTTTTGTTTGTAAAACTTTTCCCCAACCCCAAATTGCGGCTTCCGACCGCCATATGGGTTCCATTAAAAAAATTGATCTTTGAAGAAGTTTCTAGTCAATTCGAACACGCTCTACACGATGGAGTTGAGTTTTCGCCGATCCGAGTTTTCTATCGCACGGTCGGAAGCAGCGATTCGGGGTTGGGAAAAAGTTTTACACACAAAAAAGTTCCCAAAAAATCGTAACCAAAAAATTCGACTATACATACATACCATACAATACGATACAGTGTACTTTTCCAAAAAAAAAATATTTTAAACACATTGAAACTTAATTTTGCTTTATTCAAAACCTTCCCATCATCTCCGAATTTCACTGTTTGTGGGTTGCATCATCATTTGCATGTACATTTGTCATATGAAGCTGCATTGAAGAAGTCCTTACAGTTTTTTGGTGTCTGCTATGAAGCGTTAATTTACTTAATGTAAGACATTTCCATCACCTACAAATTTCACTGTTAAGATACATATCATTTGTATCGTATTGTTGTACATTTGTCATATGGAGCTGTGTAGAAGATGTCATTACAGTTATTTTGGCCTCTGCTACATGTACGATGTACAGTACGTCCATCTGATTTCTTGGTCGTCCCCTCCCCATCACACTACTCAATTCCCAAATGCATTCAATGTGGACCGGCAAAAAGAGTGCTGTGGCGTATTGAGTAACTTTTTGGGACGTGTTTTATGTATGCTTGCGGTTAAAGTAACAATTCTAGGAATAATTCAAAGATCGTAGTTATGTAGATGGCCATGCTCGTGACATACCATAAATAATATACAACATGGTACATATGAATGTATGTATGTACATAAGTGTCACTGTGTTTTTTTGCTGAAGGGCTAGCGGTACTGGTATAGGCCGACTCATAAAGATCGTCCATCTCATTGTGAAACCTTTTCCTTAATTTTCTACCTGGTCCTGTCACATCTAACATGGACTACCCATCTTTTTAGTTAATCTGATTGATCATTCACCATCTTCTCTCATATTCATGCGAAACGAGAGGTTGCTCACGGTTAATTATTTTTTCACGAGTATTTAGGATGCATCTCTCTCAATGTGTATTTATTTTCTCCATGATAAACATCTACGGATCTTTGCTTCCATATCCGGACTTCAATCTGTTCGAGATATAAATAGCTCCCCGAGTGTCAAAACGACCTAAAACAACCCGTTTATACGTAACTTGACAGATGAAACATCGGAACTTGAATGGGGGTAAAATACCAGTGTTTTTGGTTCCTGGTTGCCAGTTTATTGGATGGAATACATCATAGAAGGATATTTTTGGATCGAACAACCTCAAGAGGTTCGGCAATCTCCTTACTGAATTGGGGTTCTCTGAAAGGGTTTCTCAAACAGTTTGTTAAATCGTCTTTTAAGCTGTCGGTAAATCTCTCGAGGTCATTGGCCCAAAGAAGATTCATGTTCGATCTTGGTGGTATATAATCATTGTGAAACAACAACAACAACAACAACAACAACAACAACAACAACAACAACAACAACAACAACAACAACAACAACAACAACAACAACAACAACAACAACAACAACAACAACAGCAACAGCAACAGCTAATAACAGTTTATTTTTCATAGTTAATGATATTTTGTTGTTCCACACTTCGTTTTAGTGTCACAGTTACATGTATGTAGATAACCTATGTACATTCATGGTTTCATCAACAACGTGAACATAATCAACTTTACAGACCTATAAACAAAACATTTTTATCTATTCTTATTTGTCGGTTTGTTCTCCTCTTTGATGGCTCATTTGGTGGGTGTTTCTTTCATTACCGCCTGTCATCCACTCGATTAATTGGACCATCCCACTTTCATGGGATACTTACACTAAAGGACAAAATATATCCTATGTACATGTGTATGACGCATCGTTACAGCTACTCTATTCTCTGCACTCAGGCATTCTTTACTGATGCAACCAATGAGCGCATCGCATTTATTACCCGTAGCGTTCCGTTGCTGCATCAATGTACAGATTTCATTTGATAGTCATGTACTAAATTTTAGTTACACATATTTTACAGTACCAAGGGCATGTATGTTCGCCATGGTTCAATCTGAACGTATAGCGAGTATCAGTTTTTTCACTCTCTCATTTTATCTCACCTACTGTAGACTGAATCTGAGCTAAGATGATGAACTTTCAGGAGCTCCTTAACTTTTTAGTTGAAGATTTTTCAATGAAAAGACGTTGCCTACATTTTCAATCAAAGAGTTTTCAATGAAAAGACTTTGGTGTACAACTATTACTTACAGTATTTTACGCCCACATGATGTAATTACAGTAATTGTCAATGTCTAATTGTAACTTCAATAATTATCAATGCTAATAAATCCTCCGTCATCATGAGTCTGGTCAAATCAAAACACTAAACAAAGCAAACCAAGCAAAATAAGCGCATTCAGTAAGCAATCAATTACCAGCCGGAAGCCGGCATCTTCTTGAAGCCATAAAAGTCATCCAAGTACAGTGCTTAATTTTATGTCTGTACTCCGTACGGCGACATCGAATCTCGTTCATTGATTTAATTTACTTATGTTTTTTAGCCACTCCAAAACATTTATGTTGAATTTAGGTTCACGGAAGATGACTGTGCCGAAAGTACGGATGCCAAATGGCCAAGTCAAAATCGGCATGATCAATTTTAGCCAATTCAACGTTAGCCGATCTGACCTACATTCCTAGTCAGATCTACCGATATAGAACATGATTGTGGCACTGATCTCATAGCATACTGTACTATACAGGGTGTCCCACTTAAAAGTCCGGTTTTGTTTTTGGCATAACTTTTGCAGTGTTCAACGGATTTCAAAAATTTAAGAGTCATTCAAAAGACAATTCTTGAAATTTTTGTTTACATAAAACAAGTTTGAATTTGGACTTTTTTCCCGGTAGTTACACCATTTTTACGAAGACACCTAAATTTGACATTTGAAAAAATCTGTTTTTCTCAAAAATTTTAAATCTTCATTTTTACTTGAAATGTTTTCAAATCCAATTTTTCTGCTTATTTTCTTTTGATTGTAAGCCAAAGAATATGAATTACTGTTGTTCGCGAATATTTTTCGATATTTCTTGCATTTGCGCAAAAATGTGGTATCTTAGTGCAAACAGTCAAAAAAGGCGTTCATTTAGTTTTTGAAAGGGTTCATAAGGTTTTATAAAATTATTAAATGGTTGTTTGTAATATTCTTACTAAATATAAATAGTCTGACATGCATAAAGATGGTATAAGCTTAATTTATAGATCAAATATTAAGAAAATGTAGAGGAAAAAACCTCATTTTTCGCCAAAATGGGGTGCTTCCGTATAACTGACATAAATAACGGAAGAACTGTTCGAATTCAGTTTCGTTTGCAGCAAACAAAATATTCAAGAATTGTCTTTCGAACGACGCAAAAATTTTGGAAATCCATCGAACACCGCAAAAATTAGACCAAAAACAAAACCGGACTTTTAAGTGGGACACCCTGTACATGCCTGCAAAAGTCTTACTAGGAACGGAAAAATGACGGACTTCTCCGGGGAATGAGAAGCATCCAGGCGACTGTTTTTAACCCGATGACATGACATGAGTGCTTGACCTTTCTTACAATGGCAGCATAATTAAGTAACAGGCACTGACTAAGGTCACAATGCCATAACAGAAGTAGTTGATCTGTTGATGGTCTTTTGGACTTTCGTCCAGCCAAAAAGTTAAATAATTCAATGTCTTAATGGGTTTTGATTGCACGACCTGCTCAATAAACTGTGTACTGAATATAACCGCTTCTTAGGCTTAGGCGCAGGCTTAGGCTTGGACTGAGGCTTGAGTTTAGGCCCAAGTTTAAGAAAATTGTTTTTTAGTTATACTCGACTAATAAAAAAAATTTGGCAGCAGATTAAAGAGAATTGATCGCTCTCTCAGGTGACACTGAAATTATCTGAATTGGTTGCGTACTGCTTAAAATATTTAAGAAACGAATGGACATCGACAAAAAATGGGCACAAACAAAACATTTTTGCGGGAACAGTAATTCAGTTTGGATTATATGAATGCAGTACGGTATAAATTTGGATTAATGGTATAACGATTATGATGATCCCAAACCATTGTGCTACTGGTTCGGAACTATAAGCCCTACACGGAACTACAGCTGAAGCGCACATTGTTCCATCAGTGATGGTACGGGAAATGTTATGTATAAAGAAGGATTCAAGGTTTGCAATAAAATGAAATTCCCGAACCAATTTGTGTTTCATATCCACTGGGCAGTGGCGAAACAGCCAGAAATCGGATATTCTTCAAAGAGACGCAGTCGGCAGTTTAGAGGCCATTTTACTTACAACATTTTCACTAATCCGCTCCCTTCTATTCCGTAATAGAGCTCAGAAAACCGTAATTCAGAAAAGTTTACAATTTTGAACGTTTTTTATATGATTGTTTGACTTTACCTGGAAATTTTTATGAAAATCTAATGTAAAAAACATACCATTAATATATTTTATGATTAGTTCATAAACCTTCATAATATGACCATGCACGATTCATTTAACCTGTGATTGGTGTTTGTGTTGTCGTCATACATATGCCAGTATACAACAAAATACAATCTATTTCAAGTACACAAGTACAATTGCCATTTTCCTATGTACTCCATCCATCAGATAAACGGTTCAAGCTTCAATCGACCATGTAATCTCATGTTCCGCGCATTTAGTTTCATGTCATTCAGTTTCGTCAGTTTTATTTTGTTTATTTCAATGATGAATAATTCAAATTGTTGACGGTGAAAAAAATTCCGGTGATTATCATTGTTTCCACTTGTCAAGCAATCAATGAAGTTATTCTATAAATAGTACATAATTAATGAAGTGCAGCATCGTAATGCATATTTAAGCATCCACATGGTACGGTTTTCTCACTGATCAACTCTTCCAACCCGTTTTGATTCATTTGTTTACCTTTCTTACGTCCGTTATTTCCTGCTAAATATGAATGGTATGTAAGTATCAACAGAGTTTGACATTCTCAATCGATTCAGGCACATGTAAAAGCACGCAAATTTTCGGTAATCTTTATGATTCTTCCGTGTGTAATTCGTTTAGCAGATATTTTTTTTTATCTCTTGATAAATTGGGAAGCAGGGTGTCCCAGCGAGGGGTTCACGATTTGTTTTTTTAATAACTTTTGTGTACGTCGAGCAATAATCTTAAAATTTGATACTGTGATTACCAATACGTTGGCAATTTTTTTGCTTTTTGAAATTCCAAAATTAGTTCAGTACAGCTCGTGTTACAGTTGACTGAAAAAAATACTATATTTTTGAACGAATTTTCAAAAGAATTTCTTTTGGAAACACACTCAAAACACATTTAATTGTGATTATACGACAAATATATTGACAATTTATGCAAGAAACAATGTAAAAGATAAATCTTTTTCAATCTGACCACCAGATTTTCTAAAAGAACGATCGAAACGGGTTAAAAAAGCGAGTAATGCTTTCAGTCGCGATTCGGCAGTATTTTTAGCCATTTCCATTGAGATAACTAGTTGATTACCCGTTGCCAGCAACGTATGATCGAGTTTTATAGGAACCGAAGCTTCACGGGAAATCATGAGATGCATATACTAAACCCGTTGATTTATCTTGTTTTTCCTGTTTAGACAAAAGTTGCATTCTGTGACATTTACTCGACCCGTAAATTTTTTTATATCATCCAATATTCGAAACTACTTCAGTTGAAAATTAAGATAGATTCTTCCGTACTGTTCAGCAACACAATCCTGTGTTTGAGTAGCAACATGTCAGTTATGTGATTGAATGGAAAAGGCAAAGGAATTGAATAGTTTTTTTACTCATCCCCTGTAACGTCTCATAAAATTTCGATAAATATTGAGATAAATATTCCAACAAAAATCGTGATCAATGACTCAACCATCACGTCCCAATATTGCTCTTCCATTCCGAAAAACTCCATTCGTCCCGTTAAAACTTTCGAAGATAAATTTTATCCGTGACCGGATCCGATGATTAAAAGTGAAGATAAACTGAACCAACCCAACCCTATCCAAAGATTAATTGGTTGAAATATGTATTTTTTGCTACCTCAGTATTTTTGAACTCGTTTCGGTGATTGAGCAGAAAATAATGAAAAAAAAACATCTTTTCCTTAGAGCCCGTTGCACTCGTGTCAAAGGCAAAAATATTTCATCTGTTATGAATGGCTTGACATGACTTTTGATTCATGTTTTCCGTTAGCAATTTTGTAACAGCTCAGACGGTTTATTATGTACGTTCAGCAGTACAGTAGCACAATGTGCATTCAGTATAATTAGTTTATTTATAATCGTTAACCCAAATTTTTTCGATAAACATTTTGATAAATTATCGTTTTAGTTTCAATAACACCACCACTCGTTGTTCGAGTTTATACGTACATGTAAATTATGTAGTTGAACTAATGACGCAAGTATAAACTAACTTCAGTTTCAAGACGTCAAAGTTACCCAGATATTAAACATTCTCATCCCGTGTTAACATATCAGTTAACTTTTAACACACCAGAAAAAAACCTGAATAAAAATTCAATCATCTCGTTTATTTATTTGCTGGTTTGAAAAAAAAACTACCCACCTGTTTGAAATGTCTCAAGATACGTTAGTTCTGTGACCGAGCCGTCGATTAATACAATAATAAAGAATTGAAGATCAATTGAACCAACCCAACGTGATTCAAAGATAATTCTCTCTGATACTACTACCGAGAAGAATGTCTCTTTATTGCAAAGAAAACAAGCGTCATCTATTGAATTGTTAATTTAATTAATCGAAAATGAAACGTTTTGTATACCCGTTGCCGGCAACTGTGATTCAAGTTCTACAGTAACCATCGAATTAAATGAAACCATGTACTTCAGTTAAACAGTAAAAGAATTTCTCCTTCCATGCACAGCCATACAACCAGTTGTTTGAGTGAATACAGTATGTACGTACGTACGTACATACGTCAGTTATGAAGTTATGTAAGTAGAATATGCAAAGTATAAAACGGTCCATTCAAAAACATACCATAGCTGAATATTTTTATTTTTTCGTCTCATCTTGTTAAACCTCTCACTTAGCACACCAGACAGAAAAATGTCAAAAAACCTTACCATTAAGGATTCCACGTCACCTTAGGACCACTCATTAACAGGAAATCATTATTTATCATGGTTTCCCAATTTTGAACAAAAATTCCATTCTGTTGGATTTACCCGGCCCGTTAAAACTAAGTTTATCATTAAATATTTGAACCTACTTCATTTGGACAGTGAGGTAGATTATCCTTTTCTATTCAGCAGAACCCGTTGTTTGAGTAGATATGTATATATGTCAGTTATGTCATTAAATGAAAAGTCCAAAATAAAAAAAGTTTTTTACATAAATTAACTATAGTTCAAATACGTAAAGTTACATAACGAATTTTTTTTCATAATTTCAGGTTTGTTTAAACGGAATAGTTTTGTTTTCTTCTTCACGCCGTGAAACGTATCAATTGAAACAAATGAAAGGTAAACATTCTAACAAACAAATTAGGTTCAATAATCAACCATCAAAAATTAAAGCAGCATCGTTTGCCGTCAACAGAAAACAACTCAATTAGGTATCAAGCTATAGGCTAGCGTAGTGATGCCATCCGGGTAAGCCAGTTCCCAACTCCGCAAAGGTTTACGGGATCGTGATTTAGTCAGTCAGTCAGTCAGTCAGTCAGTCAGTCAATCTGTCAAACCGAAAAATTATTATGACTGTCTGGCGATTATGTCAAACTATAGTCGGTCAACAAAAACTTATGCAAAAAATATTACACGACAACCATCAAAATGAAGAAAATAGATGATCGAACTTGAAACCTTTTGTAAGCTAACTCGGGTTTTGAATACCGTTTTACTAAATATCATTAACAACTCAATTAGATACCAAGCTATAGGCTAGCGTAGTGATGCCTTCCGGGCCCAACTCAATTAGGTATCAAGCTCTAGGCTAGCGTAGTGAGTGATGCCATCCGGGTAATGCAGTTTCGGACTCCGCGAATATTTACGGCACCTCAATTTAGTCAGTCAGTCAAACTAAAAAAATATTACGACTGTCTGACGATTATGTCAAACTATAGTCGGTCAGCCGTTATGTTAGGTACCAAGCTATAGGCTAGCGTAGTGATGCCTTCCGGGCCCAATTCAATTACGTATCAGGCTCTAGGCTAGCATAGTAAGTGATGCCATCCGGGTAATGCAGTTCCCGACTCCGCGAATATTTACGGCACCTCAATTTAGTCAGTCAGTCAAACTAAAAAATAATACGACTGTCTGGCGATTATGTCAAACTATAGTCGGTCAGCCGCTATGTTAGGTATCATGCTATAGGCTAGCGTAGTGAGTGATGCCATCCGGGTAAGCCAGTTCCCTACTCCGCAAATGTTTACGGGATCGTAATTTAGTCAGTCAGTCAATCTGTCAAATAGTCGGTTAGCCGTTATGCAGAAAATATTAAACGACAACCATCAAAATGAAGAAAATTCTCTCTGATACTGCTACCGAGAAGAATGTCCCTTTATTGCGAAGAAAACAAACGTCATCCATTGGATTGTTAATGTAATTAATCGAACATGAAACGTTCTGTATACCCGTTGCCGGCAACTGTGAAACAAGTTCTACAGAAACCATCCAGTTAAAGGAAATCAAGGGATAAAAATCTTAAACGTTGGTTATATCTTAGACCGACCCGACCCGTATAATATAAGTCATTTCATCAAATACTTGAAATTACAGTACTTCAGTTGAACAGTAAGGGAATTTTTCCTTCCATGCACAGCCACACAAACGTCTCAATTGAAACAAATGGAAAATAAATATTCGAACAAACATTAGATTGAATGATTCAATCATCAAAAATTATAGCAGCATCGTTATCCATCAAAATGTGTGAAAAAAATATGTAAAATAGAAAACTTTAAACGACAACCATAAAAATTAAGAGAATAAAGAATCGAACTTTTCAACTAACTCGGCGCGTTGAACGACTACGCTACGTAACCGTTGCTTAAAAGAGGAATTTCTTACCTTATAAAGCTCATACCGCTGCTGTCAAAATCAGTTCCACAGTTGACAGTAGTGTTAGGGCGCGTTCAGAGCCGTCTTGTGAGTTTCTCAAGAAATTTTTGGTAGCAGATGACCATTGGGAAACTTCCAAAATTAAATTATTCAGCCGTTCTATAAACTTTTTAAAAAATTCAAGACAAATAATCGAATCTAGGGAACAACTTTCATGCAGGATGGAACTTCAATTATGAGTTTTCCGGTTGATCATCCGCGACTCAAATTTTACCAAGCATTTTGCCTGTTCATGCAGAACTGAAACCTTTGGACATAGTTGACGGACCCATAAGTTTTCGTTGTCAAATTTATATATAGATGTGTTCGAGTTCCTCAACTGTGTTGTTATTGTGAGAATAATGGAGTTGCTTCAGATGTCTTCAAAACCCGTAACCAGAAGAGGTCAAATGGGGGGATCGCACCCCTTTAATCCGTGGTTCCTCCACGTCCTACCCATTCAGTGAGTCCATGCAGGCACAAAACGTGCCCAGTGCGAAGGGGCTCCGTAAGCTTACATGACCATCGTTCCATTCAAGAATTCCTCGATATCTTAGAGTTCCGATAACAAAAAAACATTGATTATGTTTACTTGTCACTGGTTACATTTTTTCAAAGATGAAATGCCAGATCAAACCGCCGGACCAAATGGCACACAAAACGTTGACTTTGGGAGCGTGCATGGGTTGAGTTACAATGAAATTAGGATTAAAAGTTGAATAATAAATATGACAATTGATTGTAATATAATGTTACTTGCAATTTTGTCAATTTACTTGTCGTATAATCATAATTAAACTACTTTTGAATATGTTTCCAAATGAGATTCTATTGAAAATTCGTTCAAAAATTTAAGTTTTTTTTCAGTCAACTGTAACACGAGCTGTAGTGAACGAATTATTTTATTTAAAAAAGCAAAGAAATTGCCAACGTGTTGGTAATTACAGTATCAAATTTTAAGAATCTTGCTCAACGTACACGAAAGTTATTCAAAAAACAAATCGTGAACCCCTCGCTGGGACACCCTGTATGTAGCATTTTAAAACTGTAGATTTTACGGAACGATCTGTTAACCAATTGATTTTGAAGTGACTTTTTTTGCCAACATTGAATCATAACCATGTTTGTTGGAAAAAATTGTTAATTTTACACTATCTTTTCTCATTATAAAAAACTGGATAAAGAGATCAAATTTCGTTTGTTTCATCTGATATACGACCCATAGTTTATTATGTGTATAAGAGATAAAGTAATCCAAGCCAAATAGTCATTAAGCCTTTGTTGTGCTTTATTACAACCTACAAACTTCCGCTATCTGAAAGAACATACTCAATAACATATTCACCCTTATTATGTCGCTAGTCTCTGTCGCCTGCCTAGTCTAGTACGTAAGGCACCCGACTCGAAAACTGGTGTTCCTAGTTCGAGACCTGGCTTCAGGTTGAGACACAAAACCTGAAGCGCTGCTCTGAGGTTTCAGAGGCCGTTGCCCGTCAGTGTATTCAACGTCTCTGGCCACTATGAAAACCATATTCTGATATGCTATTAGTGTGCTTTGATGGCTTCAGTGATGAAAACGAGCCAGTAAAAAATCTGTCCGAGCCACTGAAGACACTTTTAGATCCACCGACGTTCATCATCATACCGTGGGCAGACAATTCGATAATCCTTCCGCTCATGTCTGATTGTGTTCCATCATCTTCATTACCATAATTTCAAGACCCACCTTAGAAATTCAGTGGAAATGCGGGTGTTGTTTGCATTTCATGGCAGATTTCTATGATGAGCCAGCTGGAAAAAAATTCTGGTAAATTTTTGAAAAAAATGGTGGTCTGAATGAAATATTTAGAACGAGCACTAAGTTAGAAACTAGCGTTTGAGGTTCTATCAGTTAAATATGAAGATTCAGGAGGCTCGTATGATAGAGAAAATTTATTAATACCCTAATAATGTATGTATATCACTAAGCTAAGCTTATAACATAAAGAGTTAATAACAATCGCAAATTTACATGGCGCTAACCTATGTTAATAACATTCTGAAGTATGTTTATTTTTAGATTATTGAAAATCTGATGACTTCCCAGAACCCATATACTTTTTTGTTGGACGTAATTTGCCACATGTACGTATGATTTAACCGAAATGAAGTTGACTAACGTTTTCAATTAGAAATGATGTTTTTAAACAAGAAATAATTAACGAAATCATGTTCCGTATTTACATATTTATAGGTTAAGCTGTATTTTTAGGGTTTCACTCTGATATGCACCTACTCTAAATGGAATCGATTATTGTAATGCTCTGTTTACTTTTATGTTTTTTTTTGTTTTTTTCTGTTGTTTATCGATTTAAACGTACACGAGTAAATTTAAATTAGTCAAGGTTCATTGCAAGAAAATATAAACCCAATAAAAAAACTGATTTTATCATTCCAAATTTGTGGGTCCAACACGATTATCACTGTAACCTATTCGTAATTCAGAGAGATCACACTTCATGACTGCGATGAGGTTTTATTCAATTTCGCATGGTGCATCATGATGGTTACATGTAAAGCCCGTATGTTGTTTCTACAAGCGAAAATATTGCCCAAAACGTCCGTATTCACGAAAAAGCTGTAAAACTTTCACCTGATAAACATTTACAAAAGGCCATTTTCCCATCTTTTTGGCTCTTTTCACTTTCCTTTGAACTCCGAAAGCATCCGAAAAACAGGAAGCGTCGTCTTCGATGAAAGCCAGCTGAAATCACGTTCGGTAATCTAATTTGGCACATGACATTACGAATAGAACTAGGAATTTTCAAGTTTTTATGCCTGGAACACACCGGCATATCTATAAAAACGAAGTATCTATTGAATGATTTTCCTGACATCCAATGATTGAAATGTAGTTACAGAATCGCTTTTTTATTAATCTTATTTTTACTGATTCTTGAATGCTTGAACTCGAGTTTACAACGAAAGAACATAAGTGACGGAACAGGTTAGTGAACAATCAGTGAATATGTCATACACTAAAAGTTACATAATTATTGTAATTGTTAATAAGTCACATAATTATTGTAATTATTAATAAGTTACATTATTTTTGTAATTGTTATTAAGTTACATAATTATTGTAATTGTTAATAAGTTACATAATTATTGTAATTGTTAATAAGTCACATAATTATTGTAATTGTTAATAAGATGTGCTAATAACATCTGTTCTCGACAATGGTTAACCGGTTATGGTATCCTAGAATAGAATCAAAGAGTTTTTTGATTATTTTTTTTGATCCAGTTAAGTATTATTAAAATAGACGTTTCCCTGGCGTGCTATGGATCAAATTCGAGTAAATGTAAATAAGATTCCTAAACATCCGCCCGTTTTGTCAGAAATCATAAATTTCCGGGGTTTTTTATGTCCCATTTTCCTTATTTTTCAACTGTATGGTGTGCCAGAACGAGTTTATGAGAGTCATCATGGTGTGCTGGATTCAATTCGATTAAATGTAAATGAGATTATGAACGAATTCTGTAGATTCGAAAACACCATCCTTCATCTCTGATTAACCAGGTTTGGGAGGTTTTAGAATTTTCCGATTATTTTTCGCGCTCCGTTATTTCCATTTTTCTTCAATTGTATGATGCGCAACAACGAGGGAGTCATTGCGTGCTACATTAAATTCGATTTAGTGTAAATGATATTCTGAATGGAATTCTGTAGATTCGAAAACATCAATCTTAATCTTTGATCAACCAGTTATGGGAGGATTTATAACTTTCCGATTATTTGTGGGCCACCATTATTAACATTGTACTTCAACTGTCTGATGCTCAAGAACGAGAAAATCATGGCGTGCTGGATTAAATTTCATTAAATGTAAATAGAATTTTAGATGAAGTTCCATAGATTCCAAAACATTTGCATTTGTAATCGGTTAACCAGGTTTTGTTAGAATTTAAAAAATTTCGCGTGTTTTTGGTGCTCTTATGTTTCAATATATTTCCATATGTAAGAACGAGTTGAACTTGAAGAGTCATGGCGTGCTCTGGACCAAATTCGATTTTGTGTCCATGCGTGTACATCAGGTTGGGAAAACGACAACGAGTCTACCACAATAGATTGAGGGTGGAGAAGACATGACGTTTGAGGCCTCAGGCGGACGAGCAAAATGGTTCAAGAGAAGTTTTCCCAAAAAAGGTGAAATTTTTAGTTTGGGGTGAAGTTTACTTATCTTGCTCACTTTGAAGAAAATGGTTTTCATTAGCGAACGATTGAGGTAAATGCCTTATCTTGGTCTATTTTCGTTAATTACATGAACATGGTAGACAGCCATGGGTGGTACAATCGACTAAACATGTTCCCTCCTAAATACTTCCGGAGTTCATGGATCGAAAGACAGTGGCTTCCTGGCATGTGATATCATTTTCAGAATCAGATTAGTGGGATTAGTATCGTATTAAAAGATAAACCTTTTTGTTCATGAACAGTGAGGGGGTATATTTTTGTAACGTGATGTCTTCTTACATGAATTCCAACTTTCAAAGCCTTCAAATTAGAAATTCCAGTAAAATGTTTCGGAAAACAGATGCAACAACTGTCAAAAATTTAAAACCGGTCCAGAACCTGATGATAAAAAACGGTGAAGACTTCCTGTAAATTATGCAAATGGGCTTACGGTGGCTCCGAGGACGGAATGAATAATGGACTAGACCTGCATCACTTTAAGGTCTGGCTCCAGTTTCGGTAGCTCATAAATTTGGTTCCGTGATTCATGAAAAATACCTTCAGCCTCAGAAGGATATTTCGGTAATCAAAGTAAGTCATCCAATTTCGAATTTCCCTGTTTTTATTCTAAGTTGGACCGAAAAAAACCTGAAAATACAACATAATGAATCTAACCGAAAACTCTCAATTAGAAATCTAGAAACCAGAACTAACTTTTTGATAAATTAAACGAAAATGGTGTTTTCTACGGTGCAAGTTCGACTGATTCGCCTGCAGACGTTGATGATTTGGAGGATCATTGAAGATAACTGGCAGAAGGTTGGCCGTTTTTTCATACATTCATTACATAGTGAAATTCATCATCATCGAGCGAACATTTTATTTTATTTTATTTGTATTTTTATCCATATTTTTGACAGAAAAATACAAATGTGCGATTTGTATTTTCCAATACATGGTAATTTTGATGGCTGATTTACAACCTTGACTCGTATTTTTTACCTTATTTGCCTATTTGTATTACTTCATCAGGTTTGCACAAAAAAGTGTAGAACGAATTAAGGATACAGTATAATGATATTTCAGACGAGGACATTAACAATCGTATAAAAGTGAATCAGGTACACCACCAAGCTTTCTGACGTCAGGAAATCTGCCTTAATATGAATCCACTAACAAGTAATATGTAACTAAAGTGCCTGTTTTAATGGCTCTCTGCACGCAAGATCGCCCCAAGTTATTTTTAAGCGAACTTAGCGGTAAATAATTTATAAGAATAGATACAATTTCACGAATCTTCCAAATAAAATACATTTATCGGTAAACATCCCCGAGGCGATTTTCGTGAACCCTGTAAAACTGGCGGTTTATAGGCCTCAAGGATAAAGCCTTACATGCATTTGTATAAGTACATAACATTAGAAGGATCATCTTGTCATCTTTTTGCAAGTTAATAAAATGCATGCAAATATATACATAATAAGATATTTATTATGCAAAAGTTAATTTTACCGACTTATCATTGGATCGACCGCTATAACTAACCTTTATAGGCCATATTCCGTTAAGTTTAGCCATTCCAAGTCTGAAATACCACCATATGATTACATTGTGCCATCTATTCTCTATATATACATAATTCCGGCTGTCATGTTTCTTAATAAGACTGTCATCTGCCTTCGCATAGAAAATGTTATCCCACTGTTTCTAATAAGCCTTATATTTGGTAGAACATGTTTAATTCTACATATACTGTTAATAATACTAGAACGCAAGAATTCCAATCTTATCCGGTTCTTAATTTTCGAATAAGTTGACGATAAACACTCAATGACAGATGATTCTTAGAACATAACCTGTCACTGAAGCCAGCTTAGTGTAGTTCAGTAAAGTCCAGACTGAATGACATATAGTCGAATTTTTTGGTTACGCCTTTTTTCGGCAACTTTTTTGTGTGTAAAACCTTTCCCTCACCCAGAAATTGGCGGTCGGAAGCAGCAATTTGGGGGTTGATGAACAGGTTTTACACAAAAAAAGTTCCAAAAGAAGATGATTACGACTTTTTTAGGAACTTTTTGTGTGTGAAACCTTTTTATCAACCCCAAATTGCTGCTTCCGACCGCCAATTTCTGGGTGAGGGAAAGGTTTTACACACAAAAAAATTCACGAAAAAAGGCGTAACCAAAAAATTCGACTGTACTGTTATGGGACATTCAAACGTTCTGTTTCATTGATTTGGAAGTTTAAACGAAATATAGAAATAAAAAATGTTTAATTATTTTTTAGTCAAATTATAACTTTTTTCAGAACATGAATACTACACTAAACAACGCTACTTATTCGCTGAATCAGACGATGTTCGGTTGGGTAACGGACGGAATGGAAGATGAGTCGTGTCGGGTGGAGAAATACGAGCTTTATCAGGGATTCTCGGTGAGTAAGAGAGTGAGGGAGTGAGTGAGTGAGTGAGTGAGTGAGTGAGTGAGTGAGTGAGTGAGTGAGTGAGTGAGTGAGTGAGTGAGTGAGTGAGTGAGTGAGTGAGTGAGTGAGTGAGTGAGTGAGTGAGTGAGTGAGTGAGTGAGTGAGTGAGTGAGTGAGTGAGTGAGTGAGTGAGTGAGTGAGTTAAAGAGTGATAAAAAATTATAGGAACTTCAAAAAGAGTCAACCACATCTCGAATGCTGGTGGGTGTGGTTGTCGTCTTCCTCTTCTGCAACTCACTATCTTTCATACTGAATATCATCGAAAACTTTGGCGCTCACCGCAACCAGGCCTTCTTTCCATATTTCAGGTCAGTTTCTGAGAACATCGATTTAGAAGGAAGAAATTATAGAATTTAAATTCACAGCTGTAGTTCGTTTTATTCTTGTTATCACAGACTAACAGTTAGTGTTAACGAATAACATTATCAGAACCAAGGTACTGATTTTCGCATTTGTTGGGAATTGCTAGCACGAGCGTTCGAGTTCATTGGACTTATTATAAGTTTCTTCCGGCATGTTTAAAAAGCGACCCTTTCAAATGGAGTCTGTGAAATCTCACTTGTGATAATGTATGATTCAATTTAACGTATATTTTATTTTCATCTCAATTGCAGCTTCATGGTCGAGTTCAACAATCTGATGACGTTGATCAACGCGTCCAGCAACATCTTCGTTTACATGCTGTTCAGCGAAAAGTACCGTGCCCTACTCAAGTACTACTTAAGTCTGGACTGTGTTAAGCACGACTCGGAGCTATTATTACCCGGTTTGTTGTCGTCTTATCAATGAAGACGCGAGAAAAACGAACTATACTTCCCATTTAACCTCACTCTTTGGGATCATTTGATGAATAGACATTGTTCTTTTATCTAGCCGCTTTTGAAGAATGACGAATAACATCGATATTGTTGAGTATCTTGCAGTATTTCATGTGAAGGGTGTTCATATTTTTCTCAAGTTTTCAGATCATCAACATTATCCCATTATTCACAGAACGAAGACATCTTTTAATTATACTCGGTGAAACTTTGATATTCATATGAATATTTATGAAAACCGAACTCAATAATATGTGTGTATTTCAGATTGACTCTGGTCCAATAATGGGTAATTTGTGGTAAGACTGTATTACACGTTTTTGATGTAGCATTAGTAAACAAGTTCTAGTTCTACCATTTCAAGTATCCTGGTAGGATTAGAACCCAAGACCTTCTGTTCAGTACATGACGTGCTAACCGCTGCACCACAGGTACTCCTGTCTAGCATTAGCACATACATGAGTATGTATTCAAATAATTTTTCCGTTTGGTTTTCATTGCTATCCAATGGAAAGTTTTTGTTTTGTTCTTTTTATGCCAAAATATCCCACTGAAACCTTACTATGTACTTGGATGACGTTTTGCGTGAACGTATTTAATTAGTTTGCATTTCGTACTTTTTGCTGTTTGTACAATTATTTTTTACACTTCGTTACGCGTTTGTTAATCTTATGTAATTGGACCTCCCGCTTTTCGAAGCAGTAAAATAATTCTGCTGTTGTAACACGATAGGTGTGCCGTGTTAAGTAGGTTTATTATAGATCCGCATCCGAGTATGTGTCTGAATATGTTGACTTGGGATAATGGTTTTATTCCGCGTAGTGTAGTTGATGTATAGTAGAAGGCGATGAAGTATAATAAATCTATAAATATGAAGTGACAGAAGCCATATGTACAAATGCAATACTGTATTTATTATGGTAATGAAGTTGATACTGGTCAAACACCAAAAAAATGCCCAGTGCAACATCGACATACCAGTTTTCACGACGCAACTATTTTCTATTTTTAGTCATTTCCGTGAATATGCAAATGTATAATGGGCGAAACTTTTTTACATACTTTCTAATCATCCGATCTAAATGTTTGTGAATCTTTTATATATAAAATTGTCTTTGAAAAGGGAGCTCATCGATTTTAACCGTACAAAGCGGGAACTTAGCGGATTAAAAAAAACTTTGGTGAGACGTTGGACGATAGGAACTGTTTATGTAGTTAACAGTCAATATTCATCAACGAATGTATTTATGTATCTCAGCATTTCGATTGCAGTGAAAGTTGAACTTGAAAGAAAGAATCTTAGACTAAACATGAGCCTAAAACCATATAGTTTTTTCTTGCATGCATGCATAGTCACACTTCCTCTGAATTAATGTTTTCTATCATGTTTTTATTGAGGGTTTTTGGACTACATCCCTTGATGCAGT
Organism: Daptonema setosum; assembly: GCA_964036265.1. Classification (NCBI taxonomy): domain Eukaryota; kingdom Metazoa; phylum Nematoda; class Chromadorea; order Monhysterida; family Xyalidae; genus Daptonema; species Daptonema setosum. The sequence goes on from OZ038444.1 coordinate 21,381,341, forward strand.
CGAAGCAGGAATTGTCTTACTTTTTGAAAAAAATTTCATATTGATAAAAACTTTGCTGAAACCGAGAAAAACTTCGTGACAAGAAAATACTGAACAACTGAAACTGTGTCAAGGTGAAAATCCAAGAACCCAATAACTGTAACTCAACGACAATCGTTCATTTACTTTATTTTTGGCCACATTTCTTGTGATACACCTTCACCAAAGACCATTAATTGCTTGCCCAGTTGTTTCTTTTTATTATTTTTTTCTATTTTACTTTTTACTTTTTGATTGTAATCTAATTTATCCGATATTCTTTTGTACAATTCCCCTGAATCGCCAACGTGATTTTACAGGTACTAAATTTTTACATTGTTAAGCGCATCGGTAAAAGATTGACATGCATTTTTTCTGATGTTTCAGTGTTTCAGTTTCTAGTGTTTCAGAATTTTGTCAACGAATTACACTAGCAAACAGTGAAACCTGCATGCCATTTTGGTACATGTGCACATACTGTACGACCACATTCTTTATTTTATTGTGTTTTATATGTAGAGTGATCTTTTGAATTGATATAGTATTTTTCAATCATTTTTCATGAATAAATGGAAATTTTTATTCGGCGGTGGATTTCACATAATTTCATCAAACATCA
>OZ038444.1:21382177-21396728 GCA_964036265.1 Daptonema setosum
AATAAATAAATATGAAGTGACAGAAGCCATATGTACAAATGCAATACTGTATTTATTATGGTAATGAAGTTGATACTGGTCAAACACCAAAAAAATGCCCAGTGCAACATCGACATACCAGTTTTCACGACGCAACTATTTTCTATTTTTAGTCATTTCCGTGAATATGCAAATGTATAATGGGCGAAACTTTTTTACATACTTTCTAATCATCCGATCTAAATGTTTGTGAATCTTTTATATATAAAATTGTCTTTGAAAAGGGAGCTCACCGATTTTAACCGTACAAAGCGGGAACTTAGCGGATTAAAAAAAACACTTTGGTGAGACGTTGGAAGATAGGAACTGTTTATGTAGTTAACAGTCAATATTCATCAACGAATGTATTTATGTATCTCAGCATTTCGATTTCAGTGAAAGTTGAACTTGAAAGAAAGAATCTAAGACTAAACATGAGCCTAAAACCATATAGTTTTTTCTTGCATGCATGCATAGTCACACTTCCTCTGAATTAATGTTTTCTATTATGTTTTTATTGAGGGTTTTTGGACTACATCCCTTGATGCAGTCGAAGCAGGAATTTTCTTACTTTTTGAAAAATTTTCATATTGATAAAAACTTTGCTGAAACCGAGAAAAACTTCGTGACAAGAAAATACAGCAAAACAACTGAAACTGTGTCAAGGTCAAAATCCAAAAACCCAATATCTGTAACTCAACGACAATCGTTAAATACTTTATTTTTGACCACTTTTCTTGTGATACACCTTTACCAAAGACCATTAATTGCTTGCCCAGTTGTTTCTTTTCATTATTTTTTTCTATTTTATTTTTTATTTTTTGACTGTAATCTAATTTATCTGATATTATTTTGTACAATTCCCCTGAATCGCCAACGTGATTATACAGGTACTAAAATTTTAACATTTTAATTCGGTGAAAAGTGAACATGCATTTTTTCTGATGTTTCAGTGTTTCAGTTTCTAGTGTTTCAGAATTTTGTCAACGAATTACACTAGCAAACAGTGAAATCTGCATGCCATTTTGTTACATGTGCACATACTGTATGACCACATTCTTTATTTTATTGTGTTTTATATGTCGAGTGATCTTTGAATTGATATAGTGTTTTTCAATCACTTTTCATGAATAAATAGAAATTTTGATTAGGCGGTGGATTTCACATAAATTCATCAAACATCATTGAAATTAGATAGTGACTGTTGAATACCTCAATAGGTCACAAACCAGCAAGCAGGTAAGCCGTTAAGCGGAAAAGACCTACTAACCAGTACAGTATTCCATATAAATATGGTTTTTGTGCTCTGATTAGAAATTGGCGGAATATTACAACAACAATAACGGTACTTACTGTTCATAAAAACGGCCCCCTGAAAGTTTACTGTGAAACATGAAACAATTGTAACTGTTACGATATGTTTTTCTGTCGCAGACGAACAAAATCTGCGTAACAAATTAGATAATCAAGGGCAGAAAAAAACCAGTACTATAGAGGACGTTGCGATTTTGTCTTACTCATGCCCTTTTCATGTGCGCTGGTAATATTATCAAACATATTCAATAGTACATAGAATACCGACATACAAGAAGCATCGCGAAAATTGTGTAACTGATTTGTCAGATCTTTATAAGATACTAAAAATTTGTCTACATAGCTGTTTGGTTGCAAACTTATCTTTAAAAAAAAACTTTGGTTCGTTAACTATGTAACTGACTCACTCACTTATTCGTTAAAAAACTTGAATTTAAAGTGTTTATTCTATCAGTACAATTATGAGAGAAACTGCAAAGTTATTCCTTAGCAGCCCTTGGCAGACATAATTCGGTACAAGCGATCGTTTTGTATTAAAGGAGTAGCCACTTGCGCATGAAGTCCAGTTTTTTACATCTCAATTACGAACGTTCTGTCCAATCAATCTGTTATAAACTTGACTTGAGACGTTGTTTGTTAGTCGCTCTGGAATAGACAGAATATACTATTCCTATGAATAATTTAGTGAGTGAGGGAATGAGTGAGTGAGTGAGTGAGTGAGTGAGTGAGTGAGTGAGTGAGTGAGTGAGTGAGTGAGTGAGTGAGTGAGTGAGTGAGTGAGTGAGTGAGTGAGTGAGTGAGTGAGTGAGTGAGTGAGTGAGTGAGTGAGTGAGTGAGTGAGTGAGTGAGGGAGTTAGTTAGTTAGTTAGTTGGTGAGTGAGTGAGTGAGTGAGTGATTGAGTGATTGAGTGAGTGGCAATTCGTATTCAATCACATTGCATAACTACCACATAAATACTGTGTTATCATAGCCGTTCATTTTCTGTTTCAGTAGCGGGTATTTGTTTTAAGTCGGAAAGTTTATTTGTTAAGAAGTTATATATTTTAACTGGATACTCGCTGTTATTTTTATATCTGTTAAAACCATATAAACACCAAACCAATTCATATTTCCAACCATAAAAGTATGTTGATAAATGAGTAGCCGAACCCATGTAAACGTTCATAAAAAAGGCTCACCCCTGCGACCGAAGAGATATAATTGGAAAAAAAACGAACTGTTTCAGTACGCATAACCAGTAAAAAGTGACTAATTTATGTTCAATGTCGATTGATGTTGATGAGTTAGTATGTAGTTTCGTGACGTCTGTAAGACAGGGAAAAGTGGGTTCTCTTTTGGGTGGAAATAGAAACTATAACGTATTCTTCAATATGCGGGTAGAACGGACTTCTAAGCAGCATACATATGTATACCACCAGTTTGTAGGATTTCCCTTCCATGTGGGAAATTTGCCCGTTCGATAATTACGTCCATACTTGACGAATTATACTGCGTCTACCGTCAGACACCGGCGGACGAGCTAACCCTCTAAAGGTAGGGGAATATCGTCGAAGAAAGGGGAAATTGCCAGTTTTCAGGCCTTTAAACATACACCTTAAGGGACAAAGTATAATTCTTAAAAACGCTAAAGGTGTGGGGGATTCCATTTTCCCCACCCCTCTAGGTCGCATAACGCCCGTCAGTAACTTCTTATTAGCTCGTTCTAATTTAATGGGCTTCGGCGTTGAACACCGGTTATGCATGTTACTACTAATCGAAAACGTTTGATGTCGTCCGTGTTTTTACATATTTGTACAGTTTTTAGTACATATTTTTACAACACTATTCGGCTTTAGTTTGCATACATACAGGGTGAGCCAAAAAACCGTACGATTTTGAACGTTAAAATAACTCGAGCTATAAACAACTGATTCAATCGTTCTTGATCTCATTTGAAAGCCTGCTTTTTAACTTGAAATCCCTTCAATTTTAGTCTCGGAGTTGCCCTCAAGTTACAGAAGAAAATCCTAAAAAGTCTTTTCGTTCGTCTTCCCAACGTATTTTTTGGTTCAGCAAAATGTTTCTGTTGGACAACGAACTTCTAAATTTCAAAAGTTCAATAAAGGAAATAGAGTTTTCTGAGCTCAATTCTAACTTGGAAACTCAGAAATACCATATGTAGTGCTTGGAAAAAAATTCATGGCGAATGTCATAGCCTCCATTGACAAATTTAACCCTGAGTTCCAATTATTCTATTCTTACTATAAAATTGTATCAGGCGCACTTTCCAAGTTGTGTGTGGTTTTTTCTGATCTAAAGGAATGTTGGTCATGTTTACCACATATTACTGATCAATTAAATATCTTTGTTTGGTCAGCAATTACGTGGAAACTCAAAGTAAAAATATAGACTGGTAAATGGTTTCGTAATGAGAAGCTCCGTTGATACATGTGGAATACATAGTTAATAGCAGTTTCAGTGGCTTTACCGATTCTTATGTTTAGAATCTTTGTGTGGACGTCCAGTTATAGTACAGTTGCCGTGTATATTACCTTTGCATGTTTAATTGAGACACGCGCTATGTAATAAACTCATGTCTGTATTTACAATATCGTACACTGCGTGTTATACGTGCATTTTTGTGCAGTCCGTTAGCGTGCGATCATAGTTGACCTTTTATGGCATGTGGAGGTTTTTCCTTTTCCTTATGTAGAAGCAATAACTATTAAACTAACTGCACATATACATTTAGTTTCGCAAGTTTTTATTAAAAATAAATCATCATTATTCTGATTTTGAATGCGAGGGAACATAAACAAAATGCAGATAATTTGAACCATTGGCCACTCACTCACTCATGACCTACGATTCCTGGGTGACCTTAGGAGGCGTATGGTTTTACAGGATGAAACACCATTAAGTTAAGCTTTTCATTTTTCCTACTTTTTATTATCTTTAATCTTCTCACAAACATTTTTCTACTTTTATATTTTCAGTTTTACTTTATCACTCACTTACTCACTCACTCACTCACTCACTCACTCACTCACTCACTCACTCACTCACACACTCACTCACTCACTCACTCACTCACTCACTGATTCACTCACTCACTCATTCACTCACTCACTCACTCACTCACTCACTCACTCACTCACTCACTCACTCACTCACTCACTCACTCACTCACTCACTCACTCACTCACTCACTCACTCACTCACTCACTCACTCACTCACTCACTCACTCACTCACTCACTCACTCACTCACTCACTCACTCACTCACTCACTCACTCACTCACTCACTCACTCACTCCCTCACTCACACACTCACTCATTCACTCACTCACTTACTCACCCACTCACTCACCACATTGTGACTGCCCCATCTATCTTTATACGCTGTTGGTTAGCTCTTAGACGTACGGGAGACTGACGGACTTTGGAGGACAAGAGACTACGTTTAGAACGTTTCAAATTAGAACGGTTCGAATTCGTTCTATACGTTCTTTGTTCTTGCCAATACTTCCTTTTTTTCAAGTTGTTCCAAAATTGTATTTGGATTCGTGGTGACTGAAGAAAATTGAATGGACTTGGGTTAGTGTGCTTACCTATGAAACCTATCCACAGTCACACTGGGCCTAAAATGACTAATAAAGAAATATTGTACGTGGTTTGTAGATACTACGAATCAAGTATGTAAAGCATTATTGAAGTAACAATTATCAATCATCACCACCCCACGGCTTCTATTTTTCCGTCTTTCCGAAATAGCGTTTTCGTAGTCGAAAGGAAAGTAGAATAAGAGGAAAAAGAAATAGGAAAATTAAAAAGCCTTTGACCCAACGGCTCTTTCCAGGAACAAAAAACCCAATTTTCATGTAAAATTATTACTTGTTTCATATTCTCCATCCTACTTTTCTTTAATTTCACTTTCCTTTGGACTCTGAAAGTACCCTTTCCTGTCAGTTTGAAATTATTTCCTTGTGAAAAAAACCGGTTTTGCCATACCAGAACTGGCCAGACAGTAATTGATACATAGCTAAAAAAGGTTAGTTATTCTTAACACCCTTTTTTCTGTTCTCTGTTTGATTGGGTTTCAAAAACCAAGAAGTCATGTCGTTATTGGTCACGGCATCCAGAAGCAATAGATCATTGAACTTATTCTACATAATAGAAACATTAAAATACGCCGTTTATTTCATTTTAGTATCTTGATATTTTACTGTTGTTTCCAGGATTGACAAGCAACTGTGAAGCCTTTCTTGGCCAAGTAGATAATTGGCGTTTGTTATTTTTAACTTAACCATCAACCAACTATACAAAGATGAAAGCAATTTAAGTCTATGAAGAAGTATGTATGTATCTAACTATTCCAGTTATCTAACTAAATTTTAGTTTATTTCTTATATTCTTTACTATATTTAGTTTTAACTCTGAATTTTTATTGTAGTATTCTCGTTGTTGTTATTGTTGTGAATGTTTTTGTTGTTGTTGTTGTTGTTGTTTTTGTTGTTGTTGTTGTTGTTGTTGTTGTTGTTGTTGTTGTTGTTGTTGTTGTTGTTGTTGTTGTTGTTGTTGTTGTTGTTGTTGTTGTTGTTGTTGTTGTTGTTGTTGTTGTTGTTGTTGTTGTTGTTGTTGTTGTTGTTGTTGTTGTTGTTGTTGTTGTTGTTGTTGTTGTTGTTATTTCAGGATCAAATATACCATCAACGAACGAATGTCATAATCGATCGGCTTTTCGCTGGTTATCAACAACAACCTAACCAGTTTTGTCATGTAATAATCTGTCATTTGACTGACGTGACCAGTCGTTTTACTGACAGATTGACAGACCAGATACCGCTGACTGATAAACCAATCGGGTGACAGGCAGTCGAGACCTGACATAGTTACTGACAGACTGACATACTGACAGACTGACTGACTGACAGACTGACTGATGGCACGTCGCAACTCAGTGACTGTCATGCCATCATCACTGTCATCACCACATATCGATACCACCGTTGGCAGCATGAGAAAGGTTAGCTAAATAATTACTGAGACTGTTATCAAGAAATCTGTATTGAATGGAAACTGAATTCTATGATCGTTCCAAGCTCGGGAAAATACCTATCTCAATTTATTGCTTTAGTAAAATTTGATCATTTTGAGGTTGACACCGATTTGGTTAGACTTTAACACCCGATGAGTTCAAAGTATTTTAGACTTATCCATTTTAATTTATAAAAGCTGAGCTCACGCCTAAGCCCAAGTCTAAGCTCAAGCCTGAATCAAACTTTAGGTGGAAGAATGGCAAACGGATATGGCGGCTGATCCACCGCCTTATGACATCGGAATGAGTGCGGCACACGGCACAACCGGCAACTTCCAACGGTCACTGTCTGACTGACTGACTGACTGACTGACTGACTGACTGACTGACTGACTGACTGACTGACTGACTACTGACTGACTGACTGACTGACTGACTGACTGACTGACTGACTGACTGACTGACTGACTGACTGACGGACTGACTGACTGACTGACTGACCGACTGACTGACAAACTGTATGACTGACTGACTGACTGACTGACTGACTGACTGATTGACTGACTGACTGACTGACTGACTCACTGACTGACTGGCTGACTGACTGACTGACTGACTGACTGACTGACTTACTGACTGACTGACTGACTGACTGACTGACTGACTGACTGACTGACTGACTGACTGACTGACTGATTGACTGACTGACTAAGACTGACTGACTGACTAAGACGACTGACTGGCTGACGGACCGACTGACTGACTGACTGACTGACTGACTTTTTTCAGAAATAGTCGACGTTCCACGATGGCTTCGACCAACTTTGATCCGGCGGTTTTTGCAAACTTCCCTCGAATCAACGAACACAAAATCGCTAATACCGGCGAGTTTGAGAAGGGACTCAAATTGGGATACGTGCCAACACCATCGTTTAAAAGTGAGTGAATTACTTCTTGAGATTTCGTTCTAATCACGCTTTATTCATATCATTTTATTTAAAAAAAAATACCAGCTATAATTGAGAATATTGCACCGTTTCGTTGGGTTGGATCGACTCGTACAGTCGGCTATCGAGAGCTCGCCAGATTTCTTGCATTTTCTTGCACTTGCTAATGATTAAAAAATCTAGTTGATATTATTGTTGAATTTTGTTAACGACTTAAAAGGAGCTATATTCAATAAAAAACTGATAGGCGAATGAAGTACGTGAAAGGAAGCTTCGAAGAAGTTAAAGAATAAATTAGTCTTAATGGTATTTTAAAGAATTGATGTTGAGCGCGTTTAGGTACCGTTAGCTTGAACCATGGGAGACAGAGCCGACAGAGTCGTTAGTTGGAAACTTATTGTAACTCTTATACCTTAACTACTTATCAAATTTATCTTTGTTTGTTTGTTTGTTTATTTGTTTATTTGTTTGATTGTTTTGTGTTCTGCATTCGTTCGTATGTTCTATTTTATTACATTAATGTCTGATCTTGTTCATAGTCAATAACAATATAGAATATGTTACGCATTGCATTGTTTGCTAATTTGCATTATCTTTATCCATACGGATAGTTCGCATCAGAATACAAAGAACCATGACGCGCAAAATGTGAAATCCCGGCAATTTGACGACCTTGTTCTCTTGTAGGGGCCGGCTGGTTTTTGTCAGACTAACTCGTAGAAAACCAAAATCAAGTCTCCAATTAAAGCCGTTCGGTCGATGTGTACAGCCGAATATCAATAGCGCGCCAAACATGATACATCGTTTTTTTTTCATTTTGTGTAGGGATTCCCCTCCCGTCGAATAATTTTGTTATCTAATGCAAGTATTCTACATGTACCATAAAGCTCAGTCAAAATTCTAAGCCCAGAATTCTCTTGCCATTTCAGGTAGCGATCGTCAATCGTCGCGTCGTCCGTCCCGCGTCAACGGCAACGTCACCAACGGATTCGGGTTCGGAATCGGCGGTCAACAGGTCGGTGGCTACCCTGCCCACCACCATTATGACTTCCCGGAAGACGATCCCATTGCCAAACAGGTAGGAGATAAGGCTATATCATGGCAGGGGTATATAGGTAAACCATGACTGGGGTATACACCCTGATAGGTGTATACACCCTGGTACAGAATGAAACTAAGGTGAAAAGTACATATGTACTTACATGTGGGTCCAACGGCAAACAGGAAATGTAGATGTAAATGAAGAGAAGATTAGAAAGGTGTAAGTTGGGTTAAGTAGAAGATTAGAGAATATCACTCTATTTTTAAATTCGCAGGCGGCTCCCGTGATTCAACGAAAGTACAGTCAGGCGCAGGAATCCCACTCCATGAAATCTCTCAAGTCAGCAGGTTGGTCATAATCATTCACTCACTCACTCACTCACTCACTCACTCACTCACTCACTCACTCACTCACTCACTCACTGACTCACTGACTCACTCACTCACTCACTCACTCACTCACTCACTAACTCACTCACTCACTCACTCACTCACTCACTCACTCACTCACTCACTCACTCACTCACTCACTCACTCACTCACTCACTCACTCACTCACTCACTCACTCACTCACTCACTCACTCACTCACTCACTCACTCACTCACTCACTCAATCACTCACTCACTCACTCACTTACTCACTCACTCACTCACTTACTCAACCACTCGCTAACTCACTCACTCACTCACTAACTCACTCACTCATTTTCAGCCTCCCGTCGTATTCGGCAGAATCGTTCCCTATCACGAGACAAACTGCACCAATCCACCAAATATCGTTCGAGCAGCGGGGACAATGCCGATTTGACCTATGCCCAGCGTTGGTACAGTCCAGTCATAAATATCTGGCAGTTTGTAATTAAGAAAACACCCCAGCACTATTTCATCCGAGGGGATTTCTTAGAGTATGTTTTGGGTATGGACTAAGCAGATGTGTAGGTAAAATTATTATGTTATTGTTAATAATTTGCATGAATCTTTTTCATTTATGCTTGCTTTCATGTTCGTGATGTTCTATCAAGCTTGACTTGAGATTGGTGCATGATCACCTATTGTTTTTGTATAATACTTTAGTATGTTGTGACTATAGAAAGTATGTATGCATCGGGTGACAATTATGTGTATTTGTGATAGGTGTGTCAAAATCCATGGCAGAGTTTCAGCCAGTCCAGTACTATAAATTTTCACATACACAAAATACAGTTGTAACACTAACTTTTAAAGTGTAACAGGTAATCTGTCTTATATGTATACAGACAATAAACCACTAGTATAATGCTGGAAATTCCAGAAATTCTGTTTTTCTAAATATTTTAAAACATTCCAGCACATGGCAAAAGGTTTCTTATAGAACACTTTGACAAATACTGTTTTACTCATTATAATGCATTGCAACACACTTGAATAGTGCGTAATTACCACATATTTCTATTCCTCAATATGCATTGGTAGTCAACTGACTTGAAAACTTCGTCAAGGTTATGAAAATTTTACTTGCCGATTCATCATGAAAATTCAGCACGTATGCAATGAATTAAGCGAAATTTTGTATTTTGAATGTCAAATTCTTGTAACAAGAAACCTTGGATAGACTGTACGTGTACATGTCTGTTATTATCGGCGTCACCAGAATCTATTCCTCGTTCAATTTAATGTCTATGTAACGTTGTTTCTCCCGCAATACTTACTTTTCCATGTAGTCTGTCCGTCTGTCAGTTACTTACTAATATATTTATATTTATGCAGCACACGTTCATAATGAGTCAATGATAAAATCAGTGTTTTTGCTAAAATTTATCACTTGGAAATTTTTATGTTGTCGTCAATTGAAATGCTTATTGTTAATCATTTTTTGAGTGAATATGCAATGTGATGCGACTTTTATGTGGTTATATATAGCAGTCAATCAGTCAGTCAGTCATTCAATCAGTCGAGCTTTTGTCAAGCCGTAATTTGACAGTTTGTCAGTATATTTGACAGTGTAGCCGGTTCAAGATATTTTAATGATCGCCTTGCATGCATGCGTTCATCACAGAGGAAAGGGGCTGCTTACTAAACTGATCATGTTCAGTTATTTGATGTTTCTTTCCTCCTGCACCATAGAAACGCGTGAGACATTTCATAAATTTATATATAGTAAAAGAAAATAATTTCATAGTTTTCCACATGATTACACCAGCAATATTTTTTTCACTATATTATTATTGTGTCATCACGAAAAACGACACATTCGCCAAAAATAGAAGAAACTGAAGACTTTTTACTTGCCTCCTTTAATGGCAGCTTTATTAGTGCATGTAGCGAGCGTTCCTGTGCGCATCAGTTACTGAATTTTCAAAGACAGGTTTATGTTTGCATGTGCTCTTTGTGTATTCTTTGACGAAACCGTTTGTCTAAAATACCATGGTTAATCCATTTCTATACGATAATGGGCGATATGGTCAAGAGTAAAACATGACGAAAGTTTTTAGTGAGTTACTACCTCCATCATTATTATAGATTATCATGAATTTCATCGATGATATATCATTTATTTTCGCAATCAATGGTATAAAAGACGTGTAGGACATCTCCTACAACAGTGGAAAAAAGCCAAAACCACCGTTCGAGAATATCAAACACTGTATTAGTTAGTATTGGCTCTCCAACAAAAGTGTACGTGTTATTTCGAACAGCTTCCTCCGTTAGCGAAATTAAATTACTAACCTGATGCATGTACGTTATACAGTGTCTGTGCATAATGTTAACTTTACAACACGCTGACTTACAGTTTACAAGACATCTTCATTTAACACACAATATTTTGTTTTGTCTGAATATCGCTTGAACACTCTCTGTTCAAAGACTGGGAAAATTGAAAAGTCTAAATTTGTGTTTTATATTTTACCACAATTCAATTAAATATTTAGAGTTATTCATTTACAGTTCATAAACTTTTGCTATGTACCTTTTGCAGGAGAAATTTATTCAATTTGTAATGAATCGATACAAATACGATATTTCATTTAGTATTACAAAAATATTCATAAAATTTATTAACATCCACAATCATGTGATATTGGAAAACATTGCTTGAATAATGGAAATTTTCTCCTGATATGTTACCGGCATTGGAGAAGAGTGAGAGTCGTATTGAACTGTGGCTGCAGCAGCAGTGTGATGAACAGGGTTTGATATTATTTGTTATATATATTTGTATAATAGACATAACTTTTATACATCATATATTATATATTACCGCATCATATTTTAAATTTAATTTAAATGCGCACCATTACTGTTAGAGATTTGTGCTTTTTAAAGTTTAAAAAATTAAATTTTAAAAAATTGCAAAATGAAGAGGGCTACTATTAAAATTTAGTCGCCTAACCAGATGAGAATGGTTTGAGGGAACGAGATGAAAGCCTCGTATACTCATAACAAAACTCAGTCAGTTTGGACTTTTAAATCGCACTGAACAAAACGTTTCACAATCATGAAATGAATATGTAGTGATCCGAGAATCTAGTTTTGATTCTTCCAGAACTTGGTCTAAACATTCAAGAACTGGAGAATAGGGTTCTGGCTATGCCGTAATTCGAAATCCCACTTCATGGGTTTCCGCATTTTTATTATTTCATATGATCAAATATGAGGCATGTATCTGATACGTATAATATTTGCAGAGCAGACCAACCTGTCCCTGCCGCAAGTGCTCAACGAGCTGGACACGATGGACGGGGTTGTGGCCGTCAAGCCGCTCACTGACCTCGGCGACTTCACACCCTTGACCACACCCGAACCGTCCCTGGTCGGCGTCAAAGTGGAACATCTGCAAGTCAATCCAGTTAGAACGTAGTTTATGGTTTTAGTTATTACAAATTACGATTTTTTATTATATTAAAAAAATCTAATTAATTATTGGCTTTTAAAAATAAATTTTTCAGAATTCTTATTTTTGTTGTAATTAAATACATAGTTTGATGTTCTTATTCATAAATGAGAGATTTCAAAAGGTATCAAAATTTATAATCCGGTTAGAAACAGATTTATAGTTAAATTTTTAGATTTCATAAATGATAGATTTCAAGATTTATATTCTCGTTGTATAAACTCGAGTTCAGCTCTTTATTAACTAACCATATAATGTAGGATACATTCCGGAGTTGGTGCTCATGCAATATCTGTCTGATTCACTGCATTTGTCACATACGCAACTTTGTCATGACTTAGCGGTTATGTTGCTGGTTTGAACTGCTGTAAACGAACAAGATTTATGTAGATCAGTATTCTGAGACTATGTAGAATATTCCTGTTCGAAGCTACACATAATTTGCGGTGTTTTTTTCGCCGTTTGACAACGGCATCTCTCGATCGTTATTAAGTAAATTATCCGGACAGTTTTTGTTGCCAGTCCAGCAGTTTTTTCCTAAATATAAATATAAGACATAGACATGTTTTTGCTGACTACTTGGCTGATTGTCCTGTAGAACGATGGTCAGATAACTGAAATGTGATGTATACACTACAGTGTACTTACATGTGTGTGGTATGGAAACTTGATGAATTACGTTTAAAGTGAACAAGACTACATATTTTGACAAACTCGCTGAACAATTAGAAATTGATGTTCAACTTGACTGACATGAGAGATGAGTTATTATGTTCGGATGAATAATGCTGAATGGAGCAGGGTCTGGTCTACAAATGTGGGGCTATTTACAAACACCTACATATCATGGCTAACTAAACCACCCGCATTATCAACTCAACAATACATATGTACAGGGTGTCCCATTTAAAAATGAACGTTTGTAAACGCTTTAAAAACCGCGATTTTAATTCGATTTCAAAAAATTTTGCGCCAAGTTGTGGACAGTTCTTGGCTATTTTGTTTATTTTTTTACTTTTAAAAATAGGAATGACGAATCGGTTTTTATGGCAGATTTCCCAAAGTCCCTGTTTTTGGCCTTTTTATATCAGTTATGTACTTGACGTTTCAATGTGCCGCATGACCACGCAAACGCAAGTTCAACCATTTGTTTTTGTGTCCAGATAGATAAAGTTACTGACTATGTTATTAAAACAAGGAAAAAATGAAAACCAAATCGTTGTGAACCTAACATAACCGACTGCAGCCTACCAGTACCCTCCGCTTTGCGGCAGCACACAACACAGCAGTTCAACATTGCAACCGCAGGCATGCGCTCCGTCAGTAACATGGGTAGCTAACCAGGGTGTTTTATCACTGAGGAACTAAAACGTGTGTGTTATTCACTCAAAAAACAATTAAAATTCTACAAAAAAACGTTGGAATAGTCAGCCTTCTCGATGAAGCGTCAACTTACGGTTGCCGTGTTGAACTGAAGGGACTGGTGCACCCGCACAAAGGAGGGTACTGGTAGGCTGCGGTAGTTATGATATGTTCTCACCAACTTGTTTTTCACGTTTTCTATAATAATATAGTCAATACATTATTTGTCTCGATAGAACTAAAAAAATTTAACTTGCGTTTGCATGCTGCACATTGAAATGTCAAATAACAGATATAAAAAAGCCAAAACAGGGATGTTAGGAAATCCGCCATAAATAATGATTCCTAACTCAGATTTTCAAAAGTAAAACAATAAACAAAATAGCCAAGAATATTCTACAAGTTGGCGCAAAAATTTTGAGAATCGAAAGGAAATTGCGGTTTTTAGGACAAACACAAACGTTCATTTTTAAATGGGACACCCTGTAGATGTACCCATCGTCGTGCATCATTATGAGACAAAAGATAAACGTTTCCGTACGGGTATTGAAGTAATCCATTCGACAAACAAAAATATTAAAAAAAACCAAGATATACACATAAATATAAATCTTCCACCAATGCTGTATGTCCCAATGCAGGATCCGGAACCATTGCCACGTCGCAGTACGGCACGACGTCGGACGACGAATCAGTCACGGCACGGCAGTGGCATGCGACACAACATTGACAATGAATCCATACCCGAATCACAGATGGAGCCAGTACCTGCCATCGTTACACCACCACCGTATGTGCCAGCACCGACCACTGGCATGGCACCGCATCGAATGAGCAATGGTAACCTCAAGAAGGCTCCCAACATTTACGATCAGGTAGAGTGAGTGAGTGAGTGAGTGAGTGAGTGAATGAGTGAGTGAGTGAGTGAGTGAGTGAGTGAGTGAGTGAGTGAGTGAGTGAGTGAGTGAGTGAGTGAGTGAGT
>OZ038444.1:21396928-21461124 GCA_964036265.1 Daptonema setosum
ATAAAAGTGGTCTGCTGCTGAAATCCATTGACGCTTACACAAAAACCGTTAGCGAACACGTGTTCAACCCGTTTCTCGGTGGTATAGTCGAAAATGAAATACTGTTCCACAAAGAAGCGTGAATTATTGATTAGAAAACCCAATGTTCCACGGTGTCAGACTTTTTGTGGATGAAGATATCATCGGATAAATTTTCTTGAAAATGATTTTCCCTCAAAATGACGTTAACTTCATTGACAAAAAAGTAACAGGAAGTCATTTTCAACTATATAAAAGATGGACCGCGAGGAAACGTGTGTCTCGGTCAGAGTGAATATACGCTGTCTGCATTCTGGCTCTGAATTATAGCAACCATTTTGTGCTGGGAGTCAGCCTCAGCATCCGAATAGACGGATCGGGGGAAATTACATTAGGAAACCGTTAGTGGCTTGTATTGCCAGGCCGTGGGAACTTGTTACACGAGTCATGCCAGACAAATTTAGATCAGAGAAAACTTTGTATGGTCAGAAAACGATGCTTCGAATAAACCCATCCATCTTGTACGCACGTTAAGGTGGTACAAAAGGGGTAATTTATTGGCCCGCAAGAGATGATTAATACTGACTTATTTTGCCAAGCGAGATTATTTTGTTGCAACCTTTGGTTCACTCAACTTCTCAGAAGAGTTCAGGTTGAATTGCATAATCCAGAAAGCGTAATAAATGCAAGCTCCTAGAATATAGAAACATAGAAAAATGAAATGTGATTGTTTGATGTTGCATATTGACAACTTAAAACATTCGGAGTATCAGGAGAGACATAACTTTGTTAACAAGTTACTAGAATAATTCAAAAATGTCTTCATGCTTAATTTAATCAACGTAATTTTTGTAGAATGAACGGTTGAAAAAACATACAAATATAACGACTAGGTCTTTGATAAGATAGTGATCGGTAAACAACTGCTTGCCGCGCAAATAAATGATTAATTACTCTGTCACTGAATGATAAAAGTTAAAATGTCATCCAATGACAGATTTTTTCTTGTCCTCGGACAATCTTAATTCACTTGAAATTGTGGTTTATGACACTTGCTGCCAAGAAAATTATTCTCTTTTCTCAGTTCTAAATTTTTTTATTCTTACGGAAACAAATAATGCCTTTTTCTGAGACGTTTATCTACTGAAGCCATCGAAACACACTAAGACCAAATCAGAATGTTCTTTTCGTAGTGGCCAGAGAGGTTGAATAAACTGACGGGCAATGTCATAAACCACAAACAGAAGCTCTGAATACTAAGACACTCGTACTGATCGATAAATAATGCTAGAATCAGTCGAGCGTCAAACTGACATCGCTGTGACTTGTAGTCATGATAAAATCACAACATCGTCTCTTTTAGAATAGACCGTTGTTTTACAAAAACACCACTACGGTAGTCAAATCTAGACATAAAATAAACTATTCCTTATACCGAAAAAAACGTAAATAAAATTACCATGATCTGTGCACTGTTTAGGTTATTGCATGAAATAGTCAGTAAGAAGACTAAACTTCAAATTTGATTAGCAATTTTAAAAGGTAAAGATGAAAGGTCCAACGAGTAAAAACGGCTGTGGGTGTAAATATAACAAATGCGTTGTCGAATATTAGAAGACTTGGTCAGAGACTAATACTAGTGCAAAAAGACGTTGCCACGCACTACATTCTACCCGAGAAGGTTTGGCCGTCGTAAAACCCGACAAGCGTATTGATCGTATGTCACATGCATCCGTGCTTCATTCCCTATATGAACCAATGTTCGAATGTATGTAGTGAATGTAGCTATACATGTGGACTACTACACTACAAATATGCCATACTGATGTGTATATGAGCTTGTATGTATATGCGGGTCTGAGTGATCCAACGTGTCTGCGTTCATGATTATACTTCCGGCTTGAGTTACACAGCTAAAACAACATCGTCATATGGCTGGTTAACAATAGAAGCGAAGCCTCCCTTTTTATTCAGGTTAGTGCTGATGTTAGATTGAAGTATTTCAGCGTAATTATCCGTTGAGTGTACAAACAGCTTCGAAATGTGGGTTCCTTAGCATCTTGATGACATTCATCTCGTCGTTCGACAATCCGAATACTTCGATACATGCATCATCGGGTAATGTTCTAGGACGTTCTGTGCAGCAGGAACTGTATGTAGACTCTAAACATACATGCAGTACTGTATATGTATGTATTCGAAGCACTTGCACGTAAATATGTATGTACATATGTATGTTTTTATATGAACCATGTACGTATGTGTGTGCCATAACGAGGTATGTAACACTCGCTGATGGATGGGCTACCGAAGCTCGTCACGGAAAAACATGCAGATCCAAACAGTTTTTGAACATGGGGTGCAAATCGGGTCGATACGTGGGACTTTGCTACAGTACATACAGATGCTCTTAACACAATAGTTTAAAAGATAAAAATAAAATTTATCACTTTATTTTATTCTCAACCTGACCCGTGAAGACCTATTGATAATCGTCAAAGAATGGGATATGGAAATATGTAACGTTCTCTGGCTGTACACAACTAAGATTGCCATATAAACTCATCACTGGATCAGAAAAATCTGTTTTGAAGATACGGTACTCTGAAAGTTTGCTCGGAGCGATGTCTGAATCAGCAAGTTAACTGTTACATAGAACTGAATGACTGAATACTTTTTTATCGATGAATACTGTGTTATCTATTAATTCGAACTATGTATGTAGGCTTTCCATGTGTTTGTTTATTTATGTGTGGTCTTGTGCTTTTATCGGTATCTCACATCTGTTCCATATCATTTTTGCTAGAAATGCCAGATGTGTTGGATTTTTTGGATCGTCTGCGTCCGCTATGTATTTTGTGTGCACGTGTTTCGTATTTGTTAACTTTTCTCTAAATTCCGAGTTCACTGTCGAATATTCAAAATGTTCTTTTTCAACACGGAAGAGAAAAACACAGAGTAAACACTTATGAAGGAAACAAAGAAAGTACTATAGATTGAGACAGGTCCATTTCAACATGAAGCAGGAAAGTTAAAGTCAGAAAAGAAAGATATGAACGCATACCAGTTGCTTAATAATAAAGAATCAAAGCATTACAAATGTAAAAAGACTTATACCGACACCATAAATAAAAAAATCAACAACACTGTCGTTCACAAAGTTGTAATAAAAAAATGTCAGGAATTCGACCCTGCGTAGTAAAAGCGACTTTGATACAAATGAGATGTACGTAAATGTATTAAAACCTGAATCTACCGATTTTTTCAGACATGGTTAAAACGAGAAAGTACAAAATGCAATTTCATGTTACAAATTTATGTCTTGAGAGATGTTTTTTTAAATTAAATTTTATTCGGTAGATCCAGTCGACAGTGTGCCGTGTCAGCCATGGAGAAAGCTGACAAGAAGTTAGGAAATGATATGCCAATTCACTTAATTAGAAAATGTCACAGGTTGCAGTATAGAGTGTGGGTGAGTTCTATTTGAATGTCAATCGGGTTGTTTATGGGTAGAAGAAAAGTAGAACTTTGCAAACTTCAATTGTTATAGAGATTACAGTAAATTGTTGCATCATCGGAAACAATTTATACATGGAATGTGTTTGATTGTGTGAAATGCCAATCTTTAATATGAGAGACAGTGTGTGTGTGTTTGAAAGAGCCACAGTACGTACGTTGTGTGTAGTTCATGTAAGTGAAGCCATACAAGTTAACTAAAGATAGTAAACAAATAACAAAAAGAAACAAGGCAAAATGATGTGAATCAGGTACAGAGAAATCTGCTTAGTTTATATAAAATCATGATATATGAGATATCTGGCAGTTTTTGACGTGAAACGCACAGGCATGCTGAAAACCCGCGATTTGGTTGTGTGAGGCGCAGACGAGCCCGTTATGCAACGTACAACTCAATTACTTATATACTTGTTTAGGGACATAACGAGCGCTTCCACAATAGAATCATGTTCGGAGAGCCATCAGATCAATTGAACAATCAAGTGAGAGTAATCAAAAAATACGACCAGATTGTTATCCACGGTTTTAAAACAGCAATGTCCATTACTAAGAACAGCTTCTGTTCAGAATAATAGACAATGCTGATTGTGTACCCGATCTCTTAAACGTGGATCACAAAGTTGTCGCGGATTTTCGGTCTCGCACCCGTAAAATCCATCAAATCGATCATTTCGGCAAAAGTTCAGAGTCCAGTGATGGGAACCATCTATAAAGATCCGCCCATTACTGAACCGGACGTGGTCGGCCTGCCGGAGAACTGTGCCTCCTTGACAGCCGTTGAGCTGCCCCGGAATCGGGCGAGCCCCCACGCCACGATGATACCGCTGAAAAGAATGCAGAGCAGCGAGACGGTGACGATGATGGCGATGAACGATGACTCGGCGATGCACATCATTTCGTCGGGGATGGGTGCCTCTACTTGGACGATGTTGGCACCTGCAAGCGGGTAACAGTGTGCTCTATATTAACAGCACCAGTGACATCAAAGTAGATTTAAAAACACAACATCATCTTAACTAACAGTAAAGAACTGTACTAACTCTTTTGCATCATGGCCACATCAGCCAGATCATCGGGATCCTCACCCTCAGCCAATACGCGGATAATAGCAGACAGGGTCTCTTTGGTCATCTCCTCCTCCAGGAGCTCCTCTTCGATGGTGTTATCGCCGACTGAACGCTTCTTGCGGCCGAATGATTGGAAGAGCTGGTTGTTGCCGGAGTCGAGGCAGTTGCTCTGAACATGAATGACGCAATCAATAACTTTTCTTATTAAGGTAAAAATAAGACTAATCAATTGATTATAAGGCTAGTTCACTAACGGGTGGACATCCACTGGGTGTCGCGCAGAACATGACCGAGCACACCATCTGGATATCGTATGATCCGTCGAGACGGAATGCCTTCATGTTGGCGGTCAAACGCTTGTTGACGAAGTCCTGTTCAACGGGGCCAACCAAGGCGGGATAGCGTGGGCAACTGAAGTTTGTGAGTGGCGGAGTCAGTAAATTAATGAGAGGCAAGTGACTCAAGCCATGAGTAATGGAGAAAATAAATGAGCGACCATCTGTGTTAATGAGTATATGACTGACCCGTTGTCGATGACCTTGAAAGGTACCGAATCGCCAGTGCCACCAACTCGGGTTGCAGTGCAGTCCATCAACATCATGTTGGGTGGGCCGGCCTGGTCCGATTTCACGACCAGTTTAATCTGGAATTAGGGAGAATTTCGTTGTAGCACTAGAAGTACTGAAAACTTAGCTATTGCAGGATTTTGACCCACGCATAGTGTCTGATACGTGATTGAAGCTGTGAATTTCCAATCTTTTTGATAATAAAAAGATGATTTTCATATGGACTGATTCCTGTATGACAGGTTTTTTTGGATCCAAAATGCATGTATGATATTTTAACAAAATCTACAAACCTCGTCACCGATCGATGCTTGAGTCAGAGGTGAATCGGCCTTGTTGAGGAACATGAGCGTCGCACTCACAGGTCCAGGGGTGGCCGATGGGAGCACTTCGGTCTTGCCCTCTCTGAAGAAAGTTTTTGTCAAGTCAATCGGTTAGTCAATCAGTGATTTTCTCAGTTTATCATTGTGCCAGTGGATAAACTTCACACTAACCCAGCATCGTAGATGGTGGTCACAATAACGGAGCCCTCACCCACACCTTTCAGCGACGTGTCGCAGGTCACACGGTAGAAACGATCCCATTCAGTGGTGACTTGATGGGGCAGAACACCATCAAGTGAAACGACAACGAGAGCTTCGAGTTTGCCATCCTATGAGAGAGTGAGCAAATTAACAGTGGGAAAGTTTTCATCGTGAATGAGAAAGTTTGAGTGAGTGAGTGAGTGAGTGAGTGAGTGAGTGAGTGAGTGAGTGAGTGAGTGAGTGAGTGAGTGAGTGAGTGAGTGAGTGAGTGAGTGAGTGAGTGAGTGAGTGAGTGAGTGTGTGAGTGAGTGAGTGAGTGAGTGAGTGAGTGAGTGAGTGAGTGAGTGAGTGAGTGAGTGAGTGAGTGAGTGAGTGAGTGAGTGAGTGAGTGAGTGAGTGAGTGAGTGAGTGAGTGAGTGAGTGAGTGAGTGAGTGAGTGAGTGAGTGAGTGAGTGAGTGAGTGAGTGAGTGAGTGAGTGAGTGAGTGAGTGAGTGAGTGAGTGAGTGAGTGAGGTAGTGAGTGAGTGAGTGAGTGAGTGAGTGAGTGAGTGAGTTAATGAGTGAGTGAGTGAGTGAGTGAGTGAGTGAGTGAGTGCGTGAGTGAGTGAGTGAGTGAGTGAGTGAGTGAGTGAGTGAGTGAGTGAGTGAGTGAGTGAGTGAGTGAGTGAGTGAGTGAGTGAGTGAATGAGTGAGTCAGTCAGTGAGTGAGTGAGTGAGTAAGTGAGTGAGTGAGTGAGTGAGTGAGTGAGTGAGTGAGTGAGTGAGTGAGTGAGTGAGTGAGTGAGTGAGTGAGTGAGTGAGTGAGTGAGTGAGTGAGTTAGTGAGTGAGTGAGTGAGTGAGTGAGTGAGTGAGTGAGTGAGTGAGTGAGTGAGTGAGTGAGTGAGTGAGTGAGTGAGTGAGTGAGTGAGTGAGTGAGTGAGTGAGTGAGTGAGTGAGTGAGTGAGTGAGTGAGTGAGTGAGTGAGGGAGTGAGTGAGTGAGTGAGTGAGTAAGTGAGTGAGTGAGTAAGTGAGTGAGTGAGTGAGTGAGTGAGTGAGTGAGTGAGTGAGTGATTCAGTATGTCAATGGCTTACCTTCAGCTGGGTACCGCAGTCAGTGCTGACGGTAGGTGGAGGGAAGGTCATCTGGATCTGTCTGGCGTTGGTCACAACCTGGCTACAGGTGCTGAAACGCTCAGCGGCATAGATGGCACCGGTGTACGGCTGCTTAGTGTTGACGATGAAACGAATGCCCTCGTTTGTGCACAGAGCCATACCACCGAATTGAGACTCTGTGAATGAAGGAATTTTTTATGTTTAATGAATATCGACTTGATCAAGTTTAACAACATAGTTAACTGCGATTTCGCTATGTTCAATAGTTGAAACATAGTATGACAGAACAAGGCAGTTACAACAAAGATCAACATTTGTGCATTCAAAACTCCAAGCTCAGTGACGAACCACAGTTGAACTCATAGAAGTCAGTGCTGGGGTTGCTCTTCATGCTGGCTTCTTGACGGCCGACTCCATAGATGTAGCAGGTCAGACCAGTGCGGTCGTAGTTAAGCGATTTGCAGTCAAGGTTCTGTAATACATCATGGTTTTATTTTTTTTTGTTATATTGACTGGTGTTGAAATTCATGACATGTATTGTATAGAATACTTAAAAAACGTTTAAAGCTCAAGTAATGAACAACGCCGACCTCAGTTTTCTAAAAGATTACAAAAAGTTCTAGATTCAAAAGATTGTCAAAAGGTTCAATCACTACGTATCATAAACTTGAATATTGAATTTTCACGGTGGCTTTTGTCTACTCACCTGGAAGCACAACGAGATACAGTCGGCAACCGTGACACCCTGGGCTGTAGCGATCGGTTGGCCTTCAATGGCACTGCCGATGAACCGTTCGAATGCGGCCTGCTGACGGCACGTGGACGAAGTAAGATCGGCTGAAACGCATTGAGATTGAGAGTGATGGGGGTGATTAATGAGTCAGTAAATCAGTCAATGCCTACAAACATTTTTCAGTCACTTATTAAACATCATAGTTAAAAACACTCTTCCAGTTGCTAACCAGCAACACAGACTGGCTCATAGTAATCCTTGATCTCGTTCACTGGTTTGCCTTGTTGGTCGGCACGTGAGAAGGTATCTTCATCCGAGATGATGCACTTCTTCTGCTGCTGCGAGAACTCAACGGATCGACAGAAGGTGTTCAGCGAGTCCAGACATTTCTGCAGACAGAAAGATTCCTGGTGCTCCTGAGTGCTGGTGTGATCGTAAGCGTGGATTTCGAACGTGGAGGTCTTGACAAAAATCAGATTGCCACCGACTTGACCGCAACGGTTGGAACCTGAAAACAAAAGCGGCTTTTGAGTTTAGCAGAAAGTTTTCCGCAATATGTTATACAACTCTTTTACTCCGAGTTAAAAAACTTCAATTTAATCTTTAGTAAATGTTCATTAGTGCAGGTTAACTAACGTGTCAGACAGTTGTTGTCGAAGTAATCAACGGGCTGGTTGGATGAGATGCGCATGTAATTAGGCTTAGTACGACGATCCTCAGTGGACATCTCGCAGAAGAAGGTGTCGTAGTTGTAGTTGGCTGATCGGCACACGAACTGCTCTTCTTTCAGACAAGCCGCCAAACATTCTTCACGTGAAGCAACCTGAAAACAAAGGATAATCAGTATAAATAAAGGATTTAACCAAATTAGTTTACGGATTCGAGACACAAAACTGTAAGCTAAAAAAAATCCGGAAAAAATTCTTGGATCATTAAACAAACCTGGATTGATTTCCTGACGAAGCCTTCAAGCATGGCACTGCGCATACGTTCGAATGAGTATGAGCGGAAAGCACAGGCCTGGTGAGCAGAAACGCCCGGCAGACAGACTTTCTCGTAGTAGAAATTGTTGGCACTGGGGTTGGGCGCCAGGACGGCGCTGCCGGCCGGAGTGGCAGCATTGTCGAAGAAGTAGCAGGTCTCGCGACCATCATAGTTGAACGAGGCACAGGCACGTTGAGCACCGGTGGTTGGCTCAACGTTGTTTTTGCAGTACTGAATACAGATTAGTTATTAGTGGTGCTAGCAAAGATATTCTAATTACATACTCAAGTTCAAATTGGGCACGGGCTCCACACAGACGGTGCTTGCGGAATGAATAGTAATTTTGTAAAAACAAAAAAATTTAAATGGTATAAAGTTTAAGGTATGAGTCACACCAAGTAAAAAACCCACTTACTTGAGCGCAATTTAGATCGTCACCACCCGTTGAGATGACCACAGGGCTGCCCGTTAGTCGTGCTCGGCTTATCCTGATAAATCCGGCTGTTTCGTGATGTTGGCAAGTGTAGACTGAAACGAAAAAATTATGGAATATATAATCATGTAGAAAAACAATGTTTTTTATGAACCTATGAAGCTTTTAGAAAACGCTGGCGCCGTATCATCTTTTTCAAAATTAATCGTTATACATGAAGAGTACTGTACTGTACTATACTGTCAAGCCATAATAACCTCTAAGAACACCATGAAAAAACTACTGTCAAGCCATGATAACTTCTAAGAACACCATTTATCATCTAAAAGTCTCCTGAATATTTCACAAAACTTAAACCCGACAGTCGTTGGTCCCCAAATTACTGCCTAAATTGTCACCACACACCCCTTTTTGCAGCGCACACACACCCGCAACACGATCACAAAGATATGCGGTGGATGCAAGTCGGTGTTGTGGATAAACGTGTGTTGTTGCGTGCGCCGTTTAAGGGCTGGTTATACTCTGGGTCAATGTCATATAGTCAGCAATCACTGCAACCGTGCAATGTGTTGCCGTGCGACTGCTGAGACACACGAGGTGCATCCATGTGTTAACTTGTAACATTTGAGTGCAACAAAGTAATGGCAACAACAAGCAACAACGTAAAAAATTTCACACGCCACGAAAAAATACTCACGTAGTGATGCAATTAAAAAATTAATTTGAGCAGCGAAGTCACTTGAATATCTTATTGAAAAAGAGGCCAAATCTACGCATCAGAATGTAAAGGTCAAAAATCCATTATAGTCCTTATAAATAGTCCCCACTCGTTGAATATACAGCAGTCAACTTCAATGGTTTACAATTAGCGATAACTGAATCATTAAACATCAAAATAGTTTCTAATAGACACTAGTTCAATCCAAGAATGTGGTTCAAGATCGCCAGTCAGCAAAGCAATATGACAGCCATGTACAGTAGGAGTACAGTATTGTCAGCGATAGAATAGAAATCCGTAATTTTTTATGTCTTAACCAAAATGGTCTATGCTCCTCAATCGTATAGTATGTATAGTACACGGATAGTTACGGATAACGACTCATTAAACATATATCTTGTGGCAAGAGATATTGTAACGAAACAAAATGCACAAGTAAAAGATAAAGAAATAAAAACACAGAATAAAAAATTTCCAAACCTGCATCAACGACGGAGTGAGCGAATAGCGCCACCAAAGCGGCGAACACAGCTATCCTGAGCATGATGGACTGTAATCGGGACGAGATTCGTTGAAATTAATGCCGATAAACGGCTGCCGGTCGCAACGAATTAATAGGTGCTGCTCTAATACCGGCTGATTGAGGTTAATGTGAAGCCACGACCGATAACAGATTGCCCTTTCTGGAAACACAATATTAAATTAAATACATTGAGGACTAAATTTGTTATAATTGATTGATGAAAAGAATTTAATGTAAAGACAATTATTAACCGACAATTATTTGTATGGAAGTGAATCATCTTTTACCTGATAAAGGTCAAGTTGTGAGTATTATAAACTATGTTTTAGTTTACTATAAAAACAATTGAACAAAATAGTTTTATACTTATGCAATTGGTCATAAAAAGCATCATTAAAGATGATCATAAAAGTAATCATGAGCAGCATTTTATGGACTTGGAGCTGAAAAACTGAGCGATGCCGTTTTAGAACTAAGCCTGGATGACAGTGGTATCAGCTTGACATTAAAAAGGCTTATGGTAGTAAAAGAAAAAAGTTGAATGAATTGATTTAACATGAGTTTCTTGACAATATCATTCTTCTCAAAAAGGTGAAAAGCGCCTGACACCTAACGGTAGCCAACTAAAGCCCGTTGAGCGATGACACCCAGCAAACAAACAAAACCCAATCAAACAAGAACGAACAATCAACAATCAACCCGACACGCTGATCGCTCACCTAATCGTTGCATAATAAAAATGACTCGTCCTCGTGTGCACACGTGTTTGGCCAAGTCTCTATGACTCGTTGTTCGACAACAACAGCCCAAAGAAAGGGATTATCGCCTCCAACACACAAACACATGCAATTGAGTATACTGGATCTCAACCAACTCACAACCGAGAGTCATCTTAGTACCCGTAAGTCAAAACTTGCAGCAGCAGAGTATTGCGTTATTTGCGTCTGCAGCGGCACGCGACCACGCGATGCACGTTACGTGTTGCGTGCATTGCGTTCTGCGTGTGCGTGCGTAGACGAGCGTGCAAGAAATTGGGACACGCATGTGCATGCTGAGCGGCGTGTAAAGACGCTGTGTGGCGCTCATAGTGAACGGGCAAACGGAATTGTCGAGTCATTACAGGCATTCCAGACTGAAAGTTAAAATATGCCAGACTCGTTTAATTTGCACAATTATCATGTTCTGATTGAATCATGTGCTAAAGGAATTCGCAATTTTTTATGGCACACTAAATGTGGCGAAGAATTGTGATTGCACTCGACCACACCTGTTTCGATCAACTGTTAGAATCATCAGCCAAGAATGCAGATAACGGGACGATAGTTCACATGGAACGGACCCCACCCATGAATGAGAAAGTAACCGCCTTTTCAGAGATTCCGGAAATTCCCCGGCGTGGTGACGTAAATGCAGAAGGATTTATTGAGAGAAAATGGAATATAAATCTTTAGTTTTCAAGCGAGGCTAGTTACAGTGGAAGATGAGTCAGAGAACAACAAAATATGCGACAATGCTTATTGAAGATTAAAAAATGAAAATAACATAACAACAAACACAACAAGAATAACAATAAACTTGTTGAACTTTTTGACAGACAGAAGAGAAACGAATTCAAATGTGATTTGAACCATAAATGTTAAAACCCGCTGTCATAGACGTTTAACACAAATCACAAGTCAACCCTCTCAATGCTGTTGCAACCCCTCACCTCTGACAAACAAAAACAACAACAACAACAACCAAGAATCTAATGGTTGCGTTGTGTCGAATGCAATGAAATCCGTTTTCAACTCGTTCACACGTCTGGAGTACACGTCCATGAGAGATAGGGAGGGGTTTCCCAAGTGTTCAACGTTTGACTCGGTGATTCTGACGGCACGGAATTAGACAGATTTGTGGTAAGTGTTATGTGACACGTGAATGTCGGTCATGAATAACAGCGGATGAAACTTGTAGCGGTCGAGAGGTTGTAGACATTTGTGGAGCCACTGATCAGGGGAAATTTTGGTCACACTAAAGACAGACCCAACTCGTTCACATGATAGACAACTTCATCGTCGTCAAATTACCCATCCGCCTATCATTGAAAAATGGTCGGTGATTCCGGATAATTTGGAGGAGGTTGAAGTGGAACGGACGAATGGATCTGACGGCGAAACGACAGAGTCGATGGAGGGTCAAGCGACATTGGGTCATTAAGACCGTGGAATGTATCTGATTCGGTATTGCAAACGTGCAGGAAACGGTGACGAGGCAAACTCGTCGATTTATTTATTTCTATTTAAAGTGGAATTGTCTACTACCAGGCCCAATTACAGGTAAAGAGAACACGTAGTATCTAACGACAAAGATTGAAAACGCTTTAGGAATGGAAAATCAGTGCTGATGAAAAAGTATGTTGGCTAAAGTTATCTTACTCTTATAGGCATATCAAAAAATATTTTTATGAATCATCATATTGAATCTGTTGTGCCAAGGGAAAGGTTTACAAACCAGATAATCTCTCATGATAGTAAACATGACGTTTCGAAAAAAGTTTACCTACTCAGACGGAATAATTATAAAAAAAATACTCAACTGAATAAAAAATGCGCATTCATGCAAATTAGAAAGGAAAAGATGATCCGTGAACAGTTACAAACATGCCTTCAGGCACCTTCAAAGATCAATAAGGCCAAGCGAGGATGCACCATAGGGCCACGTTAAACGCCTGTAGATCACATCAGCTAAAAGTGCGATAAGGTGTAATTTTTATTGGGGGTGGTTAGTCGGGGCCCGCCGGTTTGTAATAGCCTACCCGAATACAGTCAAATCAGACCGAAGATGATCAGTGCGCAGTGCGGGGCAGAGTGCACCATTTACAGTGCTGTTATGCGTGTACAGTGCGGCGATATACAGGCGTGCGTACGGAGAGGCGTACGGGGGTCACTAACCTTGAGCCACGTCGTCGTCGTGTGTCACCTGAACCAAAACCAACTGATCCGACTGACTGTCGTACAGTCTCGCAAGCGCGCGACTGACTGACTGACTGACGTTACATGAGTAGCTGGTGACTGACTGACTGTATAAGTGGGGTAGAATGAGAGAGAGATGCGATGATAAGCGATGAATGGAGGGGTGTCGGCAAGTAGTGATGGATATACCCGACTCCGACTTTGGGGTGCAACCTTGATACACTTGTGGCAGCGTGCTACTCTGCCACGACCACTACTCGGTGCTGAGATAGTACCCGTTTACGGATCATTGGGTATGGCCATCGAGCTAGTGGCACTGGCGGACGAGCTAATGATTAACAGGAGTGGCGATTTTTCAACACGACGGGGAGTTCGAAGTTTTGAAGCCAATGAAATGTAATGAACTTCAGAAAGGAGGAAAGTAAACTTTTACAAGACTCTACTTCTGATTCGCTTATGGCTGTTGATACGGGGTTGATTTAGGACTTAGAAAAATTGATTCAGGAAAACTGAAAGTTATGGAGGTGATCGTGCGATCGGCGAATAGATGCACCACCGTAGGCGTGGTTTGAATTACAAATGTGGAGCATGACTTTAGACGAAAAAATAACATCCCATTCATATTTGATCTGATTGGAGATTTTATGCCTGATTTTTGCGAGTTTCTCGTGCTTCCTGTGAAAATAGTTACTTAAACTAGGTTATGAGTAAAACGGAACCATAATAAATCGGAGAAACAAATGATTTCAACTATTGAGATTATGTGCGCCTCGTGTCAACCGCCGATAGGATGATAATGAGATCACAGCGACTGACTGACTGATTGGCTGGCTACATGACTGACTGACTGACTGGCTGACTGGCTGACTGACTGACTGACTGGCTGACAGGCTAACTGACTGACGGTTGTAGATTATTGATGTTTCATGCAAATCATACATATAAATATGGTGCGCTGATTTTGACTGATACAACATATACAGTATAAGTCGAAAAGGCGGAGTCATACTATATAGAAGAAAAATGTACTACGTGTTGTGATACTGAAAAGAAACGGTTCTAGTGAACAATTTGTTCTTTGTTTGCCGGGAGTAGAGAAATTTGTTTTTTATTTGTAAATTACTCATGGTGTTTATTTTTTTGAAATTTTTTTCCATTGAGTGCTTATCGGTGACACATTGTCACATAAAACACAGTTGAAACCAATTGATTGCCCGTAAGACATTCAAATGTTCTATTCTATGATTCCCCTTTTTATTCATCCAACTTTTCTAAACCATATAATGGATTTTTATAAAACCGATTTATGTTTATTTTAGATTTATGAATCCGACAATCAATTGTTTAAATGTTTTGTAATACTTTATTTGTATTGCATTACAGCCGCAACATTGACGATCAAACGAATGAGAATACATCAAATGCTATGTGAACATAAAACTGGGTAAACGTAATGCGAATATATTGTGATAATAAATCAGAAAAATAAAATAATATTTTGATCGACACAGTGCACAGTGAAAGTATATGTGAAATAGACAACATATAAAGCAACCATTCATATAATAATTAGATGCACGTGGTATAATCTAACACTGCAGATATCACTCTGACAATGTTCTCTAAATTCTAATTACTGCACATAAAGTAAGGTAAAATGACAATTTGACAATAATCTTTCATTCACAAATTTGAGATAATATTCGTCGTTCTGTGTAAACTAGTTCATCAGTGTAAACAATTGATTACAATTACAATAAGAATGAATTGTGCGAGTGCGAAAGACCAAGACTAGAATGGTACGAGTGCAAAGAAGAACTGGCGGTGATTCAACGGGTTATCACCAAACTTTAATTACACAAAACACGTATTTTTATCCCATTGAATCCCGCTCGTTTTCTCTGAGTGGTGGAGATAAAAAATAAGTAATATTAGGCAAATTTATATTGACGCTTTTGGGTTGAGAATCGATTAGAATCAAGGAAGAATCAAATCATAATGAGTAATCAATACGAATGAATTGAATGTGAATGAATCGTAGTGTAGTTGTTGCCGAATCACAAGTTCGTGGCATAAATGGAGTTTCTGTCTTGATCGTTTGTTTTGAAGATAAAATTTTTCACTTTTATTTTAGTCAAAAACGGACACGACAGAGAAAAAAACAAGGTTAAATAGTAGCAGCACCGGATGGAACTCAGTATGCACATGATCATAAAATAACAGTTTTGACAAATTTCTGATGTGTGTTCAATTTCATAAAATCCAAGTAATAAAATCAGAATTTATCAAAAGAACTAAAAATACGTTGTGCAGTAAAAATAGTGTCCGGAAGACAAGGTAATGTTTCAATGTACACGATTGGAAGCGCGTGTGATTTTGTTGTGTTTTGGAAGAACAACGAGTTTATATACATTTTGCACCATTTTTTTGGTTGTTGTAAAACTATACTCATTCTATGCTATACCTACAGACAGGCTCACATAAGTTTCTAGATGTGCAAGAGAAGTGTTACAACAACCTCTATATGATACACAAAGGTGAATAAAGAGGCAAAAAGTGTGGTTCCATAAAACAATTGAACCAATAATCCTGAACAACCATCATAACGAAATAAGTCAATGTCAATGAAAATTACAAATTGAAAACATACAAAATTCGAATTGTTTGGAAGCACACAGAATCGGTGGAAGAACATGAAATTCGATGTAACTCGAATACGAAAACTGTTTGAAGGTAGATTACGGTAGTACTCGAACTCGGATTATGTGGTTTGGAAGAGCAGATAATAATTAAAAATAAAATGTAAAATATGAGAAGCACTTTCTAAATTCTACATAACAAAAACATTGTTTTAAAACAAAAACGCAAATAATCAAAGGAATGCGTGTAGGTACATAATTCTATACACTGCTGGCAAGCAACACGGCAGTCAAGTCATTTACGCTAAATAAATGGCGTAAAAATTACAAGGAAAAGGTAGGAAATTCTTAATTTCTAGGAAGACAAATATTATGCAAATGGAAGAGTGGCGCAAAATTATGCACACAATTTTGTTCACAAAAATGGCTCGCATAGAGTGAAATATACAAAACAATGTTATCATAAATAGTAGTAACATAATGTAAATGTGTGGTACATTTTGTTTGATCACAATCTCATTTCATTTTGGGGTGTAGGTGAGTGGCAAAAAACAATAACTGACTAAATTATGATGAAATTCAAGCAAAATTATTCAAGAAAAAGTAAACAACAAGTTGGCAACAGATGAAATTGGCAAATTGAATGGTCACAAATCTCGGCAACAAATGTGAAATTTTTATTTACAAGTTAAGTAGTTCACGCTCTCAGGTAGATAAATTTTGGGAGGAGTTCAATCAATGCAAAATCAGATAAATAAATTTGCACACAACAAATGACTAGATTTATACAGCCAAGTTAGATAAATACAATCAGTTTAGTTGATCGATTTGTTTGGCGTTCAGTACGCTCATAACGAAATCCTTAAAATCGCAACTTTCTGATTCTTGGAAAAAGTTGCAGAACAAAAACCAAATCAATTGAACTATTGGCTTGACTATTTCAATCAAGAATTTACTGACATTTCGTTTCCATTGGCAATGACTCGACGAGTGCCGTAGGTGCTGTGGACTCGGCTGGTGTCGATGGTGCCGACCCGATGGTATCATCTTGGATCTCCGACTCGGCCGCCTTGCAGTTCTTGTAGCGATGGTTGATGTGTTGCGAGTACGAACCACTATGACTGAATCGTTTGTGGCACTTTTTACATTCGTACGGTTTCTCGCCGGAATGCAGGCGTTTATGTTCGGTGAGGTGATGTTTATGCTTGAAGGCCTTCTCGCACAGGTGGCACTTGAACGGACGCTGACCTGTAATTGAGGGAGTGAGTGAGTGAGTGAGTGAGTGAGTGAGTGAGTGAGTGAGTGAGTGAGTGAGTGAGTGAGTGAGTGAGTGAGTGAGT
Organism: Daptonema setosum; assembly: GCA_964036265.1. NCBI lineage: Eukaryota > Metazoa > Nematoda > Chromadorea > Monhysterida > Xyalidae > Daptonema > Daptonema setosum. Next base: position 21,414,038 of record OZ038444.1, read on the forward strand.
GAGTGAGTGAGTGAGTGAGTGAGTGAGTGAGTGAGTGAGTGAGTGAGTGAGTGAGTGAGTGAGTGAGTGAGTGAGTGAGTGAGTGAGTGAGTGAGTGAGTGAGTGAGTGAGTGAGTGAGTGAGTGAGTGAGTGAGTGAGTGAGTGAGTGAGTGAGTGAGTGAGTGAGTGAGTGAGTGAGTGAGTGAGTGAGTGAGTGAGTGAGTGAGTCAGTGAGTCAGTGAGTCAGTGAGTCAGTGAGTCTGTGAGTTAGTGAGTCAGTGAGTGAGTCAGTGAGTCAGTGAGTCAGTGAGTCAGTGAGTCAGTCAGACAGTCAGTCAGTCAGTCAAGAAGCTTCCAACGAACCAGAATGCTCATATTTGTGCCTGGCCAACGATGAAAGTTTGGCAAATATCTTGTCACACTGATCACAGCTGAAGATGCCATCTTCATCCGATCCAGCCGTGTTCGAACTCAGTGGTCGGATGGCATTCATGGCCAGAGTCGCCGAGTTGTTCGATTTGGAGATACTGGAACTTCGTTGACGTGGGTCGGACGTACTGGATGTTGTATCGTCGTCGTCATGATTGACCTGAAAGGAGTGAGTGTGTGAGTGAGTGAGTGAGTGATGTAGTGAGTGAGTGAGTGAGTGAGTGAGTGAGTGAGTGAGTGAGTGAGTGAGTGAGTGAGTGAGTGAGTGAGTGAGTGAGTGAGTGAGTGAGTGAGTGAGTGAGTGAGTGAGAGAGTGAGTGAGTGAGTGAGTGAGTGAGTGAGTGAGTGAGTGAGTGAGTGAGTGAGTGAGTGAGTGAGTGAGTGAGTGAGTGAGTGAGTGAGTGAGTGAGTGAGTGAGTGAGTGAGTGAGTGAGTGAGTGAGTGAGTGAGTGAGTGAGTGAGTGGATCGTTCAGTGAATCTGCCACTGACCTCCAAGGCACGCTGAAGTTGTTCCAGGTCATTGCCAAGCATACTGTAGCCAGTAAACTGCAGCAGTCTATCGGCCTGCCAGTCATTCAGTTCCACCGATCGGTTATCGTCATCGGCGTCTGCCACGGCACCCATCGATGGAGACGGTGATGATCGTTTCGGTGAATCGGTCACCAACGAACTCTTCTTTGGTGAGGTTACGGTAGGTGCCGTGGAGAGCAGCGATTTGGGATGTTGACCATTCTGGAGGACATCTCGTAGGGCCTGCACGTATGAAAAGGTTATGGGTCAGTTATTTTTGTTTTACTCACTCAGTCACTTACTTACTCACTCAAGCACTCACTCACTCATCCACTCACTCACTCACCCACTCACTCACTCACTCACACATTTGCTCACCTGACTCACAAATGCGCCGCCCCGTTGTACAAAGTTTAGCATATCGTCGGCATTGCCCCATAATGGCTCACTTCGACTGCTAGCAGTTCGGGCTGGTTGATTCAGAGAGGGATCCGACTTGGCACTGTCTGAAACAAGTAAATGCATGTTTGGTGACTGACCGACTAATCGAGAGACTGACTGACTAAATGTGGAAACTAATAATTTACAGATCGTGACTACTAACTTGAACTGGCTGGCCTTTGGGGCTGTCCTTGCCGTTTTCCTTGACACTCAGGTCCAGTGGCTGATCCGAGGTGGGTGCCGCTACCGATGAAGCAGGTGATCGACCAGCCGAGGCGCTGCCACTGTGCTCCGTACATGTGTCCTGTAGTGAGTTAGTGAGTGAATGAGTGAGTGAGTGATGAGTGAGTGAGTGAGTGAGTGAGTGAGTGAGTGAGTGAGTCAATGAGTGAGTGAGTGAGTGAGTGAGTGAGTGAGTGAGTGAGTGAGTGAGTGAGTGAGTGAGTGAGTGAGTGAGTGAGTGAGTGAGTGAGTGAGTGAGTGAGTGAGTGAGTGAGTGAGTGAGTGAGTGAGTGAGTGAGTGAGTGAGTGAGTGAGTGAGTGAGTGAGTGAGTGAGTGAGTGAGTGAGTGAGTGAGTGAGTGAGTGAGTGAGTGAGTGAGTGAGTGAGTGAGTGAGTGAGTGAGTGAGTGAGAGAGTGAGTGAGTCAGTCAATGAGTGAGTGAGTGAGTAAGTGAGTCAGTGAGTGAGTCAACGAGTGAATGTCTACCTGCAAGCTGGTGATGCTGTCGCGCTTAGCCTGCGATTGCTGCTGAGCGATGGCACTAAGCATTTGCTGATGTTGAGCCAAAATACTGGCGCCGTTCAAAGGCCAACCAAATGGAGGGGTGAAGAGAGTTTGCGGTTCGGCACCGGGAGAAGACGATGACGCATTGTTGTTGCCTGAAGTGAGTGAGTGAGTGAGTGAGTGAGTGAGTGAGTGAGTGAGTGAGTGAGTGAGTGAATCAGTGAGTCAGTGAGTAAGTCAGTCAGTGAGTGAGTGTCTGACTGACCATTGCATGACCACGGACTCCTTGACTGCAGTCTGTTACTACGCCGTTCCTTAGCCCTGGTGTTCTGGAACCAGACTTGCACCACCCGCTTGCCGACGTCAATTTGATCTGCCAGAGCAGCCAACTCGTACTTCGATGGGAACGGATTGCGACGGAATTGTGTTTGCAGTACTTGCACCTGAAAGCAATTGCTTAGTAAGTAAATCAGTCAGTAACTCACTCAATCTCTCACTCACTCACTCACTCACTCACTTACTCACTCACTCACTCACTCACCTGCTGATCGGTAAGGAAGGATCGTGATCGTAGAGGTCGGAAGTCTCCGCCGCTCAGATTGGAGTCTTCGTTGTTCTGATTGGCAAGATCGGCCGCACTTTCGTGGTCCATGGCCTCTTGGTCCTGATTGGTCGACTGGTTGGGTGACTCGTCAGTGATTGGCTGCTTCTTTTCTTCAAGCACTTCCTGTTTCACCGACTTTTCACTCTTCACGGTGACATTCTGTGTGACATTGTCTTCGCTCTTGGTGTTGTTGTTATTGTTAATGTTGTTGTTGTTAAAGTAGTTGTTCAACAGTGCGTTCATCTGTTGTTGTTTCATCGCCTGTTGTGCCATCATGGTACGATAGTTGTTCATGAACGGGTTGTTCCCTTGTTGGGGGAAAAGTCCGTTACCCTGACCACCGTTCTGTGCCGCATCACTGGCTGCACCCGCGGCCGCCGCCAACGCAGCCAGTGCGGCTGGTGCGAGCAGTGGGCCGCCAAACGTACCATTGGTATTGCCAGAAGCGGCCGACTGTAATTGTTGCACGAGATTCCTGTATGACGTCATCATATCAAATGGAGTCGTCATCTGAGGTGTCGGCGTTGGTGTGCCATTATTCATCGAAGTCGCTGGACTGGGCGTCGAACCGGTGGCCTGCGTGATCGGCTCCGTCGAAATCGAGCCCCTCGAACCACTGAGCTTCCGGGACGACGGTGGCGGTGGTGTGGATGTGACACTAATACTGTTGGCATCGACCAGTCCCAGATTGATCATGCACTTGCGATTGCTCTGATGTGACGAGTAGCTGCCGGAGTGACTGAACTGCTTCAGACAGTGTTTGCACTGGAACGGTTTCTCGCCGGTGTGGATGCGAATGTGCTCCTTGAGATGGTGCTTGAACTTGAATCGTTTGCCGCATACCGTACACTCGAACTTCCTCAACGCATCGTCGGAGGTGGTCATCAGCTGACTGGATGGTGTCAACGATTGCGGGTTCATTGACGTCGGAGTCGGACTGTCCGATAGTGTGGACTTGAGTGGAGTGCTGTTGGTGGACGGCGTGTTGGAGCTGGAGTTGTTTGTGGACGCTTTGGACGGGGTCAGCATTGGAAGACAGTCCAGTTGAAGCATGTTGGAAGGTGAATATGGTTATTATGAATCAATATTGATGGAAGCACGTGATTGTTGGAAGACGACGATGAGTGAGTTTGTGGATACCGTCGTTAGCTCATGATTTAATATGGTGAGCTGCAATGGAAAAAATCAAAATTTAGATTGACTAATGGATGAGTTTTTTTCGAATGAAACTGCCAGAATTTGACAGATCGAAATTTTCAGATGAAAAGATGATATGATGAAGACAATCATGTATAACTAGAGCTCGTAGATAAATAAAATTTAGTAAGTAAAATTTAGTAAAACAGTGAGTAATGTATAAAGGTAAACTGTAAAAGTAATGAATTTCTCCACAAAACCATCTGAATGATGAGATTCTGTGCCTTCGGTCCACACTAATTAATGCCATCTTGATTAGCTCCACCCACTCCACCTAAAGATGCCAGTCATCAACACCCCTCAATGAAGACCTGTTAGCCTAAACATCTAATTAACACCCTGCGTCACCCCCCCCCCCCCCTCCCGTCCTCTCCTCAATCCACTTAACCAGGTTCAACCCCCCCCCCCTCCCGTAAGGCCACAGGTTTCACCCACTGGCGGACAAGCCAAACCTCCCGAAGGGAGAGGAATTTCTTTCAAAGCGAGAGAATCAGCAGTTATCGGCCATATTTCACCTATGTACACCTTGAGGAACGAACTTTAAAAGAGGGGAACTCAACTTTTCCGTACTTATCTCGTCCGCTAGTGGGACATATGTAGGTTCCTATATACCATGTCTGTTACCTTACCACACCCCTTCACTTACAGCAGTTGTCACCATAATCCTACTCATCGATTCCACTGAATCAACATCAACAGACGTCTTCATTTAGTATAAATTACCCCCAGTTGACGATAGCAGGAGTGAAGCACCAGCAGGTTTATACAATATGTTCTTGTTTATACTTCTGTTACGGGTGTTGCGGTTGGCGCCAGGAGGGGAGCTAGATTTCTGGTTTGCGCGCGAAACACGCAACCACTGAAACCATCCGGAAAGTCAAGGATGGTATTTTCATACATACACGTGTAGGGGATTAACGTTATACGAATTGGGCGACCGGGGAATTACCCCCTCTTTGGTTGTTTAAAAAGGAAGTTTTCTCGTAAGGTAAAGTAAGATGACCTATAGTCAGTCGTGTCCCCCATCTTGAGGAAAATGTTCTCCGTTTAAATGATTCTGGTGGTCGACGGTTGTGTGTAAGTAAGGGATTAACGTACGACATGGGCAGAGTGTGCCACCGATAGTGGTATATATTATTGCAAGTGAAGGAGTCAGTCCGGTCAGGAACATGTATGTGTGTCGTGGAATTATGATGGCAATGGTATACTTGCATACTAGCAAGTACTTGTCGGATGTTTATTTTACCAGCGACACACACCATCTGATTCCACGTACTCACGGCACGACACGGCTGTTGAGCGTACGTAATTACGGTTACGGTAGGTGAAGTATCTTAGTAATGTGCTACCTGGGAAGTAATCAATTGAATGATGGAGTACTTCAGCAACTTGATATCGGTAGGGTTTACCATGAATCTCTGTCAACTCTTCCCAAGGATCAAATAAAATTACTTGAAGAAAATTGCTTGCTGATACTCTTCCTCCACGTGCCGCATCAACTACTTATGCCCAAGGAAATCTAAACATATGAAAGCTGATGGCCCCGGTCACCCGAATCTGACCACCAAATACTATTACCAAAGGGTGCCACCTTACATATCCCTCAACCAACAACATTACGTAAGTTTACTTTGAGGTACCCACACGTGAGCCGTCCCCCCCCCCTCCCCACTGGTAAATGGAACCAGCCCCAACAGGGGGGCACACAGATGTGCCATTCCAGTACAGCCACCTGTCAGGTACAGGGCTACCAATAATAGTCGAAGTTTGGCGTAAAAGACCACAAGTTTTTCAAAAGTATGTATTCAGGTTTGAGTGTAGGGTCTTCTGTTCACAAATGATTGAAATTATGATATATGGGCACAAAATGTAAGTTTCTATAGGTGAAGTGATTCGAAAGGTGACATAATCGGTCACCCTGCACAGGCATAATATTGTGTAAAGCGAGTCAGGCAACATCTCCGATGCACGTGTTGTTGTCACCTATACATTGGGCAGAGGTGCCGTGGCATACCTTGAAGCTTACGTTTTCCGTTTTGGCAGACATACATTTGTGAGATGCTGCACCTCGACCGTTCGACCAGAGCACCGTTCCTCATTTACTGCTAAACTTGAAAACACTTTTAACCAAAAAAACTCAATAAAAAAGATAAATCAATGAATTGTGATCTCTATCTTGTGAAGTATTTGATCACTGCTCAAATTTAGCGAGCTGATGATGGGTGTGTTATGTCAACAAGTGTGAGTGGAATATGGCAGACGGGACATGTCAAGGTGTAATACATACCAACTCGGTAATACATACCTGACACCTCACGGCACCTGACACGAAACACACATACTACCGTAGCCCGGAGGTACATGAGATAACACATTCACTAGACAATAGTGACATCTACAGTTAAGCAGTTATTGAATGATATGTGTTACATTGTTTTCGAAGCCAGAGACAAGTATTCAAAAACTCCTACACCACGAAAAGTTCAGCTTACATGAAGCTTATGAAGTCAAAGATCTTAGATTGGTTCATTTATCATTATGACTCATCAAATCTGGCACCTAATCAAATCAAATGCAAGGCACAAACGAACGTGGATCGTAAAAGGTCAGTCAATGGATGGTGTACATGGCAAGGTGGATCGGAATACGACACAACCTGACCGAGTCTACCACGGACTACGGCATCTAGCCTATTGGACGTCAATAATAAATCATCGCCCCAATATGGAATGTGTGCAACCTGAGAGCGATGGTATAGACACCGGTGGGAACCGAGGCATTATGATCTATAGCTTGTGCCACCATACACAACACCTTTGCCATTTACTGGTTGTGCCAGATGCCACGATTAGGGGAGACTAAACATTGAAATACTTTGGTGGAAACATTGGTATACTATAATAATACTTTATTTTATAAAAATACTGAAAAATTGTTTTATGTCAGGTACTGGATTAAAAATGCAGCGGACAAAACTGGATGTTGAAGTTATGTACATATGTATCTCTGATGGTAAGGTGGGATAACTGTCAGCGGATTTGATGTAAACGTGAGTTGGATGCTGGCATACTCCATCACGAAAATTGTGCAGTGATATTTTTACTTTATGTGACATAGGATATAGTAATTGTCTGGTTTATAGAAAAGAATTTATGTGGAATCAGTGATAAAATACTATAGATGTGATTCAGAACTGTGAAATGTATCCGGTGCAAAGTCACCAGATGCGATAGAAAAACAACAACAACAACAACAACAACAACAACAACAACAACAACAACAACAACAACAACAACAACAACAACAACAACAACAACAACAACAACAATGGCAACAGTAAAGCGGTGAACATAAGTGGTATTCGTGAATCATCCAATGATTCCACAATCGTAGTAAGTCAGTCAGTCAGTCAGTCAGTCAGTCGGTCAGTAACGGGGAAAGACCGAATCAACAGATAAGCGACTGTACGTGTAATGATGTGACTGACTGGCACCAAAGGTGTACCTACCAGGATTTGACTGACTGACTGACTGAATGGCAGATATACAGTCACTGATAGCGCTGTATGTATGGATGTCTATGCCTACATACATTCACAACGGTGTAACACAGATGTGGGATGCCGAATGTTGTACAACATCGCATCAGATACACCCGAGCACGATTCGGTCAGATTCCACCTATATAAATGAGCAATGAAATCAAGCCAATGTACGGGAATCAAGAGTTGAATCATCTATGTTTACTGTACGATGGTCATGGTTAACTACAGTACACCTACATACATACATACATACGTATCATAACAATGTCGAAATGAGCAGTGAGTTGCCATCCTGATCGTAATGCCAACTGACTCAATAAGTATGGTACATATGCCATGGCACAACACACGTAAGCCCCGTACTGACCTGAGCTCTGGAACCGTACGTGTGCCGTACGTGTACGGTGGCATAGCTTGGACGCTTATTGCTTTCGCCGCGAGGTACGGCCGCATACATCCGACTATACAGACGTGCATTCGCCGACAAGCGAATCTTCAAAACGAAGATAAAGTTTTCCTAAAGCTTGCGTACAAATACGCAAATACTTTTAAATTATGAACGTTTTTTGTCAAAGATAGAGTAATTGCACTGTTGCTTCCCCTTCATGGAGACTAGTAAAGGCATGTGTGCCACGGTGGCGTATACGTCTGGCCTATATACCGTAGTGGCAAGGTAATCAAGCCACAGGTTGTACTGGCTTATTGTACAGGCACGTTGTGTTGTGCCCTCATTGCTCTGTTATGTAGGTGGCACATGAGGTGATCATGTCTGTTGTTGTGAGATGGTACGTGATCAGGAAGTTGAGATAACTTTTTTGTTAATTAGATCAGTTATTGACAGATTAGATAGTTTGCCAAGCTATAGAGAATCAAAGCTAATGACGTGTCCATGAAACACACTTTAAGTAAACTTAATGTGTACTTTAAATCATGGAACTAACCTAATTAGCAAACTGAGCCAAACATCAGGATAGTTTATACAGGATTTCAAGATGACCTGAAAGCTGGCAGAAACTGACGAACCAAAAAAGCTGATCTAAAAATCTGGCAGAAACGCACGCGCTGAATCGGATAAATCTACCGCCTGATTCGGGACAGATAACCGGTACGCACAATTACCGCGAATCTGGCTGAATTCTGAATGATGAATCACCCGAGTCATTCTGGTTGAATCATCAGGTTTCTGATGGTAAACGTGGCTTGGGCCTGAGTTATCAGTGCCATACCATCTACCTCATACCATCATTCATCCACATCCACCCACGTTGAATACCACCCACTAGCGGACGAGATGGGTTGGGGAAAGTGAGATTCCCCCTCTTTGGTAAATTCAAAAAGTAGTGTTTGTTCCTTAATGTGTGGGTAGAATAGTCTAATTTTGGCCGATTCCCCCTCTTTGGCAAGATTCCCCTTCTCTTGGAGGTATGGTGTCCGCCAATAAGATGATGTAACGCGCGCGAAAACCCAGGTTGCTTCTTTGCGCTTTTATGTGGTTTTGCTCATTTTAGCGCGAAACGAAACCTGTCAGATGTTTTTTTCCAGATACCAGCGGGTGTCATATGCCAATGGGTGCCTATAATGGCATCTGATATTCGAGGGTACTCACCGAAGTGTGTACCTTTAAAGAACAAGGTCTACGAGGCATCCCACACCAGGGTTTGTACGTACGTACATACGTTTAGACGTTGCAGGGTGACACTATCAGTGCTTGCCATCGACCAGCAGGCTTTCGGTTTCTGGTCAGGATGGTTCCACAGGGGTGGCATACGAGACACCTCTGCTCTACGGCACGGCACCTGACATTGCGGAAGGTTACCGGGTTTCACTGGAACTGGACGGTGTTAAAAAAATCCAAACTCATGATCGTAAAATACAGGAAGATGAAAACATTAAGTATGAAAATGTATATTTTGATTACAAACTCAAGATTATGGAATGGATAAAACTAAGAAACGAAGTACAAAAGCAAACGACTACTATGTACCTGCAGCTCAATTTACCTGACCTACCGTAACCCAGGTATGTTAGCGTTGCGCGAGACTGAATCCATGCCTGGTAGCCTTCCAAGCTTATATACGATCGTATGGGGCTATATGAGTGCAGGTAAATCTCTATTGTTCTCACTAAACGATCGTGACAGATTACCCAATGCTGAATGAGGGGTTAATAGGCGTACCCCCTCATTCTATAGAATGACCAACAACCATGGTAAATACCTATTCAATAACCTATTGAACACCTTAGTGACATTCAGTAGTAAATCCTCGAATCAAAACGCCACCCCCTCCCCCTCACCTAGCACCCAATCTGTCAGCAAATCTCGCGTCCATGAGCCACAACCATCTTAAGGGGGTCTGGTTCAGTCACATCTGTTCATGTTTGCATGATGCTTCTGTGGTGTCTTCTATAGCACCCAAATGAGCCACAAGGTCTAAACCAGGGGTTGTGGGGTCCAGGTCTTAGAGAGGGGGGCTGGCATAGGGGCAGCCTGATGAGCAGTGAGCCAAGACGTGAGGCAGTAATCAACGTAAACAATAATCACTCTTCATCAAGGTTGGTGTAGTCAGGGGTCAGGCCCCAATACCCCCCTATATCACCTTGTTCAGGGTGTATCCCCAAGTGCAAGCTGTCAGGTCAACTAGACCCCGAGACCCCACTGTATACAGCTGCTAATCGAGCCTGATTATCATTAACATAAAGTACGCTGCTGACGTTGACTGCCATCTGTCATTTATATTTGTGCAATAGGTGAAACGTGAACGGTACGGTTGGTGCAGTAATGTTACATGTGATGATGATGGTGTGATGATTGTCATAATCATGGTGTATTGAAATGGGATGAACCAACGGGTTAATTGGTGCACAGGAAAAATGTTACGTTTGCGCGAATACATGCAATGCCAATATGTAATTGTGCAATGAATGTAAGCTAATGAGCACAAGAGACTCTGAGCTGAGGTCACTTAACGCATCTGGAAGAATACATGACCATGGAGAGATGATGATTAGCGTACAGACACGTGGTGAGGTTATGCAAACATAGCAGATTGCCACATCATGATGTAACCATTTGGAGTGGCTGATAGAAATATAATATTATTGACTATTCGGATAATATAATATTGGCATTGAGCGAAATCCATGCATCTTTCAACAACAGCTGTTTGGTTGCATAGTAAATAATTATGTGACAATGTTTACTGGAAGATTAGGTAGATGTAGATGATGTTCAGATTATGGTAGGTGTTGATGACCGATAGTGAGTGAGTGAGTGAGTGAGTGAGTGAGTGAGTGAGTGAGTGAGTGAGTGAGTGAGTGAGTGAGTGAGTGAGTGAGTGAGTGAGTGAGTGAGTGAGTGAGTGAGTGATCTAGTAATGCGCTATTTAAATAACTGATTGTGAATAAAAGAGCTGTATTGTGAGAAACAATGAATACGGACAGACAATGACAAACAATGAGAAACTGACCCGACTGTCACCTACCCATCATTTATATACCCCGAACCCAAACAGGGTACCCTTCTCAATGGCACATGGTTCATTGTACCGGCGGTACCTTTGACCCGTTAAAAGGGGCGCCGGTACACTTAACCCGTTAGACGCCAAACATCAGTACCCTTAAAGACCATTATTAGCTCTAACAGGATCATGACAGCTCGTAATAAACGGATTGACTAAAAGGTAATAAAGCCTTGTTGGCTAGGGGTCACATGGAGTACCAAGGGCAAACACGCTAGCTTTCCGGGGTACGAAGAGCGGGTTACAGAAATGAAGAAGATGGGAAATTGAAAAATTCCGGCAGGTTGTTCCAGTAAACATAAACTTACCCTAACGTGACAATTTTTACCTTACAATTTAACCTTTTTTTCCCATTTACTACGTTCACTCACCCACCAAGGGTACACATCCCATTATCATATGCCATTACAATGTCTTCCGTGTTACGTTCAACGTGGCGGCGGACGAGAAACACGAGTTCAACGACTCAACTTCCACAATTTCAGAAACTTGGTACTCACTTTTGACATAAACTCAAAGGGTTTCAAATGAAACTTTCACATGCATTTCAAAGAAAAAGTCTCCCAATATGTGCCCCTATCCTATTCTCACCCGCCCCTGACTTGGGTTTTGTTGGGTGGTCGGCGGTATATGGGGCCGGAAACAGTCGGGACAATTATGCAATCGCGGGTATATAAATGAGCATAAACCAATATAAATAAGAGAGTCATGGATGAATGACGAATGCTGTGGGATGCTCGTTTATTACCTCACCAACCTTTGGTACACCGACATGCCAGCTTAGTCGACCGGTTAAGTGGATCATAATGAAACTGGCTTTGATGGTACAGGTTTGAGACAGCCGACATTGTCATATTTTATGATGTTTACGTTCAAAAAAGGGGGGATGGTGGTTCCATGAAACCATCAAAATCGTCATCGAAAAAAAGTATTGAAAACTCATGAAAATTTTGATCGGAATTGAGAACTGCCATAATAAACGAGTCAATAATAAAATCGTGATGGTCGAGGAAATACATGATTTATGAGAGAAATCAAACAGACATCAATGATTCATGCCTTTCACCACTTTCAAAAAACTTCTACAACCATCCAGTTCCAATAATAAACTCACAAACTGTCCTCAAACCAGCAGAAATCTCAGGGCACCTATTAGAATAGTGTGGCACACTCGGCTACCGTAACCTGTACCTGGCAGGTACACGTGCCCATAGCGCACAGGTATGCCAGCCGGCCAATCAGCGTTGAGGGGGTGGGGTCTGTGATTGGCCAGGTGTGGCAGGGGTGGGCTCTCTGGTCATTGGCTAGGGGCTACCTGATTCGTATGAGGGTGTTTGGGTTATGGTACCTGACGTCCGAGGATATACCTTCACACATTAGAGGTTGGTTTTTTTGATTTTTTTTATCGAGAAAAGGTGAATCAGAAGTTACACATGCTAATGCTGAAGTGAATGTAATTTGAAAGTTGGGAGAAATATGATGAGCTGTAGAAACGCTATTTTTAGGCGTTTTTAGGTGTAAAAAGGCTATTTTTAAGATAAGTTAGAAGTTGATGAACACATGGAAAACCATAAGAACTATTCAACTATGTAAGGTGCTTATTTCAGATTATTCAAGTTCTAGGAAATAAGTGGTTCAACTTAAAAATGGTTGGCAACAAAAATACTCTCTGTTTGATTACATTCCGTTCTCAAACATCATAACTTTTTCTGAATGAAAAAAAAACGTAAAACGTCTTTAAGGAATGGCGTAACAGATAAAGGTAACTATAAGTCTCTCCGAATAAAAACGAAAAATCAGGTCAATGTATCTCAGGTCATCCATGACTTGTTGTCGGCTGCTCCCTAATGGGTCTATAATAGGTCTACACACAAACGTGACGTGTGACAAATGTGTCTCCTTTTGAGACAAACATGAGACAAATGTGTCTCCTTTTGAGACGCACTTTCGTCGCTTGTTCTGCTACCTTCAAGATTACGTAAACGTGTGTATGTGGAACAAACTGGAACAGATTGGATGGAATGACATTCGGAGGAATCGTTCGCGAAGGAACCTGATGGCGACTTCAAGACGCCATGGACGAAATGCGCGGCATGCACCTGGCAGCATATGAATTCGTGAATCCAGTTCAAGAAGCGTGAATGCAGCTCATTGTACATATGTAGGTCGATGTATTACGATACATTACGTCATGCCATTTTATATAATCATTAGCGTCATGGCTGCTGAGTTCATCGCCGAATACCTGAAACCATACTTGTTTTTATTCTTCAACGGTGATTCCAATCATTGTAAGACTCCACAGCTTTTGTTTTATTAAATATGGTATACAGTTTCGTAAGGGCATTTTTACTTTTTTTATAACATAAAAAACCGAAACTTAAATTTATAAAATCTACTGTATGTCAATGGAATCTGCAATTAACATGTATACTAGAGTTCTTAAAATGAAGGCACATACAGTATGACTAACGTAAAAGTGCATTCAAACAGCCCAAGACACTTACGTAACTACATCTGATGCAGGTACAGGATTCAGGTTCATTTAAATGGACAAAAGTACTCGCGAAAGTGGATGCCGTGTGCCATCCATTCAGGGGTGGATGTACCTCACTCACTATTCAGACCCTACATACAGCCGGGGTGCTTATAAGCACTCAATGGCTAATCGTCATAGGTCCCATCAAGACAGTCTCAATCACCACCCGTTTAAGCTGATTTTCGTAAATAGAGCTCAAATAGGGGAGGGCATGTCGCCTGCATGCATGCGTGCAGGTCGTGGACACGGCATCAGGTTACACGTGACACATGGCACCGTAAGGACCTGAGACAAGTACAGGGTGCCACTGAATTACATAGAACATGATGTGACGATCATGAAAAGGGAAAACTTTGACAAGTAAACGTATGGAATTGTATGTCAATTAAGGGAAATACGTTTTGAAAACCAATGCTTTATCACGGAACGAGAAAGTACATACAAACCTATATCATGTACTTCTTTTCTTTCCGTGTTCTACTGGTAATGAATAAGAAACTAAGATAATATCGTACATTGAACGAAGTTTTGATTTCGGATAAAATTCCCACAATTTTAGACAACAGGACTTGTAGGTTTTACAATTGTGAAAATATATGAACTATGAATAAAAAAACTAAGCAAAAATTATGTGATATATAAAAAGTTTTTCGCGTCACCCTGTATTGAAGCATGTTTAGTGTATTTAGACGTGATGTGATGTAACTGTTTGCAGATGAGTGGTTGACTCTGGCAGCGTAGGTAATCGCTGCTTCTCCAGGTATAAATAGAGGTGAAGTGACCCTTCAAAAACATTTCTCTACTCAGTTTACAACAAATTGGACGTTTGCTATGACCTGGTAAGTGGGTATGACAGGCAAATTAGGGGGCTCGAAATTAAGGTAGAAAAGATGGGTGAAAGGTATCCTATTTTAGGAAATTAGCAGCCTATTACGGCGATTAAACGATTTGGTGGATTACCTGCTAGGCGATAATTATAAAACATTATTAGCATTAGCACAAGATTTCTGAACTTGAGTGCTTTACAAAAAGCTGTTATAAGTGTGCGGAAATTGTTAACGACATTGTATTTTTTGTTTAACAGTCTGCATTTCTTCAGTTTAATTAAGGAAACTACTGTAGACATTTATAAGCGAAAAAGAGGGTTTGCAAAAACTATAACACCATTGACCTCATTTAATTCAATCGATATATAATATGGTTTAAGGTGATCACCTTTCGGGGTTCCTTCTTGGCCTTATACCATTAACGTCGGGGAACAAATGAGATCATTTACTCGCGGAAACGAACCACAATTTGTACCTTAATTTGAAAAACGCCAATCGCATTAATGAGCCTTCAAACCAAAATCTAAAAAATTAATAATGATAATTTAAAATCATTTGATGATTTTAAAAACTTTTAGTTAGGTAAGCACAATAAAAGTGTTTGAAAAACAAATCTATCAACAAGGGTACATAAGTTATGTTTTTTAGTTCATCCGCCAACGAAACCACAAGGTATCTAATATTTGTAATTGGATGCTTATTTATTATTGTTATGATGTAGCTGGGCGTTCAGTTTTTTTCCCTTTGAAGATCGTGTGAACCAACAACTGTTGCATACATTGATGTAATGACCAACTGACTGACTGACTGACTGACTGACTGACTGACGGACGGACACTCACTGACTCACTGACTCACTGACTTACTAACTGACTGACTGAAGGACTGGCTGGCTGACTGACTGACTGACGAACTGACTGAATGACAATTAAATCCAATAGGTATGACAACCTTAATTCTCCAGTCAATGATAACATGCGATCAAAGATCGGCAGAACGAGTGACGATCGCCCGCAAAGCAAAACAATAAACAAAGAAAAAAAGCAGTTTCTGTAAGAAGTGTTCCTGATCAAGTGCGCGTGTCGGCCAATTACTCTACGATTCTATTGACACACCTGGCCGTGTGTCGGTGGCAAAGAAGATTCGTGGCATAATTGGACGTGATCGTGACATACCAACAGACGAAGCTGATTAGTGACGGGTGTTGTTGCTGGACCCATTGATACGGGCGCGGCGGCACGGGTACAAAGGATCACAGAGCAAATTGATCAACACCTCTGATACAAATACGTATGTATGTACATATACATTCAATGTACATATGACAGAATACAGGGGTGTATTTGGTACAGATGATGAGATTATGATGGCTATTTACGTGTGCAATTCGCCCGTGCGATCAGAGAGGTGTCGGCCGCTAATCTGGAACATCTGGTTGTGCTGTGCCGAGGTACACGCACATGTATCATATGTAGGTGACTAACTGACTGACTGACTGACTGACTGACTGACTGACTGACTGACTGACTGACTGACTGACTGACCGACCGACTGACTGACTGACTGACTGACTGACTGACTGACTGACTGACTGACTGACTGACTGACTGACTGACTGACTGACTGACTGACTGACTGACTGACTGACTGACTGACTGACTGACCGACCGACTGACTGACTGACTGACTGACTGACTGACTGACTGACTGACTGACTGACTGACTGACTGACTGACTGACTGACTGACTGACTGACTGACTGACTGACTGACTGACTGACCGACCGACTGACTGACTGACTGACTGACTGACTGACTGACTGACTGACTGACTGACTGACTGACTGACTGACTGACTGACTGACTGACTGACTGACTGACTGACTGACTGACTGACTGACTGACTGACTGACTGACTGACGATCTATATTAGATAAGCTTGATAGTATGAGTGTTTGATGGGCTATCTAACGGAATGACTCACGTCACCGTTCAACCACAACATAAACCAAAGGTTCATATATCAGGTTTCGGTCTCTATTACTGAAACAACCTGTGCACTCGTATGTGAGGGTATGATGGTATACTTTCACCAATGTGCCATTTAACTGGATCGGGGGGGGGCATTGAGGGTCTCTGATGATGATGCCGCCATATATATGGGTTCGTGTTTACAAGACTGCCGCAAGTGTGGTACACGTGAATTGTGGAGGTGGCAAAATCAGTACGTTCATAGTGAGTGAGTGAGTGAGTGAGTGAGTGAGTGAGTGAGTGAGTGAGTGAGTGAGTGAGTGAGTGAGTGAGTGAACGAGTCAGTCAATGAGGGAGGAAATACCATTATTCCATATAAGAGAATGTACGGTATATTCAGGTTGATGGTTGTACGAAAATGGGGAAAAACTGACTGACTGTGATCGGAATGTAGCCGATAACCCCCAATAACATGGGTGATCACCATCATAGTCATCGTTGCTTTATACTAATCGAACACAGGTGTCCCAGACGGGGATCGGGTGCCCAGTACGGCAACTTTGGGCCCCAATCACCGGCGGATGAGCCGGTCCTCCGAGTTCAACGATAGTTACCCAAAGACGACGGAGTTTCGCAGTTTTGTGGCCACTTTACCTACAGATTAAGGGGAAAAATTCTACTTTTTGAAACTGCCAAAGAGAGGGGTATTCCGGTTTTCCGTTGTTCCCTCGTCCGCCAGTGGCCCCCGAATGATGCCACTGGAACGACGTAGTAAAGTTTGTTTGCTGATTAATGACGGGCAGTTGGTTGGGGGTAACAAGGTGTATATGGATCATCTTCATATTGGCTACACATTGTACATACTTCAGGATGAAGTACATATGTAGAAGGTGCATCGGGTGGTCAGTGGTATGGATAACAAGTTGTTGGATCGGATTGGACTTATGTGAGGAATACTGTAGGTGATGGAGTGATTAAATTAAAAAATACATAACTGAGTAAGTAACGGTTGGAACAGCAAGTTACAGAGGCTAAAACACAAACAAAGAAGTTATATTCAAGATGGGATTTTTGAGTCCGGACGTGAAGTTCGGCAATGTCATGAAACCACCTAAAACTCAGGTAAATTATGGCGGCCTTGCAAGCCGCAAAGCCAATCACATTGACTGGCATTTGAGTGGCAGAAAAGTTGAAGGTGAATGGCCATAGATCGATTGACTGGCTGGTTCTGGGGCCTCATAAAGACCAGGTCGTAAAACATAAAGAAGACGCACCTGGCTGAACTCAGGTGATTTATTGGTGGTTGCTTGGGTTATTGACTGACTGACTGACTGGCTGACTGACTGGCTGACTGACTGACAGGCTGACCGAATAAATAACCGACATACCGGATAGTATGCTACACGAATAAAAATTTGCCAACAATAACAACCACGAAATGAAATCACAAAAATTCTCACATTTTCAATCATCCAATAAAAATGTTAAACACTTTTACATTCATCGAACGAATAACCAATTTTCGTGTTAACGATAAATTCTACCGCCAAACGGGCGGTGATCGGTCAGTTTTTGGTCAAGAGCACGTGCACTTTCGATTCATCCACAATTCATGCTCATAAATGTTATAACGAAATTTCTATTCACCGAAGGCCAAGTATAGCTGAAAGGCCGAGCGCGTCAGTCCGAATCTCACAAAAATGATAAGAAGAAAGTGAAAATCCCATTTGCATGTAAATCAAACGCAAATCGCCCGAAGTGGACGTGGATTTACGTCGTCTTCACACTTCTCGTGACGTGACATGAAAATTTTCAGACCCCCCCCCCCTGTTCAAATCCTCCCTTCCGTTCTGATCCTGTAAGATCCCGTCAACCCCCACAACCCCCCGGAGAAGTTATTTTCTGTTTACGACTGACCATTGGTCATTCAATCCTGGGCGTGCGCGCAAACCTTCTTTTCATTTGCGTCCGATTAGTTATACTTAGGTGCATGCGCATGCCTGAGCACGTGCGTGTGCGCGTAAAAAACGTGCGCATAATTGTGTGCACGCGCGTGCGCTTGATGCACGAATGCGTGTAAAAGGTGAGCACGCGAAAAAGTAAGCGTCGCGCGCGCACCATCGTCGTCTGTTGACCACTTTACACACTTTACTATACACGATGCAGCACTGAACATGAATGACTGACCAATCGATATCTGCGGGTGCTCGCGTGCATGTAAAAATAAAGCTGACCGTAGACACGAATTGGCGGAGGTGTACGAAAAACTTTTCGCTTTCATCACGCGTGCTCACACAAATTATCATTACTCGTGAATGCATGCATTCCGTTTGTTGTTGTGCGTAGATGAGTAGGTATTCTTATTTTGATGCGCGCAGGAGTGGAGGAGCACGTGCAGGTTGTGTGCGTGTGCATGCAGTGAGCACGCGTAAAAGTGAAAGCGTTAGTGACCACTGGCCAGTTGAGATGACAATGGAAAGTTAATGCGTGTGCGCGCGCGTTTTCTCCGCTCGATTTCTTGCAAATCTATTTTCAAGCTGCTTTATTATTCTTTACGGAAAACAGAAATTACTTTGTTGATTTGCTTGCACATTCTCATAGGTGGACAGTGGTCAACTACATACATATATAGTCAGTCAATCAGTCAGCCAGTTAGTCAAACAGCCAGTCATGTTTCGCAATTCATTGAAACGGCAGGCTAACATACTAATGTATGAAACAATTCGCTAAAACTTCTATAAAAATACATACGCTTTAGTTTCACTGAGACTCAACCAGTAAAAATAACGTGTTTCAAATCCATGTTTGTGTAGGAAAACTGGGGAAGTTTCGTCAATAGTTCCGATGGCTATTGGATAATGGGTTATTGTTACCCGAACAGTTGGGTAGAATTGTGGCTGGCAAATTACAATTATCTGAAACAGAGTAAAGTGGTTATCGATTAACAGTTTCAAAATAGAGTATACAGTAATGAAATGAATTAATACGAAGCCAACGTTGATAGAGTCACTGGCAGGCAACAAATACTTAGAATAGAAAACACTTAAAAGTTGAGGTTTCTTAGGAAAAGCCTACAAACATGCCTGATGTATTTTATCAAAAAAATTGACGTCTTTTCCTAAAATAGAGGTAATTCTTCGAACTTATTTTTTCCCGTCCGCTACTGAATAAATACATGAA
Organism: Daptonema setosum; assembly: GCA_964036265.1. Classification (NCBI taxonomy): domain Eukaryota; kingdom Metazoa; phylum Nematoda; class Chromadorea; order Monhysterida; family Xyalidae; genus Daptonema; species Daptonema setosum. Next base: position 21,433,504 of record OZ038444.1, read on the forward strand.
ACAATGACAGACTGCCCTCTGATGTATGAGTCATCCCAACTCCCGACTTGTTTGGTCATGAGTTTTTGCGTGTTTTCATTCATAGTAAGCTGACTGATTGACTGACTGACTGACTGACTGACTGATTGACTGACTGACTGACCGACTGATTGACTGACGGATTGATTGATTTATTGATACACAGATAGAGTGACGGGTTGATGGTCTGAAGAACTGAGTGATCAACTGATGAACCATGAGCTCAATTTTAACAGCTGCAAACATACTCACCGAATGTTGCAGAATTTTGTATAAACAAAATATGCAGTCAATATTTCTGAAATCAGGTATAAAGCTCGAGCAAAATACATATACATACAGTATGTATGTGTATATGTATGTAGACAAACCTTAACTGCATGCCAGAACACGCGGTTGTGCGCGCGCGCGCCATTTGAAGCCCTAAAGCGCACATAACATAAGCCAGGGAGAATGCTCACGTATATGTAATGTGCCGCGATCATCGTGCGTCAGTCAGTCAGTCAATCAGTCAGTCAGTCAGTCAGTCAGTCAGTCAGTCAGTCAGTCAGTCAGTCAGTCAGTCAGTCAGTCAGTCAGTCAGTCAGTCAGTCAGTCAGTCAGTCAGTCAGTCAGTCAGTCAGTCAGTCAGTCAGTCAGTCAGTCGGTTAGTCAGTCGTCAGTCAGTCAGTTAGTCTGTCATTTAGTCAGTCGGTCAGTCAATCAGTAATTCTGTCACTTTGGCTGTCGACTGACTCATGGACCTATCTGAGTGACTGATAAACTAAGTGACAGATACTGTCTGACTGAGCAGTGAACGCGGGCTAATATGGCAGAGGTACCCACTGTAGGTGGCACATGGGAGGCGCCTTCATACCAGTGGGGGTACATGCACCACGGCAGATGAGTCAACGTAATATAATGGTATTAAGGTGTGTGCCCCGTGGGGGTAACCCCCTTCTACCCGCGTAGAGTCCGATGGAAGATAGGTGTTCACTTATCAGATTATTGATCCAAGTGTTGTTGTTGTTGTGATTGGTGATCAAAGATTTGATACTCATTGTTGTTGTTGTTCAGGTAGGTTGTTAGAGCAAGTCAATCAAGAACAACATCAACAACAACAACAACAACAACAACAACAACAACAACAACAACAACAACAACAACAACAACAACAACAACAACAACAACAACAACAACAACAACAACAACAACAACAACAACAACAACAACAACAACAACAACAACATGGGATGGCTATCACCGGTAAGCCATGTATGTGGTACTGTAGGTGTGCTCATGAGCGCCCTGACTGGCACATGGCAATATATATACCAGAGGTATACATATGGCACAACAGCGGAAGAAAAAGTAGAGGAATCAGAGATTTCCCCTCTCTTAGAGAATCCTTTCTCAAACGTGATTCATTCATCAAGGTTTAGAAATTGATGTAGGAATCACCTTTGAGAGGTTTTCCCTAAGAGGGGGAAGTTCCATCACTTGCCCGACAGAGGTATGGTAGTCAATATTAGCTGGTCAGCTAGGTGGGCTGTACCGGCAGTGTCAGGAGAGGGGGTCATATACCCTGAACAGGGGTACCAATGGGTGCACGGTAGCTTTGATTAGAAAACGTGCCACTGGGCACACCTACATATCAGGCGCAATATACCGGGGCAATGGTACATACCGACTATTGGATGGTGTTATACCGGGCAATGATTATGGTATCAAGGATTATATTAGGCAGTTGAGCTTGAGGTGTTGTGAGGGGATGGTTATTGGCTTACATGTGATAGATATACACTTCCACTTACATATGATGATATTTAAGACGACAGGTAAATGATAAGTGAATGTCAGGCGATCCTTTAGGATCACGTGATCTTTGCTTCTCATACGTATAACTATAGATGGCATGATCCTTTTATTCTATATCAGGACGACGTCAACTCAAGTTACGTTATGGTCCTACCGGAATCGTTGTGGTTTTTCTACAGATGAGGTACATGTAGGGAAGAATCGCGTTCATGGGTGGCAAAGATGCTGGTATAAAAATAATGACACACATTTATGAACACTTTGGTCATTATTCAAGGTTCCCGGGTCAACTGGATACTTACTGTACATACTGTATGCCGACAAACTTAATTCCAAGTTCAATCAACTCCTAAGCAGCTTACAGAGACAATCATGTGCACACACACGGACCAGGTACGCTCATATCACCCGGGTTACGGTACATATTTATACCACATCTATATACCTACCGTATATACCTTGGTTCACATGCACCTTGTGGCTGCCATTATCGACGTGGGGGGCTTCAAAGCACCTATGCCCCCCCCCCTCGGACACCCCTCATGGTATTCCTGATATTTGATTTCACTTGCCAGTAGCGTACACGATGCCTGTGCGACCTATGTAGTTAGTAGCCGGAGAGCGGGTGGGGAAAATTCCCTAAGCAGTGGAGACTTTCTCGAAATTTCGGCAGTTTTACTCCTTTATTGTCTGGCAGGAAATCCAGTTTAACCCTTCTTATGACGGTTAACAGGGATAAATAAAGGGATGTACGCGCCAATGTACCTAGACCAGCGAGCACATTTGTGCCCAGTAGCCGTGGTATATAAGGGTACGTGTACATTAGTAAAAGTGAGCATGTGTACGCCAGGCACACCTTACAGTGATAGATTGAGAGATCGGAGGCATCAAGGGGGCCGGGCTTATTAGTACTGCTGAAGTATAAGGGACTACTGAGTGAGTTGGTCAAGTGCCGTAGTATTCTTGCTATGTGCAGACCGTGTGAAATATAGATGTTAGGTGGGAAAGATTAACAGAAGAGAAAGTGTTTGGATGAAGTTAAGAAGGTTCAACAGTAACATGGAATTTGCTCATTTACAGTTTCCATGTTATGGTTCAACGATACTCGACTGGCGTACGCAAGTGCCAGATAATGTAATCAGTAATCAGTTGAAATCGACAATAAAGTTGAGATCAGATCTTCAACTATAGCCGCTCTGGAACACCAACTACAACACAATTCAACGTGATGAGTGATTAACTACGAATACCCCGAAAAGTATGATACGTAAAGCACGTCTATGAGGGTGACGTCTATTTATCTTCAGGGTCTGGCATCCTGGTATACCAGAGGTGTATACTGGTATACGTATGCCACTGGCGTATCATGGCTCGATGGCTTGCGGGTACAAAACCAGAGGTGTGCTTCCTCACATTCCACTGAGTCGGTAGAGCAGTGGAGCGCAATCAGTACTTACATATGTGAGCAACTGATGAGTCGTTTGAGTTCCTCGAAGAAATGTTGTATTTAACTTTTGATATTTCTCACCCGAAGGAAGTAATTTACTGATATAAGACTTTTTCCACCCGCCCTCTCAGCCGAGTTTTCCATCAGATACGATGGCCGAGGTATCGGTTACCGTAATCCGCTTACGTGTATTAGCATATCGAGCCGGTGCCTAGGTAAATAACATGCAATATACGGTCAGGCTAAACGAGTACACGTCTGTCGGGTGACCATGGCGCAGTCGGTTAAAGCGTTGACCGATCGGGAGCCACGGGTTCAATACTGATACATAGATATAAAACATGCTAATGTTTATTAACGGAAATTAAAACAAAAATCGTAAAAAATGTTAAACGTTCTGTATCCGGGTTTGTTGATACAAGTTAGAATGATACATTTCTATTGATGGGATTACATGTTCTATGTTTGGATCAGCTTATCCACTTTATATGCTCGGAAATTTTCAACGTCACAGGTGTTGACAAGTGGGTACCTTTTCCACGTCGAGTGTACCGCTATTACGTTGGTACGTCCGGTAATACGTAAGGTCAACAAGGGTACATAATTTAGATACAACATGCATGTATGTACCATCGATATAAGGTATCTGACATCTGAAATCCGACCCGACACCGTGGATGGGGAAAATATCGAAGAGGAGAACATTTTATTGGAAGTATCGAGAAAGTTTTCTGTCTGTCTGGCATTTGGTGAAAGAATACCACAACTATTAAATAATACGAAAAACTATAAAAAAAAAGTGATTAGCCATGATTCAAATCAATGTATTTCATCCACTCACCCACCTAGTCGAGATGACAAATTGTGACATGCCAATGTAAACAGACCTGGGCCACCCTTCACGTAATTCAAACAGGTACTTGAAATCGAACACCTAATCAGGGTTGACCTTTTCAACCCTGATGTATTCATACTAACTACCCTGATGTACTGGAGAGGTAAGGCGGACGCTGGTGTCATCTGACACCCTATTTCTGATAAATATTACCTGGATGTTACATCAAGTTGATGTAAACAATGCCTTATGGTTAAAGAGATCAAATTAGATATGTACGTTACAAGCTATGTAAATCTCTAATTGATCTTATATTTGGGTCAGAGTCCAACAGGTGGCTAGCCAGGAAAGACGACCCCTCGATATCAATACCAACCATGTAGATGGTTGACTCGAAACAAGACTGGATGACAGATTGTTCGTGTTTGCTATGTACCTTAAGAGGTGGGGGTACAGTAATGTGACTTGTTATGGGGTGGGGGTATGATGTGGGGCTTGAGGAGGGGAAAAGGGGGTGATCAGTGAGCATTAAATTTTTATGATGATGAAAGGCGGAAGACATAAAGAGGAACACATTACTACAGGTGGCAGGGGTGGTAAGGGGATGTTGTTTGAGGTACTGTAGATACAGAGAAAACAGGTGGTTAAGAGGATTAGTCATGTTTTTGTTTGTACCTGTTGCTTGAATGAAGGAAGTCTGTGAAAATTGTTAAATTTCAACCGCTTCGGAGTTACCGACCATATGTTTGACTGTAGAGTTCGTCGAAATGATTGAACATAATTTAAATGTTGATAAACTGTGATACTTCACTTACTATGCAAGACGCTTGCCTATGTATGTATCTATAGATCAGTCCGGTAATCAAGTGATATCCAGTGGAACTGATGAAAAAAAATTTCCACGACAAACGTACCACAATATAAAATTAGGAAAAAATTCTCAGGCACACATGATTCCGTTTCCTAATACCATCCAAAAATGTACAACACTACGCTTAGGTGAAAATGTTTGGAAAAAGATTCTTTTAGAAAGTAATCGGAATAACATTGTAAAGCCGACATAATTGATTCGGTACATGGAATGATGGTACAGTTGGTGATGGCACAGTTATAAACGATCATGATAAGCCATTACGGTTATGGTACACTTGCCATCAACATCCACAAAGTAGGCCACCAAGTGAAAGTGGGTCGTTTTTATGGTATGAGCAAATGATATTCATATTCCGTGTCAGGAAAATGGGATATCATGAATTAAGCAATATGCATGCAACATCTTTAGATAAAGGGTATCATGATGGTTATTGATGTGGAATATGTATCGGTCATCAAAGGATGTATGGTAAAGTAATTCACGGTCATTATAGGAATGGCCATAAATGGTATCTTCTGCCAATAACTTCCACCGCTGGATGGTCCAAGATATCGTCACAAGTGGTGTCAGGAGGATTGGTAAACCGAGTAGAGCCATAACCAGTAATATCTATTCCATTATTCTAGAATGACATTTCCGTTAGGAAGTTGCTTCCAATATCAGATGAATGGTATCCATGGTACAGTAAGTGAAAGTACCTCGTTACGGCAAGTAACGATCATCATAACCGATGTATCGGATATGACAGGGATAACAGGATGAAGACAAAAGTGTGCCATCAAGTAAGTATCCAATCTAGATGCAAAGTGATCCGATATAGGATATGAATGGTGAGTTATCATGGTAAGTGCCTCATTCGGTGATATCAAGTGATATTCTCATCTGATGTCATAGGAGCATTACCGTAACTCCATGCAGTGAGTGTTTATAATAGTATCTAGAAATATGATCGGAAGCAATCACCGAAATAACTCATCAACAGAAAGCCGTCCTAATCATGTAAACAATAAGTTCGGTAGTGATTTAACGGCCATTCCGAAGTGAGTTGAGAAGATGTGTTTGTAGACAGCCCGTCATGCAATTCATTCCAATGTATGTATGTGTTCATGGATAAATAGCAACGATGAAGTTACAATAAAATGTGGTACAATGTCTGGTATCACATGTACAATGGTAAAATTTGCCACATCCATCCATACTTTCACCGACTCCACGGCACTGGCTACCGGTCATTTTTGGTAAAGTCGATGACCACCGACAAATGGGTGTCTTATCTTTGGTCAGGCGGGAGGGGGGTATCCCCACGGCGGGTCCTATGTAGGTGTACTCGGGTACACCCCCTCTTCGGCAAAGGTACTTTACCGCACTCCTACCCCCAACCCCGAATCGTACATCAAACCGACGTTTATACGGGTAGCGTCTTTTTGGCATGCCGCTTCAGTGTCGTCGGCACGTGGTGGCAAACTTTGCCATGGTACTTGAAGTTGGAACACCTTGAGTACACAGGGTGGTCATACATACCATTGGCCTTGAATATTACACTTACATAAACAGAGTACATCTTTGGTGGTTCAAGAACGTTAGTTATTTCTGCCAGAGTTGCGGTTAAGCCGTGAATCGACCGACCGTGTTCGAATACGTTAGGTTGGGTACCTACGGTCTGAAGGGTACAGAGTACGAAATTAGGTCGGACTACCTAGGGTTTGTTTGCAACAGGATACAAAGTTGGGTTCGGGTAACTATGGTTCATGTGGTAGATGGTACAAAGTTGCGACGGGTACCTAGTGTTTGTGTGGCACATGGGGTACGGATCTACCGAAAGTACTGATGGTTGATAGACGCTCGTTAGTCATGAGTCGGCGCTAATGGCACACGGGCACCACGGCACATCTGCCAGTGTTGCTGGCGGTCCCCGAGGTCTGCTTTATCGGTGTCATTAACTATTGGGTGCCGTGATGGTGCATCTGGTGGTATATACGCCCTTATATACCGTAGAGACGTGCTGGCCGACGAAGAGAGATGCCATCCAGAGATACCGGTACATGGGACCAAGGTATATAACCAGGGTATGGTCACTTGGATCTTGGTGTGTCATGGGCTATATGGCATGCCATGGCACAAAGTGTTGACTATCACTGGGAACATCGACCTTGGATTAGGATATATGTAGGTGACCATGTAATGTAAGTAGTTAGAATAGTAAGGGAAACACAAAAAGGTCGATGAATTAAAAACTCAGAGCACATCATTCAGCTGTACCATGAACAGAAAATCCACATACATTCATATAGGTGCCTGAAGGAAAGGTACATACAAGCAATCATCTACATATAGGCATCTATGCAGTCAATCACGTGGTCAAGAGTGCTATTTTAACACCAGTTCTTTGATTTAACGCTTCTTCGAAGCTGTCAGTAAAAGAAAGGTGTTTCACCAATTTGTTTTTATAGTGGAGATGCCGCCACACCAAAAACAACAAATTGGTGGCATCTTAGGTGGCACGTCCGCCCCCCCCCCCCCACATCTCGCCCCCGCACGCTCTGATATCGCCCCCCCCCCCCCGTCACTAGCTGGTGAGAAGAGGTGAAAAGAGGGGAATTCCCCTCTTTGATTTCTTTTATAATGTCACTACATCAGGTGTGGGTTAAATCACCTGAAAACTGCCAATTCCGCCTCTTGGACGAACTTCCCCTCCTTTTGGAGGATTATCTCGTCCGCTAGGGGCACCCACCGCCAGGGAGATTGTGAAACGATCGAATACAAATGAGTCACAGGTGGTTGTGGTGTGGATTTGGTGAATAACGGGGAACACCGTGAGGTGTGGCCGATGGAACAAGGTTTACACAGAACCGAACGGCTTTACACAACACCCGTATTGATTGATGATCGTGTAAACGAATGCACCTAACATCGACATCCGATGTAATGTACCGGTGAAAAGGGTTGTTTTACAGGAATCGGAAAGAGTGATGGGTAACGGATACCTTTACAAATTAATCACATTATTGAATGGTAGACTGATATATGCAATGGTATACTTAATGGAATCAGACCTGATTGACTGATGTAATTGAAAACCCGAAATTTACTGGCACAGTTATGTACATAATATTGATCAAAGTACATACACATTGACTGACTAACTTACTTTTGATGATTTACTGACTGCTTCAATGGTAATCCGATCAACAGCAGAACAATGATTCTAATGATTGACTAAGAGCTGACTATTTCAGTATGAAATTGGTTTATTACTGACAGACTCCCCAGAATTCAAGTAAAATATTCATACTTTTAGAAATCAGCTCTTTACATAAATGACCACACCACTACCAGAACATTACTGATGACGTGAATGTACCACCTACATATGTACAGATGTATGTACCATCAATGAATCGTATCATCGTGTGCCAATTATACATGCCCACCGGTGGTGACCTGATTACCAGAGGTACCACATGTACGTACGTACATATTTATATGGTGCACGTATCATGAATGTCAGTGCGCCTGGCAGATGAAGGGGACCCAGAGAGATGGCTTATTGGAACCAAAGAGGTGTCACTGAGTGACTGTAATTGTACACATACATACATATGTACATACATACGTGGCACATGCTTATATGAGGGCACTACTGTGTGCTCTGGTCATTACGTCAAGGTACATATGTATGTACACATACACCCTGCCTTGGCTATTCATTAATGACGTGAGTGCCTATGGCAGGCATCTGAGCAACAGGCACAACTTGTTGTTGTTGTTGTTGTTGTTGTTGTTGTTGCGTTGTTGTTGTTGTTGTTGTTGTTGTTGTTGTTGTTGTTGTTGTTGTTGTTGTTGTTGTTGTTGTTGTTGTTGTTGTTGTTGTTGTTGTTGTTATAGTGGTACAACAATGATAGAATGATGGATGAACTTACTTTTAACATGAAACAGATTATCAACAAAAAAAACGGCCCGATTGATTTATAACCATGTTTATCGGCGCACAGTACAAATGTTACAAGTGTATCAGTGAAACGTAAAGGTCAGAGCTGCATGATGTACCGAAGACTGGGCCAAGGTCTGCCAGGTATAAATCAGATTAGGCCGTGGCACAAAGGAGGAGGGTACGCTGGGGGCACAAAGTAAAGTACGAAACGGGCTGCACATTGCTCAATCAGTGATATCTGACTCCCCTCCTTACGTGCCCTTGTAAGGGGGCACATACGTGCGCCCAAAGAGTCAAAAGGGCGCCATGTACCAGCGGTCTATAGTAGCAAATTGTGTTTACCTCAGTCGGTGTGCGCCTGCAATCATGGGTCCACCAGGGCGCATGTGCCATCTGATCATGGTGTCTTACGTACTTAGCGGGGCGGTCGGGCAAGTATACCATTGCCACGATACTTTGCCATCAAAACTGAAAATTCACATGTGTTGATCATTTTTCACAGCGAAAAATTCCGTCTTGCACGTCCAAAAAGATGGAGATGGTTGTTTAATGTAAACTATTGTTTGGCCGATGCTCCGCCGATCGGTGGTACGTCGATGCCCTCCTGGCCACCAGGGGCCTTCGTTAAGGTGCCTCGGGTCGAAGACCTTGAAGAGGCGCCACGTCACAGAGATCAAATTATGCCATCACACTGCCCGAGGGGCGGATTACCTTAAAATCTAAGATGGGGAATCGTCCCTTACGATGGGAAACTGAGAAATTTAGGAAGTGAACTTCTGTGAGACATAGTCTACTCTTCTTACCCAACTGCGGTATTTCTAAACACTGTAAGTCGAGATACCCTGTTACAGGTTACGGTGGCCCTGAGATGATGTACCAATGTCATAGCACCCTGATTAGGCGTCTATTGATGGACAGCAGAAAGTAGAAGTACTGGGCGATTGTAATGGTAAGTGAGGATGAGGGGTAGACAACCCTGAAAAGGGGTCGCACGACCCTGACCGCCCCGGTATCTGCCTGTACGTAACTATAGCGTGTTTGACGGCGGAAGTCCGAATACCAGTAGAGGCAATATGTATACCAAAGTTGAGTTGTGGCGGGGCGAATACCCCATTCAAGGAAGTTTTCCTTAAATGCGAAAACATCTATTACGAGATTACTGTTGATTTCGGATTAGCGAGATAGGCAATAAGCTTTCAGGTTCTTGTTTCCAAGCTTGAAAGATGAGTTATTAGCCTCTCATCCGCCCCCGCAGTACCAGTGACGACTTATCACTTGTTGTGTGTGATTGCGTGCGGTGGATTGGGGCGCACAATTACGCCTATTGTGCCAGTTGAGGGGATGGGGTACATGATGACCACGGTGTATGTACCATGTATACCAGTAGTCAATGCGAGAGTGACGGATGAACCCGTACGCGAAATGTTCCTAAGTTCTAGTATTCTTAACAACGTTTCTAATCTATACATTATAGAAAACATTATGAGGTAAAAAGTTAGTCAACGTCTACTGTATAATCCAATATTGTTTCCCATCCACTACTCACCCACTGTCACAATCGGGAGTCGAACCCGCCCTGGCCGGGGGATCATTAAGGACGGCATTGAGCACGCCAGCTTTCCTGTTGCGCTACGGCGACGACAACAACGGTCAACGGTGCTGCCGGCAAACAGGATTACGTGACGCATGATTGGTGATTCGTAATGTACCGTATTGCCATAGCGGACGGGAATTCCCCCCTCTTTGGCGTTCTCAAAAAGTACAATGTGTTCCCTGAGGTGTAGGTAAAGCGGCCTGAGTACTGCCGATTTCCCCCTCTTTGACAAAATTCCCCTCCCTTTGGGGGTTTAGCTCGTCCGCCAGTGCCGCATTGTATGGGTGCCTAATTCAGGGTGGCCATGCCCTTGGTGACTACCGGTAAGGCCCATTTCAGGGGTCACGATATGAAGGACGTACCATCCATCGGCGCTATTCACCGATTCCTAACCACCGGAAAACACTCGGACCAGAGGAATCGCGTTGGAAGGTTGCTTGGTCTTTTACTTTATGACTTCAGAGCACGAAACTCTCCAGCAGATACGTGGATTACGGTAGAATCAGATATGAATTCAGAGAGGCACGGCACCCACTGAGTTGGGGTTGGATTCGGGAGACTGCATCCGGTCGGCAATCGGTAGCTTCGCAATCATTTCAGGGGTCACGAAACTCTCATGTCAAACATCGGATAACTTCGGACACGGTTTCGTAATCAGTGTTATTTTTAGACAAACGGCACGGAATACAGGATTGTGAGTGCATTGCAATCGGTGGTATACGGTAGTCTATTTAAGTGTACGAAATTATACGAACCTATCTGGTAGAGGCCATGGGTCATGGAAAAATTCAAAACCGTCATTTTGATCTCGAAATCTCATCAATTATGTACACAGTGTCTGAAGATCTTTCAGGTTAGTATTATCAGTTATTCTTCAAAGTATAAAACTAGAAACGGAAGTTTTCCATGACCAACCAATGTCTCAATTGGCACATAAACCATGTATGCCATGTCATCTCCAACCTCGGTCACAGTGGCACATGACAATCCACACGGTACACATCCACTGAGGTACGTGCGCATGTGCCACGTACATAAGGTACCTCAAGAGGTGTGCCTCGGCCGATAAGGGTACTTCACTTGCCAGAGTACCCTACCTCACTGGCAGATGAACGAATCACTCTAATGTATAGGTGATTTTTTCTATTTTTCTAATGTATTTCTTCATTTCATTAAAGAATAAAATCATCTTAATGATAACTCTTAAAAAAACTGGGATTACGATACCATTTCCCATTCTCATCCGCCAATGCCCTACCTCACCGTATACCTCTCGTGCCATCATTCATACAGTACTACATATGCCATACAGACGTACCTAGAGAGTGCGAGATGCACCTATAAGGCGCCCTTATGTATGCCGAGGTACATATATCGTTATGTTGTAGTACCTCTGCCGTGCGCTCCATATGCCACATACATACACGTGAAGGGTGCTAGTAAGTAAGCAGAAAGGTACAGTAAAATTTAGCTGGGCGTTTCGGCGGCCGACTCAAGGTACATATGCCTGTACGTACGGGGAACTGCCGGTATGCCATCTGCCTTTTATGTTACGTTCGCCAAAATCTGAGAAACCGAAAGAGGTTTTTAAAGTAGTTTAACAGATACTTTTTGGAACTGATCCCACATTTTTACAAACGATAAGTGTTGTCCAGGGTTTTTTCTCAGTCTCGTCCGCTAATGTTCTATAGTGGAGATGGTACATGGCATACGTGCCTGCCTGCCAAGGTAATACATGTTTACAGGGCTGATGGCTAAGTGGCACACCTTCAAGTACGGGCAAGGTACAGTACAATCATGCTGGCGATGGTAGGTACATATACTTGTAAAGAAAGAACCGTGGAACAGAAACTCAAGATGTTCATGATGATAGAGCGAGGGGGTCTATAGTTAGTTCGGTGTAGTTTTAGAGTTAGTTTGATAGTATTACGTAGTTTCATATAACCAATCTTATTTCATGACTCAATCAGTATTTACATGAATTAGGTGAACTTCGGGGCCATATGCATGCTGATATCCTAGCAAATTATTCAACTGACACATACAGACTCGAATTGTGTTTTTCGGTACTACTCAAATAAATCAGATGACTTGAAAGCGTCGCGTTAGTTATGCAGTTGGCTTTCATTAAAACCTTTATCGTAAGATGTTTTTTTCGTCCAAAATTTTCCTCTCACAGTATACTGATACAATTTAGGATATTAATTGGTATATAAATTACGAATAGAAGTTGCGTTCGTAAATTGGTACATTTAGAAAACTACGCATGCATAAATGTTCGCAGTCCAACCGAAATAATCAATGGCAATTCTGCATACTAGTCTGCGGTACCATGGTGCTATGTTCAATGTTTGTTGGCACCGGTAATATTTCATAATTACACGTTTACTCCATTTCACTGGAAACATACGACCACTTTTATGCCGTACTGTTTTTCATGCACTTGAACACCGCTTGAAATATGTGACTGTTAGTTACTTTTAGGTTCAGTGGGGACGGGACAGACGCCCAATTAATAGCCAGCGCCAAGAAGATTATTTGAAATTCAGAACCAGATGTAAATCAAGACGCATTGAAAAGAATGAATCAAGAACACACTTTGTCAATGCTATTTTAGGAGGAAACAAATGACATCAATAATCATAGTAAACTCTAGCTAAATTTAGCTATATTGTTCTTGTTCCGTCAAAAGTTATGACGTCAAACGGACGCCAGATTTCATTCATGATTTTACAGAGAACAAAATCAACAAGAGATAAAATTGGAAATATTGTTATAAAAGCAATAAAATTCTAGTCTAGATTTAAAGTAAAACCTATTCAAAACCCTTAGCAATAACTCGTGGACTGTAGTAAATGAGTTGCGTACGATTGTAATGAGTACTTCACAGTTCCAAAACTGATCTTACAGTCCCAATGGTAAATGTCATGCTCCTACGCGGAAATCAATTATTCATGAAGGAAGAAAATCTCAGTGAAATGTGCAAGATGCTTACATACAAAGGAGACAGGGACGTGCTTAATTGGTTACATGCAATTGGCGACGGCATATGGGCTAGACCGACATGCACGGCTGGGATAAGGGTACTTGAAGGTACATCCATGTTCATTTCGGTGGTGATTGGGCCATCATTCAGGTCTTGATTCACATGATTACCATCGATTTCGTTTTTCATGAGGCTTTAAATATTTTGCCTACCACTAAGATATGGAACCAATTTAGGAACAGGTTTTCAGGAACAAGTTCCACGTTTTTCTATGCTGGGCTGACAGTGTTATCAATTGAGATGTTTCATCACCGAAATCGCCAGAACTTGAACTCATTTCTGATAGAGCTGTTTCAGTCGTCGTCAACAGTAAAAAATAATTTTAAGGTGATGAGTTTAGTTTACAATAAAGCGATACAAAGCTATCTAAGCACGATGAAGAAAGTTTCATAAACGGTTACTCATAATAAGTTTTATTTACAATTTCCTTAACACTTTCTCAGACCAGAAGTGAGAAAGTGGAACAAAGAAGTAGAAACGACCGACATCCTTTGAAATTGTGTCCATACCTACCGTAACCTGGACGCATGCACCTTATGCTAATCGTATGCGCGTGCATGCAGCATGCAGTATAACATGCGTCCAGGATAGCTGTTAATCAATCCATCTAACAACAAATATTAGGCGACAGATGTGCGCATCTTTGGTGGGGGTCGGTCTGGGGGGGGGGGGGAGGGTAAGAAGGAGGTAATCTGCCATGATAGGGTGTTCGAAGGTGAGGGGCGACAAATAAGCATATAAATAGGTCTCAGCTTACAACAGCAACAACAACAACAACAACAACAACAACAACAACAACAACAACAACAACAACAACAACAACAACAACAACAACAACAACAACAACAACAACAACAACATTATAACAACAACAACAACAACAACAACAACAACAACAACAACAACAACAACAACAACAACAACCAAAACAGCAACAACAACAACAACAACAACAACAACAACAAAAACAACAACAACAACAACAACAACAACAACAACAACAACAACAACAACAACAACAACAACAACAACAACAACAACAACAACAACAACAACAACAACAACAACAACAACAACAACAACAACAACAACAACAACAACAACAACAACAACAACAACAACAACAACAACAACAACAACGACAACAACATCAACATCAACATCAACAACAACAACAACAACAACAACAGCAACAACAACAACAACAACAACAACAACAACAATAACAACAACAACAACAACAACAACAACAACAACAACAACAACAACAACAACAATGACTTCATGGATGAGTCAGTCCACCTCACAGTCATTCCTATCAAACCGAGACCTGTCACGTGGGTCTACCCCCAGCCCCCCCCCCCCCGAATCCCCCACGCTTACGGGCAGATGGTAAGACCCCCCAAACAACAATAGTCTCTGTCCCCGACACCGCTAAGACGCAACGCCGTGGTCGAATTCGCCTGAATTTTAATCAGCGTTACTCCCATTTAGACTTCAGGGTGAGGGGTGTTCGAAATCAAGACGTCAGGACTGTGGAGGGGGGGGGGTCTAGTAAGGGTATCAATCATCTCACCCATTTGTCATCACACCCGGGTGGCGGGTGTAAGGATTATCAAAGGGGATAACCCGTTGTGTAACAGAAGTTTGCCCGAGCATAATTGCAGAGTGTTCATTAAAACTGGGAAAACCTGGCGATTGGGGTTTTTGGCCACATATTTTTTCTGGTTTAATTCGCCATGCCTGACAGATAAGCAGATAACAGACCGTCTTTAACCTCAATTCTATCTCGATTCACCGCCTCAATAATTTCGAGAATTACACCATCTGAATTGGATCTGATGCCGAAGGTCGTTCCACCAACTGTTCCCTTTCGTTATCCTGTTCATTACGATACGATGGGTGAAATTTAGTGGACAAATGCATAAATATGCAAATTGGGTTTGAAGAACCGGTCTTTTTTTAGAGAGACTAACACGTGAAATTCAGACTTGTTTACATAATGAAGAAGATAGGAGAAAGTGATGGAAATTTTATATTCGATCGTCGACTTAGAAAAATTGCAATTACCGTAATCTAGTATGTACAGTATATGCACTTTTACATACATATATGTTCATTGAGAAGATATTTTGCAGTACACAATTTCCAGGTTAATTTCAAACAAATGAACTTCACAACTGGTGCACGCTCAAAAGTTTACAACGCGTGTAGTCAAATCATAAAAATATATGTTCGACAAAGTTGAATTGAACATAATAGACAACTGAATGAACTTTTTGAACGGTTGAGGTCGTTTTACTCAACGAAATCGCATGGCACATTAAAAGGTGTTTAGTGGTATAAACTTACGAAATGGTGGCAGGTACAATGACTGGTGGTCTGTATTTACGATGGTACAGACCAGACTGGTCCTTACCACCTGGGTCGAGACGTTATGACCATCAGAACCTCGGCTCATTCATGGATCATGACAGAATGTGATTGTCACAGAGGTTTTTTGTTCTTTTTACAGTAGTGATTATCGGATTATTCGATATCGGTAAAAAAATTGAGTTTTATTATTTTGTACACTAAAAACCAAGTTATTCCGGCAATATCAACAGCAATGTAAAAACATGTCTCAGTGTGTCTTCGGTATCGGCGGAGAATGAACTCCTAAATGTTCGAAAACAAAGTTTTAGATTCTTCTACTGGGAGCCTAAGGAACGATCACCATAAAGAAGGGACCCCATTAAAATCACCAAAAAGAGATAATTCCCCATTTGTACATTCCCTTCTTGTCCGCTAGTGCGGATACACAAATGGTTTTTGGTGTCATGATGTTTGGATACCATGGTAACGAACTCGGCAGTGGAACAGTAATGACAATCTGGTACATGAGATTGACCTGACTACGTGCTTTACCGATCGTTTCCTGTGCCACGGTACACCGAAACAGAACCTGCTGACTGATTGACTGGTATTCGGTGAGGTGAGTCACCTTGAAGGTATGTATGTATGGGAGCAATCAAGATCTTTTGTGAACCACTCTGCCTAGGTAACTCTATGCTTTCACAAAAGTAAGTAAACAATTTATAACCAAGGATACATTTTTCGAAATTTTCATACATGTGCTACATATCCTAAACGATTGTTCATGTGGGGGTTAACCTTATTCTTATAAGGTCCGCCGTTTTAATGAAATCATGTGACTTCATAAACAAAGTACGGCTTATAAAGTATAGCAAATGAAAGACATAAAAAGAACATCATCATAAAAACAAGTAACGTAGGATAATCGAGCTGAAGTCTTCCAAAATGGGCATACCTACAACTGGCTGGCCGAACTCACCTCAACTTAACGACAGTCATAAACACTCGCGTAAGACAATCACCAGCCAGTCAGCCAGTCAATCAATCAACCAATCAATCAGTCCATCAGTCAGTAATCAAAATTTATGACCGCAGCAGCAGTCCAGCAGGTAAGCACGAGACTGGAAACATATAAATATGATTGGCTAAGACGCCAGAAAACACATAAACATCATTTAATGTGATACATGAGGTGAGGATGTGGCAGTGGAGAAGTGATTCAACTAGACGTTCCTCAAAATAGGGAAATTCACTGTTCATGGTACATGGTGAGAATCTACGAAAGACTATGTCATTCAGAGAACTCCATTTCTCCCAAAGCTAAAAGAAGTACGAGATCTCCCTTCCATTCGGGGGAAGAAGATATGGTGATTTGGTGACTGGCCGATTTACTAGCGACTTCAGGGATGAACACGGGTGACAATGTTTTTGCGCCAATTTTCACCTCTCAAATTGTAATGGTTCTGATACGAGGTACCTTAGGGAAGACAGGTGCCAGCTGAGATGACTGACTGACTGACAGTTTACGACTGACTGATAGCGTGACAGTATTATCGATAATCAGTCATTGCCAGCCAGTCACTGACTGACTGACTGACTGACTGACTGACGCACCTGCGTGCCAGTGGTACAACCAGGAGTGGTTGACCAAACAATTACGTTATGCTACGTTAATTGGTCACACTGACAGATTGACTGGCTTACATATGCATAAATGAACAATCTGAGATAGATGGTATGAGTTCTGACATGATATCGTAAGTATGTATTCTCTCTTTGGTGGGAAGGCCGGTGCCGGTGGTATACTGAATAGTTACAGCGATCCATGTAAGTGAAAACCCAATCCAGGAGATAAGCAGTGAGCGAAGATAAGAGGAACAGAAGACAATAAGATCATGAACTGTTGCATTCATTATCAGATCCCACGAGGTGGTAAACAAATTTTCTTGTGCCAGTCGCCTGATCCTCAATTACCATAATCCCTCTCAGATGTAACCTTAACCTACACAACCTAATCTGATTATCATAACCTACTATATATATTATTATGTCTTCATTAACAGTCAACTGAATTTCGCGCGCCAACTGTCAAGGTATCTTCTTTTACTAGCAGATTAATCGACTGACTGACTGACTGACTGACTGACTGACCACACCTCAGGTCATCAATGCTAATGAGCTACTATCATCATCACTAACCGAATGTCACACCTGTTTATCGCAAAACGACTGACTGACTGGCTAGGGTCAAATAATTTATGCAGAAATTTATCAACAGTCGTAGGGCATTGACAAATCAGTCAGTCATTCGATCAATCACTTGAGTGTATGGGTATATCGGCTATCAATGGTGGATGGGAAAAACTTCCATACATAAGCCATTTTCTACATCATGAGGGAATGCCATGCTTCATGGGAAACTTACCTTACCACGAGGTAATGAGCTGCTTACTGCTGGAAAATTTTTAAAGATGAGGAATTTTCCAATCCATCCGCTAATCAGTCAGTCAGTCAGTCAGTCACTGGGGTGGTTGGTGGGTGATGACTGACGAATTAGCATAATATCGATAATACCACATCTGATTAGGATCTGTTATCTGGGTGTCAGTTATTCAGGAGTTGATATGTTTACCACAACAATGCTCAGGTGGGGTGGGGTCAGGTGAGTGAGTGAGTGAGTGAGTGAGTGAGTGAGTGAGTGAGTGAGTGAGTGAGTGAGTGAGGGAGTGAGTGAGTGAGTGAGTGAGTGAGTGAGTGAGTGAGTGAGTGAGTGAGTGAGTTAACATGGCTGTCGTTCAACTTATCATATGAGTGTTGTTTCACGTTTCAGTAATTATATGAATACGTGTTAATCAATTACAACAACAGCTCTAGTTCCTCTACATCAAGCGTGAAAATCTTTCGCCTTTTACTAAAGATTTCCGTGTAGAGGAGCAGTTTATGAGTATCTGATTATTTTTGTGGCCCCACTGTCGTGGGGTAAAAATCAAACTGAACGAATAAAGAAATTTTTTTAGGTTGACGTTGAGTGGTTGACATATAGTCAAAGTCTAGATTAATAGCTTGGTTTTAGCGACACATAAGGAATCCGATAGCTTTCAATCATCAATAACCTAGCAAACCTTGCCTCGAACTTATCTTGACAATTACCGTACATGAGCATGCCATGCAAACATACCTACCGTAACCCAGTACCTATGCATGTAAACAGGTGTTCCACCACCCCATAAGCTCATCCATACATAAATACCTAATCGCCATAAATCATTCGTAAATGACGAAATCAGACCCATCCAATGGCAAAAATGATCCAAATCGACTTTAATCGAGCGTGATTTG
Organism: Daptonema setosum; assembly: GCA_964036265.1. Taxonomy (NCBI): domain Eukaryota; kingdom Metazoa; phylum Nematoda; class Chromadorea; order Monhysterida; family Xyalidae; genus Daptonema; species Daptonema setosum. Next base: position 21,452,740 of record OZ038444.1, read on the forward strand.
TCGATTTACGGGGGGAGGTAGGGGGCAGAAGGTGTGGGAGAAGGGGGGGGGGCAATGGTAAGTGTGGCTCATGGCATTAACATTATGGATTATGGATTTTACATGCTTGATTGCGCGCAACTCTCCATTCCGTCGCATTTCACACCTTACATCATGGTGGTAGACCATCTGTCCAACAGTGTGGTCGTGGTGAGTGAGTGAGTGAGTGAGTGAGTGAGTGAGTGAGTGAGTGAGTGAGTGAGTGAGTGAGTGAGTGAGTGAGTGAGTGAGTGAGTGAGTGAGTGAGTGAGTGAGTGAGTGAGTGAGTGAGTGAGTTAGTGAGTTAGTGAGTGAGTAAGTGAGTGAGTGAGTAAGTGAGTGAGTGAGTGAGTGAGTGAGTGAGTGAGTGAGTGAGTGAGTGAGTGAGTGAGTGAGTGAGTGAGTGAGTGAGTGAGTGAGTGAGTGAGTGAGTGAGTGAGTGAGTGAGTGAGTGAGTGAGTGAGTGAGTGAGTGAGTGAGTGAGTGAGTGAGTGAGTGAGTGAGTGAGTGAGTGAGTGAGTGAGTGAGTGAGTGAGTGAGTGAGTGAGTGAGTGAGTGAGTGAGTGAGTGAGTGAGTGAGTGAGTGAGTGAGTGAGTGAGTGAGTGAGTGAGTGAGTGAGTGAGTGAGTGAGTGAGTGAGTTGGATATCAGGTATACCGAGTCATAGTCGAGGAATCTGCATCCGCTTGTGATATCGTTCTCCATGAACAGTCGGCACTCACCTTCAGATATTTTTTTAATCTTCCCAATAACAGAATTTCTCACCGTCAGTCAGCTAGACAGTCGGATTCTGATTGATTGATACAAAGGGCAGGTGTCACATGCATCCATATTGTTTTACACATGCATAAGTGGATGACGGTGATCACCATTACACGGCGCAGGTGGCATCAATTATCATACACCCTGTACAGGGTGACTACACTAAGGCATCAAGGTAAACTTTAATGAAATGGTCAAATCAAAATGACAACATGATTGAGAAATCTTGTGTTTTGGTGTGTAGTTTTCATTAAAATTTATTCATGAGACAAGCGTAACACGAAATACTGGTAAACTTTTTTAAACCTTAGTTTTTGGAAATGGACATTCAGATGACAATATGAAGCTGATTTTCAAATAAGAAAAAAAACCAAACAACATAGAACAATCCAAACTACATGTAGTACTGTAGTAGATTTAATCTTGTTGTAATAACTAAGAATCGAGCAGATATCAGATGAATTAACAATCGCGTAAAAACCCGGGAAACGCGAATTTCGAGATTCCTAGTTAATCTACAGTCATTCGTTGAATCAAAATACTGGAGTTTTCTTTGAAAATAAACAACATTGAAAAAGAAACGTTCCTGCGAAACCTTATGTATAAAATGTTCATTATTGACCACCCTGTAATCATGCATATTAAACAGCACATGCATGCATATCACACGCATGATTACAGGGCGCACGAGCAATTGTGTGAACCAGAAGGTGTGAAAATCGGTAGGTGTTCATATCATTAGCTGAATTTCTTCATAGTTGAGTTGAATGAGGGACGTGAAGAAAAACGAAATAACGTTGAAATTGAAATATTTTAGCATTTGAAATTGCAGAAACTGTGTATTTATCGACGGTTTGTGGATAAAATCAAAATGAAGAATTGAATCATAATAAAGATTTAATTAGGGGTCACGGTGTATAATCCGAAACCGAAGAATGATAGCATAGGATAAATGTCACCCAAACCAGAAACGTCAAAAGTTGCTGATGGCTTCGACCACTGGCGGACGAGCTGATCTTCCAAAGGGAAGGGAACTTTTCCAAAGAGGGGGGAATCTGCAGAAATTATGCTATTTTACCTACACCCTAGGGAACAAATCATACTTTTTGAAAACACCAAAGGGGGGGAATTCCACTTTTCCCACCCCTTCTAGTGGCTTCGACGATTACCGCGCCTCAGTGAGTAATCAAAAGAGCAGAGAACAGAACAGAACAGAACAGAACAAAACAAAAAAACAAAAGTTTCTGAAGAGCTCGTCATGTATCAACTATACTGCATTTAGTGTATAAATATTTTAGTCCCCAGAATACTGAACTGTCCAACTCAAAGTTTTCAAAGATGGGAAGAGTTTGTGGTTATATATTCACATCCCAACAACAGTGACAACCAAACAATTACATATTCGGCCGCAATACAAACAGAGTATCGTGTACAGGTATGTATGTATGGAACGTGAATGATTTGACTGGTTTTACCTGGTGAACATGATTGTTGTACTTAACACCAACGGGAATAATAACGTGAACAACCCGCATAAGGTATTCGATGATCAAACCTTAAAACTGGTTAGTATTTATTTGAGCGGCGAAATTTTCCAACGACATTTTGTGTGAAAATACGTTTTGTTATTTGCAGTGAGATTTGTAAATCAGGATGCTCGAGCAGAGTGAGATTCAGAAAACGAACGACCACGATCAGTACAAATTTGTTACACGTTTCATTGACAAAGTCAGATATTAGAACAGCAGGTACTTACAGCAAGTAAGCACTAATACATAATACAGCAAGTAATGAGCATTATGAGGACACATTTAGTTGGTCTATGCCTAGTGTAAAAATTATACCTTGATTCATGCATGCAACAATTCTATCAGCCAACCGGTCAAACAGTATTTCACTTAGATAACCAGTCATCTTGTTAATCAGTTCGTAATTCAGGATGAGCAGGTGACAATCACCTGCCAGTCAGTCGGTCAGTCAGTCATCAGGTACGGTCATTCAGTCAGTCTTTGATTGATCACCCGTCAAAACTCAGTCATTCACTAAACACCACCACCCGCAGTGCGTCAGCGTCAAGGTGACTGTCACACATTCGCAGGTGATGACAGTTGTGAGTGTGACAGACAGAATGACTGACTTACTGATTGACTGACTGATTGACTGACTGACTGACTGACTGACTGACTGACTGACTGACTGACTGACTGACTGACTGACTGACTGACTGACTGACTGACTGACTGACTGACTGACTGACAGACAGACTGACTGACTGACTGACTGACTGACTGACTGACTGACTGACTGACTGACTGACTGACTGACAGACAGACTGACTGACTGACTGACTGACTGACTGACTGACTGACTGACTGACTGACTGACTGACTGACTGACTGACTGACTGACTGACTGACTGCCAAAGCTATGTAAATATTCTACATACATTCCCATAATCAAGGTGATTGTGAGACATTCACAGGTACAGTAATGACATTCGTGACTTCCTAACTGACCGACTACTGACTGTCCTTATTATCATGCTGGTCAGTCAGTCACTCATTGTTAGTGTTAATCAAATACTGATGTTGTTACGCAATCTAATTACAGACATAAAGTTTGGCAACGGGAGAATTTGGTACGCTCTCTGAACTAAATGAGAGACTCTCTGGATTCTTGGTGGACTACGAAATGTATATCATAAAGAGTGGGAGAGGGGGAGGGGAGGTGGTGTTACCTGAATGAAAAAAAAATCAGAACAGCACTATAACACTCATCCCTTTCTAGTCCGATATTGGCGGAATGACTTTAGACTGGAATTTGTGGAAAGGAATGGAACGATCGAACATTAGGTTTCGGTGAAAATAAAACAGATGTCTTTTACCAGACAGTTAGAACGCAAAATAATTATTATTTTTATGAAACTGAACAGAAGTTTTCTAATTTTACAGTAATGAAAATATCACTTGTTTTTCTTCGGATATATAGCAAATTACAGTACAATATTCGCTGAAGCAATCGACATGATCATGTTTTGACTAACTTGTAAACGTATCATTGCCCAGTTGTTATCTATGTATTTTCGGTACAGGTACAATATAATACGAATGTTGATATTTATTTACCTGCGATGTGAAAATGTGATATTGCATGATATGAAAAAGCTGAATAGCGCGAACAAAAACTTTCAAGAAACCCCATTTATTTATAATAACAACCTCAATAAAAAACGTTTTATTTCATAATGCATTTTGCTTTAACGCAAGTCGTGACTAGACTACTAGAACAAGTAAATCAACTATTTTTAGAAGGAACCTCATTTATTTACAATTTTAATAATTTTGAAAAACTTTTCGTTTCATAACGCATGGCGCTTTACTGCAAGTCGCAAACTCGCTTTTACGTTTACAAATTCAAACAAATGAGTCAGTGCGACAGCGAACGTCTTGTCCGTTTATATGCGCACATCAAGTTCAACAACCACCTGCTTCTGTGGCGCAATTGGTTAGCGCGTTCGGCTGTTAACCGAAAGGTTGGTGGTTCAAGCCCACCCAGGAGCGATATGTTTTGGATAAGTCAAATAATCCATTAACGAGGTTAAGAATATTTTTATACAAGTACATGTACTTTTAACGTGAAATTCTTGTTTGCTTCAAAAACTCTAAGATACATAGACTGCTTTTGCAGAATGCTTCCGCACAATTAGCTAGTTAACATCACGGAATTCTGAAAAAGAAAGATACATATGCCAACTTCCATCCAAGTCAGTAAAGCGTTCCGGTGGACCTAATTTGATTGGTATATGTACCAATATATGTACGATATTGACATGCTCTACCGTGAACGAATTGAGGTCTCCAGAGTGTCAGTATGTACATGTATGGACGTACCTCCATCCAACGTGACAATGGTCCGAATCTCATCTCAGGACACCCTGTCTGTCACAATTGACTTATCTTCCCATCTCTGATGTTAAACCACGGGCGGACGAGAGAATAAATATAAAAAAAAGATATGAATTTCCGGAAAACTACCGAATCATTATTCCAGAAAATTACTCCAGGTCATGTTATCTATCCCATTTAAAGGAAAAATCAACTGCTCAATGAAGCTAACGAAGGTGAAATTATTGTTGGATTGTCTTCTTGTCCACGAAAAGTACCCTCAATTCAAGGTTCACAACATTGTGGCACATGGGTGACACCAGTGAAATGCTAATTTGGCACCCCATATTCCATGGTATGAAATGTTGGGAGGATTCATAGCAACCTATACTTCGGATCACTTTGGTCCGCGGATGAACTTTCATAAGAAATATACATTTTGATTGGTATTATAAATATTACAAATAATATTTAATAAAAGTCTGGCCCATTGAACTAAAAATAATATTAAGCTTGATTTAGCCTCTGTCTTGAGTAAAATCTCCTTTATCAACCACTGAATCACCACAATGGCGGCATGTACCCAAGCCTCCCCGAATAGCCATATAAAGGGGTCATCCCTGCTTCGCCGTGTGATTTATGAGCCGCAATGGCCGATTGGTTAAGGATGACAACTGCAACTAAGGTGGTGGCTGGTTCGAATCCCCGTGAGAGAGTACGAGGTGGTATTTGAGTGGTGTGACACGTTTACGGTATACGGTTGTGTTATACTTGAGGTATCGTGTACCCACGTGCCGTGAAGGCATCTACATACATACATATATCCTGGAGCATGGTAAAGAATCAAAGTGGCATGACATCTTCTATTATTTCACATTAGTATTTCACATTTCTATCATTGTTCGATAAATCTTATTAACCACCTACATGATGCTAGAAAACACACATCATAAATGTTTTCAATCCAACGTCAATAAAATCTCATTGTTATGCCGAACCACCGTAGTCCAATTGGTTCTGACGGTGTGCCAGTACAATGACAGGTCATTAGCGGAAGAGATTGGGGCATACATAGTCCGATTTCACAACTTCCACGTAACTTCTTAACATAAAAATCTAATTCATTTACAACTACCAGACACCAAAGAAGAAGAACTTCCCTTCCATGAAGAAATTATGTTCATCCGCCAGTGTGACAGGTCAATGGAGGCCAGCCGAGCCATCCTGGGATTGTGGAAAACTTTGTCAGGCATACCATCCTGCGATCGTGGCAAACTCTACCGTATATACCATCCGTGGCACAAAAGTATGACAGGTTGAATTGGGTTGGGTGCCGCTTCGGGTGTCACCGGTTGAAATTGGAATTGACGCCAACGTTGTGACCTGAGATGAGATTTGAGGTTGTACCATGCCATGAATCCGTCAACTCGTCGAGATCTACGGCCAGGCCAAAACTGGAAGACAAGTGCGATCGTGTGACTTGCTCTATTACAGGGGTAAACTTTATTTAGAGTTTGTATTTATATCTACTCACTGTTTTCTGCATAATGCTTCCAACAGTCAACAGGATTCGAGGCGCCTTCAATGGTTTTAATAAAACAGTCGATTCCGTAATTCATAAAGATGTAATATAACAGCGTGCAAGTTTCGTTACATGAACGGTGGAAGGTTTGCTGAAATGAGTTTCAGCAGCTAGAAACTCATTAACGCTATAAAAAGTGGTGTTGATAAGGTTTTCACGTTGGGAATCGACGTTGTAGAAGGATGGCGTGTAATTTGTCTTCTGATATCAACAAGGACAATTTGCTATTGCTAGATCTTTAATAGGCCAAAGATAAAGATTTGTTTTTCTTATATAGAAGGAGCGAAGCGACTGACTGCTCCCTTCCCCCCAGCTACTGCTGACGCCCAATTGGATGTAATATGAAACCTGTTTTTATATTATACTCGTACTCATGAAACGTAAGCCTGATCTTAGCAACTGAGTTAGGGTGGCTGTCGTTACCCCATTCAACAACTATAGTTCGGCCTTATTAAGCAAAGTGTGCACAAAAAATAACTGTTCTTATTCTGCGTGGACTGATTTTTATATGTGGAGTTTATATTTATTATGAAACGTGAATAAAAGGGTAGAAACCCAATCACTAAACGAGTCTTCAAAGTTGTCCGTGGTTGTCGTTGTTGCCATTAAATACAGACATGTGTTGCTTTTCTGCCAAAACGGTATGAAAACATCGGCCAAGCAAATGTCACTCGATAAAAGGGTAGAACATTTCAAATAACAGGAAGTGATCATTGTTTACCACTTGCGAAGATGGACAATTCGTGGTTATTTTTAACATGGTAAAGGGTAGTTTTGAATATATGTAGATGGAGTTTACATGAATCTAGAAAACTATGAACTGCGAAATACAATTATGTGGATAACGAACATTAGATAGCAATAAAACCATCACCGAAAACTACGAACTTGTTTTTCTGAAACCTGAAAGTTTCACAACCATTGATATGATAGTGCCAGTCATTGGTTTTAACCAGACTTCACCAAAGGGCTCAATTGAACTTGAAATTGGATTTTCCGGAACGACTCCATGAAAGCGGTACCTGTACGTCGTCCTTCAAAAATCAGACAAAAACACCTTTACCGATCAGGGAAAAAAACCGCCTTGACAAATCATGCAAAAATGCACACAACCTTGGACCGGTATGACCCGAACATTAGCGTGTCGATTAACGATGTAAACTAATGATCCTCAATTACTCATTGTGCGGTTTGTTGCCTGTTGGTTTTATTACCGATAGTGACGGTCATCGTGAGTCGGTCAGTCAGTCAGTCAGTCAGTCAGTCAGTCAGTCAGTCAGTCAGTCAGTCAGTCAGTCAGTCAGTCAGTCAGTCAGTCAGTCAGTCAGTCAGTCGGTCAGTCAGTTAGTCAGTAAGTCAGTCAGTCAGTCCGTCAGTCAGTCCGTCAGTCAATCAGTTAACTTATAGAGCAATACAGTCATCGGTGCAATAATAAAAAAACCACTATAGAATTGTGAGAAAAGATTTGCGATTTTTTTTCTTCTCATTATTTCTTATCTTTTTTGCGTAAATGAACAGACGCCACGCTAAACAAATGAGTAAGACACACAGGACTGTTGCATATTTAATTTCCTCATCAAACAATGGTGTGAAATATAACAATGAGTTTCATTCTGAAATTGCATGGAATTCCAAATGGGTGATGAAATGAAATGATCGGTTAAAGTAATGTGGTTATCATGATGATAAGCTCTCACAGGGAGTGTACATGAATATCGCTAGTGTTAGAAAAGACAATGTGACATTGTATAAGGTTTATAAAAGGTTATGCAACAATTGCCTGAATTAACAAGAATGACTTGAAATAGGAAAAACGGAGAAACAAAAATTTAAATCATAAAATCATGAATATAACCGTTCTTAGTCTTGTATATAAGTTATTGCGTCAATCTCAATGTTTTGAAATCTTATAATTCTTCGAACGGGGCAGCAGTAAATAGGCTGATAAGTACTGTAATTTTTTGGATACACACTTGAATCTGCTGCATCTCTATATGCGCAAAAGTTATACCATACGTTTGTATTCATGGTTGAAGAAACTACGATTATTCGATTTTTTACATATGATAGTCAAAAATAACTTTCTTATAACAATATTTTGATAATAGTCACATAAGAATTGATAGTATTTTATGGCAT
>OZ038444.1:21461324-21463824 GCA_964036265.1 Daptonema setosum
ATAAACGGGTTTTTTTGGTTAACTGTTTTCACAAAAGGACTGTGAAAATGAATTGGAAAAGTGTTATTCGGTTTCGTATAATGTTTGCAACATGATGGCCTTATATCATTCTTAACTGATTGGGAGAATTTTAAAGTGCGTCATATTTTTCGGTAAGTGACATGCGCATAAATAGAACCATATAAAATGTCGCACTGCTATCATTGCATACTGTTTGTAAATTTGAGCATGTACGAAAAAATCGTACGGTTCATTGAATGAGAACGGTGGACTTTAATTATAGTCTGCTAATCAAATAAACATGCTATAACTCTTCCACATTTCAGTTTGGGTGGGACTCGGCTGCGTACTAGGAATCAGTCTTCTCTCCCTATCCGGACTTATCTTTGTGCCATTCCTCAAGGACAGCAAACGCAAAGTCTGGCTTCAAACTCTGATTATCAGTCTGGCCGCGGCCACACTGACGTCGGATGCCTTGCTACACTTGATACCGGAGGTGAGTGAGTGTGTGATAGAGTGAGTGAGCGAGTGAGTGAGTGAGTGAGTGAGTGAATGAGTGAGTGAGTGAGACAGTGAGTGTGTGATAGAGTGAGTGAGCAAGTGAGTGATTTCATTGAGAAAGGGCGTGAATGCATAAATGAGGTTTCCAGGCTCTGGGCATTCACGGCCACGAAAGTCATGGGGAAGAAGGATATGGCCTCGTCACATATGATGCCAAAATGCCACCGATTCCACGGGAACTCATGCAGTTCTTCAAGTCTGATCCTGTGCCCCTGAGTTAGTACTGACTGACTGGCTTTTTGATTGACTGATGGCACAGACTACATTTTTATCGGTTGTTAACCCCACCGGGGTGGGGCCACAAAAATAACCAAATACTCATAATTTGCTCCTCTACACGGAAATCTTTAGTAAAAGGCGAAAGATTTTCACGCTTGATGTAGAGGAACCAGAGCTGACAAACTATGGATCAAAAATGTTTCCATAGTGCCCGTAAAACGTGAACGGAACAGGAGATCATATGTTGAACGACAGCCATTTTGTACATAAGTAAGAAGCAAAATATTTGACTGACTGACTGACTGACTGACTGATAGACTGACTTCCTGCCTGCCTGACTGACTGACTGACTGACTGACTGACTGACTGACTGACTAACTGACTGACTGACGGACTGACCGACGGACTGACTTGATGTAGGTGACATTCACGGTCACGCGCACGAAGACGAGTCTCACGAAGTGCATGCAGCAAAGGTGGGTGGTGAGCACGCGGGTCATTTACATGAGGAGAATGATGAGCACGCGCATCATGATGAGCACGATCACGATCATGACCACGATGGCGAGGCTGATCACACAGAGGAGCACCATCAAGGTATAGTCAGTCAGTCGTCCGTCAGTCGGTCAGTCAGTCAGTCAGTCAGTCATTCAGTCAGTCAGTCGTCCGTCAGTCGGTCAGTCAGTCAGTCAGTCAGTCATTCAGTCAGTCAGTCAGTCAGTCAGTCAGTCAGTCAGTCAGTCAGTCAGTCAGTCAGTCAGTCAGTCAGTCAGTCAGTCAGTCAGTCAGTCAGTCAGTCAGTCAGACAGTCAGTCAGTCAGTCAGTCAGTCAGTCAGTTATTCAGTCAGTCAGTCAGTCAGTCAGTCAGTCAGTCAGTCAGTCAGTCAGTCAGTCAGTCAGTCAGTCAGTCAGTCAGTCAGTCAGTTAGGTAATGGGTTATGTAATACTGTTATCGTATTTTCAGAAACGAATTCCGAATTCGACCGATTGTGGAAGATGGTAGTGGTTATCGCCAGCATGTACATCCTGTACATAGTCGAAACATTATGCCACACACTGATGCATCAGGTTGGAAAGTGTGTGAACAAGAATGCTAGATTTCTAATTTTTACTAATTAAGTCTGAAATTCACTCTTTCAAGAAGAATCAAGGTTTTTAGTCAGTTAAACGTTTAGTTATTTTAAAATAATCACGTAAAATAAAAAAAAATACAGCAAAAAAGCCTGGTTGCAGAAAACGAAGAAATGCCTGACCTACTACGAGCCAGCCACGATTCGGGTCACCAAGCCAATGGTGATGGGTCAACCCGAGTTGCTGTCAGTCAGACAGTCATACGTCGATGCATATGGAGTGATTGCACCTTTGGGCTACAACAACCAGTCATTTGACAATCATCAAACTGACAGTCACTCCATGTCCAGTCACTCAATGGACTCTGTTAATTTACGACCATCGGTGCAGCCGAAGCCGGTCATTGAGTCCGAGCCGGATACCATATGTGGTTGGTTGACTCACTCACTCACTCACTCACTCACTCACTCACTCACTCACTCACTCACTCACTCACTCACTCACTCACTCGCATTCACTTTTTTCCAGGTCTTAAACCGATGGCATGGTTCATTCTTGTCGGCGATTTTGTTCATAATTTTGCTGATGGTCTAGCAATGGGAGCCGCTTTTACATCTTCCTTGACTGCTGGTCTCAAGACTTCGGTAG
>OZ038444.1:21466324-21481324 GCA_964036265.1 Daptonema setosum
AAAGTGCAGTTGTGAATTTGGTACCATGCTAAATTACTACGGAGAAGCCACAATCAGATTGCGATAGCGTTGTGAATTTTTGGAAAATTCGCGCGCGCAATCTTTGGCGGCGTTGGCGTGGGAAAACGGATTAAAATTAATTGAATAAAGTTTTAAACATATAATCCTACTAATATTACGTTTAATTAATGTTTTCAGGTCCCGAATTCGTCAGCCTGCGTTCATCATTGGCTTCCAAAATAGCAGCCATGAGCTGAAGTCCGGTGGGCCCGCAGCAGTTTCACTTAAAAGCATGCGAAAACACTCGCGATTTGTGCGCGATTGTCGACTGAACAGGCATCAATATTTCAAATAATATAATCACGGATACGAATTGACTATAAATCTCCACAAATCTCTATACATCATTCGCCAAATTCACCTCATTTTCACAGCCGCATTTTGGTGCCAAAACGAAATCATCCACTCTGAATTGTTCTTAATCGGCGGACCTTCGGACGACGGAATCGACGGTTTTCTGCAGTCGTTATATTTGAAGACAAGTATTTGTAGTGGCCACCGTAGCTGGCAGACATTGAGAGGTATTGCGGACGTTTTGGGTGCCGAAGAAGTGGGCGAAGAAGAAGTGAAGTCAATTACGACGGCATCGATCGAACAGGATGGGATGCGTCAACAGTGCCGATCGGGGCGCGTATCAGCGCTCAAAACAGGTAAACTTACTGTCCGCGGTCGTATTCGATTTTAATATTTCACTTCGAAATGTTCTGATTACCTTCTTAACTCTTACTTACCGGTATTTGTGAGCCATCAAGTCAAGCGTTCAATATTGATGCCCGCCGTATAGTAGGCTAAGCTACTACATAGCTAACTAGTTGGAGTTGGCACATATTCCAGTTTTTCGTATCACGATAAATACATATTCAGGCAGGAACGAGCAACGGAATTCAGTGATTCGTTAATTGATATGCAATTATGCACTTATTTCCTTTGTGATGTCTTAGCCATTTTTAAGTCAACCGTTCAAGCTTCGAGTCCGACCGACTAAAGAAGAATGTTAACAGACAATTATAGTTTAACCTTAAGATGTTTTGAAATGGCACTTTTCCATATTTCAGATCGACGAGCAGCTCAAGATGGACGGCGAACGGTCTGCCAGAGATGTCAAGCTGCTGCTTTTGGGTGCCGGTGAGAGCGGCAAGAGCACCATCGTTAAACAGATGAAGTTGGTTGAGTGTTAGACTTTGGATCGCCAGGTGCGTCGTCTCGGGTTTCACTGGCTGGTGGGTCAGTGTACGATGTAGCCTGGTTCGCACACATACGATCACCACTGATTAAATTGAAATTAAATTTTATTCAGTTGTTATGCCTATGCCATAATAGCAAAGTAGGATACCAAGTCACAATAGTGAAATAACGGTCATCCGATTTACAATGACAATCACTGATCATCAACAAAGTTCTTGAATGCGCTGTGTCTCAACCCGGGGTTCGAACCAGAAACGTCGGCGAGCGAGGCCGGCGCTTTAACCACTTGACGAGGGAAGCTGATAATCGTGAACATGGTTTAGAGAAGACTGATGCTGGAGTGGTGTCCCGTTTCCTGGTGTGAGCAGGAAAAATACAAAACCGCCTTGTCCCTTCTCACCGTATGTGTTTCACCATTGTTGTGAATTGGGCTACCCAATCAACCAACATAGGAAGTTGGTGGTTACTCTGATCTAATTGCACATTCAGTAGCTGATTGACGGGATGAAGTGAATCTATAGAAAACTACAAATTGTTTGCCAAGTCAACCGAAAAATCAAGATATATAAAATTTTCAGTTGCGGGAGTGTGGGGTGATTGATGTAAGCATAGAATGGAAGACACAATGATGATGATAAGTAAAAAATGCGTTGCTTGCCGAAAAAACAAGTTTGAATAGTGCAAAATCAATAGAAACCCGCACATGTTACAAGACTTCACAAACAGTTAAAACTTTTTACGACAAAACTAAAGTTCAGAAATAAATACTACTATGATTATGATACACTTACTCAATCATTGTGGTGTGTGGAAGTATTGATTGGTAAACTCTTATATCATGATATACCGTGTTTTTATTAACCTTCTTATCAATTATCCAAATAATTGTTGACCTTTTTCAGAATCATTCACGAAACGGGTTATTCAGACGAGGAGCGACGGGCGTACAGACAAGTTGTGTACTCGAACACGATCCAGTCGATGATGGCCATTATCAGGGCCATGGGACAGCTCAAGATTGACTTCGGACGTCGTGATCGACAGGTTCGTCATTGCATCATGTTTTCCAGTATTCCAGATATAATTTTCAGATACGTTGTTCATCATCATAATGAATCCGAAGATAACTGTTCTATTTCTATATCCGCTGTATTTTATCTGAATTTTCTCCCAATTAAATAGAAAACTTTTATCATTTTCAGGATGATGCTCGTGCCTTTTTCTCGTTGGCGGCGAATGCGGAGGAGGGCGAGATGCCGTCAGAGCTGGCGGCTACGATGAAACGACTGTGGCATGATGAGGGTGTCAGGGAATGCTTCAGCAGATCCAGGGAGTTCCAGCTCAATGACAGCGCACCTTAGTTGGTTCTGATTCTAAAAATTCTAAGTTGTTCAGTTATTATCCCACAGTAGCAAAGTTGGAAAATTAATTATGATGGTCTAATGAAAGGCGGAACGACATAATAGTTTGAAGCAGTCGCCTTATTTATATACTAGGAAACTGGAAACGTATCCTTTTTTAATCATCAAAACAAGTACATAGAAGGTGATTTCAGCGTTTTATAACCGCTTTTATAATCAGATTTATGCCGTCTCTCCGCTCTGTTATCAATGTGTCACACAACCAAACAATAATTTAGATAAAAGTGAACATACGCATTGATTCAGTCAAGTCAAGCATGCAGGTCTTGAATAACGTGCTATTGATTGTGTGATATAAGTAATCTGTAAGGCTAAGGCATATCTATATTTTATATAACATTTTATAGTGACATAACAGGGTGTGTTGTATTTCAGTTATCTGAACAGCTTGGAGAGGATATCACTGCCGGACTACGTGCCCACACAGGACGACGTTCTACGGACACGAGTCAAAACCACTGGCATTGTCGAGACACATTTCACATATAAAGACTTACACTTCAAGTGGGTGAATTTTATTCAATCGATGGGAAGAGGCGAACGTTTTTTGAAATTCTGAAACTTCCAAGTTTTCCGCTAAGACACGATTTTCATTTTCTGATTGATTTTGTCAATCAAATCAAACAATCATCCTTCCAGAATGTTCGATGTTGGCGGTCAGCGATCGGAGAGGAAAAAGTGGATCCACTGCTTCGAGGGCGTGACGGCCATTATTTTCTGTGTGGCCATGTCCGAATACGACACCGTACTGGCGGAGGACGAGGAAATGGTTAACTTGATTCACGTCATGATACGTTACCGCAGAATTTATCGGTGACAAAATTTGAAAGCATCGCTGTGTGTTCTGACATTAAAAAAATAAAGTGCGTTTATCGTGTTAAGGCTTTCTGGGACATTTCACGTAAAACTTTGCCCTCACGCCCCGTTATAGTATGTCCGTTTTGTTCAATGGAGTAAATTATTTTACTAAATTTTTTGAACATATCATTCGTCACTTTGTAACTGACCCGTTCGGTCATTAAAATAAAGAATTTTTTCATTCACACAAAACATGCATTTTGATCGCATCGCATACATTGGGGAGTGAGGGATTGGGTTTACGAGAAAGTGTCTCAAAATGAGTTTTAATCAGATAAAAAAAGTATAAATGAGTATGTTGTTTTTGTTTTGCAGAACCGAATGATTGAATCGATGAAGCTGTTTGACTCGATCTGCAACAACAAGTGGTTCACCGAAACTTCTGTCATTTTATTCCTTAACAAAAAGGATTTATTCGAAGAGAAGATCAGACGGTCGCCGCTCAGCATCTGCTTTCCTGATTATCAAGGTGGGACTTGATTATTTAAATGTTTATTGTATTATTTATTCATTTATTCACATTAGATGTTTGTAGATTGTGTTTTATTTCAGTTTGAGGTTTTCTGATTGAAATATATTTATGAATCGCGTGTTTGGGTTATCAGTTCTGTTGATGTTTCCAGTTAGTGTGTGAAAGTGTGATTATTGAGTAGTGAATATAACTCTGAGTTCTTGAGTCCTTGGGAAGTTCAGAAACTTGATTTTTTATAATGGCTCCTGAGTGACTTATCTAGATATTGCTAGCCCTATTAGAACAGATACCCTGTATGTTCCGATATATGATGTTTGGTTCATTCTGCGCCCAGTGCCGACTCCATTTCACTCGACGTCAATTCGTTCGCATATTTCTGTTGACTGCGTCAATTTCTATAAAGTCGACCGTTTTGGGTGAAGTATAGCGGGTTGTTTGTTTGGTTGTCTGTTGTTTGTGGGATTGTTGTTTGAGCGCGAGAAAATGCTCAAATCGCGCGTTGAAATGGTATAGCGTGCTCTAACTAGCGGACGAGGAGGGGAGGGAAAATGGGAATTCCCCTCTCTTAGGCGGTTTCAAGAAGCATAGTTTGTTCTGTAAGGTGTAGGTAAAAGGGCATGAATCCTGCCGTGCCGATTCCCCCTGTTTGAAAAGATTGCCCTTCCTTCGGGGGATCATCTCGTCCGCCGGTGGCTTGCGCTCTATGTTTATGAGAAAAATGGGAGAATATTGAATATTGAAATGATTCGATTGGGAACTTGTTGCATTTGTACTGTGTTGTGCTTGTGAGGGACATCTAGCGGTTTCGAGTGGAAGAAAAAAATGCATTAAAATGTGGCTTTTCACCCGGTAACAATAACAACATAAGCTGGATTTATCGTTTCTGAGTTTGAACATTCCACATTTCAAATTTTGTCCACATTTCAAATTTTGCCATGTGGGAGTTTTCGTTCTATCCGCCTTATTGAGAGGTCGGATTTTATTTGAAAATGTTCAGATTTTGTGTTATTTCCAATCCGCTGTCCGCTTGTACTGCCGAGATCACAGTATCACTATTCAGTCTATCATTACTACTTTTAGTTTATGCGTTTAGTTCAGACTTGACTTCATATTTGGCAGCATTCGACAACTGTGTGCAATGTGTTTGGTTGTGTTCGTCTTTGTGGGTCTGTTTGTCCTTGAGTCAGTCAGTCAGTGTACATCTGCCAGAGTCAGTCATTGGCGGATGAGCTAACAGATAAAAAAGGGAGTTTGTCCAAAGATGTACAATAGATCGGTTAGGGTCAAATAACCTTCATTAAAAAACAAATTCCGAACTTTTTGAAACAACTACAAAACGGAATTACCACAACTGTTCTGCCATTCTTTCTACACATTATATCAGGGGCGCATGAAATTGGCAGAGGTGAATCTATTGTAACTTGCAGTGGAGCAGCGGATGATTCAAGTATGATATTCACGAGCGATGGTAGAAGATTTTCCCTCACACCCTGGTGGGTGATACCCATTCTGCCGCGCCGGCCGCTTTTTTGAGTTTTGAATATGAATGATTCAAAGAGTACCGAACGAGAATGGAAGCGAATCGGCTGTTGAAATTGGGGGTTATAATATGTTGATCAAAAGGCGGAATGGAATGGATAAATCTGTGATTTCGGAAACATTTTTGAAGTATTGACGATTGGATTGGCTTGTCTTTCCTTTGTTGATTCACGTTGGCAAGTTGATTCACGTTGTTGCTTGTACATTGATTTGTGATTTTGTGGAATACCTACTGTTCGTATCAGAGAAAATCAGCGATGTGAAAGGATGATGATGATGATGGTTACATCAAAGTCAAGTAGAACTGGTTTCTCCGTTTGTAAAAGGGAGTGTCTGTCTGTCGATGACATGACATGACATTAATCAAACGAAATGGAAATGTTAACATACGCGCGCGTTTTTGAAACAGTTTTCGATTGTACTTGGAATGGAAACTATTACAACTGAAAGCGCCTGCGGACTAACTTCATGAGTTCACAACAATAGTGGACAAAAAGGGTTGGAAAAGGTGAAATTGCCCTTCTTTGGCGGTTTCAAATAGTGAGGTTTGTACTTTAATGTGTAGGCAAAATGACCTAACTTATGCTAATCATCCCATCCCACCCCACCCTGAACCTATTTGGAAAGATTCATTTCCCTTTGGAGGTTTGGTTCGTTGTTCGCCGCCATTGGTTCACGTTGAGTCATCGATAGTCTTTTTTGGGATGGGTGAATTTCAAACTGGTTTTATCTTCTCAAAACGTACGTTATATCCTGTGTATTGTTACGCTTTCACACGTGTCGTTTTTATGCTCCACAACCAAATAAAGGGGTAACACGCAATATGCGTGTATATGATGTTGGGAAGTTTGGTTTGGTTGGACAGACTGAATGTTTTATGGCCGATTACATAAACCGCAAATGCGAATGGGGTGCGGTTTGGTAAAAAAAAAATACAAGTCCGTAAAATGAGTATTTTTTTAAATTCCAAAATGATCTTTAATAACAAGTATCAAGTATAGTCCGTTCTAAAGTCAACCAGCTGAAGATCATAAACTCGGAGCATAGCTCTGACACACAAGAGCACAACCCGATGATTGCGTATTTTAGCACATAATGTTATGGGATGTGGACTGTAGCATACATTATGTGCCACATAGTTTGATCTAAGGTCCGGGCTACTGATGCGTACTTCACTAACTTCCATAGTGTGGTAAGGATGTAGTGACTAGGAATTGTTGAAAAATTGAAAACTGAACCTACATGGCATTTTCTCAGATTCTGACAAGATTTTGGGTAGAGCCTTATTTGTCGGTTAAAAAAGAAGTGACAAAACAGGGAAAAATGACTTTGTATATCGCAGATTTGTCACCTTGTTGAATCACGGTTTGTTCATATGATCAGTGACAGTGTGACGACCAAAGTATTGATAGTCTTAGCGGTAGCGTTGATCGCGCGCAATTCTGCACGCACATGCTGCGTGCCAGTCCTCTAATGGAAGGGGAATTTTCCCCCAAGTGTTGGGAATTTGCAGTTTTGTTAAAGTCATCTTATCTACAAAGGAAACTACAAAAGAGGGGGAATTCCAATGTTTCGTTTCTTCATCGTCCACTAGTGCAGTCTGAGTGTTGCTTTAACTGCGTGTGCTTCGGTATATATCGCATGATAAAATGATATAAAACACGCCTGCACAAGCAGCAGTACCCGGTCTCTGATCGGCAATGGGGGGTAGACAGAGCTTTGAAAGCAGCCCTCTCTAGGGAAGTTGAGGGATCCAGGGACCCCCGCCACCCCCAACATGGCTCTGTACCATTCGGCTCTTCGGGGGTACATGAGGGTTCATAAAAAGCGTGTGCCATTGATGCGTACTGTTTTTACAGGTGTCGTTAATTCAAACGTACTGTACTGTATATATTACTAGCGGAAGAGAATCGTATGTTACGTGGTATGGTGTTCAGAAACTAGGTTTATTTGATGCAGCGAGGATGCTGCTGCCAAAACTGCTGGTTGTGCCGATGATCTATTCTTAATTTAGATTCATTTCTGATTTTGGAAGATTTGCTGCTTCGTATGTAGTGATAGTATACTTGTGCTTGTCTCAGCAAGAAGCTTGCCTAGCATGCTTTCAATTCACATCATTGATCAAGTACTGTACTGCTTCACAACATGAAATATTGGCCACCTAAGGGGTAGTATTATCATGAATCTGATCCCGAACCACTTGACTGCGACTTGTTAAAAATATCGGATCATGGATTTTATGAAAAGTCACTCACCTGTAACCGGCTTGGACCGAACTCTGGCTCCCCCATTCCATGGTAGCGAAGCTGATGGTTACGGTCGTTAAGATTTCCGTTACCACTATTGTATTGTTTAATGTTTAACGTTTTAGTAGAGTTTTTGGTGGGAATAGTTTACTATTTGCTTGGCCGTAACTTGAGATGGGATAGATACGGTTGGCGGGGGTGGGTAGAAAGGAATAGATAGTCTAAAACTCAACATTAGAGTGTGTTACTACTACATCGTTCTATATTTTTACCGCACCAAATAGTAATGTAATTGTAGTTACGTATTTTCATTGAAACCGCAGCTTTTCGTACTTTATTAGATGGCGCACTATTTATGACCAATATATTATGGTTGTATGTATCATAGATTCGTTGGATTTAGGTATACGGCCAGTGAATAGCTTACCTATCCAATTATATAAACCCTATATAATAATAAACAATATGGTATGGTTGGATAAAGGTTTTGTGTATTTTTTTATCTTAGACATAAAAACGTTTGACAGTTCTAGTTTAGTGTCTTGGCATGATTTGATTGTGGAAGGGTTCGACTTTGAGTCGGGCAAGAGGTGCCTGACCCCCTGTGGGTCAACCGATGGGGGGGGGGGGGAGTGGGCCCCACAAATAAACTCTGCGGAAACTGTGCTTTGGTTGGTTCATACATTGAGCGGATGACCCTTTTATTCAGACTCATACTTATACTTATTTCTGGGAAAGTAATATAAATTGTAGTTATCTAGTCATTTCAAGTGCACTAGAAGACGAAATTTTTTAAGCTTTTGAATTGACCGCACAGTGGGTAATAGTACCACCATAGAATGGGGTATTGGCCCGCTGGTGGGTGTATGGTATTGTTGGGCACACAACACATACACAGTTGTTGTGGCATTGTTGTAGTGTTGGGAGACAGTACCCCATGATAAATGGGGGTCATTCCATTGGCGGGCTGTAACGTGAGAATTGGATCATTAATGGCCTGGTTTTTACGGCTAATTCAACTTTTGTGGGATTGAAGGTGTTCCTGTTTGATTTGTTGGATTGATAAGAGTATGTGAGATATGTTTGGAAACTGGCTAGATGTTCTAGATTTTGAGTCTTGGCCTATTGGGTAGAGGCGGATGTTACTGGTTCGTGGTTCTGGTTAACAATACTGCATTAATGGATATGGTATGGCGGTATGGGATGTTTGATTGGTGTTTTAAAATACGGCTGCTGTTATGAAAGATGTTTCTTTATGATTCGAGTATGGTTATGATCTTATGAATGTAGTATGGCTGTAGTGTAGATGTTTCAGGTCACTGTTTTTCTTGAGGGAACCGGTCAAAATGTTGATCATAACTTTTTTGGGACATTCATTCGATAAAAAAAAACCGGTGCCCCTTTGACTGACCGAATTCGATTGATTCTGTTATTGACTATCTGAGAAGTTGACAAATCATTAAAAAACTGAATGGCCTAACTCACCTAGAAATTAGTTTCACTTACTAATCATTGTCACCAATCTTTCACATCACAAGTAATTGAAATAATAGTTTTCGTCCAGCCAATAAACTGAAACTCAATGTTCCTGGTAGGATTCGAACCCACGAATTACTGTTGTAATGTGTTTGCAGGCAGCAACTCATTCGAGGAGGCGGCCGCCTACATCCAGCTGCAGTTCGAAGCACTGAACAAGCGCAAAGATGGTCAGAGCGAGATCTACACGCATTTCACGTGTGCCACGGACACGAACAATGTCCGATTCGTATTCGATGCCGTCACGGATATCATTATAAAGGCCAACCTAAAGCAGGTCGGCCTATTCTGAATGATGTGGCTCGCGGTGCTCGTCGTTGAATGGTGTGGCTCGAGGACCCGACCAGAACACACCACACGCCTATACATGTATACAACACAACAACACTACTGAATGGAGTGAGCGTGTGGTACATATGATCAGTGTCTTGTTGTGCAGCTTAAGCTTGGCTTAACTTTGAGCTTGAACGAAGTTATTATACTTGGCACAAAAAGCATACTTTATGTATGGCACATCTTACTATGAAAAACAAGTCTTCCTTTGCCCCCATCGGTTTTATTTTCTACACCCGGTGGTATGCGATTGTGCATTTGTGAGTTTGTCAACTAATTAAAGTATAATGTATCGTTTATATTTCAGTTTATGTATTGAAAATAAGCTTTAGATATTGTGGTTATAGATCGAGGAACCAGCGATACAATATACCTTTATTACTAGGATTATATTCGATCATATTGTTATGTAATCTCTATTATCGACTTGATTAATTTGTGAATGTTCAACTGAGCGTGTGTAAACGTATGCTTTTAATGGCATTTTCGTTATCATGCGCTGGTGTGGCTGCCTGCGTCTATGAAATGATTTAGGTAATAAAAACCTTTTTTCTCTTGCATTAAAAGCTGAATACTTGGAAGTCATGATTTTTATCAGAATTATAAACTGAATGACAACCTGAATGCATTCTCTTCAAAACTTCCTCACACAAAATTGTTTCTGAGTTCAACCGGCAGTATTTGCAAATCTGTTGATATGACATTCTGCGATTTTTTATACCCGTTTTTATGTGTTTTTGTAAAGAAAATGTCCGAACATCTTTCTCTTGTCCTCTGCTGCTCTGGTGTTTTTTTATATTGAGCATAAATTTATAATAACGCGCTGGAATTTCGTATTTTTGGCAGCATTAGCTTGCGCTGTATTTGACTACGGCTGGCTTATTTTCGTCGTCTGTAAGCGTTCTAATAAAAAAACGTATAAACGTCACAAATGAAGTTTAGTTATTTTTTTAGACCAGGAAAAAAATTACTTTACAAAATATTCAGGAATGGCCTCGGAATTCCAGTTGATAGATCGGTTATTTAGTTGAGTGATGTATTTCGTTATCGACCAAAAGTGCAATTATCGGACGTGTGTGTAATCAATGCCCCCGTTATCCCGATCTTATTATTATTACTTTATATGACTTTAATTTCACCCCGTTTTTTATTTCTATTATCTAACCCCATATTGTTTGTGCTTTTCGATTGTGTACCGTATTCTTCCCGCGCATCTCAAAATATTCAAATTTTCTTCTAACATTATGAATTAATTATTGTGTTACTTGGCTGGTTTTTATTCTGGTATAGCCGGAGAAATAAATTGTGTCGCATCTTGAATGAATTGTTCGTTTTGAACTGCACGACTGCTGCCAGTGGCTGTCGTTACACAGTGCGAAGTATAGCTGTCGATGAAATTGTTGTGTGCTTCAAAGATTGTAAACATAAAGTGTGATACAATATATTTCTGTGACTATATGTAGAATTTAGTATTAAGATGATGACGGCTATTCGTTTTTATTTTGCATTCATAACGGGCAGCCCTAACCTCTGTTATTTACTTTGACTTACGGTTCTACTTTACATCCGTATCATCATTATTCACCATTATGTAAACCACCCGTCCTACCTTATTTCACTAAATTCAGACTTTAATGTTTGTCTACAAGACCTTATTACACCGTCTATTCAACTGTTGGGTCGAGTTTTACTCCATATTCTAGTAACTGTGTTCATTGGTCTGTTAGACACCACAGCTATACTTTACTTTGTATTACTATTCTGGTCCCTGAGTGGAAAAGAGTGGTTATAAATTTGGTTTACATTCTATACGAGTGATCTGACTAAACTGGCTACCACATCTAACACTATTTTATTAAAATATGCTCTTTCTACGCAACAGCACTCATTACGCAAATTTTAAACTGAAAATGTCCTATTAATTTAACGAATACCCGAAGTCTATAACTATTAAATTATATGGTATTTTGGTTCTACATTTCGTTATCTGTATCGTGTCGTCAATATCCATCCAAAAGCTCTCGCCTGTTCTCTATATGGTCGCTATAACTCTGGCTTTTATCTCAACACGTACTTTTCTGTACGTATATGTACATCTCTCCCACTCGGAACAGTCGTAACCTATCACAATTGTCATTTGTTATTTTATAGATTTATTGTATATGTAACAATATTTAGCCCTCAGCCTGCCAACCGTAAATGTATTAAAATGGTGATAAAATTAGTGGCGAACCGTACCCTGATAATTAATTAGCGGATGATAATAAAGTTGAGCGTTCTTCATCGATCAGAAGACTAAATTTGAAAGCGCGCCATTTTTCGTACATGGATCTAGACTATAATAAAATCACGGAGTTTCCTCTATTTTTTCTACAAAATATCACATAACTAACGGACGTGCCTTTAAATTCGGTCTCTAATCAATTGCGTAAGCTACATATAAGACATCCTTAACTTAGCTACAGACTAGAGTTTAGAAATACCATCGTCTAATAATTATCAAGAACTGATTCGCGAATCACAGATATCTTATCTCGTCACCTCGACCCGTCCCCTCTCAAACACCATGAATAGTATTTGTTCTGTGACACCCTGTATCTTGGCATATGTATGAATGATAACTGGTTCACGCACGACCCAACAAACCTGACTCACCGTATACTATTCTACTATGTATTTGTACTTGATAACATAAGTGGGACTAGATTACTTCAGTAAAATTTCTGAACACGACAACGTTACAATCGACAATCGAGTATGACTACCTCTGATTGCGTTGTCGACCCTGACCGTCCATCTAAAGCGGGAGTTATACTTCGGCGCACGGCGCACGCGCACGCGCTAGGTGCGCCGCGTGCGCCAAAGTGGTTATACTTCCGGCGCACGCGCACCCAGCGCACCAGCCTGCCTGTGCGCCAGCACGCGTGCGCTGCCCCGTTTTGTTCCCGTGCGCTGAAAATCAAAACGATTTGATATTTTCTTGCGTGCGCTGTCTCAATAAAATTAAAGAAAATAATTTTTCAAGGGAATTTGAGAAAGTATGTTTGAAAGGTTACTAAAACAACTGGGATAACATGTTTTCATGAAGAAAGGGCTCATTTTAGCATGTTTGCACCTGAATTTCACAGGTTGGTGAAATGTCTTTTTGGTTCTCTTTCAAAGCTGAAAACTATTTTCCGGGGTAACCAGCAGTTGCCAATAATCTAGTTTGACTTAAATTTCTTATTTCAATGTGTTTCCATGAGTTTTTCAGTGCTCGCGCCAGATCACTATTTCAAGAAGTATAACTCTCCGAGCGCACGCGCTCCTTCTATAGAAACGGTGCGCTGCGCACGTGCGCCGAAATCGGTGCAGAGCACGCGTGCTCCGTGCTCCGTGCGCTGAAGTATAACTCCCGCTTAAGCGGGAGTTATACTTCGGCGCACGGCGCACGCCCTGTGCGCGTGACGTGCGCCAAAGTGGTTATACTTCCGGCGCACGCGCATCAGCGCACCAGCTTGCCTTTTATTGAAAGGTGCGCTGCGCACTTGCGCCGAAATCGGTGCAGAGCACGCGTGCTCCGTGCGCTGAAGTATAACTCCCGCTTATTAGGAACCGTGGTCTATGTTTGTTACTCGAAACTCATTGGCGCAGGTTCGATGATTTTGAAGTCATCACCCTCGATTTTTTTGGTTAGACGAATTCCCAACATTTCGAAACATCGATTACCGATTATTATCTTGTGTCATTATGAGCGGAGAATATCAAAGTGGACTATGATGACATGAATTAATGTTTACTAAGACCGCCGTTTCTCTTACTACATCTCACCTATTGAGACGCCAAATTCAATGTTTATCTGTTCTGTAAGTTGGTCATTTTCTATGATTCAATTGCTTTAGTGTACTTTTTGTTGGATTAGTGGAATGTTTTGATGGTTTTAATGATCATTATAGTTACTATTTCAATACAGAATTTTTTCACACGTTTTTTTCGTCAAGTTAATGATCACCAAAACAACAAAATAAACCCACATTACGGTATTTCTTATTGTACAACATTGCATTGATCAATCATCATTATTATTATATATTATTGACAAATTGTCTACAATTATTCTTATTGTTATTATTATTTACCATTTTGTACTTATTCAAGTTATCCCACAGCTACATGTTTCCTGTGACTTTGTATAATTCGACGGTTCTGCACCGGAATTGCCAATCCGTTGTATTACTACTGAGAGTTGTATCTCTGTACATTAATACATACGTAAAATCAAATGAATTTCTGGAGTATAATTTCTGTCGTTTAATAATTTGCGTATGTATGTATGATAAGCTACAAACATCACTGAAAAAAACCCAACTCATTGTTGTATTATGGCTCGTTCTGACATTTTTTCCCACGCTTTATCATTATACAACCGCAAGGAAGAATGCCAGAACGGTTGACCCCGATGTTGCATGTTGCCCGGCTAAATTCTCAATGGTCAAATGATGAATGATTAAAAAGTTAACACGCACTCACCATTTATTATATCATGTATGTATGTAACTTCATTTATATTATATCATATAATATGTCAATCGCATGATGATGACAACAACATTGATTGACATTCAACTGTCTTACATATATTGCTTTGTCTGAAAGTTGCTTAACCTTTTTAGTAAGTTCTCGGAATTTCGTATTATAATCTATGTAGATATGTAAGGGACGTTTTTGTTCGTTTGTTCAACTAAATAAACGTTAATAAATAAAATTCGAGAATTTCTGCGATTTTACTCGAGAGGTTACTTATTTCAGCTATGTTGCAATGTAATAATAAATATTTGTTATTATATTATGACTTTGATATGTCGATATGTATACACATTTCGTTGAAATAATGAAATACGTTCTTATGATGATGGTTATGGGTTCGGGAATTCTCTGGTTGATATGCAGTAAGAAATAAGGGTTCGCAAAAAAGATATATACTTGGACGATTAACATGAGTTATGTCCATTTCATGAAAAATTACACTCTTTAAAGAGATGACTGAGTGATAACACTGAGCTAATGAATAATTAACTTCAAAAACTTCTTAAGTGAACTGTGAATAATAAAACCATTAACCATGTAACTTCACACTTGTTATCAGGCGACACTCACAGACTGACAGATCGATTGATCACTTACCAGTTTTACGTATGTAAAGTATGTTGTGACAAATGACAACACTTAGGTAAGTAATGAGCCATCCAAATAAAAAGTGAACAACAATTTATCAATAGAATTTCTTCAATTGACGTGACACAAAATTTTGGTGTATTTCTATTGCCAAAAATCATTCCTAATAATCATTCACTCCAATTTGACGAAACAG
>OZ038444.1:21486052-21518552 GCA_964036265.1 Daptonema setosum
CGGGAACAAAATTGACTTTCCGGTCAATTGGTTTACAGATTTTACTTTCGTTTTACTTTCCTTTTTACTTTCCTTTTTACTCTGAAAGCACTCTAACTATTTGTTTAAGTAACAATGAGAGATGTGAACACCATTCACATTTATTAAGTGTTAATCACTGGATTCAGAGAAAATAACTATTTTAGAAATCCGTATTAATAATGTGAGTTTTTTTGTGTTTTTAACATTATGTATCACGAACCACTACTGCTATCTATATCAGAATATAATGACTCCTTGAAACAACGAAATATTATTGAATATTATAATTGAATACAAATCACACGTGGCAAACAACAAGGGACAATAATTAATACTTTTGCCTTCGTCCCCAAACCACGAATAATATTCATTATCCCTATACTTCTGGTGGATTTGTGCAATAAAATTTAATGAAAGACTACCATTTTTGAAATTTCATTGGCAATGAGTAGCAAAAAATAAGAAATGGTTCACCGGCGAAAGTTGTGTTATATACACATATGACATACATACATACATGAACATTTACACATTTGCTCGAATTTAACCTTGATAAATCGAAGTTAATGGTTTTACTGGATCCGTATTAACACCATGAACCCCCCAAAGAGTGAGATTCCTCGGACACAAGGTCATGTTACGTACATAACTGTACTTTATGTTAAAAGACAATGGTTTAGATCGGTTGTGCTTTTTACTATCCAACTCATATAATTTATCACACAGACTGCATTTCGCCAATTTATCCATTTTACTGGCCTTCGACACGATGCAGTAATCATTTTTCCATTCAAAGTATTTTGAATACGCGCTCGGTTCCCTGATGAGGTTCAGTAGGTGATCAGCCAGCGCTTTGGGCGAGTCAAAGTCGTCCATGGCGATGAAACTGCAATGATCTGAGATCAGGTTAAGTAGAAGTATGTAGGTTTAGTCTCAAGATAAAGTCACGGCTTGTTTTTAGGTTTAGGCTTATGTTTAGGCTCGACTCAGGTTTAGGTTTAGGCTCAAGCTAAAGTCAGGGGTTATTTTTAGGTTAAGGCTTATGTTTAGGCTCGACTCAGGTTCAGGCACAGGTTTGTGTTAAGGTGTACTTCAATTCAGACTTGAATTCTGACTCGACTAGCATTTTCTGAAGAAATTCAGTTACAACACCAAAACACCATTCTGTAATACTGTAATACTGTAATACTGTGAGTGAATAGCAATTGAACTCCTGTGTTACCCGGGCTCGAGCGAAACTCATACAAAAATAAGTTCGTATTCGGAATTTTAGGTTATGAATCATGGCAGTTACGTACAACTTGAAGGCTTCTTTAAAGGTCAACCGATAGCTTTTAAGTGGCAAACCTGTGTTCTGGTAAAATATGTTTGTAAACCCATCGATGTTGTACAATCGGAATCAGATTGTGTCTCCAGGCATTATCAAACAGTTTTTCGGTAATATAATCGATACAGATGCTGTTCTCTAGTGCCAGGTAGAACCACGAGGAGGTGTAGTATGACTCGGCTGAAACTACATTACATGTGCAACAACAACAACAACAACAACAACAACAACAACAACAACAACAACAACAACAACAACAACAACAACAACAACAACAACAACAACAACAACAACAACAACAACAACAACAACAACAACAACAACAACAACAACAACAACAACAACAACAACAACAACAACAAAAACAACAACAACAACAACAACAACAACAACAACAACAACAACAACAACAACAACAACAACAACAACAACAACAACAACAACAACAACAACAACAACAACAACAACAACAACAACAACAACAACAACAACAACAACAACAACAACAACAACAACAACAACAACAACAACAACAACAACAACAACAACAACAACAACAAAAACAACAACAACAACAACAACAACAACAACAACAACAACAACAACAACAACAACAACAACAACAACAACAACAACAACAACAACAACAACAACAACAACAACAACAACAACAACAACAACAACAACAACAACAACAACAACAACAACAACAACAACAACAACAATAAAACTACAACAACAACCGCATACCACATGTTTTCGAGCATCGTTTGATCCCACACGCTCCCATTTTTGTGATGTTAATCCCAGATGCAGCGACCCTGGCAGATCTGTTCCGAACGCCTCTTTCTGATGTTACGGTACTGGTAATACTCGACGATGAGTTTTGGTTTGGCTGGTGGCACCTGCGGCAGTGAGTGAGTGAGTGAGTGAGTGAGTGAGTGAGTGAGTGAGTGAGTGAGTGAGTGAGTGAGTGAGTGAGTGAGTGAGTGAGTGAGTGAGTGAGTGAGTGAGTGAGTGAGTGAGTGAGTGAGTGAGTGAGTGAGTGAGTGAGTGAGTGAGTGAGTGAGTGAGTGAGTGAGTGAGTGAGTGAGTGAGTGAGTGAGTGAGTGAGTGAGTGAGTGAGTGAGTGAGTGAGTGAGTGAGTGAGTGAGTGAGTGAGTGAGTGAGTGAGTGAGTGAGTGAGTGAGTGAGTGAGTGAGTGAGTGAGTGAGTGAGTGAGTGAGTGAGTGAGTGAGTGAGTGAGTGAGTGAGTGAGTGAGTGAGTGAGTGAGTGAGTGAGTGAGTGAGTAAGTGAGTGAATGAGTGAGTGAGTGAATGAGTGAGTGAGAGAGTGAGTGATGAAATGAGTGATAAAATAAGTTTCGAAACTTCGCACTCACTCACCCTGTATGCTAAGCTAGAAGGAAAATTAACTATTTTCGTTTTTTGTGTGGCCGAATTTGTCCTAGGTGGTGTTGTTGTAGCTGGAAAGGCAAATCAAAACTTTCTTAAAATACGATTTTCGTACACAACAACAACAACAACAACAACAACAACAACAACAACAACAACAACAACAACAACAACAACAACAACAACAACAACAACAACAACAACAACAACAACAACAACAACAACAACAACAACAACAACAACAACAACAACAACAACAACAACAACAACAACAAACACAACAACAACAACAACAGTTAACCTGCTTTGTTTTTTACATCAGTCATCAACGTTTTGTCAAGCGATTTTGTTCCTGGAAACAACAACGATACAAAGATAAAAACGATTAGAAAGAAGCCACCGAATTTCGCGACCCGGACAAGCGAGAGCCTCATGGTTTGCTTGAAGTTCCGCTATGTACTGCACATGGTAATGTTTTGCCCTGAAAACCCTTAGTTCCGCCAACTGGTCAGTTCAGGAATCAAAATGAAGAAACCGGACAAAAGAAAAACGTATCGGTAGTGAAAAGAGTATAAAAGACATTGAAAACATGAAACATTGGAAAAATTGGGCTAAATTCCGCATACTTTCTATAAGATATTGTAGTTATCTAATCATTTTAGAATTAAAAAGGCATTTCGCTGAAAACTATCAAGCTTAATTTGATCAAGCTAGGCCCAAAGCATATAAAAAGCTCAAGTACACACTCGAAAATTATAGTATCACCAAAGCATGTTCAATATTACGCTGTCTAATATAGTGCGTAAATTGACAAACTGGTTGCATTTTAATGTATTAGTTTTGTCGAAAAATAAAGCAATTAAATGTAGACGTGTGTTTATTTTTGTATACGGAGATGGAGCAGGGTGTCTCTAACTTTTTGTTCGAATATCCCTCAGAGATGTGAAAAACGTCACTTTCAATTGTAATCGAAGTGCTTGTAAATCAATCAGTAGACGTTCATTATTGTTTTAGTCGTTCAGAATTATTAACCCCATCACCTAATATCCAAATCCAAATTACTCGGTTACTCACTCAAAAATTTAAAAAAATAACAACAACAACAACAACAACAACAACAACAACAACAACAACAACAACAACAACAACAACAACAACAACAACAACAACAACAACAATAAAACCACAACAACAACCGCATACCACATGTTTTCGAGCATCGTTTGATCCCACACGCTCCCATTTTTGTGATGTTAATATGCTGGCCCAGAAATCAATGAAATGCTCTCTGTGAGCAAATGTTTTGCAATGAGAGGCAAACCACAAAATTGGGATTGTTCTGCAATTGAGTAAGTGAGTGAGTTGGTAAGTGGGTAAATGAGTGAGTGAGCGAGTGAGTGAGTGAGTGAGTGAGTGAGTGAGTGAGTGAGTGAGTGAGTGAGTGAGTGAGTGAGTGAGTGAGTGAGTGAGTGAGTGAGTGAGTGAGTGAGTGAGTGAGTGATTGAGTGAGTGAGTGAGTGAGTGAGAGAGTGAGTTAGTGAGTGAGCGAGTGAGTGAGTGAGTGAGTCCGTGAGTGACTGAGTGAGTGAGTAAGTGAAGGAAAAAATGAGTTTCCCTGAAAATAATTGTGCATACCAAAAGTTCTACTTATTTATCTTACGCGAAAAAGTGTTACAAGAAATACAAGAAAATGTCGCTGTCCCGTTTCTCTGGAAACTGGTTTCATGCGTTTTCCATGACGCTTGTTTTGACTTCCTTCCAAGTCCAATTATTGAATTAATTTCCTGGAATTGATCATGATTGGGTTCGTCTCAATTTTGCCATCGGCAAGCTCCTTTTTTTCTATGAAATTCGTCTTTTTTCATCACTTTTTATCTCGTCAAATGAGGGAGTGTGGTTTTTGTTGCCATAATTCTGTGCTTGATTAGTCATACTATTTATAGTCGGTTATGATAAACCTTTCCAAGTTTTTCAGGAAATATTCTACCAGCCGCACATAAAAAATATTTTTGTAAAACTGTTCTTTCGTCAGGTTTAGAATTGTAGCACAAGGTTTACACAAAAGTGTCGAATTAAAATTGTCGCATGGATGAGCGATTATTTTTCTCGGTAATCGCGACCCGTCGACCGGTCGACCCGTCGACCGAGATCGGTCGACCGGCCATTTGGAGGTTTTTAGGCTGCCTACATAGCTGGATAGGTTTAGAAGGCTAGGCATGAGCATCAAAATTAGGTTTCTGTGTAGGCTTAGGCTTAAGCTTAGGTTTTTGCGATAGGCTCGAGCGCTACGCGCCCGAGCCCATACAAAAACCTAAGCCTAAGCCTAAGCCTACACAGAAACCTAATTTTGATGCTCACACCTGCCAAACTGTTAGTATAGTGCTCCAGAATAACTTTTGTAAACTTAAGTCGGTGCTAGGAACTAAGCCGAAGCCGTACAAACAATATCAAAATTCTGGGTCGACGGGTCGACGGGTCGACGGGTCGACGGGTCGCGATAGCCGATTTTTCTGAACAAAATCAAATAAAATAACTTCAGGAAAAATTAAAAAAAATGATAATCAGACTTTATTACTGGCTTTGGGTGAATAATTTACACGAAATTCGTTATTTTTCTCGGTTTACCTTTATGAAAAAACGACAAATTTCTGAACAAAATTTCTTGTAAAACTTTCGTCAACGTGTCAAACACGACGACAAAGAATATTTTTACAAAATCAATTTCTCTATGTGCGTGTACATAAATTTCTAAACACCTTTTTGGAAAGGTTTATCATAACCGACTATATACGACCAGTATCGTCGCGTCATGTGGTTTCGCAATCTCACAATATCCAACCTGTTTTTCGCCACGCTGGCCAAGTGATAAATTATTCATTATCGGCCGGGCCAGACTTTTCTTCTTCCCATATTTGATTGGATCCCCAGCCAGGGTTACCTTAACGTTTTCATAACTTCCCATGCTTCCAGGTTTCGTCCACCATTCTCTGTCGCTATCAAAATTAACCTCCAACAGGAACTAGCGATGGCCGAAGGCTCAACGGCTGTCGGATCGGGCGATGACGAGCTGCGACGACGCAAGGTGGCGGCCACCACCGATTCGGAGGACGATAAGGCAATGACCGAGGAACAGTTGGTTTATCTGTTACAATAGCCGACGAGAAGGGTGAGAGAAGTGGAGTTGGTCAGATTGAAGCAAATACCTCCAATCAATATATATCCGGACATATATGAATATATCCGGATACTTTGAAAGTTTGAAATATATCCGGATATATAGCGAAATTGCAATATATCCGGATATATATCAAAGTATCCGGATATATAAAAAAATTCGGCAAGAATATTTTGCCAAGGATATATAGCCAAACTTTTTTATGCGAACCAATGGATTTAATTTGTGTGTTTTTGGCGGAACTTTATAACCCGGAAACGTCGAAAGCGGAACTGTTATAAAAGCAACGTTCATGGCCCTGTGCACGTATAAGCTTTGGGCTCATAATTATAAGCCCAGGGCTTATAATTTACGTGTTAAAGTATATAAAATTATAAGCCCGAGGTATATACTTTAACACGTAAATTATAAGCCCTGGGCTTATAATTATAAGTCCAAAGCTTATACGTGCACAAGGCCCATGAGTATTTTGCCTCATATTTTAAGTTCTGGCTAATGGTTCGGCTCGTGATCACAAGAAAAACCACGCTGAACACCTCCGCTTCGCGGTGCTAACGTTCCAAGGCGGAGGCATAAAACTTAGGTTTCAGTGTAGGCTTAGGCTTAGGCTTAGCCTTTGGAGAAGGGCTCAGGCGCTACGCGCCCAAGCCCTTCCCAAACCCTAAGCCTAATCCTAAGCCTAAACTGAAAACTAACTCTTAGCCTCATACTCGGCGATCTCGCTGAGAACGAACAGTCTGTGCTAATGACTAAGCCGAAGCCATACAAACAATGAAATGGGCCCTCCAAATGTTAAAAGCTGACAAATTTTACTCCACCGAACGCCGCAAAAACTTACTTTCGAAATTAATAAATATAAAAATTTATCAGGTTATATATTTGCCGAAAAAAATAATAAATTTTTTATATATCCGGATACTTTGATATATATCCGGATATACTGCAATTTCGCTATATATCCGGATATATTTCAAAGTAACCGGATATATTCATATATATCCGGATATAAATTGATTGGAGGTATTTGCTTCAACTTGACCGTGGAGTTCCCCCCTCTTTGGCTTTTTCAAAAAGTAGAATTTGTTCTTTAAGGTGTATGTAAAACAGCCGAGCAACTGCCAGTGCCAATTCCCACCTCTGACTAAATTCCCCTCTCTTCGGAGAACTAGCTCGTCCGCTAGTGTCTTGTTTTGTTATTATCATTAAAATCAGTTTCTGAGCGGTGTATGTTTGCGGGGTAGGTAATGACAAGCCGACGTATTTACTAGAAAGATGCTGACTTTAATATTGTTATTTATGAAGCTTTTGCGTCTAACAATGATCTGTGTATGTGGTTCGGGTTCGGCTACTAAGATCTGATGGATTCGCTCTCTTATATCAGGTTCAGCTTATGAACAACAACAATGTCGACTGTCAAGTCTATCGCGTAAGGAAGGGTCCAGCCTAGGAAACTGGTGGTCCTAAGTTTGAAATCTGACTTGAGACAGACCCTGACGTACTGCTCTGTGGTTTCTTTTATTGGTTCTGCCCGTCAGTTTATTCAACTTCCTCCTGACCAGTACTAAAACACCTTTCGGATAGGGTATTCGTATTTCGTATTATATTAGTGTGTTTTGATGTAAGGAAGAAGTTCCCCGTAAAACGTGCTTTTGTTTTCAACAAAAATTGATCAGGGTTTGGTTCGAGGTTGAGCCATTTTTCGGTAAATAAAAATGGAATCGACTTGTCTGTCTGATATCGGGTTCAACTTGCACACTCCAACAAACGATTCGATTGTTAAAGTCTGGCCACAGTTTCTTGTTACTCCGAAATTTTTTCCGTAATCCTTTTGGCGGGCATTCAAATTTCGGCGCGCGTTCAAACTTATTCAAAAGTTCAGCTATTCACACTACATTTGTATAACATATTATTAAACATGCCTAACTTATTGACTGTTCAGTATAAGGATTTAAGAGAAATAATTAGTAACAAGATACCCTGACCAAGCTATATTTAGAATACTTTAATGGTTTTATTTCAGGATGGAAAACATGGCTCGCAAGTTGCCGCAAGCCAGCGATGCCACCGTCAACTGGCTCGATTCACTCTTGTCGGGGTTGCCGCCAAAGTTTGTTCGGTTTCGTCATGTTGTGTGTGAATAGAGTGTTTCCGTTAGAAAAAAGTGTTTCCGTTTGAATAGAGTGTTTCCGTTTGAAAAGAGTGTTCCACCCGCCTCTCTTAAAGACTGTAATTCTTTTTTATAGTTTTTTTATAGAATGCCAGTCAGAGTGCCAATCAGACAAAGAATAAAATCATCAGTTTTGGGATGTTTTACCAAATGATCATTATTCTTCTAATCCTCATAATCATAACTATTATACATAACTTCTTAACTAATTATAATACTTTTAAGATGGCGCAACTGGGTGGTTCGTGGAATTTTCACGCTGTTCATGATCGGGTCATTTGTGATCATCATTCGGATGGGGCCGATCGCTCTCATGGCATTGGTTGGCCTTCAATCACATTTTCTGCTTCTTTTTGATTCATTCAGATTATGATAAACCTTTTTTGAATCGTGAGTATTTATCAGCTTTTTACATAAATTTTTCACTTCTTTTTTGACAAGGCTTATGATAATCGAGTCGACTATATTAAGTGTTGCATTGAATCCCTACGTGTATTGTTGGGCAATCTGGTATATTGGATTGGATTGGATCAAATTCCTGATTACCGGGTTGAATTTTCCCAAGAACCGGGCGATATTCTTAGTCTAGTCTGTTCTGTTTCCCTTCCTGAATAAGTGTGAAGATGTTTATAAAGTTCTAGTCGATATAAATAGTTTTCTCGATCGAGTTACTGGATTGATTTATTAGATGCAGTTGCGATAGTTATTCTCAGCATTGTGCACTCACTGATGTCTGAATAGTTTCTTGAATGGGGCAGATATTTAGTTCCTTACTGGTTTTGAGGATCATTAAGTACAAATTTTCAGTCTAAAATCAATAAATGTGATCTAAGATCTAGCACCCGCATACAAACGCTAAATTCGTGTTGCGTTACAAATCGCATTAGTTTCATGTGTTCAATATAAACGCGATGCAATTTAGGAGGTTCCGGTCTGGTTGTTGTGCTGTATCTGTATGTGCCTATGCTATGTGTAAGTGTACATTTCCTACTAGCGATAATGGGCTGATAATTCTGGGTTTCGCATTTCTTCGGTGATCGAAACTTAGAATAATGTTCTCTAACTTACGTGTGAAAATGATAAGATAACGTCATTTAAAAACATTAGATTTAGGATGACGTTTTGTCTTTCGTGTTTTGGGTACGATCAGAGTATGTTAAAAAAAAACAAGAAAAAAAAACAAATAGACCGTTTTGTTTTTTTTTATAAGTTTTTTTCTCTTTAATTCAGGATGGTTTCTTAAAAAGCGCCTACGGTTGTTTGTGTGTGTGTTGTTTGTGCGAAAAAGGCAAAAGTTTTACATGATAAATTTTTTGCAGGCCGATTTTCAACATTTCCGTCTACCAAACGCACAAAATTTGAAATGTATCTTTCGAACTGAAAGATACATCTGGCAAACGCACTAAATTTGAAATGTACCTACGCACTAAATTTGAAATGTAAGATACATTTCAAATTTTGTGCGTTTGCCAGATGTATCTTTCAGTTCGAAAGATACATTTCAAAACTCTTGATTAGAAGAGTACCCGAGCATGGATGAGAGTCTAAACGTCATTTCAGATTTGATTTGCAGTAAAAAAATGGGCCGAAAGTGTTTAATGATGAGTTGATGACAAATCGAATCACCACAATAACAGTTTGCTTTTATTTCCATCCCAAAATACAAAGCCGAAAAAATTTTAGTACCCGAACCCGGCGGATTGGTGGATCATAGCGATTATCTCTTACCCTTTCAATGTTGAATTTTTGCCAATGCCGAAAAACAATAAATTTCGGCATTATTTTTTCGTTGAAATTTTGAAGTTTTCGATGTTTTTCAAGTTCGTTCGAAAAAAAATAAAACAAGGAAAAACAAGGAAAAAAAACAATTGGGCCAATTGTTTTATTTAACATACTCTGGGTACGATATTTCATTCTGAGTGGTTTTGAGTAAATAATTTCCGATGCTTTCATCTGGCTAAAAATTGTTTCTCACAACAGGTGTACTTTTCATATGACACTAAGTTTCCCCGCAAACAGTCTTGTGTTATTGACATTGCATAGGTAATTCAATCAGTGATCACTCACACCGTCAAACATACGAACGATACATTCTTGGTACACAAACATAACATGTGTTTTGCCATCTGGGCACAGGGCGCTTATGTGCCATGGCATGTGCATTCCTCTATACATGGTGTGCCACAGCGCCAAATGTGCCAAATTACGTAATCAGAGCATCAGGGTGCCGGGTGTGTAGGAGAAGGAGAGTGTCATACCATGAGTAACAAAGTTGGCTGAATCTGAGGGCACCAGTAGTTCAAGATTGTTTGGCATTTACCGACGAGGGAAGAACGGAAAAGTAGACCCTCTTTGGCAGTTTCAAAAAGTATAATTTGTTCCAAAAAAAAATTGGTCTCAAAACTGCTAATTCCCCCTTTTGAAATAAATTGCCTTCCCTTTGGAGGATTGGCTCGTCCTTATCCCAAAACTGTTGCTTATCTGGATGCGATGCGATTTGTTGCTTGTTTATGAACATAGTAGGCTTTGAGCAACATTTGATATAAATACACTTAGTAGCACCAGCACCTTCGCTATAACTAACTCAATTCAGTGTCCGCGTAATCTCTTTATAAGAATGGAGTTTGAGCAGACGAGTGATTCGGGTCGGGAGAGGCTTTTTTACATGACAAGCATTTTTTTCGGCCGAACAAATTGGCCTCGTCGTTCGTTCATGGCATGTGGGGATGAACTTGTGAAACCCAATTCCACACGGAATAGAACAGCTGTACATTGGGTTGAGAGACTGGATGTTTGTGTTATGTGGGTTCCGATATAATCAAGTGCAGTACTCAGTACTGAACTTGAGGTCCGGGGTCGAATCTAATCCAACGAGCATTTTTTACAAGTTCACTTTCATCAAATATATTCCACCTATTTTTATTGGACCAAATTAACGCTAAAGCGAAATGCCACAGCAAAATTATTTGCCTAACTACGCTGCTTTTGCGTGTTGTCAGGGGTTGTGTTGTGCTGTGTGTATCCAGGCATGTCAATAATGCAGGTAAACGCGGGATTCTGTTGGGCGGGCAAAGAAAACTCGGTAAACCTCGAGATATGATGAAGCAGTCCCCAGAAATCTCAAATCAAATAGAAAATCTTTTTTACTACAATGGATTCATTATCTGCCCCGCCGTTTCATGAGAAATTTTTTATCGGGAATTCAACCCTCTGCCTTATAATCGGTTTAATTCATCACTGCTTAGTGCTTCATTTCATCACTGGAATGTTTATTCCATTCTGTTTTCTATGCTTTTGGCGCGCAACAGAGCTGTAAAATTGACGCACGTGGTATGGCTGTAAACAACGGGCTGTTTTTTAGGAAAGTGATGCGAGACGCTGATAGCCAGTCGTTGCGTTGCGGCCGCTGCTCTTTTATGTACCTTTTTTTATCAATAAAATGGTTTTTATTGAAAAAGCAAGTCCAAAGTTTATGTATAGTATTTGAGCTGGTGGCACACTACCTGATTGTGGTCAGTGATTTGATTCGTAAAAGGAACGTTTTATGTAGAATGAAGCTGCGGGTTTCCGTTTGTTCGTACGCGCTACCCGATGATAATGCGTTGTGAAAATTGATTGAAGAACGGGATATGGGAAAAGGTGCTGTAATTTGACTTGGCTTGACTCGGCCAAGGTGGGTCCGCCGCAGCGCAGACGGATACAGCTTCGGACCCACCAGTAAAACTGCTACAGTATGCAGATGACACAACTGTATATGCAACTGGAAACCCGGTGGCTTCCCTTATTCCACCCATTACTCAGTACCTGGAACAAGTGCACCGTTTTTTCTCAGACAAAAGCCTATCACTGTCAGCCAGTAAATCCATGTGCACCCTTTTCACCCCCGACCCGGCGGAAGCACGACTGGCATTGACAATCAAAATAGACGGATCTTCCATTACCCAGTTCCCGTCCGTCAAATTGCTCGGTGTCACTTATGGCAGACAAATGACCTTCACAGAACACGTTCGTGAGACGTGTAAAGCAGTCAAATCTCGTTCCAACGCCCTAAAAGCAATCGCTGGTACTAACTTTGGCTCCAAAGAAACCATCCTCACTTGCTACAAAGCAGTCGGTAGATCCAAACTGGAATACGGAGCCGCAGCCTGGTTCCCCACTGCATCTCGCTCTCAATCAAACCTGACCAACCTCACTGTCACTCAAAACCTAGCTCTTCGTGTTGCCACCGGCTGTACCATGATGGCCTCCAGTAATGACATCCACAGCGAATGTCAAATGCTAACTCCACCCGAGCACTGCACTCTGCTGTGCCACCAATTCTTAGCTCAATGCAGGAACAGCCAACACCCATGCCACCGAATGGCGTCTTGGCAACCCCCTCCAAGATCCAGGAACATGAAATCCACAATCCGGTCTATGTTACCAACATTAGACTCCATCACTGGTAACACCAGCGCACCGAAAGAAGCCTCCTCACAACTACATACCTACCATGTCCAAAACTCAATCAAATCCAAACCTAACAGAGTACTCGGATACCCCCTCCCCCCATTTCTACATCCGAACTCAAACTACCCAGAGAACAACGAAGAACACTTGCCCAACTACGCACCGGTTTCTGTCCAAAACTCCAAGACTACCTCCATCGCATAAAACAAGCCCCAAGTCCAATTTGCCCCCGCTGTACGACCCGGCGACACGACTCTGTTGGTCACTTGGTTACGGAATGCCCGGCCAGCGGTAAGCACTTCGACCTGACGGACCTGTGGACGAAACCAGAAGACATCGCGTTTCACTTGCTTTGAAGAACGGGAGAACGGGCTTATCAACAACAACAATGCGTTGTGATTCTTGATGGGATTTGTGTGGGTGATGACGATACTATGATGAGATGGTATGTTCCGGTAATCCGGTATGTAGGCGGATTGGCAGCTCAAGTTCCTTCACAGTTCATGATTGAAACTTTCGATGACAGAAAACTCACAATTGTATACAATAGTACGTAAATTCAGACTCACCGTAAAATTGTAATGATGATATGGAACACACACATAGACGTGTGAACGAGTAGACATATCAATGGTATGAATCAACAATACCAAAGTAAACACTAGTGTCCCATCGATGAGAGATGATGAGAAATGTGTCTCGCTATGCGTGGCCGGACGCGACATGTGGGAGTGTTTCTGAATTCTCATCGTATTATCTGTATTGATAAACGAATTCTAGTTCAACCAAGAAGATGAAAAATTTCAAGTTATATATCTTTATTATCTGTATATATCAGTAGCATCTTTTCATACGAACTGATTCGTGCTCGTTCGTTCGGGTGGAAATGGTGCGTATTAGATCTAAACAAAACAAAATCGGTTATTTATTTTCATGGGTGGGCTCAGGGGTAGGGGAGGGTTACTCCTATTTTTAGGGTGACATATTTGGTTAAATAGGATTTAATTGGTTGAATTTACAATGGAATCAGTGAATCGAGTCGAATGTGTTTGATCAGTCATTTACAAATAAATCATTCGCATCCTTAACAACAACAAGCAACATCCTGTAAGAACGAGTGAAAATAGTGAGAATGAAAAAGGCTAACAACAGCGAAGGGAAAGGGAACGAAAGATATATATTGACATTGTATTGGCAGATTAAAGATTAATTGTGGTAGGTTTATGATTTATTTATGCAAATGCATGGATTGAAAAGAGTGATTTTATTTATATTTCTATGTTTTTCAGGTAATGGCCATCCAAGTGAAGTGCTTCAGCGAAATTATCTCAATCGGTCACGCTGTTTACAGGTTGGATAGCGGCATTTATTGGGTTTTATAATATTATTATTATTATATTATATATAAATATCTATATGTCCAAGTCCTAAGAGTCATAATAGTGGTAAAGAGTAAATGTATTGTTATAATGTATTTAATGTTTTTAAAATGATTTTGTATCCATACCTTCAATCTTAATTTATGGTCTCTAGACAAAGAAAAGATCACGTGCAAGTGTTAGTTAAACTAGACTCAAAGCAAAGGTTTCCGCAATACACCCGTTTAAATGAAATTTCAGGTAATCTTTTTTCACTTAAATCGTGTGAATTTTGACAAGAACTTTTGGTTTTTTAAAGTAAATTACTAATTGTTTAGTTATGTAACTTGTCATTACAGGGTGTACGATCTTCCCTGGTTCCGCACGCTCAGTTGGTATCTGCTTATTGCCAGCAACTATTTCTTCTTCGGTGAATCGTTGATTGACTACTGGGGCACTCTGCTGAGGAAAGATGTTGGTTTTAGGTCTTTTTCCTATTAGGCATTATCTTGAAAAAACTCATAATCTTGAATATTGAGAGTTATGTGAATGCAAGGATGACATATTTTTATTGAATATGAGTCTTCTATTCTCTATTTGTATGAACATGAATGATTTATCAGCCAAATGAAACTGGGGAAAATTCTTTGACCTATACTAATTTTACAAGCTTGTCCTAACTTCTAATGCTACTAATATACGTTTTCAATTGGAGTATTAATGCCCTATTTTCTATCCTGCACCTGGGTGAACTAACATTTCTCTTAGCTCGAGCCTAATTTTAAATTTTTCCAGAGGGTACCATTTCATGTGAGTTGTGATTGAGTTATTTTTCCCTTCACTTGGTTTTGGTCTTTTCTCTCGACGTTTTCATTTCATAACTGACACACTTTTTCGTTGCCTTTTTATCGGGCGAAGCGAGTGGTGTTCAAACTTATGTGTTTATGTCCTTATTAATCACCGTTCACCATATGTAACATTTAAGTGAAATTTTGTTCTCATTTAAAAGGTGGTTCGAAATTATCATTTTTTATTTTTGTTACTTTTTTATCGGAATTGTTACTTTGGACACACGACACACGTTTCGGTTGTTTTTTAAGCTGGGTGGGTTAAGGCGAGTGAATTTCAACTATATGAGTTTTATTTTCAATGTCCTCATTAATCAATCTTTTTAAGTGAAATTTCATTTCGAGGTGGTTTGTTTGAACTGAAGTTATGTATAATTTCTTGTTACGACTGTTGCTGGGGTGAGTTAATTTGCAGTCGCATATGAAAATTTTCAGGGATTTCTGCAATTCTGTGTGACGTACCACCGCATCATCAGCCTGACGCTGTATCTGTCCGGCTTTGTGTGGTTTGTGTTGTCTCTGCGCAAGGGATACTACATGCGTCAATTCAGTCTGGTTGGTGGGGGTTATGACTCAGGCTTGGCTTAGGCCTAGGATAAGATTTTAGATCGTCAGTTGAGTGTAGTCTGCTGGTCATGCACATGGCAGGCCATTTTCTACTGTACTGTACCCAAGTTTTGTTCTGTATAATTAACCGTGATTAGTTATCTATTACCTTCAATGGTCAATCGCATTTGTTGACGGATGAGACATTGACATTGGAGTATGTTGAAATTAGGGGTATCAAGACTTACAACAGCGATCGATCTGAATCACTTCAAATGGCTTCCATTAATTAAAACGAAGTTATTTTTGCCGTATGTTCTGCATATATCATCTAAAATTCCATTTCTAATAACCGACTCATATCA
Source organism: Daptonema setosum (assembly GCA_964036265.1). Classification (NCBI taxonomy): domain Eukaryota; kingdom Metazoa; phylum Nematoda; class Chromadorea; order Monhysterida; family Xyalidae; genus Daptonema; species Daptonema setosum. The sequence goes on from OZ038444.1 coordinate 21,501,704, forward strand.
CTTTTTGTGGTTTTACGACTTCTAATTACCTATTTGCAGTTTGCCTGGACGCACGTCACTCTGCTGCTGATTGTCACCCAGTCGTATCTGATCATCCAGAACATATTCCAGGGCATTATCTGGTTGGTCTTGACGTATTTCCGACATTTTTTCTCCAGTATCAAAATAAAAAAAGTTTCGTTGTTTGGTTGTATAGCATTATACAGCCTTTTCAGACATTAAAAACGTTATAATAAAAATCAATGTTTAATGTTTCGTAAACGTAATTTTTATACGATATACGCAAAATGTTAGCATTAGTGGTTGACTGAGTCTGGTAAGTGGTATCTGATATACGATTCGGCAAAAATTTTTAAGACTGTTGTTCGTTTCATAATTGTTATAATTCTAATCTTAAAATAAATGTAACATAGATGATGATTATCAAATAATATGACGATAGTCGATAAGAATGATTATGAAATATTGATATTAATTTTCAGGCTTTTGGTGCCAGCGAGTATGATTATCTGCAACGACATCATGTCCTATATGTTCGGCTTTTTCTTCGGCAAGACTCCGCTCATCAAGTTGTCTCCGAAGAAAACCTGGGAGGGATTTATCGGTGGCGCCCTGTCAACACTCTGCTTCGGAGTGATGGTCGGTCATTTTGAACAGGATTTTATTTTGGATAGAAAATATATAAAATAGTTTTAGACGTTCGAAGGCTTCGATTGAAAGAATAATTGATTGTCAATTGATAGATATAATTGGTATGGTAGGCAGAGGTGGGCCGCTGGGGGGGGGGGGGGGTAGGGGGTTAACCCCCCTCCCCCACTTTTCAGGGTCGGCGGGTAGCCTGGGTCAATTTTCTTGGTTAAAACCTGAAAAAAACGGTATACCTTATAATAGACATTTTTTTCTACCCCCCCCCCCTCTACTCGACCTTACCCCGCCCCCCACTTTTCAGGGTGAGGGGGTTAATCTGAGATTTCAAAATTCTACCCTCACCCCCTGCAAAACGCCAAAAAAACCGGGCCCACCCCTGATGGTAGGTGACATACAAAACAGTAAAATCATAGATTTTGACTCATTTTGGGTAGGGGTAGACAAGTGGCACCTCATGCTTCGCTCTATATTCGTCAGGTTTAGTAATAAAGTTAGTAATATATCGCCTGGTTTTTTGGTAATGAGTTTGTTGTTACACGCGATTCATTACTTAACATGGCGAATCGACGGTTGAACATTGAGTAGGACTTTCCTCGCTCCAATGGAAATAACAGTAGTAGAATAATCAATTATACTGTACGATAAGTATATAATCCACCTAATGCGTTGTAATACCATGGTTACCAAAATTTTTATTTTTTTTTAAATTTTTTGGAAATTTTCTTAAGTTGGTAAAAAAGTATCTTTGGGGTCCCCCGAGTGTCAGTAAGGAGATAGTAAGCGCTACAATGACGACATATCAACATAAAAAGGCTAAAATTCCGAATTTGTAATTTGGTAACCATGTGTAATACATAAATGTTATTTGATTGCAGCTTTCGTGGGTGTTGCTGCAGTATCCGTTCTTTGTGTGTCCACTTGAGTACAGCGATGATGCCGAGTCATTCACCAGCGACTGTGTCGTATCGACCACATTCCAGTTACAGGTTATAATATGTCGCTCTACTCTCAGATTCTTGTAACATCTTGCTTTGTTTAAAAAACAAGCCTTTCTGGGTTAAAAATAATATTTTTTGGCGAAAATTAGTAGCGACGACCACTAGCGGACGAGAACGGGAGGGAAAAGTGGAAATCCCCCTCTTTAGCAAATTTAAAAATAGGGGTTTTCTTCTTGAATTGTAGGTAAAACAACTGAATTTCACCCAATTCCTCCCTCTCTCGAGAGATTCCCCTCCCTTTGGAGATCTGGCTCGTCCGCCAGTGGTAGCCACCGCCCACCCCAACAAGTACAAAGTATCGAAAGTAATGTTTTGTATTTTGGGGGAAGGTCTAGGTTTGCTCAAGACGACCGTTCTCTCAATTCAGGAGTTCAACATTCCCCGCCCGATCAGCTATATATTCATGCTGGCGGGCAGGAAGCCGCGTATTCTGATGTACTCGTTCCTGGGCCACACCCTCATTATGGGCCTGTTCGCCGCTGTTATCGGGCCCTTCGGCGGATTCTTTGCCAGCGGCTTCAAACGCGCCTTCAAAATTAAGGTTACCAGTGGTTGTTTTATTATTTTTAGTGACTTTTCTGATTTTTTACGTTTGTCTTTGTCTGATTGTGGTAGAATAGATTCTTCTGACGGTCGTCTAGAATAGGAATCGATTGACTCGACTTGAATGAATTGAGTTTTTTTCGGTTTACTATGAAATCATTGGCTCAATTTTTATCATTGCTATTACTCTGATCTGGAATTCAAACTCATTCATTGTTGACTGATTTGTCATTGATCAATTTTAATATATGATTATTTGTTATAGGATTTCGGAGATATAATACCGGGTCACGGTGGGCTGATGGATCGGTTCGATTGTCAGTTGCTGATGGGCACTTTTGTTAATGTGTTCATACACACGTTTATCAGGTTGGTAAATGTGTACCTGAAGCATTTTTTTCCTTTATTTTATGTTATTCAGTGAGGCAAAAACACTTTATGAGCTATCTTTGGCTAGGCACTGAATGGCATCATGCACGGTTGTGAATTTGGTAAGCTTGGTGAAGCTGTTGATTTTCATGCATTTTTGGGGTGTAAAAGATGAAATTTGATTGATTGCGGGTTCACAAGAAATGAGAGATACAGAACAGAAGAAATTAGCAACATTTTCTATGAAAAACCACTTCAGAAATGCTATCCTGATATAGAAGTTCACGAATGGCGAGTAAACTTTTGTGAAACAATCCCTGTCATAAGTCATTTGTTCATCAAATTCAAGACGTGCCGCACTATTGTTTTTGTCCACAACTACTAAACATTTTAGTTTAACAAACTGCTCGTTTTAGAGATAAACACGAAGTAAAGTTCTTGCCAAATCTCATCTCATATTGTCTACAGGATCCCGAACCCGGAGCGTATCGTGCAGCAGATCCTGATGCTCAACGAAGTGCAACAGTACGAGGTGTACAAGCTGCTGACGGAACGACTCATCCACGACGGCATCGTCAATGCCACGTCGATCGTCTCCTTAGTCACGAGTGCGGCGGCCGAAGCGGTGGCGCCTTGAAACATCTGCTTTTGAAACATTTGTTTCAGAAGCAGTTGATTTTAAATAAACACAATGTTTTATTTCTGAGTTTCACACATTTGCTTCAAACAAGCGTCACGTTTTCCGTCTCCGCGATAATTGGATTTGAAACATCTGTTGTGAAACATTTTACTTCGAAAGTATTACACCATGAGGCCATGTCATTGTTTGTATTGATGAATGTTTTTGTATTATTGTGAACAAATAACAGTTTTTTTGGCAGGAAGCTGTACTTGCACCCTGTTCACGCTTTTCTATGGTTTGAGCGTTTGGGAACAGTTCTGAAGTCATGATGTTTTTCCATAATATTTCACTCCAGGAAGGTTCCCGTTCGCATTCTATTTGTATCTCTGTATAGTGGGATCGACACAAAGATTTGCTTGCACAAGCTTTTCTTCTAACAATTTTTATTGGAAAGAAAACTTGAATTGGATTTCTCTGACTTAATTTTCCTTTACCAAAAAAATAAATCGAACACATATGATAGTCGACTTTTATAGTTGTTGATACAATTGTGATTCACCGTCGTTCGTTCTAGCTCTCAAGTTGAATGCAACTGTGATTTCGTCGTACTAATGTGTCAGAATTTGTACTGTTATATATACCTGTTGGCTGTTGCTGTTGTCTGTTATATTTTCATCTGTCGGCTGTCGCTAAATTTCTTTTGCTAAGTTATAGCTAATTATTGGATCTTGCGTGTGTTAGATACCCATGTTTCACAGAAAACTATGTGACGTTTGAACTCGGCCAAGATTTTATCACATGTAAGATTTCTGCCCGACACCTACCAGTCTATTGTTACATTTTCTGGTCATTCGGCTTTAGCCATTTCCCTGGCGAAGTCGCTTCAATCAGTTACATGAGTTTTCTTTGGTTTCAATGCAATTTAACTGAACTATTGGATTTGATTCCTTCGCATTTCACGTCAATTAAGAAAAATTATCTCTTGACTTGACACTAATTTCGTTAAGTCACGATGCATAAAAACTTTAATGCGCAACCTTCTTTTAAAATTAGCAGTTGCGCCATGCGAAAGTTCTATTTAACTTTCTAGCGGTGTTCTTATATTTTCTAAGTAGAGTAAATTTGTGATAAATTAATTCTTAAAATACACAATAATTTTTTTAATTCTTATAATACAATAATTGCACGAATATGGTACCGCATATCTGCCTAAAAATTCTATAATTGTCAATGTCCTGCGTCAGTCAGTCAGTCAATACACTCAAACATCCAGATCTGTACAGTCAGTTTGACTTTTTTTATAATTATTGTTGTTGAATTGTGAAAAAAATATTCTCCTACGTTAAACTTTTATTATTACACAGTTATGTGTCGTTCGTTATCGTTATTCTGTAATTCCGATGTGAATTTTCCGTTCAAAATAATACAATCACCATTCCGTACGCTTTAGTAGTGGTGGGTTTGTTTCAGCTGTCTCTTTTCTAATTAGTCATTTTTCTCACTGTACTAATTTCTAGTTTTATATTTTTTATGTTTTACTAGTTCTGTTACAACCCCTTTTGTGTACCCCCATTGTGATTTGATGGTGTGCCGTTGCTGTTTCTAATCATAACTTTTACTACCCTTATTTTCCTGATAATTACCCTAGAAGGTGAATTCTGTGAGTTTTTGTCAGATTTTTTTCGGTGTAAAAGTAGATTTCACAGATGATTGTCTCGGAATGCCTGCATTTGTATACCCATCTCAGCTGAACATACCATGCTAATATGTACATTATTCTTTTATTTTATTGTTCCACTATGTAATCATTGCACCGTTATGTTTTCCGAGCTTCGTAATGATTTTCCATAAAAATTTTCTGGAGAATTCAATTATTACTCTTAAAATTATCTCGGATCGGAAGTAAAAACTTGGCTTTCAGCATTGGAAATGCATAAAAATAATACAACATACTCTTTATGTAATAATAATCTACGATAATCAACATAAATAATTATGAAAATAATACATATTTTTATTACCAGTGTTACACACATTACAATACACAAATATTTGTACTATATGTGATCGCACCGAATGAATGAACATGAATGTATGGTAAAGTGATGGGAACATTTTTTGTCCATAACAACCGTTAGTTCATACGGTAATTATTTCTATTACTTTTGAATGTGTAATAAGATGAAAATATTTCCGTAAATTATAATTTCTGTACTTGTACAGCGAATATATGACTCAAATTCACAGATCTATCTTTTTCAAAGTAAATAAATTAGTAATTAAGGATTTAATGAATCAGAGTTTGAAGTTTGATTTATATAATCCTCATCCAGATGGCATCAACATCAGATAAAGATGATGAAATTCGCAGCCGATTGCAGTGGGTGAAGGGCTCGAATCCGGGTGATAGGCCGACTTTGAGACAGGTTGCAGCGTTTCACATGTGAAACAAATACAAATACCATTTTGTCAGTATACCGTCGTTGTGAGCAAAATAAATAAAACCTGCGCGATGAATACTAAATTTTTTATTCCCTGCGTATAATTGTTTGTCTCTTACGAATATAAGTTTCTAAACTTTATATACTATTTATTCAATCATAAAATCAAATCGTAATCTACTATAAATACGTTCAATTCATTAGGGTCAGGCCATACAAAAGCATGCGTACGTACAGTATGACAAAAGTATCATAGAATCATGTCGTTTATTCAGGTTGATCACCATAATGGCAACGAGTAAGTAATTCAAGTCACAAGAACGACATAGCCGATTTGTACTTTAGTTTATCTGTCATGCAGGCCTCCGAAGTAGCCAGTCAGGGTCGTAAGCCGGTCGTGCCGCGATTTCGTGACGATGTGAATCGCGAAAAATCGGACTTCGAGCAGGTACTGGGCGTGGCGAAACGAAATCCGCTGGTGCCGATGGGCATGGCAGCGACGGTGGCCGCGTTGACCGGCGGGCTGTTCGCCTTCTATAAAAAGGATTCAAAAACTCAGCAGTGGTTAGAACTCATGTACAATAATTACAAAGTCTGGAGAAATAAGTCATTTTTAAACTACATCCTTCTGGTGAAACATTGTTTCGGCTGTCAAATCTAGTCCAGGTACTAGGATACAAACCTGACAGAAGTCTCAAACACAACTCTTTGATCTGGGGTTTTTACTATTGCCCGTCAGGGTATTCAACCTAACTGGTCACTACGAAAACACCATTCAGATATGGTATCAGTGTGCCTTGATGGGTTCAGTAAAGTAAAAATCAATATTTTTTTTTCAAATTATGTTGATTACAGGTACATGCGTGCTCGAGTTGGTGCACAGGCTTTCACGGTGGCGACGATGGTACTGAGTGTGCTGGCCGTGGGAATGTTCTGGAAGGTTAAAGTCATTTTAATGTTTTTTTATTCAGGCATAAAAGTAACATTTGTTCAGCTTTGTTCCTTTCAGTCAAGCAGACAATGAGTCATTAAGTAACTTATGATTAAAAAATAATTCAAACTGATGTTTATCATTAGTGGCACTGCATATTCAGACTGAACGGTCATACGGCCATAACATGGTTATCGACGAAACTTTTAAATGTTCTCCTTATTTCCAGCCAACCGAGAAAGAATGGTTCGAGAAAAAAGTCTAATGATGAGCTGGATCCATGTTCACGATCTTATAGAACATTATCACACTATTCATTGATTTAATTTGTTTCGGTTTTGATCATCATAGTTCCATTTTGTGTATATTTTTTATATTTATTGTCTATTTTTGACGGATTTGCTCATGATATTCAGTTGATTTACTAAACCAGTAAATGAAATATGTAGTTTACCTTGTGGGTGTCGCTATAATCAATTATTCAAAACCTCAACCTCGAACTTACAAATTTTCGATTAACTTCGTTTGAGATTCATTCAAACCCCACAGAAATGATTCACGTTTAATTGCGGTTCCTTTCAGTTGAGAATAATTCAAATAAGACAGATAGATAATCAAAATTTCAACTGAAATAAGTTGTATTGACTTGAAATGAGCATGTAACCAAAATAAGAACATTTGCAAATGAAACTCAAATTGATGTGTCAGTGATGACGTAAAGCATTCTGATATTACACAATTTCTCATAATTTTTCTTCAATGAAAACTTAATTCTAATATACGCCAGATATCTAGTCTAGTCAAGTCAAGTAATTTTATTTCGTAAATCTATATATAAATTAGACGATGTGTGTATGTATGTCACGCTTTTTTAGTATAAAAGTAACAAAATAACTCTCTCAAACCCTTTCTTCATTTGATGGGAAACTTGGAAAAATCATCGTCACCCTCTTGATGGCAAGAAGAACACAAATCATCACATACCCATCAACCTGACCAACACTAACCTCAACCGGTGGTTAGGTCATGATAATTGCAGTTCATTAACACTTTATTGAATCACTTAAAATTTAAAAGTAACAAAATAATTCGCTCAAACCCTTTCTACATTTGATGGGAAACTTTGAAAAATCATCGTCAGCCTCTTGATAGCAAGAAGAACACAAATCATCACATACCCTTCAACCTGACCAACAACTAACCTCAACCGGTGGTTAGGTCTTAGTCTCCAACAAAGATTGCAGTCATCATTCCCTCAAGTGACTGAACTTAACAATCAAAAAACTTCCAAGTAAACTATGTGAAAAGCTTAATTTCAATTCACGTGTGTGCATTTTGGAGTCGATGTCCAATGAACTGGTGGTGTGACGGCTAAGACGGGTAATATTAATCTGCATTTCTTTCGCATTATCAGTTTGAATAATATAAAGAAATTATGCCAGCAGAACAGTTTCATCAAACCGTTTGATTTCAACGGGTTAAAATAACCTAATCTTATGAATTTTTTGAATCTTTTAACTTTATTAGAGCTTTAGAAACTTTATAAATGGGTTAAACTCCATGTCTTTGAATGTAAATAGGTTACTCCCATTATGTTTGTATTACAGTTATTTAATTAACCGACGGGTTTACACAATGTTTCTTTAGGATAGTTGATTTTTGTTAACATAAGAAACAGTTGCGTAGCAACGGGTTTACCCTAGTTAGACGAATTAGGGCACACTAAATGCTCAAAAACTTAGCCTTAGCGTAGTATGCAAAAAGGTTATATTGATTGAAGAATTCTTCAGAATGTTTTCAAATTTTATTTTATTGAAAATGAAAGTGAAAAATATAAATTGTATGTTTGATGAATGAATCCCTGGTTGAATAGAGTGGATATACAGGGTGGTCCAAAAAAAATGACAACACTTTGAAACTGAATAACTCTCGGCACAGGCATCTGATTACATTGAAATTTTCAGGTATTATCATCAACATACTAACTTAGAAAAATATATAAAACCAAGGTGATCGGACGATCACAGCGGCCACCATGCATTAATGTTTGCAAAAATGCGCATGGGTCAAAAACCGCCTTATCGTGCATGCATATTCAAGGGATGATATGCACGTAATAAATGAAACATTAGATTTTGCTAGTCGATGGTGGAAATTCCACGTTTAATTAAATTTTATCGTTGGTTTTTAAGCATTTTGTTCAATTGGTTTTCTTTTTTTCATTTTAAATTAGAAAACTAAACGCTTTTTCAATGTCAGAAGGAGATACACGCTTTTTTCACCTCTGAAACAAGATTTTATCGAATGAAAAATAAAATTAAAAAATGAGAACTAAAAATATTTCAGAATAAGTAAAAAAGACTCTTGATTGATTACAGGCTAAAATAACTGAGTTTATTGTTTCACAAATCACGTGTAATCCATGTCCTAATTGTTCGCTCGGTTTTTGACCCACACGCATTTTTGCAAACATTAATGCGTGGTGGCCGCTGTGATTGTCCGATCACCTTGGTTTTATATATTTTTTTAAGTTAGTATGTTGATGATAATACATGAAAATTTCAATCAAATCTGATCTCTGTGCCGAGAGTTATTCAGCTTCAAAGTGTTGTCATTTTTTTTGGACCACCCTGTAGTATCTGACGATCCATCTTGAGTTTGGTGCAGTCAATGGTATGTCATGCCATGACATGACATTGCCAGGTACGGTAAGTGGTACAAGTGCCGGCTAGTCGCCGATTTGTAGTAGTGGCTAGAACACGGAAATGTGATCTTATTCGAAGAACTGGTATGGAGTATACACAGTGTATAATGAGACTTAATTTGTGCGCTATTAAGGTAAACCGTTTCTGTGTCCAACAAAAGTGCAGTTTTTGTATGTTAAGCATGGTACACGAGATCCTTCAGAAAAATATTCGTGAAAATTCAACATCGTTAAATTGAGAATGCTAACAACTCAAGCTACTACATGTTTAGTTTGATGAAACTACGGTTCAACAATACGTAGCAGTTTATTCTGTGTGTTTTCAACGTTTTACGCAATGTCCCACGCTGGTTGATTACCTCGAACTTTCAAAGGGAACTATCATTAGGCATCAGATACACGGCGAATCAACCAGGAAGTATCCCACGTGCAATCGAACCTACACATTTACTTGAGTACTTTGTGCACCGTTTATCTGGGATTGGCTTCACTAGCGGTCGAGGGAAGACCGAACAAGCTAAATGCCTCCTTTCTGGCAGTTCCAAAAAGCAGAATTTGTTCCTCAAGGTGTTGGTAAAATGATCTCGAAACTGCGATTTCCTCTTCTCTCCCTTTGGAGGATTTATTCACCAATAATTGGCTTCCTTATCGATATAACCCACGCATCATCATGATATCGTTGAGTTCACTGTTGTTCTTTTTCATTTCATTATTTCTGTATGAATTTTTGTTATTTGCCAATTACCAAGTACTGCACATCTGTGGGCCGAGATGAAACCTTTAAGATCTAGATAACAGCTATAAATTGGCATCGTTAAAGGAAAACAAAATGACTCAGATCGTCTAAGTGACGTACTTACTGTAATGTACGTATTGGGATGTTGTTTTCGATGCGGAACTGGAGATACGATGAAGTCACTACATACAGTTGTAGTATGAAGTACCGATGTAGTTGCATTTCCAGTCGGATTATTTTTAACTGGACTGCTACCTGGTTACATACTGAACTGCCAAGATGGCAGATCAATCAAGTTAAGGAACAAGTTGCGTTGTATTCGCAATCAGAACTGATCCCAAGTTGTCTGTTTAGTTACGGGAACATGGACAACCAGTGTTACCATCAATCATCATCACCCCCTGATTTACTGTGTACTTTACTTATTGTGTGAACTAAGTTAAGTTGAGGCTGGTGTTTTATATGAAGCGTAGCTAAGCAGGAGTAGTACAAACTGAACTTTACCAGTACTTAGTGACCATAGAACGACTGGAACTCCAGTCCAGATCAACCCAATCAACATGTTGTGTCTCTTCCAGGAAGTTAGCTTTAGATTAGTTAGAAGTTATAATAGAGATTATTATAAATATTCATTGAGTGGACTAATAGGGCTTTATAGCTAGAGTATGTCATTAGTTTAGTTGGAGTAAAGCATTGACAAAATTAAGGATACCGTATAACCATTACCACCTTGTCATCTGTGAATAATTCGGATTTACGTGATTTTTAGTTGACTAATTGAGAGTCAGTTGGGCATAAACTTATGAAAACAAACGATTACGTTTATTACGATCACGTTTATTTATTCTAAGCTTATTAACGTTGTTATAAAACATCGTACCAGGTGTTGAAAGGATTGATTGAGCGAATATAAGACCTACGGTTTTAGCTCATTATGGTTGACTAATTGAGAGCCAATTGAGTATAAAGGCCTGAAAACAACGACAACGTTTATTACGATCACATTTATTTATGCTGAGCTTATTAATGTTGTTCTAAAACATCAAACCAGGTGTTAAAGGATTGATTGAGTGAATATAAAACCTAACTAACCATACAGGACTTCTATTGATAATGTTAATTGGTGATCAAGAACCGTTCCAGACGGTCCGGATAATCACCATATAAATCTGCGGATTCTGCGACCTTTCAAACTAAAGTAATGGCGGGGAAGTTGCTACTATAACTGTTACAACTTTGAAACATTAGCTGCATCAACCTGACTCAAGCTAAGCTAACAGCTTTTTTATACCACCAATACGTTCAGTTGGTACTGTGATATTACGAGTATTCTTCAGTAGACAACGAATGAAGCGAGCTGAGATGCCGTGAGATATGTATCATGTCTAGTCTCTTTAATTCCGCCCAAACATGTTTCTAATCATTTCTACTATCAACTATTCTATACTTTTGTTTGTGTACTTCCATATACCGTAATCGCTACACTGCATTTCCGTAACGGAAACGTCTGATTTCCGTAGTAAATAAGGATTTTTTCAGCCTTACCAGGGGCGACCGCTTTTCCAGGCAAAATAGTAATTGTTGTTTATACTATGATAGTGCAAACGTACATTGATACAGTAGTTAGTCATTGATTGCTCATCTAATACCTAAGAGCCAGAGGTAATGAGTTTCCTGCCATAGGTACATAATGAGTCATAGTGGAGTGCGAAGTTACTGAAAGGCGGAATACGCGCCCATACGTAATAAGGTGGACGAACCACTGAAACACCACCGCTGCGCGGGCCTAATCAATAGGTTATCGGGTGTTAACGGACTGTGAAACATTATATGAAATCGTTCCCACCCATGAAATCCGCACAGATTGCGCCACTTTTCGTCCGCCTTTTAGGAACTTCGGAATAATTTGCACGTTACATTAAACCCGGCGACCACACGGCTGTGATTAATATATATATATTAAGATATAAAGCAGATTTACATTTCATTTATGTGGAACCCCATACTTTCAAGGTTGTCAAGAGACTACAGGGTGTGTCAAAAAAGTCCCACAACTTTTACAAAGATCGGCAGTTGAACTTCAGGCAATCCCATTTCTTCTGCGCCATCACATACAGACTGATCCTCACTATGGTGTTTCGAAATCAGAGGATATTATTTCTAAAACTTCCTATGTGAATCCCGAATACTCTTCTATCAGTGTATACCATGGTGCACTTTCAGCCCATCGCGTTTTAAGCAAGTGGCAACTTCAGTCACCAAATCCATGAATTTCTTTGTACTCTCGATTGATAAAGAGACTGTATGCCGTAGTTTTTTTATCGGACACTGCTTCTGATCTCTGTGTTTCAGATCAATTAAGGTGAGAACGACAAGAAAACGTTAAATTCCTCTAACTTTAGGCGGTTGCAAAAAGTAGAGTTTGTTCATTAATGTGTATGTAAAGTGGTCTAATATCTGCCAAACCTCCCTCTTTGGAAAGATTATCCTTCCTTCAAGACTTTGGCTCGTCCGCCAATGGGTGAGAAAGATAATCTACATATTGACAACTCTGTGTAGGTGGGTTTGTTGATCAGACATGAATAATGAAAGCGTTATGAACCATTTACGTTAATTAAGCTGGTTGCCCAGCTGACTCATGATCGAAATTTTAGATGAGACAGAAGAAACAAAATTTTAAATTTTTTCGTCTCTTCCTAGTTAGGAAATACTATGTTTGTAATGCCTGAATGCTCTATTATTGAATGCGTATACATCCAAACCGTGTTCGTATGTACTTGTCTCAGACATCCCCAAGGGAACCGAGACGACGTTTCGTTCATTTCTGATGTCTCCTCCGGTTACTTAGCCTGTTCTAACAGCAGGTTCCCGACTTTTTCCTCAAGCATTTTGCTCACTTCTAACTTCTCTTACACGCCAAAAGAAACCATGCTTTGCAAGAATTAGTTCACTTGTCTCCCCATGAGTACAGACATTCCATACAGACGTACTGTATTTACCTTTTTCACGGGCTCGTGTGTCAATATTATCAAAGGTTATTTTGAGTTTCTAGTGAGTATAGAACCTACATTCCAGATTTTCAGCCCGTGAAGTAACATTCGCAGCTGTAAAAGAAATAGAAGTTAGTATCGTGTTCTCGTATTCAACTTTCACCATTCTTCACCTCATAAACTATAATAACGTAGAGTGTTGTCTCACGGTCATATGAAAGCACAAAAAACGTTTACCACACACCTTTCTCGTAAAGATTCCTACATCCACATGACATGTTAGCGTATAAACTGATGAGTTGAATTGAGTTCGGATGTATGATCAATCATCACCTTCTGTCATATACGTAATAACGTATAGTGTCGTTTCATAGGCATAGAAATACCAGGAACGTTTGTAGGTTGAGCCAGCAAAACTGAACGCTCCTCTCGGCTCTCGTAATGGTTCCTACATCCAGTTGACACATGTTACATACCTCGGGCGAAATAGTTATTAGCAGCCTCCACTGAGCTGACATGAGTTTCAATAAATAAACGTCTGATTGACATTCAAAACCTGTTTTATGTCTGCTGGCATATTATTGAACGATCGAACGTCCTCCCACGATAAAATTTTCTTACCCTTCCTTTCAATTTAACCTGATATGAATACATTTTTACTGGGACTTCTTCATTAATGAAGCCATCAAGGCACACAATTACCATATCAGAATAGTATTTTCGTGAACAAACTGAACGGCAATGGCAGTAACCTCAGAGCGACACGTCAGGATCTGCGTCTCAAGTCAGGTTTCGAACTTACGACCGACAGTTTTCTAAGCTGGTGCCGGCTAGACAGGCGACAAACTAGGTTCTAGATATCGAGACATCTTTATTTAGAACCCCTGTACATGGTTAGAAACGCATGTACAAACATGAAACTTGGAACAGACAGCTGAGAAATGTTCCATGGCGTTGTCAAGACGTTAGTAGAAATACGGGTATATCGCTTCTTATCTTTTGTCTGCAGTTAAGGCACCGGGTTCACAAAGTAGACAGGCCAAAAAATGATACAGTGCATACTCACTGTACACGGTTCACGAAATCCCGTACTTCAAGTATGTATGTATGTAGGTAGATGATTTCAAATTATTTCCGGATGAAGAGGTCGGGTGTGTTGATTATCAGGTTTCTTATAGAAAAACGTAAATTGAGTATGAAAAACAGTTCGCCAGAATCCCGTTATTGCTATAAAAGAATTACATTTTTTCTTGATAGTGGCACCCTGATATCGCAGGTTGACCGTACTAACCGATATATGTACCATTAAAAAGTAGGAGATGAATCAGAATTTTGGCACAGGGTGTGTCGTTCATTTCAGCGTTACATAAATTCATATTTACAGTACATATGAATATGGTACTGATTTAACCCTTTTTACAGATATTCAGATTTTACGAAATCCACCTTTTTTGAAACTTTATCCGAGGTCTACTTTGATTTGTGGTTTCAATCAATAAAAAATTGTGTTGAGAGAGTTGACGAATAATGGCGCGAATTCAAATTCAGTCTCATTATCAACTGTGAATGCTAATAATGATCGAACAAGATGACGTTGTGTATCAATGGACCGTGTTAACCATTCATCTATTGAAACGTAGCTGAGAAGAAATAATGAGTTCTTGGGTTAATGAAGATATGTATGTGTAATTATACATTATGTGTACCTACTATTTAAAACTTAAGAAAGGTTCACGGTTGGCTGGAAACTCTGGTAAGTGAACAAAGACTCCCTTTAAAATGATCCGGCCGAATCCAGTTCAGTCATTTTTTTACTTCTTTAGTATAAAAATTTTATGGTGTACTACAAAATTAGCTTTGTTATATGTACCACGAACCCGTTGCTACGCAACCCAAGTTATCATTGATTCACAGTTCTAAGTTAGAACTTCTAACATTAATTCTAGAATATCAATTAATAGCCTCACGTTAAAAACCCGTTACCCGCAACCCAAGTTATCATTGATTCATGCATATATGTAGTTCTGAGTTAAAATTTCTAACAATATTTCTAGAAAAAACAACACATAGCCGTTGAAAACTCGCTACCCGATCCGAGATTTCAATACATTACACTTACCCGACACATTAAGTTCGGAGTTTATTGTTTAGTAATGACCATTTGTAGGAAATCATAAAAACATTTAACTCAGTTTAATCCACCCGAACCCGACCCGTTGACTGTTGAAAATTGTTCCGAGATAAATTTATTTTAACATAGTTACAGTGAGAAAAACCCGTTGAAAAAAAAGTTTGTCACCCGTGAGAATCCCAACTCATCTTACTTTTCTTCATAAAGTATACCCGACCAGTTGAAAACTCATAAGGTAATGTTATACATACATAGGAATATCCGACCCGATATGTTATTATAAACGTTGAACTCACCCGACCCGTTAAATCCTGATTTAATTTTCTGAAAAATAATAATGGTAAAGTTAGTTTAGGTTTAGCATTACACTAAAAAGAACCCGTGGAAAAACGATTGATTGACTCACTTATTTTTTTTCTATTAGGTATTGTAATTTTTTACCCGTCCCGTTGGAAATCTACAGGACCCATTCCCGTTGGAAACCTACAGGATATTTTTAACTCTTGACCTGACCCGAGAAGCACATAGATGATCGCTGAAACTACTTGTACTGTTTTTTTTTGTTTGATCAAAGATATCTCAGTTGAGGTTGATCACGTTTAGTAGTTGACTGATTTTTTCTGCGATGGAAGGTGTTGATGATTCCCGAGGTGGATGAAAAGAATCACAAAGCTTTTTTCCAAGATTAAAATGGAAACATTTGCATCCGTGACCTTAATTAGCGGTAATTTTAGTTAAGACCTTTGATATTTTCAGTGAATAGAGGGAATCTTCTTTGAGGGTGTTGATGACAATATCTCCTCAACTTTTATGAGAGAAGGTGATGATGATTATAAATTTCTTGATTCTGCATGAAAATGACTTGAAGAGTTTTTCAGCGTTTCACTTTTGATATTTATATCGATTCATCGGGCGGACATACCTACCTACCTACCGACAAGTTTGTTTTAATATATAAGATGACTTGTTATGCCAGTAACGGTTCTTTGAACCATGATGATTTTCAGGGCAATAATGAGCATTCTGACTTTTGTATAGATCCTGTTCTCTGAGCATTATGTTCCTGTTTCGATCCTTTGTAGTCGGCTGATATAAGAGAGCAAGGAACAGATATGAGTGCTCATTAAAGTTTAACGGCAGTGCGCTCATACTTCTTTCGGATTTACTTGAAATACGCTCTGTTCACCAAGGTAGTCCGAGTTGCCTCTTTTTCGGAACTTTTCTGAAAACCTTTTCCTGTTACATTTCAACATTTTCTTTCATTTTCTTCCTATTTCGATTTAGAAATGGTTTCGGAATCTGTTATGGCATGATAAAGGTTTACAGAAAAGTAACGAAAAACCCTTCGGATTCCCTTGAAGTATGTACTCATGTTATTCGTATGTAAGTTTCGGTATGTTCACTCAGCAAGACGATCTGACTTGGAAAGCTGAAATTTGAATAAATTTGAATAAACTTTAATTTTCTAACCATTCACATAACAATCACTCGTTGTTCATTAATAAGATTATCCGGAATCTCATCATTGTACAGTTTCATGATAGTGCGTAGCGCATAGCGGACGATAACGGTAGAGAAAAGTAGAATTTCCCCCTCTGACGGTTTCAAAAATCAGACTTTGTCCGTTTAAGGTGTAGATAAAATGGCTTAATTTCCCCTCTTTGGATAAATTCCCCTCCCTTTGGAGGTTAGGCTCGTCATCCAGTGGCCTTAATCAGAATTAATATACAGAAAAA
>OZ038444.1:21523552-21561340 GCA_964036265.1 Daptonema setosum
GTCGCCATTCTGGCATAGTCCATGACGGACCCAATCTTGTAGGTCGGTCCACTGAAAGTATTTGTGTGTGAGTGGACTGACTGACTGACTGACTGACTGACTGTTTGACTGACTGACTGAATAACGGACTGACTGACCGACGCACTGACTGTCTGACTGACTGACTGACTGACTGACTGACTGACTGACTAACTAACGCACTGACTGTCTGACTGACTGACTGACTGACTGACTGAACCTGGAAAGCGATGAAACCAATTGTCCATTCTTTTTCCGCGCGTAAGATCGAAATTCGCAAGTTTTGGCGCGTTTGGCACAT
Source organism: Daptonema setosum (assembly GCA_964036265.1). Classification (NCBI taxonomy): domain Eukaryota; kingdom Metazoa; phylum Nematoda; class Chromadorea; order Monhysterida; family Xyalidae; genus Daptonema; species Daptonema setosum. Next base: position 21,523,872 of record OZ038444.1, read on the forward strand.
CTACTTATTGAGTGAGTGAATGAGTGAGTGAATGAGTAATCAGTGACTATAGAGTGGGTGAAGGGGTTAATGAATAAACGGGAGAACCAGTAAAAAGAGGTTTTAGAGAGTCGGTGATTAGTACTCACCTGGAAAAAGTTCAATTACAAGGATGGATTTCGCTGTTGCCATAAACGTGTACGTGCACATAAAAACGATTATTAGATGTGTGTTACCCATTTTTATTATTGTTATCAGGTGGTCGAATTACGTATCTTAAATATTGAACAAAACCTGAAGTTCAACTAATAACTTTATTCGGTTTCTTCGAGACGTTTCTATTCTTTCGGGTGTGACTGTCGCTTTGATGGTTTGAAACACATCACTTACGGTAATTAATGTCAACCTTAGTCGCAAATCGCAATTTTCGGGTCACCAAAAGTATAGGATCTCATGAACGCTATCCATGAAGTACCATTTAGCTGATGCATTCATCAATACGTTGTAGATACACATGTAGTGTAGTGTTACAGGTAGGAAAATTCTGTCAAAGAGGGGGGAATTGGCAATTTTACTCACACTTTAGGGAACAAATTCTACTTTTTGAAAACGTCAAAGAGGGGGAATCCCACTTTTCCCACCCCTTCTCGTCCGCTAGTGGCTAGTTCGCCCACCCGGCTTGGTCGCCTCCGATCATCCAATAATACCAATAATATAAAAAAAATAGTCTCATCAACAATGAAAATAACAGAACAACACTCTCTTTTTTTGTTGACAGACAGCCGCGAACAGAATGAATATGAATCAAAAAGGTCAAGATGCGATATAGATGGATGACACTCAGTAATGCTTGATACCATCTTGTCTATCTTGACCTCTAGACTTTTTCGAACGCTGTATCTGATTCAGAATTCCAGATATAGTTATTATATGTTAGAATGTATAGCAAAAAATATATGCATAAAAAACGAACAACTTCAACCGTTACATAACAACGCTGGCAAGTGGCAATAACAATACCACCAGAAAGAAATAAAAAATTTGCTGATGTTGAAACGGCTTGGATTCTGGTAGAAAAAAATGGGACGTTAAGTCATGAAGTAAGCGTTGTTAGCGAATGATGTTGGGAAAAGGGGACCAAACTTGATAAAATACACCAGTGAGTGTACATGGCTAAAAGTACACTACAGTATCATTGACTACGGATTACTGTAACTTTTCGATGTACAGCACAGCACACATGTACGATTGCTAAATCAACGGAAATAATTCTGAACCAACATGTTGCAAAGTTGTTCGTTCATATAGGAAGACGTTCTCCTCGAATTCAAAGTGCTACATAAAGTTCAAAGCTTACTCAAACATTACCTATTCTATTAAGGATTCCTGATTGCTTCGTGATGTATGTATGTATGTGCGTATACATGTAAATGTGTAAATGTTTGCACTGGACTGGCTAACGAGAAGGGGAGGGAAAGTGGAATTCCACCCTTTTTGGCGAGTTTGAAAAGTGCAGTTTGTTGTCTAAAATGTAGGTAAAACGGACACAAAACTTCCGATCCCCTCCTTAGAGACGAATTTCCCCTATCTTGGGAGGTCTGGCTCGTCCGCCGGTATTATGAAGTATTTGACTCAAATCATCTGGTGCATGTTTAAATAAATAACCATAACGGTGATAAGACTCCAAGTGCTTCAACGGTTGGGTGCGAGAATATCCTAACTTGAGTACCGTCCTTTGCATGGCAGGTGGGTTACGGTATGTACAATTTATATCGTACGTACATATACTGTACATTGTATGTATTTACATTTGTAAGGTAGAAACGTTCCTATTCATGTATATTTGATATTAGTAACGGTTTGAAAGATGAGAAATGGTAGCCTGCAAGCACAAATTGAAAAATGTGGAGTGGAGGGTGGAAGCAATTGTATCAAGTAAGCCTCCTCATCAATATACCATACCGTGAACAGGTTGGCAAACTTTGAATACAAATTCAATTGCGTGGTTATGATCCTAACAGCCCTCGGATTCGTGATCCAGACTTCTAGAGTTAACACTCTGATTACGTCAACTAGAATCAAGTTACGGTAGAATACGATTATTACGTAGGAATGAATCATCACATCTCAATCCGTGGTTAACGATGTATTGCTGGCCTTATCATTGTTGTGACGTTTATTGTGTTTGATTGCTGGGCTCGATATGCCTAATCTACGTAAATTAATGTAGTTTACGTTATCTCTCCCATTTTTCGTCATAGAAAATAGGGTGGCATACTGTAATTTTTTGTCGATTATAATTGTTTCGAGTATCACTATTATTATTTGTTAGTTTGGACTACCGTATTTCGAGAAAGGGAGAGACTGAGAAAGATCGAAGAGAGAGAGAGAGAGTTTAGAGGTGAGATTCCCGCCAAAAACATGCAGTACTAATTACAAACAAAGACGAAGATTAATCTGATAGTTTATTATTATCGAAGAACGCAGACCTTCAGTAACGGAAACCTGATGGCTCATTGATTTCGTACTAAACCACCTACAGTAACCCGCTTCCGACCTATCAGACCCATTGATCCGTAGACGTATTTTATACATATGTATATATAACTGGATTCAGTTTATATTGCGAATCCGATTACGGTAAACTTTTAAGTTGAAATTTTTTTATCCTCTAAAGTTTTTGTTTGTTTTGTCAAACTTTTTGCATTGTTGCAAGTCAATTTTCAGATTATAAAACTGCCAGAAAAGTCACTAAAATCATGTGAATCGAGGTCGTCCTCCCGACGAATCTTTTATTAAAAAAATTATAAAGAAGAGAAAATTCTGGGTTATGGTAATGGTAGATACATTGCATCTCATGAATGATTCAAAGATGTAGGATCTATAAATCCAACTTCTCACTGGAATGAGAGGAATTTCTGTTACATCATGTACTAGCACTAACGGTCGAGATAGGTGGGAAAAGTGGAATTCCCCCCTCTTTGGCGGTTCCAATAGTCATCTAAGTCGGTTAAAATAGACATCCTTGTAACAAGATAAGGGGTGTTTTTTTTTACTTCGGCATGAGTTTGGGAGACTAAGAGTTTATAACATTACATTTTGAGTCTTTTTTGCAGTCGATACTAAATTTTTGCCCGTGCTCGAATAAACCCAGTCGAAAGAACCTTAACTGAACGTCGAAACGTGAATGGTATACAATTCAAGCGATCCAGAAGTATTATGTACTGTGGTCATCATCACCTGTATCCACTTATCCATTGGTTTAATCTAGCAATTAGTTATTATCTAAAACTTTTTCAGTTAATAAGTTAATCTCTATTGATACCACCTACGATTGAGATCGAAGATGAGTTCTTTACATTCGGTATTTATACCGTTAAAGTTTTTACGTTGAGCTTTGCAGAGATGTAGATAAGATAAATGTCACAAAAATTTGCTAATAACTTGCGGTATCTTTCAAATAGTTGAATAGTTTTGATTTCATGAGTCGCATAGTTCCGCATTTACAGGTTAGAAGTTAATGGCCTGTTATCAGCTGCTGTGTCAGTTACAACTGTGTCACCTGCCACTAGTGGACGAGAAGAGGTGGGAAAAGTGAAATTCCCCTCTCTATGGCGTTTCCTAAAAAGATATAATTTGTTTCCTAAAGTGCATGTAAAATGGCCTGAAAGCTGCCAATTCCACTTCCACACTCTTTGACGACATTCCCCTCCCTTTGGAGATACAATACGTCCGCCCGTGTCACCTGCATTCCGAATTATACGGGGTTCGCAATTAATTAAGCCATACTAAAACAGCGGTTAATCCATTAATTCAAACTCCCCCAATTACTACTATTGTGACTGGTACAGCCTGCCCGATTGGGCGAGAGAATAACTGAATAAGACTTTTCTGCGCGTGAAATAAAATTTCGGCAAAACGCCAATCTGGGATTTGAACATTATTAAATATTAAAACAAGGAAAACTCTTTGAATTATAGAATGTTTCAGGGGACGTTTTACCTGGTCAATTTTTATTGTTATTTTCGCAAATATATGGTTAATGAATCAACACACAGTAACGAGGGTTCATTCCGAGGAAAAGATCACAAATATACGAAAGCATCTTCCTGCCCGCGAAGGATCACCTTCATATACCTTTAACGTGACTCAAAATTGATTTAGTTAAATAAATCTACATCTATCTTATACCTTTCACCCTCAAAGTGGCTAGAAATTGATTTAGTCAATTCCACCTGAAGTGGTGGCATCTCCATCTATAAATGATTTTAAATCATATATAAATTCCCCACGGTATACAAAACAACTAATTGATAATACCTTCAATAAGTTTCCCAACGTTTTTCTCTAAACAATGCGTTAAAGCCAAATTCTTTGCCTTACCTAATGCGATTCGTGGTTATCAATATCTATATTATCACAGATTATTATCATTGCGATCACCACTTTCAACTTTCACTCTTCATTTGCTCCTTTTACTTCTGCCTCGATCTGATCTATAATTACTTTTACCTATATATATATTCTCTGATTCGTCTGAGCTTTAAAACCAAACCCAAAACTATTAATCTCGATTTTTTATCCACTTCAAATGTTATTTTGAGGGGCTCTTGCCGCTCATCCCCAACTTATTCAGAGTTGCGAATAAAACATAATGTCGTATCGTATATCGTAAAATAAATCTACATCCTTCTTATACCTTAAATGACTCAAAATTGATTTAGTCAATAAATCTTCAACCTTTTTATACCTTAAATGTGACTTTACTTTTTACTTGGACTTTTCCATTAACTGAAGCCATAAGGCACACTAATACCATATCAGAATGGTGTTTTCGTAGTGGCCAGAGAGTTGAATAAACTGACGGGCAATGACAGAAACCCCAGAGCAACGCGTCAGGATCTGTGTCTCAAGTCAGGTTTCGAACTTAGGACCGCCGGTTTTCGAGGCCGGCGCCCTACGCACTAGACTAGACAGGCGACAAAGACTAGACAGGTGACTCGAAATAGATTTAGTTAAGAAATCTACATCCTTCTTATACCTCAAATGTGACTCAAAATTGATTTAGTTAATAAATCTACATCCATCTTACACCTTAAATGTGACTCGAAATAGATTTAGTTAAGAAATCTACATCCTTCTTATACCTTAAATGTGACTCAAAATTGATTTAGTTAATAAATCTACATCCATCTTATACCTTAAATGTGACTCGAAATTGATTTAGTTAAGAAATCTACATACATCCTTCTTATACCTTTCACCTTCAACGTGACTAAAAATTGATTTAGTCAATAAATCTACATCCTTTTTTAATTTACACCTTCAGTGTGATTCATACTGATTTAGTCAATAAATCTACGTAAGTCAGTAACGAAAATGAGACCAGCATTGAGTTCCTACATCTATATAATTTACTATAGATAACTTAATCTCAATTGCCTTTACAAAAACTTTTGTTCCTGAATCATAAATTGAGTTGTCCAGGTTGCTTGGTACATCTGGACGAGTAAGATGATTAGGATTTATTTGTCGTACATACATCACACCTACATTCCTAATAGTTCAATAGGGCCATAGGGGGTTGTGTAGTGATTCGCTGTGTACTTGTTACATAAACAAAAACCACGTATTGAAATATTTTGCACTGAATGGTTCACTCGTATATCAGCAGATTTCAGTTTCATTGAGATTCATTGACATAATGGCAACAAGATATTCCAAGCCACAGAGTGAAATAACGGACATAACACAGCAGTGTCATATAATTCATTCAATTCATTGAAACACAGATGACATGAGTAGAAACAGGCAAGCGAATTCAATACGAAGGCATGATTGATAAACGAAACGCATTAGAACACACCCAAATATCACACAGATAAACACATATAATTTACAACCAAACTGAATTTAGTCTGACAGCTTAGCCTAAGCATAGCTTAACCTACAATGATGTTGCCTGTGTCATTAAGGTGACCTAAGTAATGGGAAATGAGTCAATGAAAAAGAGACTGAAACGATTACGATTTCCGGGGACAAATGGCTTAAGGTCAGACATATTTTCCTAAAATTTAAACTTAAGATCGGTAAATTGACAGCCTACGGTGTGGTGCCCCCTCTTCTAACTATACTATTTTGGATTCTAGTACTTAGTAAGAGTTAGTGAGTTGAGTGAGTTGGTGAGTGAGTGAGAAGTGAGTTACTGAGTGGCTGTTTGAGTCGAGAGAGTGAGAAGTGAGTTACTGGGTGACTGTTTGAGTTGAGTGAGTCAACGAATGAATTAATGAGTGAGTGATACAGTCAGTGAGTGAGTCAGTGAATGAGTAAGAGTGGGTGGCTGAATGAGTGAGTGACAAGAGAGGCAGTGAGTCAGTTAGTGAGTGAGTGATGAGAAATTAAGTGAGTAAGAAAATGAGACTGAGTGAGTGAGGGAGTGATTAAGTTAGTGATTGAATGGTTGAGTGAGTCAGAGATTCAGTCGGAGTGAGTTTGTATTATGGATATGAGTGAGCGAAGGAGTGATTGAGTGAGTGAGTGAGTGATTGGGTCGGTGAGTGAGTGAGTGAGTGAGTGAAAAAAAACTTGCTGTAAAACTTTTCTCTGATAAATTTTCGCTGTAAACAAATCCCAAACGAAGCTAGCACCGTTTGTAGTCACAAGAGTGAACCGCCTACGGTGTTCTTACTTCTTACTGGGACTTCATTGCTTAGCCCCACATGGCAAACTAACACCATTCAGATGGTGTTTCAGTGGTGACCAGCGAGGTTGAAGAACTTGAAGGTTCTTGATGGCAGAGCAACGCATCAGTTGAAACCTAATGAGACACTCCAAAACCTCACTCGCTTATATAGTGGAGCTGATTAATGTACCCACGCCCAGGGGTATATATATACCATTAATCACAGGATGAATCAACTTAATTGTGTGACCTATGTACATGAGCATCCGAAATAAATCTTACTTAATCTTACTAAAGATCAGGAAACGATACGTGAGTGACCTCACAACTGTCCCACAGCTGTCGGCGGAAGCGGAAGCCAGGGGCGCGCAGTCTCATAATTATTTACAATTGAAGTACAGTAGGAGAACTGGGGAAACACCCACAGTTTGGATGCTCACGAAAAGTTGAAGTTGTTCCTCAAGGTATAATGGTCTGAGAAAGAGCCAATTCTTCACTTCCTAGGAAATTTCACTCTCTTCAGAGAAACGTACACATGAATGAAGGGCAACAGCTTGAATAAATAGAGAAGAAGAAAGAAGTTTCTGCGAACTCTGTAGGAAAGACAAGCTTAGTTATTTTATTCATGCTTTCATAGCAAACTGAAATTCAACCACGGTTATATCATTTATATAGCAACGGAAAACCCACAAATATGATATAACAACTGGGGTCAGATTGAGTTAGAAGGCGTTAACATCGTCATAGTGTAGACGACCAAGAGGCACAACCGATATCATGTAATAAACCAAACTATAATATAATCATTACAAGCGGATACTGTGCGAAAAGCAAATCGATTAAAAAAATTGGAGGTAACCCTAAGATGAGGAACATCAACAACATTATAGAACTTTAAACTCAACTTGATTCAACATCTAGTTTCACATTCTCTTCCCTTTTCATCCGCCCGTGAATAATAATAGTAAAAGGACAGGGCTTACGTAAATCAGTGCCGCCCGCGTCCATGGTAACTCTAAATGGATCACGACACGAGGGTCTGGCTGTACAACATTATAATTATAATATTATTGTTATATTAAATTCGTGTGGATTTTAAGTGTAAACTTTTACCCGGGTGACGATAGTGCCCTCACTCTAATCTATTTATTGTCTGTGACGGTAGAATGTCACAAACTGACTGACTCACTGGACGGTAGAAGTGCGTCATAAACTGTATATGATCAGCCAACGTTTGAACTTTTCGACACCCCCTGCAATTTGATCCCACTTTGTCGGATGTGGTTTTTCAGCTCTCAAGTTGTGACGTTATTACAAGATTTGTAAATCCACCCATGTTTCCTTTTGCTGAATTTACGATATTTTCTACTGATTTACCATCAACATCAATTATATGTAATATTATTATAACAACATAGTGTATAAATATCATAAGAGACATCAATAAAGCATGTACAAACAAGCAAACGTAAATCACAACGGCAAATCAATTATCAGCCCATCCGTTTCCTGCCATACCGAGTCGCATGTCAACAGTCAACAGTAGGTTATGTTATGACGGCAACACGAGTTTCTGCCACCGTCGTGCCGTGAGATCCTGTCTGGTCACCGAACCAAAGGTCGGCCAATTAACAAGCCGATGTTCCGGATATATACATGGTGAGCACTGTAAATATATAAGATCATGACCTCTAACATGCAAAAAAAGGCTATTTTTCACTCGAAATTGTAGTTTGAATGTACAACAAATGTTTGTAAGGTGATCAACAACGTCAAAAAGCATACGCCTGATAGTGTGAAAAATCACCGTTGCTTCCCAGTCAATGAGAGAGTACTTTTTACGTGAGTTGTGCCTGATTTGAAGGTAAATACTTCTAGAATTGAGCTACTTCCTAGATAAACAATGTGTGACCAGTACATTCTGAAAGTATAACTCATCTGATTTGATATGGATTACCATAAACCCATTATATACAACCTTGTTCTTCCTCGGCACTTAGGAACAAACTCGCTGTACTGAAGGCGGGTACCTGACGTAACGCATTCAGGTTGCTGATGAGTTGTGGCCGGTCGGATGGGTCTGCAGTATTTTTTTTATAAACATAACATTTGTACATATCAATTCATATAATAATGACAAATTAATTCATAACCAAGTTAAAAACGTTTGCGAAAATACATGACATCAATAAAGAATTTCGTAATTGCACACGTAAGAAAAAGATGCTTGTTGCATGAATGTTTTTTAGATAACTTGAGAAAATAAACTTGGAATAAAAATTCGATTTATTTTGCAGTTGTTTTTGTTGCAGTTGCATACATGTTTTGTTTGTTGATAACAGACCAATATTACATATTTAGTTATTATCTCGAAAATTCCCCGTTAGATTGATACTTACCTGCACCAGCTAGAGCCAAAATCAGATCGGACAGCATACAACCGTCCAGAACGGCGTCGAACAGATGCACGTGTTGTGTGAGGGGTATAGCCTGGGAATGGATGAGTGAGTGAAGGAGTGAGTGAGTGAGTGAGTGAAGGAGTGAGTGAGTGAGTGAGTGAAGGAGTGAGTGAAGGAGTGAGTGAGTGAGTGAGTGAAGGAGTGAGTGAGTGAGTGAGTGAAGGAGTGAGTGAGTGAGTGAGTGAAGGAGTGAGTGAGTAAAGGAGTGAGTGAGTGAGTGAGTGAGTGAAGGAGTGAGTGAGAGAGTGAGTGAAGGAGTGAGTGAGTGAGTGAGTGAAGGAGTGAGTGAGTGAAGGAGTGAGTGAGTGAGTGAAGGAGTGAGTGAGTGAGACAAGGAGTGGTGAATGAGTGAGTGAAGGAGTGAGTGAGTGAGAGAAGGAGTGAGTGAGTGAAGGAGTGAGGGAGTGAGTGAAGGAGTGAGTGAGTGAGTAAGTGAGTGAAGGACTGAGTCCATGGGTGGATAGTTGAATAAATGACCGATCGAGCCAGCAAGTGATCATAAGTTGAGTAAAAATATATGAGTTGTGGGTTATTAAGTAAGTGAGTGAATGAGGCCAACCTTAAAATAAGTGATCAACGCCCCTGAATCGTGTCTGATGGCGGACCAATCGGCCAGCAGTTGGAAGGCATTCGATGGCACACCTCGGGATAGAACATCTTCCACCTGTAAAACTTTGTATCTGTTGTAACATTTGTTACATCTGATAACTTTTTCACATTTTGTAGTAATTTATGCCCGTAAACACCAACAAGTTCGGAGTTTGTATCGAACTATTCTTCACTGGAATCGCCAACAAAATTGACCGTTTAAAATTATATATATTATTTGAAACAAAGAGGATAAAATGTTCACCGTAGTATCGGAAGTACTCGAATCTGCAGCCTTTGAAGTATCGACTTCCTTGCCCACATTTGACTTATTTGTATCCATGGTTTTATTTTCCTTCACCACGAGCGATTCCGAGGCCTCAGGTTCAGCAATAAACGCGGTGTCGTTGATTTCCACAATTTTCTGAGAGTTTCTGTTGTTGTTATTGCTGCTGCTGTTAATGTTGTTGTTATTGTTGTTGTTGCTGCTGTTATCAAATTCTGGGAATGTTGTTGAAGTTGGTGATGTTGGGGTCGGTGATGTACGTCGTGTGGTCGTCGTTGTTACTGTTGAGTGTGATGATTTGATAATGCTGCTTAAGCGTGTATTGTGTTGTTGTGGTTGCTGCGCTTTGTTGATTTCGGTTACAGATAAACGACGAAATTCACCGTCCGGCGAATTGGGTGAGCTTCTAAGCGGATGAAGTTTAACGGGCTGCAAATAAATTTTCATTTGAATAAGTGAACCCGAAATAAGTGAATAGTATTTCCTCCAGCAGTATTAAACATGGAGGTGTTTAAAAAGAAGTTTATTCGTCAAACCAAAAGAAAATTTGGTGGAACAGAAAAATAATTATGTGAAACCAACTTCGAAGGCCGGGTTGGCGACATTGGACTTCCACTCGATGTTGAGTCGTTGGAGGTCATACGTTTCTGAGGGTGGTTGTGCCAGTGGATGCACCTCGTAATCACCACCCAGGTGGGAAATCTTAAAGTATTTTAACCCAAATGAATATCATATTATCAAAACATAGAACGCGCTCAAACAAAATATGGTCTATACAGGGTTTCTTGTTACTCAAAAGTTTTAGCGCGGGCACAATTTGATATCAAATCTGCTCTTGGCGCGTTTTTAAAGATGCAAGAATTTCGGGGGAGGTTACCCAAACCGGTACAAAATGTCATTCGCGGTGCGCACCGCAAATGACTCCATTTGCGGTGATCACCGAACATGGACGGATTTCTGAGCACCGTACATGGACGGATTCGTGAACACCGACCATGTGCGGTGTTCGATCAGCACCGCGTAATGAAAACACCTCGGAGGAAAACACCGTGTATGAAGCACCTATCATGTGAGGTGATCACCGGTCATGTCGGGTAATCACCGTTCATGACAGGTGATTACCGCGTATGAGTGTCATATGCGGTGATCACCGCGTATGAAACGCAAACAATTTTCGTCAGCGGTGTTCACCGTATGTGGAACACCGCGTATGATGTAGCACCGCATATGGTTCAAACTGAGCACATATCCTGTGCGGTGATCACCGCAAATGAAGAAAACGTGCACCTATCATGTACGGTGTTTTCCACAAAAACACCGTCAATGACAATAACACCGCCAATGACAATAACACCGCCAACGACAATAACACCGCCAACGACAATAACACCGCCAACGACAATAACACCGTCAATGACAATAACACCGCCAATGACAATAACACCGCCAACGACAATAACACCGCCAACGACAATAACACCGTCAATGACAATAACACCGCCAATGACAATAACACCGCCAACGACAATAATAACCCTTTTATGTTCCTGAGCACCGCGTATGACAATAGTCCCGTCATTTACGGTGTTTTCTTTCAATGATGAGTTGACGTTGCGTGAACGATCGGGCTTACGGAGCGGAACTCTTAAAAGCGCACCGTTCATTTGCGGAACTATATTAGCGGAACTGTTCGCATCGGAACCGTTAAGTGGGGATCAATACCCAGCGGAATTATAAGCAGATCCGTAAAAATCGGGTTTTTATAAACCGGATCGTTTTTTAGCGGAACTGTACCAAGCGGATTTTTTTTATTTCCGGATATTTCAAAGTATAAAATCGGAAGTATAAAAATCGGAGGTATTAAAATCGGAAACGTCAAAAGCAGAACTTTAAAAAGCGGAACCATCAAAAGCGGAACGGTGCTAACGGTCCAAGGCGGGGGCATAAAACTTAGGTTTCAGTGAAGGCTTAGGCTTAGGCTTAGCCTTTAGAAAAGCAATTAAACTGCATATACCCTACTATAACTGGCTCGCTACGCTCGCATGCTTTCTACATCACGTGTCTATGCTATGTACAACACGTGCAGGAGGAAACATTGAAATCTCCCCTGCGGGGCCTATCACGCTTGTCCTCGCTTCGCTCGGACAAGCCAGCCTTACGATAGGTTATCGGGGGCTCGCAGACAGTAAAACTTTACATGGAATAGTAATGTTGCTCGAGAAAAACCAAATTCGAAAAATCTGTGGGGTTTGTAATCATGCCCGCGTGAGCGACCGAGCCGAGCGTGTACGTGAATAAACATATACTTGTCAAGGTATTTAGTATTCCAGACAAAAACACCGCAAATTACGCGACTATTCTGCTCAGGAACATAGAGGGGTTTTTATTGTCATTGGCGGTGTTTTTGAAGGAAAACACCGTATATGACGCGACTATTGTCATACGCGGTGCTCTGGAACTTAGAGGGGTGTTTATTGTCATTGGCGGTGTTATTGTCATTGGCGGTGTTTTTAAAGGAAAACACCGTAAATGACGCGAATATTGTCATACGCGGTGTTATTGACATTGGCGGTGTTATTGTCATACGCGGTGTTATTGTCATTGACGGTGTTATTGTCATTGGCGGTGTTATTGTCATTGGCGGTGTTATTGTCATTGGCGGTGTTATTGTCGTTGGCGGTGTTATTGTCATTGGCGGTGTTTTTTTAAGGAAAACACCGTAAATGACGCGACTATTGTCATACGCGGTGTTATTGTCATTGGCGGTGTTATTGTCATTGGCGGTGTTATTGTCATTGGCGGTGTTATTGTCGTTGGCGGTGTTATTGTCATTGGCGGTGTTTTTTAAGGAAAACACCGTAAATGACGCGACTATTGTCATACGCGGTGTTATTGTCATTGGCGGTGTTATTGTCATTGGCGGTGTTATTGTCATTGGCGGTGTTATTGTCATTGGCGGTGTTATTGTCATTGGCGGTGTTATTGTCGTTGGCGGTGTTATTGTCATTGGCGGTGTTTTTTTAAGGAAAACACCGTAAATGACGCGACTATTGTCATACGCGGTGTTATTGTCATTGACGGTGTTATTGTCATTGGCGGTGTTATTGTCATTGGCGGTGTTATTGTCGTTGGCGGTGTTATTGTCATTGGCGGTGTTTTTTTTTAAGGAAAACACCGTAAATGACGCGACTATTGTCATACGCGGTGTTATTGTCATTGGCGGTGTTATTGTCATTGGCGGTGTTATTGTCATTGGCGGTGTTATTTGAAAGAAAACACCGTACATGAATGGTGATCACCGCAAACGAAATAATTGAAAACACCGAACATGTACGGTTCAAAACACCGCATATGACGGAAATAACACCGTGGATGACCTCATCATTCACGGTGTTATTTCTGTCATACGCGGTGTTTCGGAGCACCGCGTATGATAAGCACCGCAAATGGAAACACCGCATATGATCGGTGATCCAAAAACACCGCACAGGAAATAACACCGCACATGGACGGTGTTTCTAAGCACCGTCAATGACTCCATAAGCGGTGTTTCATTTGCGGTGTTCAGCACCGTAAATGACATTTAGTACCGGTTTGAGTAACCTCCCCCAGAATTTCTTTTTCACATGACATTTGGGACAACATGTGAACATTGCGCCCTACTCAATGTATAAATGCGTAACAAGCATATATGAATACATTTTGATAACAATAAACACACACCCTGTAGTCGGTGATTCTGCTCAGCTCGGCGATAGCCTGCTGGTTGCGGGCTTCGATGTTGAGCACCATTTTCAGATCAAGCTCAGCGGCATCGTATCTGTAATTTGACCCATTAAATTATAAATGGTTAATAAAAACCGTTATCTGTAACAAAAAAATTTACAACTCAGAAAAGTTTATGCTCGAAGAGAAACGCAAGAGCACCATGAACAAACCCACTAGCGGACGAGGGAAGAACGAAAAAGTTGAATGCTCGCCTCTTTGGCAGATCTCAGGAGTTAAATTTGTTCTTTGAGGTGTTTAGGTGTAGGTAAAATGGGCTAAAAACTGCAAATTCCCCTCCCTTTAGAGGATTCACTCATCCGCCAGTGATCAAACCTTTGTAGAGCCATCAGAGCACAGGCACGTCGATATAAGGCTTTCACCATCAACGGATCCCAACGGAGTGCTAGCGAACAATCTTCGATCACGTGCGCATAACTACAAATCATTAACTATAAGATCAGGCGGATAATGAATAAGTAAGTCTTTTTTAGAGTTTTTTGCTACCGATAGGCCACCAAGGTTTTTAGAAACATTTCCCCATATGTAAGGGGTACGGTAATCAACTTCTACAAGCAAACGAAATTCTGACTCAATCTATCAATCATTTAAAATGAAAAAAATCAATTTTTCGAAAATCGGGAAACTTTTTAAAGAAATTTTCTGATGAGTTATGAAACTCTTCCAACTTTTCCAGTTTCAAATTGGCCATGGCACGGTTGGCGTAGTAAATGGGATTGGCCGAGTCGGCGTCGATTGCCTGACTGTACAAGGCAACCGCACCCTGATAGTCGCCCTGTTTGAACAGGGAGTTGCCCTGATTTTTCAGGGCATCGGCCGATACTTTCGGTTGTGGAACGGAGGGCGGAGTCCACTCATGGGTGGAGCCATCGTCAGGCACTTCGGAGACGTGTACCATGCTTATTAAAATCGTGTATTTATGTATTAATATGACTAAAAACGGAAACGTGAGTACAAAAAATAGTCAGTTTCACGGAACTTGGAACAGAAATCGCATTGAAAATAATGTAAAATGTAAAATAAATCTAGTATAGTTCCATTCTTCATCTAACGTGGTAATGAATGTAATGAACAGGTTGATTGGCAGTTCACCAAAAATAAATTCCAACTATTGCTTGAACAGCTCCATAAGTGACAATCCAGGCAATGAAGAGGTGTAAAATTTTGTAATTTTCATTTGTTTTTTCGTTTTTCATGAGTGAGTGGGCTATAAATCTGAACAATAATAGTGGTGATAACAACTCATCAATAACAATATTAACAAATAACAAACGATCAAAATTAGATTTTAGAATAAGAAATTATATAATATCAAATGCACAACCCAGGAAGGCACGTAATCAGACCAAAATAACTGGTCCACCAACCAAGTAACATCATAATAAATAACATAATTGATAGCGGTTTAATATATTCTATTACGTCAGTGCAGTCTCAAAAACTGATGGTCCTGGTACAAAACCTGGATTGAGACAAAGAGACTGACGCTCTGTGGTTTCTGGCTTTGCACGTCAGTTTATTCAAACTCTCTGGCCACTACGAAGACACCATTCGGATAAAGTATAAGTGTGTCTTGTTGACTTCAGTAATGAGATAGTTTCAATAAAATCATCAAAACTGAAGTCTATTTATGTCCAAGGCATCCCTGGCACAAGCGCATCCGTCGTCCGCTTCGGCCACCGCCTTCTTGGCACCACCACCACCACATCCCAGATTCAGATTGTCCATTCCAGATTCCATGGAAGACGTCATGGAGCTGTCGTCAGTGTCAGTGAAGTCCGTCGTTGACGAAGTACAGGGTGTCCCATCCTTAACCGCCGATGTTGACAGCTTCGTGTTTGAGTTGTACTGGGTCTATATAATTAAAACTTCATTTTCGAATAGAGAAGTCTTTGGCAATTTGTTTGACACCTACCAGAAGTTAATAGGACGTCTCTAGCTTAATTTACAAACAATCGAATGAAGGCCCACTTTTGGACTATTTTTTCTTCCTTAAGTACAAATTTTTGTCAAGAAATTTAATGAAAATGAAATACAAGAGCAGAACATCACATGAAGTAGCACAACCCAGAATGGAACAGAACAAGATCCGGAAGGGATTCACTCAATTTTCGACTCAGACATCGTTTCCAGCGGTGAGGCACATCTTCCACGGCTGCATAACCTGAGTCCATGGGAATTGCATCCTTCTTTTCAAGGATACAGAGACGTGTCTGCCCCGTATCTACGGAACTTTTCGGATATAGGTGATCATTCAAATAACCGTGGAGCCAGGAGTCCAAGTGGATCAGCTCTGGCGACCTGGTAGGCCACAAAAGTTGTCCTCCGCTGAGTATCCAGGAACCAGGAAAGTTCTCATTGAGCCAATCTCGGGTGAAGCTGACATACCGAACCTGGCTGTTGCCTCCTCTAACGCGGGTATAGGAGTTTGGGAACGTGACTTGTAGTTCCAACAATACGGTGCTCTGGCTCATCATATCAGTATAATCCGAGATCGGCTCAATGAGACCTTTCCTAGTTCCTGGACCAGCAGAGATTCTGGAACCAGGAAAGGTTATGTGGCCTGCCAGGTCACCAGACGTAACTCCTCTGGATTATGGCTCCTATTTGGTGATTTGAAGGATCGCGTATATCCGAGAAGTTGTGAGATCACAGTTGTGAGACCATTCACGTGTCTTTATCATTACAGATATGGTGCAAATTTCATGGAATAGTAAGAAATTATAGTCCAAAAATGGACCTTATTTCGATTGCTTGTAAATTAAGCTACAGACGTCCAATTAACTTCTGGTAGGTGTCAAACAAATTGCCAAAGACTTCTCTATTCGAAAATGAAGTTTCAATTATATAGACCCAGTACAACTCAAACGCGAAGCCGTCAACATCGGCGGTTAAGGATGGGACACCCTGTAGATATCCGCGAGTGGGGTCGATTTGTACCGAGTCTTTCGGGTACTTTGGCTGATTTGGTGACACCCAGGAGGGGTCGGTTCGTGTTCAGACCTTCGAGTAGAATACAGGCCTTGCACACACCCTGTGATGAGACGTGACCACAGCTGCAAAATGACCGTATTATTTATCGTATGATAGATTTTTTCTATTGCAACCACCTATTACGCTTAACTGCAAACTGCCATGTTAACTCATTTACACGTGGGTGTCAGAATGAAATTTTTAGGGCATAAGTTTCAGGAAATTCTATTTCAGATGAAACTCTATAAATCCGGTTCAAAATCAGGAGTAAGGTTTGGGTGTCTTGTCAGTTTGGGCCCAATTACCCAACTTCAAAAACAAGGAAACTTTATTATTAATCAAATTTGTTCAGTACACAAACCAACCGTTCACATCTGCCCTGTTTCGGCAGTTTCACGCGCTCTTTGACGGCCATCGATTCACCCGATCTGATTATGTCCAGAATCACCCGGGGTCGGACGCGCTCGAGATCCTGTAACATAACAAATCAGACAGTGAAAGTATCATCCATTCAGCCGATTGGTGAACTAGTGTGAGTCATTGAATGAATCAATGTCTACCGGTGAAAATTGAATCAGTGCACCTTTCAATCAGGTATTTTGTGGACTATTCCGTTAGTGAGTAGTAAAGTCATATATTTAGTTTATCAGTAACTGAGCGAACCATTCAGTCAATCAAACATAAAAAACATTTAGAAAATCAGTCAGTGAACTATCATAACCAGTCGATAAAGAAATGATCAAATAACGATTCTGACGATGAATCAATAAGTCATTCAATGACTGAATTACTCCCAGTTCAAAAGAAAATGGCTCAAATACTACCTTGATGTAGGCCCTGACATGTCCTCTGTAAGCATTGGGCGAATACGTACATTCCGTCGAAAAGTAGTCGAGCTTCTTGAAGTGAGCATACATTACAATTTCCTTCTCATAGGCGTACTTGAGAGGTTTGCATCTGGAATAGAAAGTCTCGAATATGGAAAATAATCATGCAGAATCTTAGGAAGCACCTGGACGATTTCGCAAAACGCACAAGAAAAACCAATTGCAAAGTCATCTACAGTATAGAAATGGAAGAAATGAATATTGGAGATTTTCAAGATTATGATGTGAAAAATCAAATTTGTCCAAGACAGTTCACTATCATATTTTACAAGTAGCTTTTGTTACACGAAGAATACGGTATCCAACCTCGGCAGCAAACCCTCTCCAGCCGTGATGATATCGGTGCATCTTTGCAGTCGTGCGATGTCGCCCCGAAGCATGTTCATTAGAACCTGAATACAATGCCATATCAGCCGAAGTCACTTCTAAAGACGACACAGAAGCAAATTGACAGTCAATCAATCAAGCAGTCAGTCAGTTTGGTAAATAATCAGTCATTTGTTAGGTCATCCAATACGTCGCGTCGGTCAAATATCTTGAGACAGTTAACAAATCTTCAAGCAAACAAGCAGTAATTCAGTCAGATTCACTTATTCACGTATCAACTCATTCATACAAGCAAACAGGTTAAATGGAAATGTTTAGAGAATGAATAATATGATTTATAATTAACAGGTGAATAAAATGATAGTGGATAATATAATGCAACAAACGGTTTCAGCCACGTCATCCGCATTATGCCCAGTCATGATCTTATCGACGTTCATCTCCAATGCGCCCTTGTCGAGCGCCTGGCGTCGGAACACTCCACAGAACGTACAGTTGTTCTTCCTGCATATAAATTAGATTTTATTGAATTAATTCTTCATCGAATATGTTTCTAAAATGAAGTTTTTTATAAAGTGAATCAAGACGCCGGACTCGTAAACCGGTGGCCTTAAGCTCCATGTCTAATGATCACTACGAAAACATCACCACAATAAGGTTATAACTTGCTGGCTTCAGTAACGAATGAAGTCCCATTGGTACATAAACTTACATTTCTGTTCTCACATTTAGATCATCTAGACTGCTTCATATCCTTGTCATCTACATTTTGATGTTTGCTCTCAAACAATGACTTTATTGTACTTTCGGGTGCTTTCAGAGTAAAAAGGAAAGTAAAAAGGAAAGGAAAACGGAAAGTAAAATCTGTAAACCAATTCACCGAAAAGTCAATTTTGTTCCCGAAATTTTGTTTTCAGTCAATAGGTTTACAGATTTTACTTTCCGTTTTACTTTCCTTCTTACTTTCCTTTTTACTCTGAAAGCACCCTTCACGAACGAATAAAAACAAAAGTAATTATAATAGAAATTTAATTACGAACTTGCCGATTTTCTCTACCACCCGATCCATGGTCCATCCATCAAACAGTTCCCCGTAACTGAGAATCGTCAACGGCATCTCGTATTCAGACTGATTGCGTTTGACGGCCTCCAGACTGTCGTCCCGATATCCGGTGATGCCCTGGAGTAATAATAATCATAGCGTAGTGGTAAGAGGGCGGCCTACGATGCCAGAGGTCGCCGGTTCGACACCCCACCTCTACCTCTTATCACAAGAAAGTTTTCAGTGCGAATCAGACGTTAAGCAACACTTTCACGTGTTGAAACAGCACACCTTAAAAATTTGACTGACCGCATTATGAACACATTTAGGAGAATCGTATTAAAATCGGTTCTAAAAATTTTGTGTTCTTTAGCAAACTGAGAACCTACATGATCGTAAAAATGATGGATTTCATATATGTTGGCGTTTTGAGTACCATGCCAAATAAAGCTACGAAATCAATAAAAAAAACCTTATAACCAACCTCATCAATCGACAGCAAAACCAATTTGAGTCCATAATTATGTCGTTCATTGAGTACTTTCATTACGTAGGCCAAAACGGTTGAATCCTTGCCACCCGACGCACCAATCGCCACTGATTCACCGGGCTGAAAAAAAACGAACTGATTAATAATGATTGCAATCATTAATAATCATAAAAAAAGAATCAGTTTACGATAAGTTGAAAAAATTCGAGTAAAAGTTCAATGATAATTACAATCATCGATAGTCTGAGAAAAAAACTACGAGAAGTTAGCAAATTTCCAGGAAAAATTACGAAATCACTAATTGCGACACAATTTTTCAAATCTCCATCACAGATCCTAGAACTTTATCTCCTGATCTTGACGACAGATTCACCAAGCCGTCGTCTGAATTTAGACAAATGAACATCCTCACCAGATATATGGGATGAAGAACGGCGACCATTCATCAAATATTCCAAGATTTTCATTCTTAAATAAAAACAGATCTCCTTTCCTGCTCTACTTGAACCAACCTTGAACAGTTTATACTTAACTATCGTATCATGAATCTCGGATTCGAACAACTGGAAGAAGCAGTCCTGGCAGACGGCATGCCCGTTCTTCGGCCGTTTGATGCGGGCCTGGGCCGTGTGGCACTCATTGCACGTTATCATGATCGTTGATTAGTGATACTGAAAACCGATACATTGACTAGCCAGCGTTTCTTGTCATCAACAATTATTTCTATTATTTTTATCACGCGCCAAAAAAGTCTGAGTAACAAGAAACCCGGAATAAGGTTATTAATTGCTTCAATGTTTACAGTTCGGTTTTAAGAAAGTTGCTTCTGACGCAGGGGTATACCCATCTCAAACAATTATTTTCTATATTGGTCAAAACTAACTTACTTGAGTAAATGAGTACATAGATGATTGCAAGTTGTGGCAACACAATGATTTGATGTTACAGCCAAGTGAATTTGACTGGTCCCGATTAATTTGACGGGTGTCAAAAAACGGAAAACAACCATCATATCGATATTATTTCATAGTTTATTTGGATGGGCACCAATGAAAAGTACATAAAATGGGCGATAAAATAATTTTGTTTTATAAATAACAAAACAGAATCAGAGGACGAATAAAGTGTCGGAATGCACGTAAAATATAGCACAATGACAAGATTCATCTATAAAGATCAAACGTTGCCCACCCCAACCAATTTTTTTTAATAAAACGGAATAAAGTAAGACTTGAGATTAGAACTGATTTAGAAATATCACATGACGAAATATCGTCTACAAATAGGAACCAAATCATCAAACCAGAACCCAACGCTTCGGTAAATTTTATCCCACCACCAAAAAACACGACAAATCCCTTATTACTAGTCACGACCATGATCGGGACTCGAACGCCCGACCCCCGTCCCATTGTCCACCACCTTAACCACTCGGTCATCACGCAGCCACTCGACATCGGTCGACGGCGAGATAACACTTTTTGGTGGCCGGACACTGATATCCAATGGGTCCGATCTCGCAGTCAGCACACGTCAGATACTTGACGTTCTGTACCGAATTCGTGAAGCCGACATTCTCAAAGTCAAACATGTCAGCCACACAGATAAAGTCGATCAGCGGATCTGTTTCGATGGTGATCGAGGCGTCTTTCAGATCGGATTTCTTCTGCGTGACTCGCGGCAGATTGAACGGATGCGGCGTGGCTACCGTACCCTTGCCGGCCAGTAGGATCAACGAGTCGCAACGCGCGCAGTGCAGCTGAAACTTATCGTAATCAGCAATTCTAGAAAAATTCTAGTTCTCTGAACCAAGAAATTTTAACTGTAACTGAATAGACCGTACGATGAAACGTACTCGTCAGGAAATTTGTACCTTTAACGAATCGCGTCTTTCACGAAGGTCAGTGCAAACAACGGTTCTTTTCAGTACACTAGCGGACGAGTAGGGATGGGAAAAAATGAATCCCCATTCTTTGGAGTTTTCAGAAAGTTAAACTTGTTTTCTAAGGTATTATGGCATAACAACTGAATAAATTTAATTTGAAGGTGTAGGTAAAATGGCCTAAAAGCCTGCCTATTGCCCCCTTTTTGACCAAATTCTCCTCCCTTTGGAGGATTAGCTCTTCGGCCAGGGGTTCAGTTAATAAGGATGATACAGAATATTAGGTACAATTCCAGTTTAGCGGTCCTTTCGAAAAAAATGGTGACAACATATATGGTGACAAAAAATAAGGTGACAACCTATATGTGGTGACAATAAAAAATTTGAGGTGACAAAAAACAGTTTTTTGTCACCACAAAAAGTACTGACAACAGCCGTTGTCAGTACTTTTTGTGGTGACAAAACCGCCGAAAATATGTGGTGACTAAAATAAATAAAAGGTGACTAAGTAGTCACCATATTTTTTGTCACCATTTTTTTCGAAAGGACCGCTAAAGTGGAATTGTACCGAATATTAAATGGTGAAATAACCGGTTTCTCGTTGGTGTGCGACGATGTTTGAGGGTTGACTTCGTGCACTTCCTCAGCATTCTGACCGTTCGTGACCACCGGTGCTGTTTCGGGTTGTTCAGTGGACATGACCAATTTGAAAGGCACTGACAAATTTCTGAAATAAAATAAATCAATTAAACCCTCTGATTCTTTGTGATACAAATGTAATTATTATGCATTACGCAATTTCTATCAATGAGTCATTGCGCGCCTAATACTTCTCCGTAAAACTATTGACAAACACCCCAAGTCAAAGGGACGCGCATTCAAATTTGAACATTATGGACTGATTATGCATCCGAAATCGTATGATAAAACATATCAATTAGCATGTATATCATTTGCATCAAAACAGTGAACCTTAGACATTAGAACAAGTTAAAGAACTAATCAATCACGGCAGTAGTAAAATCGAAAAATTGTTTTACCAACCTAACAAACGTTGATTTGTACTCCAACCAACGTTGCTTGTGATGTGAAAGGGATATAGTCGATGTCAATTTTTCTCTCATCAACTAAAAAAGGCAAATGAAAACAGTTCACATTTGAAACATGAAGCAAAGTAACAAGTCAACGGATAAACCAATGATGCGAAGCACAAGCATATGAACCGATCTCCATAGTATTTACTCAAAACTTTATTAGCGGTATTTATACAGGCGGTAGGTAACTGGTAATAAAAAGAAATATTTTTGAGTTCAAGTCAATAGAAACCAAAAATAGGCGGCAATAAATCAGTATTCTTAAAGGTGGGCAAACGTAATCAGTGAGTTTTGGGTGACCAGTGAAACAACTCTGTTAACATTAAGCAGTGAAAGGAAGGTGCAGATCATTCATACGAAATCGATTGATGTTTATTAACACATAACATGAAACACATCCTACTGATAGCGAGAAATTATCACTTTTGTCAAAGCGAATCTAAGTTTATCAGAATAAAGACATGATGGAACATCAGAATTATAGTTAACTATTTGAATAGACACAGACACAAAAACAATCGTAGGTTATAACAACTGAACTCGAGCGAATAAACGAACAAACGTACCGATATGATAGTTATGATAAACTAGGAAAAAGGACTTTCAACAGCGGTGAAGAGATCGTTTACATACAACAAGTTGATTGCCAGCAAGCGAAAGGTCGAGAACATAATGACAATGGAATGGAAAATGGGAGACGAAAAAAATTCGGCTAGAAATAATTAATTACTAACATATTAAAATGATTATAATGAAAAACAATGACAAGAGTCGGTGGAACAGACAGAATAGTTATGTGTATAAAAATTCGGCTCATCAATCGACGAGCGAATACGCGGAAAACAGCAAATTATATTGCAGCAATTTAGGGTGGCAGAATAATGTATGCAAGGAAGCACAAATACAATATAATTAAACAATAAACTTATGCAGTAATTACAGCACTTCTAGTTTTTCATACCAGAGCAAATCTCTTCAGCAGCAGCACCAAAATGAGTGAACCAGAAAGTGAATAGGGAGAAACGGCAGTCTGAGTTTCCAAAACGGATCCAATAATAATCCAATGGCTTGACTAAAACACGATAATTAAAGAACTGGTATACAAGTGACGACTCGTTATATTCCAACGGCCGCAGCCTTTTTTATAAGACGGTGCATCTTATTTATACCATTCCTGTGATTACTCACAATATAGCATTGATTGAGAGACTCAAGTTTTCCGATCTCTTTATAAGAAATTTTATAAATCATACCCAGGAGATTCAAATTTAGTCTTCCAATCAATTCATAATAATACGAGAATCAAGTATGCGTAACTTATTTCCACGGCGTGGCAAAGAATTTCTTATTGCGATGCGGCGTGGTGGTGGTGGTGCCAGCCCTTGTGGCCGTGTTGGGTGTCTTGGACATGGTGTTGTTGCCGTACACACTGCCCAACATGGTCGTCAGCAACTCGGGGGTCGACGGCGATTCCATCATCGTGTCGCGGCTGAAACATTATATATGTTACATGAACTGATCTATGCAGTTTTGCCTGCATGATTGGGATTTCAGGATGTCTTGTGACTAGGAAAATCACGTTAACTTTGGAACCCTACCTGATACCTGAATATGAAATATCTACCCTACCAGTTAACATTGGAACCCCACCTGTATATGCAGAAACATTACGTAGCAGGAATAAACCTTACATTTACTTATGTCGAATAAAAAAGTATTGCTGTCTTGTCTGTCTCTATTGAGTTGAGACTAAATTTGTATTTTTGAGTTAAGTGAATTGAACGACATACCTGTTAATGTAGGTCTCACTTGTGCTTTCTTTCACGTTTCTGGAAAGTTCTCTTCCGTAAAATATAATATTTACAATAAATTATCAATGAAACTGACCCGGGAATGATCAAGGGTGCCGGCTTGTTCTCGTAGTCGATAAACTGAGTCCAGTAGCTGGTGGGAAGTTTGATCAGCGCCGACATCACCTACAAATTGGCGCCAAATTTAAATAATCAAATTCAGATATGTTTTTGCGTTAACTTCATAAAATCCCAAATAACAAAGGTGAAAAAAATTATCTAATAGTTGAATTTGACATCCTCTGGCTTTTACGAAACTCATTGTGACAAAATCGTTCACCAACCAGTGCTTGTTTGGGTGTTTCCTCCATGATGCGAGGCGTACAGCCGGCCTCTTTTACGCTGGCACTATGTCCCACCACTGTTGGTGCCAGCACTCGGGCCATGTTCTCCAGCGGCATCTTGTTCACGTCTGCGTTTTGTGCCACCCTTTAATATATAAAAATATTATTTACCCACCCTGTATTATGTCATATATTCTTCTACAGAGTCTTCTTCCTCCTTACCTAGTTAGAATACCTCAGCTATCATTAAGAAGGTGTTGGTCTGTAGTGGAGAACGTAAAATCAGCAGAAATATTTCTGAACACAACGGTGTTTTGCGCTGCGCAGTGATCTAGATAGGGCAGGTCATACAGGATAGTATCAGTCACGTCACGTGCATAGGAAAAACGCCATGGGCTTATTAAGCGAAAAAGCATCCGTCTGTTGATCATCAAAGTCTAGCAAAGTAAAAAAAAACGGAAGAAAGTAATAAAACGTGATCGACTGCCCCAACCTCTGCCAGTGCACGATCAGATAGGCAAGGGTGTCGCGATGCGGCATCGGCAGTTCGTTGATGGCCGTCGTGAGGGCGTCGTAACCGGACGACATGTCACGCGAGATTTGCTGAGAAAAACGCCATGATATCAAAGTCACGCCAAAGTCAATGACACGAAAGAACCAATAACACTGATTTCAACCAGAAAATCAACAAAACAGCGTTATCGTTTAAATGACACTCGTGGGCCTGAGTGTCATTCGGACGACGTTTTTCGAACATATGACAAAATGTTGAGTGTTTTCAACGCTTCACGACATTTTGAACAAAATGGACCATCAATTTCATGTCATAAGATCAACTACAGATTGCCGATCCAACCTCAGCGGCGCTGACGAATTCGTGCCAGCTGCCCGTGGGAATGAGCGGATCTCGGAGCTGCTGCAGGAACTTCTTGATGCACCCGGTGAGTGTGGCCACATCGTCAATACCACGTAGATTGGGTATGCCGCGTTGTGTGTTGAACTGGTTGAGCAGCGTGTTGACTTGACCCTCCGAACTGCAAATGGGTGATAAGTTTATTAATAATAATAAGTCCAACAACGAACAGTATGCCATGATATCGGCCGCCTAGCTTAGTTGGTTGAGTGTTAGACTTTGGATCGCCAGGTCCCGAGTTCGACTCTTGGCTACTGGCTTAGGTGGTGGCGGTCAGCGTACGGGTGAAGACACACTCGATATAGCCCGGTACGCACACATACGATTACCACTGATAATCGTGCACATCGTTTGGTTAGCCAACTCTGAGGCTGGAGTGGCGTTCCGTCTCCTGGTGTGAGCAGGACAAAATGCCAAACACCATTATCCCTCACCGTATGTGGTTCACCATTGTTGTGAATTGAGGGCCTA
Organism: Daptonema setosum; assembly: GCA_964036265.1. Lineage (NCBI taxonomy): Eukaryota > Metazoa > Nematoda > Chromadorea > Monhysterida > Xyalidae > Daptonema > Daptonema setosum. The sequence goes on from OZ038444.1 coordinate 21,549,865, forward strand.
CCCAATCAACCAGTATGCCATGATCGACTAACACTCTAATGTAATGCATGAGTACTTATATCTTTGACTCTACTCACAAACATTCACTCACTCGCGCACTCTTTCATTCTCTCCTTTTATCACTCACTTACTATGTCTTTCACTCACTCACTCAGTCTTTCAATCACTCACTACTCACTCAGTCTTTCACTCCTTCATTCGGAGACGGAGACTGAGTCGCTATCTTATTATATGATGTGGTTTTCGACTGAAACACTGATTGACGCACCCTGGAATCCTGTACAGTCCGACGTAATCCAATCCGCGTCGTTCCAGCTCGTTGACACAGTGGATGATCATGTGAGGGATCATCGGCGGGTTGGCCGGCGTGAAATCGCCCAGTCGATTCGGTCCTGAGATAATTGCGTAAATTTTTAGATATTATCAAGAAAGTTTTTTTATTATTTCTTGAGTGAGCATGTAAAAATAGTCTTCACCTTCTGTATTGTAAGTCCCACTGAAAAAGACGATGCGCAACAAATATTGTAAGCGCATAAAAACCTCACGTTCGCTACTTCATCAGCGCATAATGTAAAATTCATGAATGAGACATGCAAAAACTAGAGATTCTTGTTAAAAAATTTATTTGTGAACCTTTTCTCTGTGGGGTGCACTGCCGTGGCACACATGGCAATGGCGCCGACACACGGCACTCGACGTGGCACGTGTACCGACAATCTGAAATGCACATTATATTGCTCATTCTCAATCTACCGTTGAACAAAATCTGTTGTCTGATCTTATACACAAGTCTCAAAATAAATATTGGAAAACAGTAAAAATATGTTCCATGATCCCAAATGTGACAACGAAATGTTCATCGCCCTCGATCCAAAACGCATACGAATACAAAAGTTTGTTTGGGATTTGCCCTGCTCTCACCAGGATACGACTCGCCACAGAGTTGGCTCTAAACTCGAGCACCTGAATGACTCACCTGAGCACTTGAGCGTTTTGTTGCCGAACATGACGCGTTTGGCACAGACATCGCAGTACTCGGGCTTGAGACACGATCGTTGGACAAACGTGTGCTGCCGTTGGTTGATCGGTGTACCCGCAGCCCACGATACCAGAGCACCCGGCGACGCTCTGGTCCGACTGAAATTATTTAAATTGACTATAATTTATCTTAAATCATAATACTACTAAATACAATCATGTCATTGCAAGATGGATAATAAACGTAGTAATAAACGTAATTGTCTGTAGCATAACAAAAACTGTTTATTGGACCTTATCACGGAACGGACTTTTCATAATATCGTCAGAAATCAGAGAAGCAATCAACAGTTTGCACGCATGGCACAAACTCGTGTTCAAATTGATAATTTTTGCGCCAAATTTAAAATACAACCAACAGATCAACAACGGATCGGCCGGGCGTGAGACGCATCTTGGGTGTGATCGGTGCGGCCACCGTCGGTGCCAATGCCGTTTCGGAGAAGCTACGATTCATCGACCTAAAAACAGCCGTTATTTTAGTTTCAGAACACTCAAGTCATGTGACTCAACAGCACCAGATGTGATTTTCAGAACACGAAGAACGTTTTTATCGAAATCGAACATTGACTTTCTAAATGGTTGGTTGTCGAAAGAATCGAAGCAATTAAAGCTGGTACTGTGGTAAAATCTTAATAACACAATTCTGCGTTCTGGGTTTAGTAATAAAAGATGGTAATCAGCAAATTGAATAAGATAAGACCAGACAATTAAAGTTTTATTATGAGAAATGAAATGATTGAAGTGGTGACGCGTACGTGTGACAAAAAAAAATATGGAAACCTTCTGGTTCCAGCCGACGGTGGTTCGGGGGCCAAGGCCTTCTGACGTTTCACGGGTGATTCGTGCAGCACCTTGACGGGAGATTCGGCTTCCTTGCTGCGCTTGCGTGGTTGCAACTCTTCGACCTGATAAAAGTTCTTATTCTACTATTCTAAGTATTCATTATCATGAAATAAAATTTTTGCACTAATATGAAGTCTTATTTGAAACGTTCACTCAATGTGATTGAGAATATCAACTTCGGAATGAGTACAAACCCAACGTCCTTTATGAATAGAAATTTTCTATCAATTTAGTTAACTTTATGAAGATGTATGTATTTTGCGGCATTCAAGTAAAATAATTAAGCACGATTTTATTAATGGTAAGCAGTTGGGGACCCGAAAAAAATGTCGAAAAATTCACTAAAACAACGAATATCGATTCCCCAAACCAACAATATCAATAAGCGGATGTTCACGCGGCACGGAACGCGAACGTTTGTGCGATCGGGTGACCGGACCGGCGTGCTGGTGGTGGTGATCTTCGAGCATACTTTCTTCTGGAATATTTTTGCAACTAAGGTTCCTCCACATAATTATTTTAGAATAAAAGAAATTGTATTGGTTACTGGATATTATTATATCTCAAAGCGCGCAAAGCACTACAAAGTTCAATTTTCAGTAGTAGTCATATAGTGTGATATCCCAGTCGAGTACAAACTTTTCTGTTCCTCAATGCTAGCGAAAACGCACACACGGACACGAAATAGTCTTACATTTTCTTGAAACATTCGCGCGCATTCCATAGCACACAGTGTCCGATAAGACTCAAATCCCGACCCGATGGCAATAACTTTACCAAAAAATCTCAGTCTCACCTGTTCTGTCATAATCAATGGGCGATGTCTCATCGTCTAGCATGGCACCGTACGAATGTTGCTGACGTTTTGACGTGGTCGGATTGGCGCGCCGCGACGGCTCGTCGAGGAAAGCCAGCTGGCGGTGCTTCTGCGCCGGAAGACTCCGCAGATCGTCCTGAAAATGGAAGAAGTTTCGATTTCTATTCGCGATGTGTTGTATTGTTAACATCTATGAGAAAAAGTTAAAACCAAATACAAGAAACCGTTACGTTGGTTATGTGATGGTCTTGACAGATAACCTTGGCCTCAGATAACTAATCGATAAATTCGTCATGTTTCGTATCAAATAGTAAACTTTGTTACACGTGACGCTTAACGAATCGAAGTATGAAACACTAGATACACTATGAATAGCATTTGAAAGAAATGAGATGATTTCACAGGACATACAAAAGCATGAGTACAGTTGACAAACGTAACGTATAACCAATGACCATGATCCATTAACGAACAAGCAAACCTTAAGCAAATCTTTTACCAGCTCAATCTGATCGTCCAATTGATTGCGTTCGTTTTCAATCTCCTGTTTGGAGGTGAGCACGCTGGCCAGCTGAGCACGTGCGTCTGTCAGCTGATCTTTGAGCATGCGCAACTCCTGTAAAAACAATCCAAACAATCTACCTTCGCATACAATGCATTTGAGAAAATAACGCACCGGTAGTATGGATGGATAAGTTATGATGATGTGATGAGCCACTGGCGGACGAGCCAATTCTCCGAATTTTTTTCAAAATTTTTATTCAGTTGTTATGCCATAATAGCAAAGTTGGATACCAAGTCACAAATAAAGTGAAATGACGGTCACCCATATTTACGTATGACAATCACTGATCATCAACAACGTTCTTGAATGCGCTGTGTCTCAACCCGGGGCTCGAACCTGGACCATCGGCATGCGAGGCCGGCGCCTTAACCACTTGACAAGGGAAGCGACGAATAGGAGGGAACTAGCAGTTGCTAGGCCAGTTACCTACGCCTGACTGAATGAATAACTTAGCACTTTTAGAACCACCACAGAAAGAGGGATTACCCTTTTATGTTCCCCCCTTGTCCGCTAGTGCTAGGAAGTAGAAAGTTAAGTGAAAGATGTCGAGTTCAGACAGTTTAATTGTAACCCAAATATTTGGAAGTTTTTAGGTAACCTGTTTCTTGACTTTCATCTCCTCTTCGTACGTTTGAATGAGCGCGCGCATGCCGGCATTTTCATTGTAGGCGTTCAGCCACTTTAGGCGTAGAGTTTCGGCCAACGCCACTAGCTCCAGACACTCTGAACAGCAAAACTAATAATATCCCAAGAGATAACGTTTAATGAGTTCATTCTCAATCATTGAAGTCGGGTTAGCAGCGGTTAAGTGAATCGCTCGGGTGCTCGAGCTCGATGTAGGATGGTTCTCAAGATAGAGGATCGAGTGGCTGTGGCGGATGGATTAAGTTGTTCTACTGTCCGTTAACCCCGATCATTTATCGTGAGTGTAGCGTTAAGGCCGGCGCGACTCTGTTATTTACGTGATCCGCCACTTGCCACCCGATCATCCAATAGTCCGAACGAATCACTTTCCCAGTGAGCGGGCAAAGGCCATTGCATTGTACGATAATCTAATAAAAATAACGATAAAGCTACATAATTAAAAAAAGAAAAAAAATCACCAACCATGTTCGTTTCCCTTATTCAGTTCGAGTCGCATTGATTTGAGCTCGGTGTACTGCTGGAACAGCCGTTTGGCCATGTCATCCTGTGATTCGTTCGTGGACGGAGGCATTTTATGATAGAAATTTAAGATAGCCTGCAAGTTTGTTATCTTAGAAACATGACGCGTTGAATAGCAATAAGAAAAAAAGTCAAAAACGAGGTTCCGACGCCGATTAATGAAAAAATAATTCAATTTTGGTCGGCAACTTTGAAAAAGACGCGTGCACGAATTTAAATTCGCGCGCTCCTGGTCTTTGACCTTATGAAGTACCCTGAATTTCCAAGGTTGGAAAAAGTTGTGTGGACAAAACTTTATTCAGAAAAATGTCTACCGTAATAATTATAAAAAAATTACGGTATTTATTAATTTAAATTACGGTAAGTTAAACATTTCAGTTACAATACTGGTGGTTCATTAGGTATTTTTCGCTGTGAAAACAGATTCATTAATTTGTTTTTTATTTAGCAACGAAACTCGTCGGCCCAGCAAAACGTGTCGATAATAAAAAAATTGTTTGGTCATAAAGCCAGCAAAACGTGTCGACAAAATCATTAGCAAAATTTTTTACTAATGAAACATTAGAGTAACATCTTGTAACACACGCATTAGAATGCTGGTTATAAAATTTATATATGAATTTATTTTATATATTTATTTGGGGTCACGAAATAAAAATTTAATTTTGATAGGCTCAGGCTTCTTAGTATCTGTACTTGGGATGGGCTTGGTCGCGGTGACAGGCAAACAATCATGACTTTCAAAATCTCTTTTTAGTTTCTTTTATTTTTCTGTTGCAATTCGCATCGTGTCAACGTTTTTTTAGTTGTAAAAGAGGAATTTTCGAAGATTAGAAAGAATTCTACTGAAATTATGGGTAGGTGGTTTTCCCCACCAAACATGTGATAAATGCTAATTTTGATGAAAGTTATGAGCTATATTGTTTAGGTGAGGCATTATAAACATTCTTTGAAATTTTCAAGGAAAAATGATTGTGGTACCTTCAGATATTCTTCAGAAACAAAAAATCGGAGGTGTATCTAAACTTTCGAGCGCCACGGTAGATGTAATTTAGAAAAGTGAACTTGAACGTGTCACTGAGAGCCGAAACAATTACTGGTTAGGATATTTATCAATATTTATTGTACATTTTCAACACTGTTATTCATTTTTGATTAAATCCGCCAATTGATGTGTTCGAACATGATTATATACTTTTTCTATGGATTACGGTAGTCCTGTTCAGGTTAACTCACTATACATGTTAAAATTAAAAATATTTTTGCGTTATTGCAGACTATAACCAAAAATAAATGAATCAAGATTAATTTCTAAATGAAACAGCCGATAAACTTTGCATGTTTTTCAGCCTCAAAATGTCGAAAACTGTCAAGATGTCGTCGGAGAAAGTTGACGCTCCTTCTTCCTCACTGGCTGGTGACAAACATGCAATCAAGCAAGCCAAGGAAGCCGACAAAGTTCGCGTCGTTGAAGGTCGGTGATAATCACAATCGCAAACCGTGTTGCCTATGACTTATGGTATGGCTCGTAGTATCAGTATTTACAAAGCTAAACGCCTCCGCTTCGCGGTGCTGAAATCTGAAAGCAATAACAGAACAATTATATAAAGAGGATCTTTTGCCGCTCCTCCCTACTTTCAAAGTTGAGAATAAACCCCTTGGAACTGGAGTCGGAACGGAATTGGACCATCACCTGCACCTCGAAGTCTATAACCTGTTTCTGTTGTATTGAATTAGGTAATGAATCTGATGTATCAATGAAATGAAAGTAGTATTGTAGGTCTGCTCAACCCTGCCCCATCGGCCTGCAGTACGTTTGCCATGCCCGAGTCCAGTGTTCTCTCCCGAGTCCGCGACTTTCTCCCACAGATCGCCGACGCCAATGCTCGACTCGAAACGGACGATTTGCGACTTTGCGGCACTCTCGACCCTCAAATTCTCACGGCCAAAGAATTGGCGGCCGATCAACAAGAAGAGAGCTCTTCTTCGGATGAAGATTCCAGCTCGGACGACGAAGGCTCATCGGATTCAGAAGAAGAAGAAATGGACGCGAAAGTGAAGCATGTTTCAGCAAAAATGGAGGAGAATTTCGTAGTAAAAAGTCGGACCGCCGTAGCGGATAACGGAGTCAAGATGGACCTTTATTTTTATGAGGAATCAGATAATAAAGAGGATGACAAGATAATGAACAGTTCAGAAAAAATGACTGAAAAGAATAACGGAGTTTTAATTGAAGAAATCGAAGAGACGAAAAATGATACATCTTGATATTTTTTATGTTTGATATTTTTTGCTTTTCCAGTGTTAATCTAATTTTGTTTGGTTTGAAGAAATATATGTTTTTCTTCCTGCGTTATCAGTTCATTTCATGTTTATTATTATGATACTTGAAGGCTTGGGTTGTTATCGATTGATGAATTGAGTATTGTGCTGCTGGTTTGCTGAAAAAGTGTTCAGTTTGTCGTTCCAAGTTTCACTGCACAGTTAATCCGTTATGTTTCAGTTATTGTTATAATACGCAGTTCAACTGTTCTAGCAGTTTGAATTTGCGCTAGTCCTCTTGTCTTTTTACCTCCATTGTTATGTTTGCTGAACTGTATTGAATTTTTTTATGTTGCCATGTTGATTTGCCTTAAATCTTGTACTCTGTACCAAATCTATCAGATTATACCTTGAAAACTTTTATAAATTGAATTATTAAATTACATTGAGGATCGGCCGATCGGTTAATGATGAACAAACGCCTCATGTAATGAAACGTATCGAAGTTAACTTTTGATTCTTTGTTACACAATTTCCGGTACTTCAAAGACATAAAAAACTAACAACCTTCAATCAAATAAATATTTTATCAATAAACAATCAATGAGTATACAAAAAATGTCACATAATTAATAATGCCTGAAGTGAATCGGAGGTCATGATTTCTGTTGTGGTCGTCGTGTTTCGTTTCTTCGATTTTATGTCGCATTCCACATAAATAATTAAGTTTATCATTCATTGTTAGCAATAATTTGGTCTGACCTACTGACCACATTTATTGATCATCAATGGTCATATTATAATATCCTCTGGTTTGTTCGTCATTATTGTTGTCATAGTCGTATTGGATGGTACTGCCTTCGTTGTCGTTCCTTTGTGTCCTCGATTACTTTTCACACCCCACATGGTCAGATACAGCGGACATTGTTTTGTTCTCATCTCCCTGATGCCCAAAGTCCTAGTCTGCGTCCGGTACTCGTCATCGTGCAGTTTATCGCAGAGTGAACATTGAGCGTGAATTAGGGTCGTATTTTCTGAAAGGGTTCATTTATAGTGTGCCATGGGAACATGTCATAAGCAGCAACCAATATGTTAGATTATAGCAGCCATATTGTACTGCTGCTTATGACCATTATTACCGTGAATGGATAATGGGATGGTAACGAATGAGATTTGATTTGAACTGTTTTGCATACATCACCTTCTCTCTCACAGTTACGTAAAATCTTTCTCATGTAAATAGCAGAATCTAGCGCTGTGTAATCAACAAGAAATAAATAGTCAAATGCATGAACCGATTTGGTTCGATGAATCAAACTCACGTAATTTGAATGGTGCCGATAAATTATTATAATAGAATAGTTACCTGTTTCAATACAGTAATCACGTTTCCAGGCAAAGTACTCCTGATACGCCGTTCGATTCTTTATCAGGTAATTCAAATGGTCGGCCATTGCTTCGGGCGTGGCAAAGTCGTCCATGGCAATGAAACTGGAAGAAAACCCAAATGAATTTAACTCACTCACTCACCCACTCACTCATTAACTCACTCATTCATTCACACTCACTAACTCACTCATTTCATTCCCTCTTTCACTCCATTATGAACTATGTTTTATATGGTATATGAGTATGAACCTTTTAGCAGGAAAGTCGTCCTTGGGGTAGACCTGACGATGCTGAACGATGGGGATGAGGTTGTGCCGAAGTGCGTTGTCAAAGAACTTCTCGGTGACGTAGTCCTGGCAGACGCTGTTCTCAAGGGCCAGGTAAAACCACGAACGGGCGTATAGCTTATTTGCTAAAATTGTTCTCTTTTTCACTGACACAAAAAATATTGCATCTGGATTGATTGGGACTCTCGGGAATATTCCCCTCCCTTTGTAAGTTTGGCTCGTCCCCCAGTGAAGGCTGTAGTACCAAACCAACCACATGCTTCTCCGCACCGCTTTCCGTTTCCTCCCGATTTCTGGAAAAAATTGACCAGATTTTTTTAGCATGATTTTTTATTTGGTAACAAACCGATCCAGCGCAGAATCCACGTCTTGTAACATTTATGTGCTGGGCCAAGATATCGGCGTAAATGTCACGACCACTGAATGCGTTGCAGTGACTGACGAACCAGAGGATCGGGTTGTTTCTCAAAACGTTTTAGAGAGTACACAACAACTACAAAAACAACAGCAACAATAACAATGACAACAACAACAACAATGACAACAACAAAAACAACAGCAGCAGCAACAACAACATTAACAACAACAACAACAACACTAACAACAACAACAACAACAACAACAATAACAACAACAACAACAATGACAATGACATCAACCTTTTGTCCAGATCAGCCTCAGTTAGTTTTGGAGTCGGTTGGTCACATTTTTGACTCGGATGTTCCTTCTTTACAAACATTCCATATGGATAGTGACCCTCGCTGGTGGTACTGGAACTCACTCACTCAGTCACTCACTCCCTCACTCACTTACTCACTCACTCACTCACTCACTCACTCACTCACTCACTCATTCACTCACTCACTCACTCACTCACCCACTCACTCACTCACTCACCCACTCACTAACTCACTCACAAACGCACTCATTCACTCACTCACTTACTCACTCACTCACTCACTCACTCACTTACTAACGTGTATTTTACGTCATAGTCCAATTAAACGCATCGTTCATGCCCTGTATAAGTGGAGTTGCTAGTGGTGGCTCGCGAAAGTGCCATACGAATATAGTCTCTGCTGATCTAGGAATATGATATATCTGATACTGCAGTACGATAAGAATCACTCGCAATGTAAATCTATTCATCGAATCGTTCATTCATTTATTCATTCATCCATTAGTTCATTCATCCAACCCAGAACAATCCACAATCCACTTCCCTTCATCTAAAAAAATCCCACACCAACCTGTTGGTGAAGTAGCTTCTGTTTATCTGGTTCCTGAACCAAGTTAATCAATTAATATGGTGCGTAAAGTCCGTTAAACTAAACATAAATGAAACTGAAGAGACATTATTTGATCAGTGTAGACTTTGAAACCTGTGAATTTTAACTTTAACTTGTCTTTCCCGAATATTCCCACAGTAAAAGGGAGTTTCACGTCGAAAAAGAGGGTTATATTTAGGCTAAAAATATATAAAAACCAACTTGTAATAGATAACAACAGCGTCGGCCTCGTCTGAAACGTACAAAGATTACATTACATAGCATGCTCTTTCGGTTAGAGTAGAAGATGAAAATCCATCTTCTCTGCTACACATACCGTAATCAGTGATAACAATACATTACATACAGTGAGTGAGTTTGTTATTTTAACCTGTAAAACTATTCCTCAAGTAGGCTCAGTGCTAGGCTTCTGGTATAATACATCTATAGAATTATACACTTTTGGCGCACAGTTTGAATTAAAATCTCTTTCTGGGGCGCTTTCAAAAATACGAGAAGTAAAGGCTTTTTCATATAACAGTTGGACAACATACAAAAATTGCGCTTCAATTCATTGCATACGTGCGTAACTGGTCCACAAAATTACTTTTCTACAACTTCTACTTCTCTGTATAACAAGAAACCCTGATCAAGCTATACATTGCAAAAAATACATATTTAACCTTTGAGACTCCTTTTGGTTGACCAAACGCACCGACCACCGCAGATTCTCGGTTCTTCCGAACGACAATCATTCACCCCATCATTTTCATCAGGGAATGTGACGTAGCCAAGGTATTCGACTATGAGCTTGGGCTTACCGGTGAAATATGTTGTGGTGGGAACCAACCGTGTGGAAGGTGTCGCAACTGGAGTGGGTTTGAGTTAGTGAGTGAGTTAGTGAGTGAGTGAGTGAGTGAGTGAGTGAGTGAGTGAGTGAGTGAGTGAGTGAGTGAGTGAGTGAGTGAGTGAGTGAGTGAGTGAGTGAGTGAGTGAGTGAGTATGCATGTGGAAGAAGTAGCGTGAGAGTGAATGAAATAATTAGCAAAAGTATCAACCACTTCCGATACAGTAATCCCGTTTCCAGGCAAAGTATTCTCGGTAAGCTGTACGATTTTTCATCAGATAATAAAGGTGATCAGCCATGGCTGCGGGTGTGGTGAAATCGTCCATGGCGATGAAACTATAGCGTACAAACTTTCAAATCGTTCAAACAGTATCCAATTCTAGTTGCCGAAACTCACTCACTCACTCACTCACTCACTCACTCACTCACTCACTCACTCACTCACTCACTCACTCACTCACTCACTCACTCACTCATGCACTCACTCACTCACTCACTCACTCACTCACTCACTCACTCACTCACTCACTCACTCACTCACTCACTCACAAGTTATCAAGGGACGGCCGTTAGGCCGTTCCCTTAATATGGTTCGATTAAGATAAGCTTTTTTGCGGGTATCTCAATCTAGCCTCATCGTATCGACTTCTAGTCTGTTCCATCGATTTTCTCGTGCGATTTTACATCTGCCTAGCTATTTTTAATCCGGTAGGGATGGTTTTTCATTTTTCAGGTCCAAAAACGATGAAAATGCGATTTTCCGTTTTTTTTTTCTCGGCAAAAACGGTGTCAGCAAGTTGGGCCGAACGGATTAAACTGAAAATTGGTACATAGGTCAAAATCACGCCCAGGACACGATTTCCTGAGTGTCCCGGAGATCGGATGAAGCTTTCCACTATTTTTGACGGATTTTAGGAAAAAAATGTCAAAAATCGCAGGCAAAATGAAGAAAGAATTGTTGTATGAGCGATAGGGTGGTCCGATCAAACTGAA
>OZ038444.1:21566540-21601540 GCA_964036265.1 Daptonema setosum
GATAATGAAACATCAGTAGCCTTAACTCAACTCGGTTGACACCATAGTTTAGCACTAGAGCATGGGGTGATGATGATTGATGTGCATGTTAAACACTGATTGTCTGATGTTTCATTATCAGAAGTTTGGGGCAAGATTTTTGCCTGCCGAAACAACATACGGGCTTTACATGTAGATACGAAAATAACAAAGGTTAATAAAAATGACTACGTAAGTAAATGATCACTATGAATAAATATTATGTAGAATTATCTACAGTAGTACAAGACTTTGGCTGGCTGTAAGTTATTTCAATCAAACAATGACTCATACAGGTGAAGTAACATTTTTTGGCCGAGTGAATTATCCACTATGAAAATACCATGAATTCATCAGTGATATATTATGTACATAGGTTTCGTTTTTTTTCCAAGTTCCATTCTCAGTAGAAGTATTTTCGTTTCATAATAGCAGTGTAAGTTTGAGATTCATACTGTACATCGGTGACGGAGTGAATTTCACAAAACACACAAAACTTTCAATATTGAAATCTTTCTCCGGCGTCATTTATGTGCGAACTCTTGGCGGAAGAGAAAATGATATGAAAAGAAAAAGAACTGTTCTTTAATTTTAATTCATTGGAATTTCAGTTTTCATTACTTCCTTTTTATTCGTTGGGAAACAAATCACCCTTTTCGAAAACGTCAAGAAGACGGGATTTGTACCATTTCTCGTCCGTTTTTTAGGACGGGACACTGGCGGGTGGGCTATTCTTCCAAAGGGAGCGTAATTTCGTTAAGGATGGAGAAATTAACCGTTTTCAGACCGATAGATATATGTACACCTAAGGGAACAACTTCCACCATTCGAAAACGCCGAAGACGTTGGAATTGTACTATTATCTTTTTTTCTCGTCCGTTGTTGGGACGATGGGATAACAAATCGCGCAACACAGGTGGACAGACACCCTGAGCAAATAAAACGATTACAAAAATATATATTTTGGTGCGATCATTGTTTTGTGATGAATTATTTTTACAATCTTTTGAATCTTTATAAGAGTTCGTAAAAGTAAATGAAAATTCGAGAATTGGAGAAAAGCAGGTTTTTTTTCAAAAATTGGTTTTTCATGTCCTCCTCCGTCATCATTAAAAAATCACAAGCATAAGGTCAATTATGTGTTCTAGGCATCAATTGGAATTGAAATAGTATAAAAAATAAATAAAAAAACAATGATGAAAAGTTGGAAAATTAATAAAATGTACATCTATCAGTGTGAATAAACGATAGGCTGAAAGAAACAAACTGGCTGCGGTCAGTGCCTCATTGTTGTGTTGACTGTGTGGAAGATCCGATGGACAACAAATAAATATAGCCGAAGAAACGAACGAGATAAAAACCGTGAAATGTTTTATTGCAACCTCAAGAGATTTTCAGCGAAATGACATTCTGACTGGTGAAAATATGTAGCAAAGATTTATTAAAAAAATATTAAATAGAAGCGGACCGCACACAAGCACATTCGGGATCGGGTTATACCCAATGCGTAGAACACCGCGTTCAAGGGGCACGTGTTAGTATGAGACTAATTGTGGCTGCCCTTTTTTTTATCAAATATGAGGAACGATCAATGTATATCCAACGATTTTGAACGTAAAATTTGTCATCGCAGTCGGAAGAGATTTTCAGTGAAAGTCTATCCTATAATGAAAATGTCGAAAAAATCAAGCGCACCAATACATAAGTGCAGACAAGGCATATTTTATGAGTAGAGAGCAACACTTCGGTGCGGGGTTCAGTATGAAACTAGTACAGTTCGCACTGGATACGACGGTGATCTTATGAGTGCGGTACTACACCCGTAGTTGATTACATACATACAAAAGTTATCTACAGTAATAAGTATAAAATTATAAAAAAACTGCTCAAAGTCTCTTAATTATTATTCTATGAATCATCAATTTTATTCATCTATGAACAGTTATTTCTCATTGACATATTTATGTAAATAATAGTTTCTTGCCTCAGCAGGTAAACACGAATTACTCATTTATTACATCGAACCTCATTATTAGTCACGTATGTGGTTCATATTACCAATGGTGAATATCACGAAAATTATAAAAAGTAGGTTTGTTTCAGACAAAGTGTTACTGGACCAGTTCATTCTAAATATGTTTAGTTTAAGTTAGAAATAGATAAAAAACTGTCTGTTGACAAATGGTAATGTGAATTTTTTTACCACTAAACAAGTATCACCAATATCATACGATAATATGATACGATACTCTCAAATACAATCTTACATCTATCTTCAAAAAACTGATACAACTATTGCGCATGAATAAGTCAACGTATTTGTGAAAAAACGTGATCCACTTTGTGTTACTCATTCAATTCCACAGTACAAACGTACATAATAAAATGTACTGTACCTACAACGCGGAGGTTACGCTTGAATTCTCCTCGGCACACGAATAAAATTCTACAACAATAAACTTCTATATACCAACTCGACAATAACATATGAATAATGTGAGTGAATCACTGAATCAATAGTTTATTGGTTTTCCCTCATCGCCCTGAGGTGTGGATTACGCACGTTTTTCGTAGGCCAAAGGTGACGCCGATTTAGAATTTTCGAAAATTTTACGTTTTTATGATGTTTTGGCGCATTTTTACGTATTTGGGAGAATCTTTTAGAAAGGAGGACAAACGATAACGCCAACTATTTCTAGATTAAAAATAATGTTTTTCTGGTGTTTTGGCGAAAGTCTACGATTTCGGGAGAGGGTTGTTGGATGAGAGGACATGAGAGGACCACCGCCCACAGAACGGGTAAATAACCAATTGGGTTTGTGCAATTCGGTGCCAATTTCGTATTTTCGGAAATTTAACGTTTTTCTGATGGTTTGGCGCATTTTTACGTATTTGGGAGAATCTTCATGAGAGGAGATCAAAAGATTACGCCAACTATTTTTAGATTTTTTTAATGTTTTCTGGTGTCTTGGTAAAATTTTACGATTTTGGGAGAGTGTTATTGAATTAAAGGACATGAGAGGAACACCGCCCACAGAACGGGTAAATAAAATTGGGTTTGTGTAATCCGGTTGGGACGTCAAACATCAAATGGTATTCGATTTAGGATAATACCAGAAAATACTATTTGAAACTGGTTTCATAACCGTAATAGTGGAGATAGGTAGATGAAATTTAAACAGGTAACTTAGGGGGTTTAAAAATGGTTCGTGGAGTCATACAGAGTTTGAATTAATTAAACACCGAAAACCATTAAAATTGAAACAGAAAACAAGATATAATTATAGTAGATGCTATTATAAAAACTATCCGAGGATGAATGTTATTACCTGGAGCACTAAATGCCAATAACAAGTATGAACCAAGTAGCGAAAACGATGACTTTCATATAAATTAGTCATGACACTGGGAACTGCAAACTCCGAGCCTTCCTCGTCAGTCCGTTCTTTGTCAAACTCAAGTTAGTCCATGTGCATACAAGTCCTGATTTTATACCAAGATAATAGCAGACCCTGGTGGAACGAACTTTTTTCGACATGGTACATGTTGGTGAAGAAAAAAGTATTTATAGCTCTTAAGGGAATACCGTAATGACACGATTCGGACATGCGGATACGAAAATCCATGCATAATATTAGATGAATTGCTTCTGGGCCTAAGAACGAACGGCATGAATTCGGTAATACAGTAATTTTTCAAAATGTATGAACATCAAAAGACTTCTCCGCATAATGAAAATAAAAAAAAACTTAAATACCCAAGAAGCCAATATTAGTAAGTTGCTTGAGCTGCACAAAAACTTTTCGTTTCAAATCGATTAACAACAGTTCATTGGGGTCACAACAGTCTTCACTGTCGAACTTTCATCTTTTTCTGAACCATCGTGACGTTCCGAAAATTCACCGGAACTCTGAAGCAGAAGTAAATATCGAAACGAAAGCAACTTTGATGCGTTTTCCACAAGCGATGCGGTTTGCAAGCAAAAAAGATTACCTGCACCACAATCCATAATCCATTTGAAACGTGAGCTACACCGGTACACTCCAGATGACTGTATAGACAATACTACTACAATACACCTGGCAACGCGCATCTAACTCTACAGGCCGACTGACTGGCCAGTAAAATGCAACAAGCCAGTCACCAAGTCAGTCAGTCAGTCAGTCAGTCAGTCAGTCACTCAATCTCCAATACATCACAAATAGTCATCAATATATCGTCAAGTGACTGTACGTATGACGAAACTGGTAGAAATGCCCATAATAAGTTTCGATTTCTCTTTTCACCTCATTCACGTGAACTATTCATTTCGATTAAACCTTTCCCAAAAGGGGGAAAATCTTATTTTCCCCACTTGTTTTCCTCCGCTACTACCAATTGCTGCCAGTCTACTTTACTTCTTTGCCATCCAACGGTATCTCGGCTCACAGTAGCTGGTCTGGTTCGGGGGGGGGGGGGGGGGGGGGGGGGTGATGATCTTGTTGGTGAAGCCGGGGGGATGGGGGGGCAGCGACGGCCCCTCCCTGAAGACTGACTAACTGGTTGCTAAAACGATCTGCGAACGCTCAGCATAGCAACCCCTTTTGTACAGAGCGAGCTGATAGATAAACTTACTTGGACACTATTTTTTCTAGATTACAGATTAAGTATGTTAGTTTCTCAGATTCATTTATTCTCTGACACTTCAGCTATTAACTATTAACTAATAACTATTAACTATTAATTTTTACTTAGCTGATTCATCATTCTTCACTCAACCGCCAAAAAATCTGAATACAGTTCTTTCGTGCCCTGATTTTTCATTCTGCTGAATGATAATTTGTGATGATCATGTCATGATATCCGTGTTTTGGGAATCCAAACTCCTACAACTGAATGACAGAACCCGTGACAGAATGAACTTCAACTTGATGAGTGCCCTTCTTTACAAGACGCCCTGTACAGGTGACTGAGCGAGTTAGTCAGCCGAAATTTTTCAGCATCTTGTGCGAAGAAATCTGGTAGAAATTTTTGGATGGTGGGATATTGGGGGGGGAGGAGGGCGAGGAGGGGGTACCCCGTTGGGGAACTCAGCGCACAAAACGTTGGGCGTCGACATTGAGTATACGGGGGGAGGGGGATAACACTTGCGGACGAGGGGATAACGAAACCGTGGATATCCCCCTTGTTTTACAGTTCCCAAAAGTTATGTTTGTTGCTCAATGCAAGGTGCAAGTGAAATAACCTCAGAAACATTGATTCCTCAGTTTTTGAAGAAATGCTTCTCCCTTTGGAGAATTGACTCGTCCGCCGATGCTGGATAACGTTGGAGGTAACCGAGCGGGTTTCGCGATCGTCGTAGTGATGACGGCGGACTGGCAAATCGTTCAATGGAAGGTGAATAAAAAACTGTGGGAGATTCGCAGTTTGGGAGAACAGTTTTTCTTTTTCTATCTGTAAGTTAGAAAGCTTGCCCCCTTTAAAGTTTAAACTCTTGTGCTATTTTTTCTATTCTTAGCTTTTCTAATTTATGAGAACCTTCAGGATATTTATTTTGAAATCATCGAAGAGAGGGATTGGCACAATTTGTCGTGGCTCTCGTTTGCCAGTGTACGACAGTGGAACTGACGATACATAGACACGTCATAGAGATACTTAATGTTTTTTATTGGGTTTTTTCACCGGACTTATTCTTTAACTGAAGTCATCATGATGGCACACTAATACCATTCAGAATGGCGTTTTCGTAGTAGCCGGAGAGTTGAATAAACTGACGGGCAATGGATCAAACCTCAGAGCAACGCGTCAGGTCAGGTTTCGAACTTAGGACCGCCAGTTTCTAGGGCTGGCGTTCTACGCACTAGACTAGACAGGCGACGAAGGGTTGATTTGTTGAATGATACGCTGTAAACCAATGACCGCGCACGACTTCTAGTTGATTACAGTGTGTCACGTCACGGTTTTTCGTTTCGACGGTACAAAGTGAACGGGGTTATGGTATGGGTAAGAAATCAGTTTCTATCCCGTTATCAAAAGTAAACATAAAACCCACTTTACTGAAATCTCAAACCACTGAATTAGTTATGGTGTGATGAAAAATTTTGAACTTTATATGTAGAAAAATGAATGAAAAAAAGGTGTCTAAACTTATTTATGATAGAGTCGTTTGCCAAATCGTACGGCAGTACTATAATCCCAAATCCATACCATTCAACCAGGCAGAAATCGACTGTACAGACGAGTGAACGTTTTTTCCAGCTGACCAACCAACTCAGCTGACTACATAGATGGTCCAGTTTTACCCCGAAAATCGTTTTACCTGATTTCATTTGTTGTTGTTTTTTTTGTCCGGCAAGATCCCGCTTTCCATTGTTGATTATATTTCAGTACGTTCTCTCTATCCCACCAGTGTTGGGTGGTCGCAGCAGGCCGGTTTATAGTCGAGTACTTTATTATTGACTGATTTTGTGCCAAACAATCTTTACCTAATTCTCCACTTTACATTCGGCAAATTTAGTAAAATTAAAGAATTGGTTACACTCGATAAAAAAAATATCAGGTGGTGAAAAGATTGTCCACTTTCAAACTGTTAAATACTGCATTGTTTGCATCTGTTTCTCATCCGGTATTGATCTCGTTATTGGCAAGATCTCATTATTGAGTCCGGCAAACACAATGGCAGGTTCTTTGTTCACTTATGTTACAGCAAAACGTGACCACAATTCAATGGTATTAGTTCCATATTGTTATTCTTCTACTTTATATATTTCCCCCGTCACTGTCTTCTGGAAGCGCCATTTCAAGCATTTTGACAGAGTGAGTGAGTGAGTGAGTGAGTGATTGATTGAGTAAGTAAGAGAGTCAGTGAATGAGTGAAAGAGTGAGTGAGTGAGTGAGTGAGTGAGTGAGTGAGTGAGTGAGTGAGTGAGTGAGTGAGTGAGTGAGTGAGTGAGTGAGTGAGTGAGTGAGTGAGTGAGTGAGTGAGTGAGTGAGTGAGTGAGTGAGTGAGTGAGTGAGTGAGTGAGTGAGTGAGTGAGTGAGTGAGTGAGTGAGTGAGTGAGTGAGTGAGTGAGTGAGTGAGTGAGTGAGTGAGTGAGTGAGTGAGTGAGTGAGTGAGTGAGTGAGTGAGTGAGTGAGTGAGTGAGTGAGTGAGTGAGTGAGTGAGTGAGTGAGTGAGTGAGTGAGTGAGTGAGTGAGTGAGTGAGTGAGTGAATGAGTGATTGAGTGAGCGAGTGAGTGATTGAGTGAGCGAGTGAGTGATTGAGAATTGAGATAGTGACTGAGTGAGTGAATGAGTCAGCAAAAACTTCGGGTTACGTTTATGTATGTGTTATCTCTTTACACAAGATCCGTATTGGTCAACGTTGATGTATAATAGCGTATTTCATATCCAGATGTCATCAACATAATATGTAATGTATGTATAATCTGTATGTCATCGAACACACGAGCTTCCCGAATAAAAATAATTCGAAAACAAAATTTAACCGATAAAACTGTGAAAATATGACATGTGGATGAAAACAGAGACTAAATATGGTAATTTGAACACAATTATGATAGATTTTGTTGACTTGGACAAATAAAGAGCAAGGGTCAGGGGAAAATAATATATTTGACCACTGAATGTTCAGATACAGCAAATGCGGAACAAAGTCCATTTTAGAAAGTCTTTTCTTTTCAGAAATCCTGGTGCGATCAAATGCAACGACATTGTCGAACCCGACTGTGTGAATAGGCGGAGAAAAAAAGGTTTATCGAAACAGAGGACTTTCGACAAAATGACGTTCAAGAAGACTGGTCTGGCTGGTTGAGGGTGTGGTCGCTACTAGGTGTAATTGTTTTGGACTTGAAATGATAAAATAAACTTAATCCTTGAATTATTATTAACTGAGAAAATGACAAAAGCATAATTTCAGGGAGAATTAATACTAGCCATCTACATAAAAATTCATACAAAAAATAGTGATGATGATCAAATGAATGGAAACTCTCATTTTATACGACTGAGAAAATCAATAGTGTTTGATAAATAAAGTCTCAATAATTATCGCATAATTATTAATCAGACGCAATATAGTGTGTTATTACTATAGTGTAGTCAGCTGGTTTAGGACAGATTTTCGTAGAAAAGCTTTCCAAATTATGTCATTCGAAAAGAGAAAACAATAATTCCTAACCAACTAAACCGTATTAATATAATAAAATGAATATGATGAAATGATATCAATTATGTAACACGATAAGCCGCGAACCGAGTATGACAAGATATTTATACTGTATATTTTTTCAATACAACATCATGATGTTTCAAAATGTTATGTACACCACCGGCGGTTTCACAATTATTGTAATAGTGCATGGTAATATTGTTATAAGGTCAGTGCAGTTGGTAAAAGTGCGTATGAAACATTATTGTTAGAGCTGGGCAAGCGGCACAGAGGTGAGATGTTGAAATTTTAGGAATTTTCTATATTTGGCATAATCAATAAAAAAATTCACCTTTGTACCCAAATATTTTATATTTATAATAAACAAAGCAAGACCCACTCCACTGGGTGCGTGTTCAAAAATGTAGTTGACACCAAAAAAAATTATAACCAGCAAAATCAAAAAAATAATAAATACAATTTCAACAACTGTGTGTGAATAAACGGTAATTTTCTCAATCGTTGTATGGTAAGAATCAATACATCGTAAAAATATATAATCAATAAAGCAAGAAGACAGCAAAAGACAACTTGGAATCATCACTGGAAGCGAAAAGTTTGATAGACAGAAGAAAGAAAGCGTTGTATCTCAGCTGGCGTAAATTCAGACGAGTATCGAAGGAATACAGAACTGGGGGTGCCTTCATAGTCGGAGGTTTTTATCTGTAAACCTTTTCCACATCACAAGGAATTCCTAAACTTTTTTTCAATTCCAAATAAGAAGGAGATAAAGGAAAATGTCGAAACGAAACGGGAAATGGTTGCAGAAAAGTTCCTAAAAAGTTGCAACTCGAAGGCACCATGGGAAGCTACGTGTGTGTGTGTGTGGCGAATTGGTTTACAGACAACGAAATTCAGTTCTCAGATTGAAGATTGCTTCTTTCACTGGTACATCTCTATTACTGAAAGGCAGAAGAGCACACTAATAACATATCAGGATAGTGCATGAGAAATTTTTTTTTCTAAAAATACCATACCTAAGGCGAGCAGGCTTCTCTCTGACAACTGAACACGATGTTTCAATGTTGAAACGATGAAAACTCGTGAAATTTCGATAAATCATGAGCGACTTAACATCAGTTGCTGGCATAACCGATTCAGAGTTTTCTGTTATTAAGATTTTTTTAAGAAATCATAAATACGATTACAAAATGAAACTCTGCAAAAGCAAAACAGGTGCCAAAATAAAACAGACTGAATTTGAATTCAATTTGAATAAGCAATCAACGACTTCAAATCATCACTCGGGGTTGTAAGGGCGATATCTATGCATCGATAATATACAATTGAAACAACTTAATATATGAAATGACATGAAATGAAATCTGCTAAAAGGCTAGTAGAGTTTGTCATAAATATGAACGGTGGTAATCAACGGACGACGGTCGTTATTACTTTGTGCAAACACGAGGACGCGAGAATCAAATAATACTTAGATTAGTACATTTCTGTATTTTGTGCACTACAATATTGAATAATCAATAATTGGTACCGGTATGTTTTCCAATCAATCAATAGACGTTGTATGTATGTATTTTGACTCATAATACGATGCAAGGTAAATTCGACAAAACCATCCTAGAAAAATCCAAAGAAATTAAAAAAAATCCGGAAAAATTATGAATTTTCAATTTTCTCAATTTTCAGAATATCGAAAAGTTGGTCAGCGGCCGAGTCCCCGTTGGTGCCGGCCAGTGTCGGATTCGGCGCGAAACTCGAAGTCTCATATTTTGAATTTGAATTTTCGAATTTCCCGCCACTGGGCTCGAAGCTGTCGTTGCTGATCGACGAATACGGACGTTTTACGGTCGAGGTGGGGTGGTTGGTCACGGAGCTGCTGAGCTGGTCTGCAAGTGAGTGAGTGAGTGAGTGAGTGAGTGAGTGAGTGAGTGAGTGAGTGAGTGAGTGAGTGAGTGAGTGAGTGAGTGAGTGAGTGAGTGAGTGAGTGAGTGAGTGAGTGAGTGAGTGAGTGAGTGAGTGAGTGAGTGAGTGAGTGAGTGAGTGAGTGAGTGAGTGAGTGAGTGAGTGAGTGAGTGAGTGAGTGAGTGAGTGAGTGAGTGAGTGAGTGAGTGAGTGAGTGAGTGAGTGATTGAGTGAGTGAGTGAGTGAGTGAGTGAGTGAGTGAGTGAGTCAGTGAGTGAGTGAGTGGGTGACTTACCAGAAAGTATTACGTCATCCAGGGCCAAGTAGTCTCGATATTGGCTTTCGGACATTAACTGAAAATCAGACACATTTTATTATTAGAGGTTATTGAATTGGAAAATAAATCAATCAAACAATCAGTCAAAAATTCAGTTAGTCAGTCAGTCAGTCAGTCAGTCAGTCAGTCAGTCAGTCAGTCAGTCAGTCAGTCAGTCAGTCAGTCAGTCAGTCAGTTACTGCTGTACGAACCTCAGTCTGTCCCTCGCCGAGTAAATCGGCAAAGTTGTCGATATCTGACGGTAAGTAGTCGGGCCCGAGTTGATTATTCTGATCGTGGATTGAATGGTGCGATCCAGCGCTACCTACCGATGCCGGGGTGTATGGAGCACTGCCTAAACGTGAGTGAGTGATTGAGTGAGTGAGGGAGTGAGTGAGTGAGTGAGTGAGTGAGTGAGTGAGTGAGTGATTGAGTGAGTGAGTGAGGGAGTGAGTACCAACCGGCATTGGAGATCATCTCGTTGGTCACATGACCGGCCGACTGATTAGGCGACAACATCGGATTATTACTAATGTTGTTATTAATACTGTTATTGTTATTAAATGTTGAGTTATTGTTATTATTCACGCGCGGCTGACCGCCGACGGGTGACATCATATTTAATGATGACGTCATGTTATTGTCATTTGAAGAAGGTGATGTTTCAAGGTGGGAAGAAGAGGAAATTGGTAGGGTACCGACGGAGGGTGGACCCTGATGTTGGTTGGGTGTCAGGGGTGTCGGAGGTCCGTACTTGGATGAAACATTAGAGCCGGATGAGTGAGGGCCCACTGTCGACGGACGTTGACCTGAAACATTAGGTTCCGGTAAGAGGAGTGATCGTGGCATACATGGGCACTAGATTCCTAGTTTATTCAGGTTCATCATCAAAAACAGCTACCGTTTGTAAAATGATTGAACCGTGCTTTCGATTTTATATCACGCAGTTTTTCAATAGAATAAGCTTATTTTTTTATACTGACAAACTCCTGAATTTTTTCGTTAAATTTTCTACATGAATTTTTTTACAGTAGCCATCAAGGCTCACAAATACCATATCAGAAAAAAATGATTTCAGAGTAGCCAGAGAGAAACTAGTTTATTGTTGACATAACACCATACACTATCAATACACACCCACAGACACATTGACACAGTTTTAACAGAAAGTTTTTCAGGGGAAAACCGATTAAAAAAAGAAATTGGAATAAAACAAAGTTCTTCTTATGAGCAAATAAAATGTTCGCTTTCTGTGGTGCAATGGCGATGGGTGTGTTATATAGAGTGTGCAGTGTTATACTGTGCGATAAGTTTACAAGGACTACCATCAACTCGTATGTTGAGAAGAAAACACATTCTTACTAATATAATATGGATAACCTCGGTTCTTCCGCTAAAATTTGAATTGAATTTTATAGTGGATGACTGACCGAGTTTTATATTGGATCTTACTAATCAAACTCACTGCACAACTCGCTGACTGACTGACTGACTGACTGACTGACTGACTGACTGACTGACTGACTGACTGACTGACTGACATGTCACTGACTGACTTATTGACTGACTGACTGGCTGACTGATCGACTGACTGACCGACTGACTCACTCACTCACTCACCAGGACTGCCGGCATGGTTGCTCCCTACGAACGGCGGCGACATGACTCCGGTCGAGGTGGAGGGTGGACCCCAGGATCCAGATCCCGAGCACTGACTGTCTGATTTCGCTCTCTTACTGGGCGGTTGACTGTCATTGGATGACTGACTGTTATTATTGTTGGTGACAGACAAACTGGTGACTGGCAGTTGATTGTCGCCATGACTGACAAATGAGTTGGAACATGATGTCGGGACGGGATAGCCGCCGGCTGAAAGAGTGAAGGAGTTAGTGAGTGAGTGAGTGGGTGAGTGAATGAGTGAGTGAGTGAGTGAGTGTGTGAGTGAGTGAGTGACAGGTTTTAGTAAGTGAGGAGTCAAACAGCTGACAGACTAACGTGTTATAACATCATGACTGGGCGGAAGTGGTGGTATCAACGACCATCCACCGGCACTGTTAATCAGTACTTCAGTGATGGAGTGATCGGGCAGTTGACGACTGATCATAGTAACATACTCATCGCATTCAATACCATCCAGTGTGATCGGTTGTCTGCAACATGTGAGTGAGTGAGTGAGTGAGTGAGAGAGTGAGTGAGTGAGTGAGTGAGTGAGTGAGTGAGTGAGTGAGTGAGTGAGTGAGTGAGTGAGTGAGTGAGTGAGTGAGGGAGTGAGTGAGTGAGTGAGTGAGTGAGTGAGTGAGTGAGTGAGTGAGTGAGTGAGTGAGTGAGTGAGTGAGTTAGTGAATGAAGGAGTGAGATAGTGAGTGAGTGAGTGCGTAAGTGAGTGAGTGAGTAAGTGAGTGAGTTAGTGAATGAGTGAGTGAGATAGTGAGTAAGTGAGTAAGCGAGGGAGTGAGTGAGTGAGTGAGTAACTCACTCGCACAGCGGACACGCCATGACCAGTTTATCGCGTTGGTAGAGCAGCAGGCTGTGAAGATCGAAGCATCGATAGTGCATACAGCGCTGTCCACGAGCAGCTACCTATAAGCAATTATATATTCAGTGATAATCACTCACTGACTCACTGACTCACTCGCTCACTCACTCACTCACTCACTCACTCACTCACTCACTCACTCACTCACTCACTCACTCACTCACTCACTCACTCACTCACTCACTCACTCACTCACTCACTCACTCACTCACTCACTCACTCATTGACTCACCTGGCCCGTTGATGAGTACTAGGTGTACGTCTTATAGGGCATATCAGTGGCGTACATCAATGGTCTATTAGCCGCTGATGGCATATACGGTTGTTGGTACCAGTTGTACTGTTGGGCCGGCGTTTGCACCGCGGGCACATCGGCACGATACGACATCTGAGTGAGTGAGTGAGTGAGTGAGTGAGTGAGTGAGTGAGTGAGTGAGTGAGTGAGTGAGTGAGTGAGTGAGTGAGTGAGTGAGTGAGTGGGTGAGTGAGTGAGTGAGCTTTCAAGTTTCAGTGTGCCGCTCTAACCTGTGCCTGTTGTTGAACCGGCTGTTTGTACTGACTGCTGTAGTAACTGCTGTTTGCATCGAACTGTTGCTGTTGCTGCTGCTGTTGTTGTTGTTGTTGTTGTTGCAGCGTATAACCGTTTTGTTGTTGTTGTTGTTGTTGTTGTTGTTGTTGCGCATTTTGCAACTGTTGTTGTTGTTGTTGGCGCGCATATGCGAACTGTTGCGGGGTCATGTTGCCGTAAACGGGTGATGTCGGCATGGCAGCGTTGGGCATTTGCTAAAACATTACGTTGTTTGTAACTCACTCACTCACTCACTCACTCACTCACTCACTCACTCACTCACTCACTCACTCACTCACTCACTCACTCACTCACTCACTCACTCACTCACTCACCTCATATCCAGTCGCGTATGGCATCGGATATCCTTGTCGTTGCATGTCGTATTCTCCTTCGATGGGTGGGTTGCTCTGTGATTCAAAATTCAAATTGGCGCCATTTTCACCTGATGCACGTGAACGTGATTTGCGTGGTTGCGTACTGCGTCGACGTTTTATTTTGGCTGGTTGCGGTTGCTGCTGTTGTACTGCGTCGACGTTTTATTTTGGCTGGTTGCGGTTGCTGCTGTTGTTGTTGCTGTTGTTGTTGAAGTGGAGGTTGTAGCTGGTCTTCGGGCTTAGTATCGTTGTTGGCGTTGGGCAAGGTGTTGTTAATGTTATTGTTGTTGTTGTTGTTGTTGTTGTTGTTGCTATCGTTGTTGTTGTTGATGTTGGAATCAGTGTTATCTCCTGGTAGTATGTTGAGCGCGGGGCGTTGAAGGAGGGCCTGGGCGAGCTCAGAGGACCACGATACGATTAGGGCTGAAAATAAGAAATTTTGCTTTGATGGGGTTTGTGTCACAAAATGTTTGTGTTGATTTACAAAAACAATATCAAAAATAATCGTTTTATAAAAAAAAATTATTCTTTGATGGAGTTGGAAAATTAATGATTATGGCGATTAATGAACGGACGATAATAAGAAATGAATACAAGAGATAAATGTCGATTTACATATGAAACAGAAGAGTTTTTATAATATGCATAATTATACCAGCCGGGTTCACAGCCACATGAAACATTTGATTGTATGGTATTTATAACCGTGTAAGTAGGCGGATACACGGATATGAAATACGTTTGAAACTGCCACGGATAACCAATACGTATTATAGCATAAATGCCCATACAAAATGAACGATGCAAAACATTATTTAACCACAACATATCAAATGATGACGATAGACAGTTGTTACCTGCTACAAATTACAGGGAACTTAAAATTATAGTGTTTAAGATTTTTTTCAGCTCACGTTTTTTCTCATCGTATAAACAACATTGAGTGCATGGAGGATAACCATGTTCGTGTCAATCGTTAGATGAACAGGTCAGTTGGGATAATACAGTCAGAAAATAGTAAAAAATGTTGAACTTTTTTGGATCAAGAAATTTTCAAAGTCAGTTTATAAGGTTCAAAGAGAGCGATGACAATGCACCGTACCAAATGTCTGCCATAATAGAATACAGGCCCGTCTGATACGCGTGGATTCGCTTTTTATAATGTCCTTCCCATTCTGTCCAAAAGTGGATGAAGCAAGTTACCGAAGACCGTGTCGAATTTCCATCTTACATATATGATCATATATGATAATAAACCTAAATGGTATGCTAGATTCCTAATATTGATCTACATAACTGTATAAAAACCTCAAGTTATTCTCATGGCCAATTCACTGTTGGAATTTTTGCTGCGAATCTGTAACAACAAGTGTACATAAATTGAGATACAGTCTTGATTATATGGTTGCTGGCTGAATGGACTGTTTGTGCTAATACACGCATTCAAAGACGTGGGTGTCAGTATTGTTGTTGTTGTTGTTGTTGTTGTTGTTGTTGTTGTTGTTGTTGCTGTTGCTGTTGTTGTTGTTGTTGTTGTTGTTGTTGTTGTTGTTGTTGTTGTTGTTGTTGTTGTTGTTGTTGTTGTTGTTGTTGTTGTTGTTGTTGTTGTTGTTGTTGTTGTTGTTGTTGTTGTTGTTGTTGTTGTTGTTGTTGTTGGTGAGCCATAGCCCAGACTGAATTGTATCTAATACATCAATGTAGTTTATTTAGTAACCCTACGTGGCAGACGTAAAAATCAAGAAGGAGTTTATTTGCATTCATTCGATCTGATGCATCCATATGAAAGAACGCTTAAAGCCAGAGATAGGCAGGTAGATTTGAGCTTTATATGTATGTATACATACGTGCACGTTTTGCTATACGTTTCATGTTTATGAATGATTGGAGATAACTGAATGACTGACATACCAAAGCAATAAAGATTGATTTCAGGTTAATAGTCATGAATGGACGAACAGAAGAACGGAAGAGATCTTCTGACTAACTGCAGCTTTCCCAACTGATTGAATGTTCAAAGGAATACATCAACGAGAAAGATAAATGCGCCCAGTCATAATGAGTTTCTAAAAAAAGTATCTTCTGAACCTTGATGTCTGACTGTCATTGCCAAAGAATGATCCACTCGTGACTGACTGACTGACTGACAAGTGATTGAAACCCAATTGGCGTGCGCACATAATGTCATCTAATGTACATACTTATCTACCGTATCATATATACATACCTTACAAAACACCCAAAGTTTGTGATATATGAGTCTCACAGATTTCGGAAGACTTTACCATTTCGTTTAGTCATTGTCGAAAAACTAAATTAAATGTTTCCTTGACTTTTCATCAAAAAAATTCAATTCAATCTTTCATCCGCTACGAATGGGAAACTGAGTTCCTTCATTAGTATGATTGATCGGCTAATCGTTTGGCAATTGGCTGATGGACCACAGAATGTCACAATAACCTAAGTGAGATACAGTACAGAAACAACCTGCACTTAGTGAGGACTTTTACACATCTACTTATATACATAAGTGGCATATCACAATAAATCGCCACTTTGGCGTGACTGAATACATTAGAGTGACTGTAAATGTTGAAAAGTTACAAGCACAGGATGATACCGACTGACTAACTAACTAATTAACTGACTGGCTGATCGATTGATTGACTGACTACCTGACTGACTGACTGCCTGACTAACTGACTGACTGACTGTCTGGTCGATTGACTGGCTGACTGATCGATTGACTGACAAAACGGTATAACTTCTTACTGTACGTCATCGACAGGTGCAACGCAAATCAATGAAATCAGCCACAGCCACATTATTCCCAATTAATTTCTGTTGATTTTACACCCAATACAAAGCATTATTCGATGGCTCAATTAATCTGACGCCTAGATTGTCCGAAATTTAATTAGCAAAACAGAAGAAAGAAACAAAGACGTCACGAGATTACGGTAGGCATATGTTATGCTATTATGTTATAGGGACGAGTTAATGAGACAATAATTACAATACCGAAACACTTCTATAATGACAGATACACAAGTGCAAATGGCTCAAAAGCTGTTATCTCTAATGGATCACTTGAATGACAAAGTTAAAAGTGTTGACGACTGAAGATGTCATCAAACTTTATATGTAGAGATCTGGTAATTAAACGCTTGATCACAAAGTAAAACTGTCAATTCCACTCTGTTGGATTCGTACAGCTTTTGTATGAATCAATCGATGCGAATGTTTGCTATATTTTCTACACTACAGAACAGTTAGAATCAAACGAGATTAGAACTGGAAAACTTGAGTAGAAAAGTTAACGAATCAGCAATCAAATATAAAAGACTTGGCAAGTTTTTCCATCTCATGTCAACAACGGATTGATGTATTGATTGATCATCATCTCTAATTACATAACTTTTTATGTTTTCTTTAAATGGTTTTTTGTTTGTTTGTTTGGCCCTCAATTCACAACATCGGTGAACCACATACGGTGAGGGAGAGGTTGTTTGGGATTTGTCCTGCTCTCACCAGGATACGTCTCGCCACTCCAGCCTCAGAGTTGGCTCCAAACTCGAGCACGATTATCAGTGGTAATCGTATGTGTGCGTACCGGGCTATATCGAGTGTGTCTTCACCCGTACGCTGACCGCCTTCTTTAAATGGTGAAAAGGCTCCAAACATCAGGTAAACAAAAAACCATCCGGTTTGTTCGCTGACGAAATGTTTGTAAGTTTACGCTTGATGCGACTTTATCCTTCAACTTTATATAAACAAGGAAGGAACTTTCTACTTCAGAGTAACTTTAAATGGACAGAAAATGAGCAAATGAAGGTCTTTCATGCATGAATCTCCATACAGACTACAGTGAACAGGAATACATTCGGTTCGGTATGAAAAGAAACGGAAATACATACAGAAATGGTGGATGCAATCGCTAATGATCTACTTTTGTCTCGTTACTTATATTTAGACAGAAATATGTCATTAAGCTGGATATCAAGTTCCCGAAGCGACACTTATTAATGAGACGACTGGATGTCACTGTCAAGATGCCATTCTCAACCAGTAGCGGACGAGAAGGTGAGGGAAAATTGGAATTCTCCCCGCTTTGGCAATCCCAAAAAGTTTAATTTGTTTTTAAGGTGTAGGCAAAATGGTCTCAATACTCTTCGCCAGTGTCCTCAACAAATCACTTTCGACAGTTAGAATCTGACTATCTTGCCTTGAAATTACGGTTAACAAGTTGTGAAAAAGTCCGGTGGTTGAAATGAAAGGTATTCAGGAGAGTTAAACGCTATTGAAATTTTAAGGAAATAATTTGAAAAATTGTTATTAAAG
The DNA here is from genome assembly GCA_964036265.1 of Daptonema setosum. NCBI lineage: Eukaryota > Metazoa > Nematoda > Chromadorea > Monhysterida > Xyalidae > Daptonema > Daptonema setosum. The sequence goes on from OZ038444.1 coordinate 21,584,746, forward strand.
TTTCAACCACATTTTGCCATCAGACCTCATTATAAAGACCAATTAAAAATATTTGAAATATGCATCCAAGTTATCCAAAATACATTTTCAGCCTGTGATTCTAATCAAACATTTCCATAGGATTCTCGAAGAAAACAAAGAAACATCCATGGTCTACGCTTTATATACTGAATACCTTACGTAATAGTGTCCTCCCACTCGGTTTATTTAACCAAGTGAGTGTGACCTCGTTAATTTATGACCAATTTAGCTTAAAATCATGCTTGTAAAACGTGAAAAGATCGGTACGCAAACTTAGCGTGACTTTTACGCGTATCTTAGTTTCGCACGTAGTATTTCTTTTTGAATCTGCCTTGTCACGTCTCTATGAAAGGTTGAGTATAATTTTTGTAAACTTATTTATTCTGGCACGTATTTACATGAATAGCTCAAGTCATACTGTAACTTCATATATATTTGTAAGCAGTATTATATATATTTACTGGATACATTTCACTTATTATCAAATTCTGTGTCATTTTACCTTTTAGCCCTTAAAATAGCATGAAAAAAACTGCAAAAAATTAAAACGACGTATTTCAATTAGCTGATTGAAACAAACAAGGTTCATGTCACGTAGACTAACGTAAATAAGCCTACGTATATTCTTACGGTAATCACGCAGACAAATCTGACTACGGTAAATTACGGTATTCAAACAATCGGTAGAAATTTAACTGCGCGCCAAATTTTCGTTCTAGAAATTCCATATTCTCGGTGTCATAAAGTTCTATACAATGAGAATCTATAGGTAACGGGTTCGGCTAATTAAAAAAATATTTTCTGTAGTCGATCAATTATATGGTTCACGTAGCCTATTCTATTCGCGACATGCAATGAGCCACACCTCAAAGTCATGATTAGTCATGAAGTAACTAGTATTAATAGACAAATAAAACATAATAAACAATTAAAGATAATGTTAAGTTTTTGTGATATAATGCCTGAGTGAATTTTGTGGAAGCACTATAAATTGTCGTAATTGGACGGTGGAATTCGTAAAGTAATAAGTAAGTAATGTCCTCAGACATTTGTCGAATCAGGTTGTGCAGTTAGAGGGCTGATACTGAACCATTATCATTCGTACGCATATCCCGCATTGAAAGACCATGAAAGTACAGATACCTATGCAAGTCAATATAAATAACTTTCGTGATTCATTGTGAGACAAAATCGAAAATTCGAATTTAATTCCGAAATCAATTCCGGTGCCCTTTCTTTTTACAACCTCTCCAAAATTTTGTTAAGTAAGATCTATTTGGTGAAATCTTTATAAAAAGTTTGAGGCTTTGCGCAGTTGGAGATCGTTCTACAGATTCAGACTTAACTAAATGACATCAGTAAAGCACATAAATATGATGATGTTCACGCGCTCTCAGCCAATAATATTTACACAGACCGGCGAGTGCACAAAATGATGGCAAAAAACTGCCGCACTGTTGAGGCGAATTTTGTTGAACAACAAGGATAACATTATACGTAGTTCGGACCATGTTTATTGACAAAAATGAAAGATTACTTGTTAAAAAAACATGGTTGGGAAAATATTTCGAGATGATCTAGAAAAATCTCGAAATATCGGAATACTATGGCAGTACCATAGTACGGAAATCATTTGGAATAACACTGTGGTATCAGATACAGTACGTATGTTGTTTCTGCAAGCAAAAATATTGTCCAAAACATCTGATAATGAAACATCAGAGATCAATATTAACACGCACATCAGTCATCATCACCCCATGCTATATTGTGTTAAACTGTGCTGTCAACCGAGTTGAGTTTAGGCTAGTGATGTTTCATTATCAGACGTTTTGGGCTATAGTATCGCTGGCAGAAACAACATACGGGCTTTACTTATGTATGTATCTGTAAACAGTTGCATCGGGGACAGTTTGGGCTCAAATTTAACGCTTCAACAACAAAATATTTCTGAATGTTTGCTGAAATAATTTAACGTGATTTTCTCTTAACAGAACGACTGGAATCACAAAATATATATCTTCTTATCCGGTACTTGATGAAATTCATCCCATCTCTAATCTCGACACATTTCCGGTTTGATAACTCGAATAAAAAGTACCTGCTGGTTGTAAACAACTGGCTGGCTTATATCATTGTTGTTGTTATTGTTGTTGTTGTTATTGTTGTTGTTTTTGTTAATATCTGTCTATTGACACAATGACTTATTGCTGATCTCGTGGATATCAGTTTGATGGTTTTTCAGGCTAATTTTCGTCTCACCACCGATAATCCAAAATAATGACGCAAATGAACATTGGCATAAATACTGTAAGTATGTCTAACTGGTTTACAATAGCAGTTGGTTTGGATTCATAGAAAAGCCCTTTGTTTCGAAGATCGGGATTTGTTCTCACTTTTTATGAAACATGAAGTATGTAGCATCAGTGATGAGTTTCTTCAGATGAAATTGCCGCATTACCTAGATACCATTTGTACGCCGTTTACCTAGATGATTTCTGCAACGGAAGAAATTTGGTCCTGATTTTTTCTGCTATATGAAGTGCAAACTATCATGAGAGGAATAACCAACTCCAGAACTATAAATTTGGCCCGAGTTACATAACGCTGTTTTGCTGATAAAAACCATGGGGTGTTTTCAACAAATATGCCGTGTCAGACGCATCTGAACAAAGTGGCGGATGAAATGACAGGTAAAATGGGGTAACGGGGTAAAGTATCATAATACTTGGGGTTTTTTATATTTGAATTCCAAGGGGCAATATTCACACTCTAGATATTTTTGTCCCTTCCGCTGCCGGAGTCGCATGAAAACATGCGGCTTGAAGTGGCTACATGAGTGAAAAATCCCATGGTAGAAAAACGGCAAACGCGCAACCCCTCCACAAGGAAGTAAGAATAAACATCTTTACTTCCATGAACCTCCAATATTCACAATTTTTGAAAAAGGTATCCTGAGAAGAATTGATCTAACAGCAGGTTGAAACAGGAAAAAGGCTACCAGTATTTTCAATAATCATCAAAAAAATTCACAGCGGCGAAAGGTGAATACATAGTATGTAAGCATGTTCATTTCAAAAGTAAACAAACAATTTTTTGGGCTGTTTCGATTCCTCATGAAAACTCTAAAGAAAAAACCTGAAACGAGGAATTCATGAAATGATGTCATACGTTTTGCTAATTAAAATATTTTATCACTAAGCGGTACAGAAATGATCATGTTTTATTGAATCAATCAGTTTATAGAATTTTCTAGAATAAAAGAACATCTCATTAAAATATGCATGTCCCATTGAAGAACAACTAATCAACTAAGACGTAAGAGATCTCATTAAATTGACTTCTGGGAGCAGCTGCATAGATATGAACAAACTCAGGACTAAAAATCTTAATGTTTTCTATAGAAATTATCATTTGAGATGTGACATCTAGCAATGAGACATTGATGAAGCCGAATTAAGATAAGCTATGTATGCTTAGTAGTTACGATCACTAACGAACGAAGTGGAATTCCCTCCCTTTGGTATTTTCAAAAGGTAGATCATGTTCTTCAAGGTGTAGGTTAACTGGCCCAAAACCGTCAAATTCTCTCCTCTTTGACATAATTCCCCTCCACTTGGAAGTTTGACTCGTCCGCCCGTGATTATGCTCCACCGAGCATAATTAATGAGCAGAAGAAAAACTACACTAATTGCGAGAAGTACTGTGATAAGTTCTTCTACAAGGTTGAGAATCGTAAGTAGTCGTATAAAGATTCTTCAAATAGATGAAGATGTGCGTATATCATCTTCAAATATAGAAACATGCTATACTCAGTAGAATATTGGCAATTAATTCCTATAAATAAATTGATCTGAATAACTACGAATATAACCTTATTATTGATGTACATATATCATTAGCCATACCACAAATGAGCAAAATGACGACAATTGCTTTTTTATAATACGATGAGCAACCTAAAAATAATCTCATTAATTCAAAGAAATGAACACAACTACTGCATTGCATCTTTATGAACAAATACAACAACAACCACAACAACAACCAACAACAACAACAACAACAACAACAACAACAACAACAACAACAACAACAACAACAACAACAACAACAACAACAACAACAACAACAACAACAACAACAACAACAACAACAACAACAACAACAACAACAACAACAACAACAACAACAGCAACAACAACAGCAACAACAACAACAACGACAACAACAACATCAAAAATTATGAATCTAAAATGCAAGCCGAATGAATGACTGAATGGGACAGAATACAAGGAACAAAAACAGATACGTGCCGTGAGGCTGTGTTTTAATGTGACACGCGTTGCTGCAGTGACGTAATAGAAATCGAGGGCAACATGCATCCATACATGCACCATATTCTCGATTCTAATTATACATAAAGATCAAAGATACATAAACATCGACCTAAGTCATGTTATATCTTGAAAAATTATATCGCGATGAATTGTTGTAGCAGTTTCCACTGTCAGCTACATAAAAAAAAGAAGATTAAGCTAAACCTTATCAAATCCAGTTGGTTCATCATACGAACCAATGTACCTGTGCCCACTGGTGGTACAAAAAGAAATAATATCATGAAATTCCTTGGCACTCGACCAGGCAACGAGGCACCATTTCTCAAAGGCAAAGAAACCGACAGCTGACGGTGGCTCATGGCCACTGTGAAACCGGAAGTTCGGAGAGTTCGAACCGTGTCGTGGTACAGGCCTATGAGGATACGGTATTAGTTGACCAGATAAAGACAAAAGTTGTTGTTGTTGTTGTTGTTGTTGTTGTTGTTGTTGATGATGATGATGTTGTTGTGGTTGATTTTGGGTGGCTCATGTGCACTGTGAAACCGGAAGTTTGGAGAGTTCGAACCGTGCCATGGTACAGACATATGTAGGGTACGGCATTAGTTGACCACAGATATAGACAACAGTTGTTGCTATTGTTGTTGTTGTTATTGTTGTTGTAGTTGTTGTATATCATGTTCACATGTGAATCGTCAGGTCACGCATGCATCACATATACATACATACATAATATCTCTGATCTGATGATTCGTTTCCTGATGCCTCAACCTGACGTACTTGGCACAAATACGATGTAAACCATTAGGGGCATAGTACATTGGCAAGTGGTTGGTCGAATGGCGAGTCATCAACAATATTATATATGGGGTACATACAAATGTACGGATACATATAGTACATATGTACATATAGTATTCTACATATTTCACATTATAACGGCGCTACATACATACATAAATATCGTACATACTCCACCCCATATGGCCGTGGCAATGTCTCCAATGTCTCTTCTAGTAGTACCGCAAAACGGGCTGCTTAATAGGACGGTCCATGACGAGTGGATGGGATGGCCAATGGAAAAATACAAACCTTGGTATTATAAAGCATAAATTTGATTATTTTTATTTGTCAACTTTTTAAACCACATAATTTTAGATAAATATCATGCCCGAATAAAGTTGGAAAGTCATGCTCCGCATCCTGATCCGCCACCGGCCAATGGACAAGCACATATTCGCCTTTGGCACGGTCACACTATACAAATGCCATAGTGGCGGATTGTGCGAATTAGAAACAGAAGACGTCGGATATTCGGTTATTTTTACCCCCTCGTCTTTCCAATAGGAGACGTTTATTTGGCGAGTGTGTAAAGACCGTGTGGATTTTCCCTTACCTAGACGGATTATCCTGGTTGACTTGACCCGGCCGAAATGATGATTGGCCACCCATAAATGTAGTTCCATACACATACACGTATATACGAATGTAAATTGTCGACACAACACCATCCAATGAATGATTCCGTGGCGGATTAACACTTTATTGAACAGTGATCCTTCCCTCTATGGGAAAAATACCGAATGAAAGGATCTTTGTCGGATATTTATTGAGTCGATTGTGATAGACAGATAGTATTGATATAAAAAATATTATGAGATTATGCTGATGAAACGTTCATCATCGGCCACTCATAAGTACAAGTATGTATCTGCGAACGTGTTGTACACGAATGTCGGTGTTCCTGTTTGTGCCAGGCTACCACATCACGAACGGACGGACAATGAGGGGCATTTCCCCAAAGAGGGGAATTTGCAACTTTAAGGCTATTGGAAAGATATGCAAAAAATCTACTTTGAGACTTTTCAAAACCTGTAGTACATTAACTTTCATTCTTTCCACCCGCTTCGATACCATACACCATCCAAACATCAAGTATTTTTGGTCATTTAGGCACACGAGGCTTTAAAAGATGAGTGCAAGTTCAATGTTTCTAGTCTGCTGTAAATACTGATCAATCAAACATTAAAACTGTAAACACACACTAATTTACTACCGTAACCTACCGTAATCCAACTGTAACTGGGTTCAGTTTAATTGGTGCTTAATTAATAAACGTCATCTACTAAGGCAGTTTGTTAGTTGGGATGGGACTCGTCATGATGTTGTAAAATACTGATGATACATGATTTGCCAATTAGCTCTCCAATAAAGTCATTAATGAATCTAACACGGAAGAAGCATTAAAAGAGTGGTACATAGTAGACAATGAAAGAATGAATGAATGAATGAATCAGGCTTCCTTGACGTCAAAGTGAGTGGTAGAATTTTGTTCGTCCACCCACAGGGTGATAGAGGAACACTGACTCATTCAATGCGCATATCAAATTACCCAATATTTGCTTTGGTTTGCGGGCATTTGTCACCTGTTTGTTAGTGAAACATCAGGTGTTTATGTAGGTGATTCCCAAATTTTTCACCTGTTTGTTAGTGAAACATCACGTGTTTATGTAGGTGATTCCCAAATTTTTCACCTGTTTTTTATGAAACATCAAATTGAAAATGAAGTTAAAAAAATTAAAAAAAACATCAGGTTGTTATGGAGGTGATTCCCAATTTTTTCGCCTGTTTGCTAGTGAAACATCAGGTGACAGGTGACTAAGCTGATTTTCATATTTGGTGGTGATAAGTGACGATTGAATTTATCTGAAATATATGTACGTATGTAATTGGATGGTATTTTCCGTGGGTATATACTTGCTACTACTTATTATCATTAGTGATTATAAGAAATAATGAAAAGCAATGTTATATTGTACGTCAATTCAAATAAAATCTCGTTAGAAAAAATATACGAGAAACAACAATATGACGGTCACTGATACAACCCGCCCGAACATGGGCAACACTTGACTGACTCACTGATATAACGTTCCATATGAACTGGTAAACACAAACACTAAATATGGTTATCTGCTATTATAAACAACTTCCAAGTTAAACAACTTCCACGGATTATTCAGAGCACATTATCATTTTAAAATATTTATCCTATCATGCAAACATGAAATTCTAACAACAGAGATGTTGAACAAAACTGGGCAACATTTGAGTGACTCACTGAATTTGGCCAACTGTTGTCGTATGGTGGTAGCCAACTTGGCACACACACTTGGTGGTGAGTCATGACGTGGAGCAACAACAACATTAACAACAACAACCAACATACAATAACAACAACAACAACAACAACAACAACAACAACAACAACAACAACAACAACAACAACAACAACAACAACAACAACAACAACAACAACAACAACAACAACAACAACAACAACAACAACAACAACAACAACAACAACATCGGCAACAGCAACAATAAGAGCGGTAGTAGTCACTTATGCCCAACAAGAGGGCATGAGAGCCCGTCTCCGTTATAGAGGAGCACATTAAATGGGTGTCTCTGGCTGGCGGAGGAAAATGCGCAGTTCCCGGGAAATTCCCCTTTCTTCAGGAATAAAAAAATATATAATTTACCCACTAACGTATGAGAAAAACATATGGAATTCTCTCTCTGACGGTGAATTCCCCCTCTGCGGCTAATCCGTTCATCCGCTAACGGGTGTCTCAAGCAGTGAAATGCGTGACCGCGCCAATCGACCAACAAGCGTCACGACCAAGTGGCGGATGATTGGTTATAAGCGTTGACACTAAGTTCCTTCTTTTTAGTTAACTTTCATAAAAGTACTTGAACTAGCAGTAAGGAGCTCTAGTTCAGTAAGGTAACAACCTTTTTATTTGGGCTATTCACCCCTTATGAGGCTGAATCCATGGCACACATTATTATAGATGGCAACGGTTTCATATGGTGACATAGTGGTATCATGAGGTGATGACATCATGTGGTAGTGCCATTAGCGGACGGAAAGTGGTGGGAAAAGTGGAATTCCCCCTTCTTTGGCGTTTTCAAAAAGTCGAATTTGTTCCTTAAGGTGTAGGCAAAATAGTCTGAAAACTCCGGATTCTCCCTCTTTGACAAAATCGTCTCCCTTTGGGAATTTAGCTCGTCCGCTAGTGTATCATGTGGCAGTGCCATGTCGAGTCACGTAGTTCCTATTGTGCGGGGCACTGGCGGACGAGTGAATCCTCCAAAGGGAGGGGAATTTTTTCAAAGAGAGGGGAATTAGCCATTTGGAGGCCATTTTACCTACACCTCAGGGAACAAATTCCACTTTTTGAAACTGCCAAAGAGGGGGGAATTCCACTTTTTGGTTCTTCCCTCATCCGCTAGTGGTGCGGGGAGGCGGTGAACGAAGAAGTAAAGTGATCATGAAACCAAATAATCATGTATGATAAAAGATACTTTTACGTGGAATATGTAGGAAACTTGAATTTCTTCAAGATAATAATGATGAAGAACTTAAATCCATTCACTAAAATGTTCCTCTATTATCTTGTCACATGGTAGTGAATCTTTATGAAAGATGGCAATGGGAAGACAATGAAAGTTTTCAAGTTTCTCAATCCAATTCCACATGATAACAACAGTTTCACATAACCACGTTACAACCAACATGTTTGCACAACTGCATGCTGGATCTGAGCAGTGAAGATTAGCAAGTGGCTGAGTGGAGAACTCAAAGAGTCAGTCAATCCACAAGATAACAAGATAATAGTATCAAGGTGTTAAATGAACAGTCAGTCAGTCAGTCAGTCAGTCAGTCAGTCAGTCAGTCAGTCAATCGGTCAGTCAGTCAGTCAGTCAGTCAGTCAGTCAGTCAGTCAGTCAGTCAGTCAGTCAGTCAGTCAGTCAGTCAGTCAGTCAGTCAGTCAGTAGGTCAGTCAGTCAGTCAGTCAATCGGTCAGTACGTCAGTCAGTCAGTCAGTCAGTCAATCAATCGGTCAGTACGTCAGTCAGTCAGTCAGTCAGTCAGTCAGTCAGTCAGTCAGTCAGTCAGTCAGTCAGTCAGTCAGTCAGTCAGTCAGTCAGTCAGTCAGTCAGTCAGTCAGTCAGTCAGTCAGTCAGTCAGTCAGTCAGTCAGTCAGTCAGTCAGTCAGTCAGTCAGTCAGTCAGTCAGTCAGTCAATCGGTCAGTCAGTCAGTCAGTCAGTAGTTCAGTCAGTCAGTCAGTCAGTCAATCGGTCAGTCAGTCAGTCAGTCAGTCAATCGGTCAGTCAGTCAGTCAGTCAGTAGTTCAGTCAGTCAGTCAGTCAGTCAATCGGTCAGTCAGTCAGTCAGTATGTGTGACTGGTTGGGCGCGAAACCGATTGACCACACACAGCGACATCCAGACAATCCGTGCATTAGATGGGATACCACAAATCACCGGCGGACGAGCTAATCCTCCGAGGGGAGTGGAATTTCGTTAAAGAGGGGGAATCGGCAGTATTCAGTTTGTTTTACCCACACCTTAGCGAACAAATTCTACTTTTGAAAACACCAATGAGAGGGAAATGCCTCTTTTCCCACCCCGTCTCGTCCTCTAGTGCCACAAATACATACACAAATGTACATATCTATTATACAAATATGTAGGCGGATCAGATCAGATTTCAAATACCCCTCTTCGTGAAAAAAAACAATCTAACCTCCAAGAACCTCGAACATGGCAAACTTTCTTTTTCTCCTAGATAGAAATGGATGATAAACTTGTGGTTGTATCGTGTGCCAGCCAACTGCCAACATACGCTTTGTATCAAAGGTTGTTCCACTATAATGGGCTATATATATGATCGAGTCTCCTATATATTCATGCCGTCTATAAGGTTTGTATTAACATTAACATCCGGGTGTATTAGCTGATAATATTGGGGTTGGGTACCGCAATTGATTCTCTGATTCAATTCAGAAAAGTAGTAATCTGAACGTTGTGCTGCAGAGTGCAGATGATGATGAAAAAGAGCAAATATACTATACATTGGGGGAAATTTATGTTCTTTTTCATAGATTCTATCATCCGCCACAGCCGTTTGTGGTTATAGGCTGGACGGGGGGGGGGGGGGTCCATGAGGAGGGGCTGGTTTAAACGCCGTGTTACATGCTTCATTCGGGGGGGGGGGCACTAGCGGATGACTAGGGGAAGGAAGAGTGAAATTCCCCCTCCTTGGCGGTTTAAAAAAATAATTTGTTCCCCAGGGTGTAGATAGAATGACCTAATTTCTGAAAATTCCTCCTCTTTAGCGAAGTTCCCTTCCATTTGGAGGTTTGGCTCGTCTGCTAGTGGGGAGGGGGGGGGATAACAAGGAAAGGAACGGAGGAGGGTGTTTATTGGATTCAGAGAGACCCGGCAACTGGATGCACTAGCGGACAAGAAGGCGAGGGAAACGTGAAATTCCCTTCTCTTTGGCAATTCCAAAATTGTATTTTTTAAGTAAAATGTCTACACAATTGCTAATTCCCCCTTCTTTGGGTAAAACTTCCTTCTCTTTAAAAGAATGGCTAGTCTGTCAGTTACTGGATTTATATCGACCAACAATCGGATGGATAATCAGGGGAAGGATAGATTAAGGATACCCCTTTCTTGGGAATCATGACATACAAAGTCTCTGATCTAAGGGGATTTAGCCCTCATGTATAGGAAAACCAGATTCTTTGATTTATCCAGCCTTCCGCTACCGTAGAATAGAATAGAAGCGTTGGATGGATTGAAATGGAGCGACATGCCAAAGCACGAATCTTCCATTTATGGTTCCATGGCAGAATGGCAATACCATCGCGGTACTCGATCAATTCCACATTCGGTATCAAGGTGATGCCTTGGGATGGTACATGGAGATTCGACTAACCGTTCGGATCATGTCATACGGTAACGAGTTACATAAGTCATTTACTTTTAGTTTAATTTTCGATTTTATATCATTTCATTTTGATAAATCTTATTTGAAAAAAGTAAAATGAAATGAAGAAAGTGAAAAATGAAATAACATGAGTCATTAAGAAGGACACAAAACAAGAGCTGTAACTCATCGGATTCCGTTCGTAGGACTCGATATGATTGAAAGACAATACGATGCATTACTGTAAGATTCAAGTTTACTGTACATTGAAGTCAAATTACCATGACCAATAACCAATGATACGAGTATAAAGTCGTTTTAGCAATGTTATTCAGATGGTCAATGTCCAGTCCTTCATGAAAAATATTGGAAGGCTTTGGATAAAATTTCGGAATCTCAGTAACCATTGCTACCGTAACATCAATACCAAACGGTAAGCACATACAAGTCCAGGTTCAGCCTCCGAACAATGGTCAGCACTCGCAGAAAAGCCAAACCTCTAAAGGGAGGGGAGTCTGTCCACAAAGAGGGAAATCGGCAGAAATTCGGTCTTTTTTACCTACATCTTAAGGAGCAAACTTAATGTGCATTTTTGAAACCGTCCAAGAGCTGGGATTTCCACTTTTTCCTCCCCATCTCGTCGGTTATTGATGGCCGAGATACCACCGACATTCGAATGGTACAGTAAACAGTCTGAATCCAAGATGGCAGCACCCTCCACGATCGGCCGTATTATTTGTACCGTACACCATCTGGCAGATGATAAACAACCGTACCGAAAGACCGACACGAAGCTCCGGTGTTTCGCTATTGGAACACGAAATTGGGAAGATGGTAGATGGTATTGTAGATGAGTTATGGTAGGAGCTGTGCTGCATTCCACCCAACTCCAATTTGAGCTGTTTATATAATAGGGTGAAATCTTTACAACACCGATCCGGACGTTTAAAAAAATTTCTGACATAATCAAAAGTTATGATTTTTCGAATATGTACATTCAATTTAATACAAAACCAAGTTTTGGTGTCTAGTGGTTTTAATAAAAACAAACATAAGGTTCATCTCGAGATAAAGAAGTTGTCTGATAGGACTACTGTGTGTGACAAGGAATCAAGGAACAAAAAATACACGAGCCGACATCAAGGAAGCTGGGAGCATATTAACATATAAATAAACACACTGTGACGCAAACAAACACTTGGCCAGACATTTATAGAAAGTACAAGATTTAATCCGGGAACGAAGAAGAAGTTTGAAACCATCTTGATTGTATATTTGTTGAAATGCAACAGTAAACAAAACACATGAGATGACATCAAAGAAGCTGGAATCAGATTAACTTATAAATAGATACAGTCGGAAGCCAAACACTGCGGTACAAACAAACACTTTGCCAGACCCTAGCGGACGAGAAAAGGTGGGAAAATGGAATTCCCCTTCTTTAGCATTTTCAAAAAGCTGAGTATGTCAATGTGTAGGTAAAATGCCCTGAAAACTGTCAATTACCTTTCTTTGACGAAATTACCCTCTCTTTGGAGGTTTAGCTCGTCAGCCAGTGCTGCCAGACAGAACCCAGCATGCTGTTTGCACGTACTGTATGTATGTACATATGGTACTTACGAGTTACGATACAGATGCCAGCATGTACCATGTGTTCCATGATACAATTTCACGTTGAATATAACGTTGAACGTGAATTCAATGTTTCAACTTCCACGTAAATTCTCTACCACACATGATTTTCCTTGTCTTTTTGCCAGACACATCATGCTGTTTGCACGTATGTATGTACATACTGTATTCTATGTACGGTACTTGCGTGCGATTCATGCCAGCATGTACCATGTGTTCCATGAAAAAATTCCACGTTCATTTTAGCATGATCGTTGTTTCATCGTTTTATCATTTCTTCGAATTCTCTACCACACATGTCATGGGCACTCGGTAAGAACATGTGCCACCAGGTAGCGGGACCTTTGACTTTACACTAAGTTTGTAAATGTATACTTTACGATTTACTTTGGTCTCTGATACAACATTTTCACGATACGAAAACACGGAAACTTTTTCATTTGCTCAATAGTCAGAAAATACAGATACACATCTGTTGACAAGATACATAACTAACAAGCTTTACCAAACAGGCGCATGAACCAGGAAATGTAAAGCCAGGGATTGAGAGACGGAACTTCACTCAGATATGCATGTGCTAGCGAACTTCCGCGACCAGGCCGCTCCAAACTTAACCTCTTAATTGTAATGAAGTTTCTCATGTCACCGTGATCGAGTGGTTAGCGCGTCAGCCTCCCACGCCGGGGTGATGAGATCGAGACTTGATATAATAATAACTTTATTTCCACATTGATTGATGAAACAAAACGATTGCTTGCGTCAAGAGTCAAATGTTTTATTGTCAAGTCTTTGAAGTTCTGTAAACAAATAATGTCTCTCAATTGACAAATAAAAAAACAGGCAAACCACCCAAGGATACGCAGAGGGACACGGAAAGAAGACGGCGCCAAAAGTTAAGCCCCGATGCACCGGTCGACTCTCAACAAGAGTCAGTGGCACACGGCACATGAGTACAAATGGCTCATACACACCATCAGGGTTGTAGTCGGCATATGAGTGACTGTATGATGAGTGAGTGAGTGAGTGAGTTACTGAGTGAGTTCAATCCATCACTTCTCAGTTGGATATAATTATGAACTTTACCCAGAACCGCTTAAAAAAGCTAATGAATAAATGTTGATTGAGTGATTGATCGACGAATTTAAGACCGATTCTGAATACGAACCTGCTTATGTGTGAACCTGAACACTAACCTACATACGTCTGAACACAAACCTGCATTCGAAAGCAATTCTACATATTTGTAAACCCCAACCTACATCTGAACACAAACCTACTTAAGTTTGAGTACTTAAAAACGGAGGCTAAATGTCAGACAGTTTCACTAAGAAGTACGGCCATAAATGCCGCTTCCGCCGATGGACCACCTAGTAAACGTTTAGCCTTAATGGCCGGCCAAAAAGATGTCTCACTCAATCCGAGCACTCACAAGTTGGCTGAAATCTGGCATAATTTGAGAAGTTAAACTGGGAACAATTTACTGATTTTTTTAGTTAACAATTGATTAGTTTCGTGTCACAATCGGTAGTAACTCCATCGAGTTCATTGCAACGATGTGCATTAGAATCGCATACACAATATGTACAATGTAAGAGGACCCTTTGTGAACAAAAAACACAGCCCCGCGTGACCATTTAATGAAATTATTATGAATTCATCCGTTTCGCATTCTTCTGCAAATGAATGCAGCACATGAAGAATATGTCACAAAATGATGAAGAATGGTCATGTTTTTAGACTTTTGTCGAGTGCTATGACAATCAAATTCAGATGGCCGTTGTTTCACTCTGTGACCTCGTTGAAACCTGAATGAAATTTGAAATTCGGAATGGCCCTATTACACTGCACCTTCCTTAATTTTATATGAGTAAACATATCGTTAGGTTGAATAACAATGACGTCAACCATCATGGTACAAGTCAATGTAAACATACCTTACCACACCAGTGTACCTTGCCCTAATATGCCATTAAGTATCAGAATACCAGATACATACCGTATAGTTGGAACCAACGAACGACGGACCACTGAAATCACCCAGAAAAAAAACATGACTGCTTACACCACGGGCGGACGAGAAATCATGGTTTAAAGTGAAATTGCTCCATCTTTGGCATTAAAAAAATTGATTCTTTTGAGATGCGATGCCAGATAACTTTGAACTGAAAAGTTACTAACAATTTTGAAAAAAAAAACGTTTTCTTTCATCAAAACGCTGTTCCGTTGGTAGCCGACCATAGGGTGGCCGAAAGCTTGAAGGCTTATATGGCGCGCACCTGACTATCGTCAAGTGGATGAGAATGAAATCATAGAATCCACGTTCTTAGATAAAACGTTATAAAATGAATTATCACTAAAATTTCGCTTTTAAAATTGGTTATTTTGAAAAGATTCGAAAGTTATGTCTAGTATTCAATCCGCCACTGGCCCGTACCGATCTAAGACTCAAGGGGGGTGGCGGGGGCGCTTGTTGTTGATTTGTGAGCGTACACCCGGCGTCATGAGCGGACGAGGGAAGTACGAAAAAGTGAAAATCCCCCTCTTTGACATCAAAAAAATAAAATCTATTCTTTGAAGTTTAGGTGAAATAGCCTCCGAACTGGTAGTTCCCTCTTTTTGAAGAAGTTCCCCTCCCTTTGGAAAATTGGTGACCAGTGACCAGCGTACATACCAGGCGTACATGACTTGGTAACGGTGTACGGTAATAATATATGTACATACGTACATACGATAGGTACATAATGTAGATATTGGATAATTTAGAGAACCCGTTACAAATTTTCACATCAAATGATCCCATTCTGTTCTCATAATACAAAAATATTCTGAAAGGTTTTTTGGTAAATTTGAATTGATTGTAATTACGCCATGGAAGTTATAACGATATTCAATGATCGCTACCAAAATGTACATTTATATACACAGATCGTAATGCTCACATCAAATTTGAAAGCAAACGTAGATACAGTATGATAATCAATTGTTATCAAATCAGTAGTCAACAGAAGAGGACCAGAATGACATGATAGGATTAGCTTATCGCACATATAAGTTTTACCCTTTGATTGCTTCAGAACATGAAACTCCCACTAACATCTTGATGACGTCAAAGTGGCCTACAGTAAACCTTACATTCTCATGAAACGTACATGACAAAGTTAGCCAAGTAAGACACCTGACTAAGATAAGTCATAAACTGAGACTGATGCCTCCTACGACACCAACTCACTCTTGTCTCACTCACTTAACAAGTGACCGCTCTGTTCATACATACATACATACATACATACATACATACATACATACATACATACATACATACATACATACATACATACATACATACATACATACATACATACATACATACATACATACATACATACATACATACATACATACATACATACAGTACAGACATACAACACCGACATACATATGCACCAGGCGTATATGTACATGTACCACTAATGTGTTTGATTTGCTGTGCAATAAGCCAATGGTCTTTCGGGTTGGTGGCGCGTGGGGCCCTGCCCCCTCCCCCCACTCCGACTTGGCTGCAAAGGGGGACCCCCACAAAGACATTACGCGGCCCTCCTCACCACCCTTCTACATACATACATATGTATGTATATGTATCCAGTAAGCGGATGAGTGACATACCGGAACTCCCCAGTTCTTGGAACAACGAGAAGCAAAGAAACCTTGAATAGGGAATTACCCGTTCTTGAGGAATCTATCTGATAATGCCTCTAATGTCTGGTTATACTGATCCCCCACCCGCCTAATGTGGCACAAATACATACATTCGCCAGATACCACACCCTCTTCTTCTACTCCTGGACTAGGAACCACCGTATGCCAATATACCATGGTCCACAACCATAACAGATACCCGTATTTAACCGGTACCAAGTTGGGTTCGGGGTTGCGGCCGGCCGAACTGCACTAGCGGACGAGAAGGGGGAGGGAAAACTGAAATTCATCCCTCTTCGATGGTTTCAAAAAGTAGATCTTATACTTC
>OZ038444.1:21604040-21612235 GCA_964036265.1 Daptonema setosum
ACTCACTGACTCGCTCACTTCCTCACTCACTCACTCACCTACTCACTCACTCACACACTCACTCACTCACTCACTCACTCACTCACTAACCTTACCTCACCTCACTTTCTCACTTCCTCACTCACTGCTTCACTCACTCATTCACTTACTGACTCACTCACTCACTTCCCATTCACCTCACTCAACTTTTTTCTCACTGTAAACCCTTTCATACACATATTGCAGTTTTTATTTTCGAATCCAAAATGTAATGACATGACAGGTTTTCGAATCCAAAATAGATCGTTGAAAGCGGGGGCACCTGAGGGGAGGGCACTTAGAGCCGTGGATTAGTGCAAAAGTTTGGAATGTCAATGTTGATGTTGATGTAATTATACACATTATGAAGTTTCTACGGTGTCTATGTCTACTTATCTGATGTTTTTATAAAAAAAATACTTCATTTTCAATTAATTAATTCAAAAATAGATTTACAGAGAATTAAAAAATAAACTGGGCTATTAGCATTTGAGTTCCAATTCCAAATGATCGAGCCAAAGTTATCATAAAGTTCAAGATCATTTAATGGTTCATTCTTGATTGGAAAACGATCCGGGTCTGAGATGAATATTGAAAATTAAGCATTACTTTTTAGTTGGCAGTCATGCAATCGCTGAAAGTGGTTAAATAATAGATACCAGATCAACGTCATACTGTTAGGCATTTGCATGTTAATTAAGCGTGACTGATTAAAACTATAATAATTTGTTTCCCTGATCCAGATTCCAGATACAATGAAATTAAATCAGTCTTATTTATGCAACCTGCGAATACATGATAGGGGTTTTCAAGCAGGAAATAATGTATTTGAAAAACTGCTGAAATATTTATAAAAAGTATCGGTATCTAATTTTGAAAACAACTTAGTTGAAAAAGTAGTTCATAAAGTATCCAAAAAATTCGATCAACGGTTTGGATACGTTTTTGATATAAGGTATCCGAAACTATTAACTAAGCTATCCAGAACTCTACTCAAACGCCCACGTGTCAAACATTAGATCCAAATGGTCCAAGTCTTACTGTATGATCCGATACCAATAAACCAAGTTGGGCAATGTACAACATGTTTTGGTCGGTTATATACGGCCTGAAATCAGGTACATGAGTGGCACATTGTCGGCACATACAAACCAATAATACTAAAATATTGACGGCTATATATAGCGCCACTGGCGGACGAGCTACATAACTCTCCAAAGGGAGAGGAATTCCGTCAAAAAAGGGGAATCGGGAGTTTTCAGGTACATTTACCTTAACCTTATAGTACAAATACTACCTTTTGCGAACGCCAAAGAGAAGGCACTTTGACTTTTCCCATCCCTTTTGGTGCGCTAGTGAGCTTGGTGGCCACACTGGCTCTCAGATTTGAATCGGTCCATGAACCATGTTATCAACCATGTTATAAGGCTGATCATGAGTGAGAGAAAATTGAACAAACAGTTACATTGTGTTTCTGGTATGATTTCAACAAGTAAAAGTCATTTATTAACACGTAAGTAAATGGCATCAGATTAAAAAGTTATTTTCCAGGGGAATTTCCCCTGTTATCGGCCGGTATTTTTCATCCGCACCGTGCGAACAATCATGACATTAATAAAGGCAATAATGCACGCAGAAAAATGGGTATACCTGATGTACCACTACCAGAACCACTGGTCGCGGATCTAGATAAAAAGGTATTTGAAAAAAGTTAATTTATTATTGTCCGATGTGGAATTTTCTGATTAATATGAACTAATTAATATGTGTTAAGTTGAAAGTTTTCTGACTAAATCAAATAAAAATTTCTTACTTTTATCGTGATATTGTTATCCCGCCACTGATATCACGAAATCACGGATCAATATGACATGCCGTACCTCTGATTCGCGCGTAACATGCCATTGTACATAGAATATTTGAATTTATCTACCACCTTTGTTGAGTGCCATCAAGTATGTATCAAACTTTGAATTTCCATGTTACAAGTAAAACAAATTTTTGTCCAATCAAGAAAGTAACATTCTTCCAGTTATTGATAAGATTTGAACCTCCATTGAACGACCTTCTTCTCAGTACACCACTGGCGGACGAGCTAATCCTCCAAAGGGAGGGGAATCTCGTCACAGAGGGGGGAATCGGCAGTTTTCAGGTCATCATTTTACCTACACCTTAGGGAACAAATTCAATCTTTCTGAACCCCAAAGAGGGGGAATTTCACTTTTCCCACGCCCACCCCTTCTCGTCCGCTAGTACTAACGATTGCACGTGCTGATCGTGGGGTGCTGTCTTGTATTGTTCCGGTATAATTTCATAGAAACTCGGGTGTGTTTTGTATTTTAGATGGTGAAAATACCTGTAAATAGCAGATACACATGAAAGATTTCATTTTGAAAAACACCGAAACTTTCAATGAAGGTACCATTCGTATCTCACGGCATCTGATATCACGAATCAGATTCGGGATCGGATCAATAAATAGTGGTACATGTGTACGTAGGTACGTCATGTTATCATATGTGACGGCTTTCGACAAATGCCGGTGACAGGCAGGAATACATTCATGGAAATTGTAGTAGAGGAATTTCGAGACATTTTGGGCCAGGTGTACCACTCACTGTTTACATTTTTATAGTCGCTCTTTGATCATGATTTATGCAACCTTACTTATTTAGTTACCAGAATGTAGTCATACAAAATGCAATGCATCGCAGAATTATGAAGTAAATAACATTGTTTTCCTCGGTAAACGGTTGTCAAAATTTTCTATAATGTTTCACATGTGCGCAGGGTCATTCACAGTCAACACGCAGTAATAATGAATGAGCTTTGGAAATAAACCTCCTCCCACTCAACGCACGAAATTCTATACAATACGAAATCGAATAAGAAGAAGATCAAAATTAGTTCTTTGTTTCAAATATAATCATCATTCAATTACAGTATGGTCACTCAGGCTTCAGTCAGGTTTTGTTGTTGTTTTTTGAAACTGAGCAATCAGAAAAAAACTTCTACGCGTATTTATTGCCGAAAAACACTTTTCAAAAACTATTCATATACTAGTAGTTACCTACGAAAAATCGCAACTTTACAATCTGATTGACCGAATCATGCTTTGAACAAAAGACTTGTTTGTGAACAGGTCCAGCTGGATGAAAACACATGTGAAAAGGCACAAAAATGAGTGTTTCGGATCCGTTGGCTTATTTATTGAAAGGTAGCCATGAACTAGTGGTTACCGTACCGATGAAAAAACGCGACATTATTACTTACACACTTTATTTGATTTGATACTTGATTCACGGAATCTTACCTTGAACGAAGAGCTTGTGAACAGGCACCGCTGAATGAAACACATGAAATGGCAGCCAAAATGAGCGAGAGTCGGGTCCGTCGGCTTATGAGAGGCGCTGTGGCACAAAGGTGATAGACGGACTGATTAATGGGCCAACACAGTAGTGGGGTCACTCGTCGAGTGTCGACTAGTGTACCTGCGCCTCGCGGATAATATTCATGGAATGAAATTCTAGAATATTCCATAATTTCCCAGAACGAAATAGTTAGAAAAGAAGCTTCTTCAAGGTAAGTATACAAAGTTGATAGACTGACTGATTAATGGGCTAACATAGTAGTGGAGTCACTCGTCGAGTGTCGACTATTTACCTGCGCCTCGTGGATGGTAAACATGGATTTAAAAATTCCATGGAATTCTAGGATAATCCAGAATTATGATGTTCCGGAATTAAAGAGAAAGAAAATAAGGTATTATAAAGGGTTTATATATTTATCGAGTCAAGCAACAGGATATGCGTTAGTCAATCCACTACACGATTTGAACAAACTTTCAGACGTTTTCTCAAACAGTCCTACTCTTGTCTGTGATCTTTTTACCGGCCATTCAAATTCAGCTGGTCTAGCCCGATACAGGGTGCCGGGTTCAGTGCAGCATGAAACCAAAATGTTGGAAGTATCCGAGTTTTGATGGATGGATTGGCGCCGGTGCTGGTGGTCGGGGGTATTATGAAGTGGGCCAGGTGCAATTCAGTGTGACCTGACCCACTGGCCGACGAAATAAACCTCCAAAGGGAGGGGAATTTCGTCAAAGAGGAGGGAATCGGCAGTTTTCAGGCCATTTTACCTACATTTTAAGGAACAAATTATACTTCTTGGAACTGCCAAAGAGGGTGGAATTCCACTTTTTCGTTCTTCCCTCGTCCGCTAGTGACCTGACCGTAGTTGTTGAAATGATAGAGTATGTAGTTGTTGTTTTATGGTCGAATCTAGTGATACTGTGATTCTGAAACAAGTTAATGATCAATAAGACGGCGATTACAGTATTTAAGATGAGATATCGGTAAGATATTTAGAAAAACATTAAAGGTATAGAATCAGAATGTACATATGTAGATAGAGATACATCCGATTTCAAGATAGTACTGTACATCATCATATTTCTCGACCGGGCTGTTGTAGTAGCCGAGGCGTAAATCGGAATAAACAATACGGTATGCTAGTAAAGAGTATAAAAGATTGATAGACACCTGAACTTTATGAAACAAATCCGAAATCTTCATGATAGCAAACAAGATGAGATATATACCATTTTATGTAACAATTATGTGAAGTTAACTCACTGAACTAAATACTAGCCATCTAACCAAATCAATCAATTAAAACCGGAAAGCGTGTCTAATCATCACACTAATATGCCCAACAAACAAAACAGGGCTGTCCGAAATCATCATATTTCTCGCCCGGTTGTTGGTAGCCGAGGCAGACAATCACACAAAATCAACATGTCGTGAACATGCAACCCTCAATCCCCCTCCTTCGGATCACCCCCTTCACTGAGGGCGGATGGAACTTTAATTAATGAGGTATTTGCCTGGAAATGTGAAACTTCGTAGGTACTTCTGGAGAAGACTTTATCTAGAAAGAAATGGTGAATAGCCTTTTGGAACAGATTATGTTTTGATTGAATCATTCGAATATGATAAGATACTTAACAGCCATTTAGCCGTCGGTCATCACCACTGGCGGACGAACTAACACTCCAAAGGGAGGGGAATTTCGTCGAAGAGAGGAATTGGTAGTTTTCTACGCAATTTACATACACCTTTAAAAACAAGTTCTATATTTGAAAATGCCAAAGAGGTGGGAATTCCGCCTTTTCCCACTCCTTCTCGTCCGCTAGTGGACATCGCCACCGGTGCGCACGTGTGCACTATATGGTAGATTGGTACAGGGTGTGCTAATAATACGATGAGGTGAAACATTGACTGACTAATTGAAAGGTTAACTGAAGGTTTAGTGAAACACACAACGACCGCTGAGAAGAAACTGAGTAACTGACTGAGTGACTAACTAAACGAGTATGACTGACTGAGTGACTTACTTTACTGATCGACTGACTGAGTGACTTACTGATCGACTGACTGAGTGACTTACTGATCGACTGACTGAGTGACTTACTGATCGACTGACTGAGTGACTTACTGATCGATTTACTGAGTTACTTACTTACTGATCGACTAACTGATCGACTGAACTAACTGACGGCGGTTGACCAAGTTGAAAAGGGTTGATTGACTGATTAGTTAGCTCCCAAAAAGTCATGTATAATACATTCGGAATCCCTAGCGGACCAAATAACTTAGCCCACGACTCTTTAGTCTCTCTTAGTGCGTTCTGGTTCTACAACCAGTGATTGAAGTAAATCGATAGTTTTCAAAATCATGCATGATCGGTAACGAAGTCCCCGGTATTCAGTCAGGGTTACCCTGTACTTGAGGCAAACCGACATTAGATGACTAATTCGGTGAGGGCCCAATTGGGTGTACGGTTGTGGTGGTCGGGTGGAGGGTGACGGGAGGTCAGAAAGGTGGCAGACCTTATTGCTTGATGGGGTGAAAGGTGGGCGGATAAGTAAACGATTCATTAAGAAAAACGAAAATTTCCCATAGAGGTAGTTTAGATGTTCAAGGGAAGCTATTCGTCGGTATGTATTTTACCCGTTTATGGGAGAAGGGAGAAGTATGTGAACTGGGGAGGGGTACATGAGGGGGGGGGGGGGGGGGTTATAGCAACAACCTCATCTGTTTAGCTACACACACATGTATGATATGTACAATTTAATATGACATGTTGTGGCTATATAAATACAAGGAAAAACAAGAGGCAAGCAAGGAAGCACGTTCGTTGAGAAGTCAGTGGAGGGGAAAGGGAACGCGGAATGTTACAGAAAAAGGTGGAGTTTTGGTCTCTTTTATCCCATTGCTTTTGTTCGAAGGGTAGAAAGGCAATGCATTTTCCGAGATTTACCTTTAGTGAGGGTAGAATTTTCGGAGTTTTTAGAATCCGCCACCCCAAAATGGTCAACGATGTAACGAGGCTGCACACCTTTCTTCATATTATGAAGGGCGACCCTCTTTCCCCCGTCGCTCCACCCCTCGTCGTCATCCTTAATTTTTGAATTCACAGTAACACCCTTTCAATACAGGGTGGTCCGGATTAAGACAAAGAAAGTAAGATCCAACCAGCTGGAAAGCGAAGTAGATTTTATGAATTATGGTAATGGTTCCTGATGATGTCCTCTGCCGTTAAGAAAGTTCCCGAAACCGTTCATTGAATGGTGGTACGGTAGGCACTGGCGGACGAGCCAATCCTCCAAAGGGAGGGGAATTTCGCCAAAGAGGGGGGAATTGGCAGTTTTCAGGTCATTTTACCTACACCTTAGGGTACAAATTCTACTTTTTGAAAACGCCAAAGAGGGGGGAATTCCACTTTTCCCACCCCTTCTCGTCCGCTAGTGACGGTAGGTATTCCCAGAAAACGTTTATTGAGGTAACATTTTATTCGATGTAAATTTGAATAAAACACAAAATCCCGCTCACTTTTGAGTCCATATGAACCTTGAATGAAAATCGGTAAAATCAAAATCAATTTTATTAAAACGAACATTTCGTCCACCCTGTACCCTCGGCCACTATTAGAGTGATTCCGGCAGGGGGGGGGGGGACTCGGGGGGTGTTTAAGGGTACGTAGAATCGACATTTATTTGGTAGAACGCCTTGAACACCACCCGGACGATAAGATGACAATTGGATTTGTATTAGGCTTTCCGTGTGCGGACACAATCAAGGACCAGTGGCGGACGAGCTAATACTCCAAAGGGAGGGGAATTTGTCCGAAGAGAGGGGAATTCACAGATTTTGAGCTCTTTAACCTACACTTTAACGAACATTTCCTACTCGTTTGATATGTGAAAAAGAGGGAATTCTACTTTTTCCTCATTGCATCGTCCGCTAGTCCCAAGGACGATATCTTGTGAGCGGATCCTGGAAAATTACGTTGATACCCAAATAAATGATAAGTTAAACAACTTATTTCCTCACTTAATTACCTAATAACAAGAATAATTAACTTGACTCAGTGAAAACTTCGTCTCAATAACCTAATAATCTGATCCGATTGTGTCATAATGGAACACCATTTCCAGTGTTTGTATTCTAATTGTGAATTGTGTGTGTATGTATCCGAGACGTGGCAGCTTATGGAATTCGTGAAGGCATCATGAAAGAATGGTGGTGGTATAATGTTATGCGAGTGAAGGGAAGCATAAATGATTGTTGATTTTTGGTATTTATGTTTGTGGATACCTGAGTACTCGAAATAACACAAAGTGATGTATGTACAGTACTTACATTGACACGATGACTTTTATAACTTCCATCAAACACCTCGACCAACTCTCGATAACTGTCGATGTTGACAGCGTTGTCGCTGAGTTTGACAGATTGTTTTCTAAGCCAATCGAATAACGATTAAGTTGAATAAATTAAGACATACCTGATGACGAAGATAACAACGTCAAGATCTTATCTAAACACAACAAATCAGATGAGATCTACATACGTAGAACAACTGCTTTTAAAGGAAGTCGCGTTTTTTTCAATGGGGAGGGTGGATTGTACCCTCATCTTTACAAATAAATCTTAAACGACGTGGCATTTTTGAAGCATATGAAACGCCACCGAGAAAAATAACTTTGTCATCCACCAATGAACTTAGCTAAACTGCAAAAAGAAATTGATCTGAATCGGTGACAGGAGAATCTGACTGACGATCAATGAGGTCATGTCATGCTTCGATGTATCTGAATCACGGAGCGGATGAGC
>OZ038444.1:21614935-21634935 GCA_964036265.1 Daptonema setosum
TACATATCTTATATAAAAATATGTAGGCGGATCAGATCATATATCAAATAACCCCCCCTCTTCGGGAAAAAATAGTTTAACTACCATGAACCTCGAACATGGCAAACTTTCTCTTTCGTCCTAGATCCACATGGATGATAAACTTGTGGTTGCAGCGTCACGTATCGTGTGCCAGCTGCTAACATACGCTTTGTATCAAAGGTTGTTCCACTATAATGGGCTATATATGAACGAGTCTCCTATATATTCATGCCGTCTATAAGGTTTGTATTAACATTAACATCCGGGGTGTATTAACTGATAATATTGGGGTTGGGTACCGCAATTGATGCTCTGATTCCATTCAGAAAAGTTTTAATCTGAAAATTATGCTGCAGAGTGCAGATGATGATGAAAAATAACAAATATATCATACATTTAGGGAAATTCATGTTCTTTTTCATAGATTCTATCATCCGCCACAGCCGTTTGTGGTTGTAGGCTGGAAGGGGGGGGGGGGATCCATGAGGAGGGGCTGGTTAAACGTCGTGTTACATGCTTCACTCGTGGGGGCACTAGCGGATGATAAGGGGATGGAAAGTGAAATTCCCCCTCCTTGGCGGTTTCCAAAAAATAAATTGTTCCCCAGAGTGTAGATAAAATGATCTAATTTCTGAAAATTCCTCCTCTTTGGCGAAATTCCCCTCCCTTTGTAGGTTTGGCTAGTCTGCAAGTGGGGAGGGGGGGGAACAAGGAAATGAACGGAGGAGGGTGTTTATTGGATTCAGAGAGCCCCGGCAACTGGATGGATTGGATGGATAATCCAACAATTGGATGGATAATCCGGGGAAGGATAGATTAAGTATACCCCTTTCTTGGGAATCATGACATACAAAGTCTCTGATCTAAGGGGGGGATTTAGCCCTCATGTTTAGGAATACCAAATTCTTTGATTTATTCAGCCGTCCGCTACCGTAGAATAGAATAGAAGCTTTGGATGGATTGAAATGGAGCGACATGCCGAAGCTCGAATCTTCAATTTACGGTTCCATGGCAGAATGGCATTACCATCGCGGTACTCGATCAATTCCACTTTCGGTATCAAGGTGATGCCTTGGGATGGTACATGGAGATTCGACTAACCGTTCGGATCATGTCATATGGTAACGAGTTACAAAAGTCATTTAATTTCAGTTTTTAATTTTCGATTTTATATAATTTCATTTCGATAAATCTTATTTGAAAGAAAGTAAAATGAAATGAAGAAAGTGAAAAATTAAATAACACGAGTCATTAAGAAGGACACGAAACAAGAGCTGTATGATTTGATATGATTGACAGAAAATACGATGGATTACTGTAAGAACCAAGTTTATATATTGAAGTCAACTTACCATGACCAATAACCAATGATACGAGTAAAATCGTTTTCAGAACGAGTAGAATTTCGTTTATTCAGATTGTCAATGTCAGATTCTTCATGAACAACACTGGAAGGCTTTTGATAAAATTTCGGAATCTCACTAACCATTCTTACCGTAAGATCAATACCAAACGGTAAGCACATCTAACGTCCAGGTTAACCCTCCGAACAATAGCCAGCACTCGCAGACAAGCCAAACCTCTAAAGGGAGGAGAGTCTCTCCACAAAGAGGGAAATTGGCAGAAATTCGGTCATTTTACCTACACCTTAAGGAACAAACTCTAGTTTTCGAAACCGTCAAAGAGGGGAATTCTACTTTCCCCACCCTTTTTCGTCTGTTAGTGATGGCCGAGATATGGACCACCGACATTCGAATGGTACAGTAAACAGTCTGAATCCAAGATGGCATCACCCTCCACGATCGGCCGTATTATTTGTACCGTACACCATCTGGCAGATGATAAACAACCGTACCGAAAGACCGACTCGAAGCTACGGCTTTTCGCTATTGGAACACGAAATTGGGAAGATGGTAGATGGTATTGTAGATGAGTTATGGTAGGAGCTGTGGTGCATTCCTCCCATCCCAACTCAACTCCAATTTGAGCTGTTTATATAACAGCGCGGAATCTTTACATCACCGCAATTCTAGTGCTTCCGGACATTTAAGAAATTTCTGACTTCGAATATGAATTAAGTTATGATTTTCCGAATAGTAAGTGCGGGAAATGTTGGAATATAAGGTTCATCTCGAGATAAAAAAGTTGTCTTGAATGACTACTGTGTGTGACAAGGAATCAAGGAATAAAAAATACATGAGCCGACATCGAGGAAGCTGGGAGCATATTAACTTATAAACACACTGTGACGCAAACAAGCACTTGGCCAGACATACAGTATATAGAAACTACAAGGTTTATTCCGGAAACGAAGAAGAAGTTTGAAACCATCTTGATTGTATATTTGTTGAAATGCAACAGTAAACAAAACACATGAGATGACATCAAAGAAGCTGGAATCAGATTAACTTATAAATAGATACAGTCGGAAGCCAAACACTGCGGTACAAACAAACACTTTGCCAGACCCTAGCGGACGAGAAAAGGTGGGAAAATGCAATTCCCCTTCTTTAGCATTTTCAAAAAGCTGAGTATGTCAATGTGTAGGTAAAATGCCCTGAAAACTGTCAATTCCCTTTCTTTGACGAAATTACCCTCTCTTTGGAGGTTTAGCTCGTCAGCCAGTGCTGCCAGACAGAACCCAGCATGCTGTTTGCACGTACTGTATGTATGTACATATGGTACTTACGAGTTACGATACAGATGCCAGCATGTACCATGTGTTCCATGATACAATTTCACGTTGAATATAACGTTGAACGTGAATTCAATGTTTCAACTTCCACGTAAATTCTCTTTTTGCCAGACACATCATGCTGTTTGCACGTATGTATGTATGTACATACTGTATTCTATGTACGGTACTTGCGTGCGATTCATGCCAGCATGTACCATGTGTTCCATGAAAAAATTCCACGTTCATTTTAGCATGATCGTTGTTTAATCGTTTTATCATTTCTTCGAATTCTCTACCACACATGTCATGGGCACTCGGTAAGAACATGTGCCACCAGGTAGCGGGACCTTTGACTTTACACTAAGTTTGTAAATGTATACTTTACGATTTACTTTGGTCTCTGATACAACATTTTCACGATACGAAAACACGGAAACTTTTTCATTTGCTCAATAGTCAGAAAATACAGATACACATCTGTTGACAAGATACATAACTAACAAGCTTTACCAAACAGGCGCATGAACCAGGAAATGTAAAGCCAGGGATTGTGAGACGGAACTTCAATATGATATGCATGTGCTGTCGAACTTCCGCGACCAGGCCGCTCGAAAATTAACCTTGTAATTGTAATGAGTTTCTCATGTCTCCGTGATCGAGTGGCTAGCGCGTCAGCCTCCTACGCCGGCGGTGATGAGATCGAGACTTGATATAATAATAACTTTATTTCCACATTGATTGATGAAACAAAACGATTGCTTGCGTCAAGAGTCAAATGTTTTATTGTCAAGTCTTTGAAGTTCTGTAAACAAATAATGTCTCTCAATTGACAAATAAAAAACAGGCAAACCACCCAAGGATACGCAGAGGGACACGGAAAGAAGACGGCGCCAAAAGTTAAGCCCCGATGCACCGGTCGACTCTCAACAAGAGTCAGTGGCACACGGCACATGAGTACAAATGGCTCATACACACCATCAGGGTTGTAGTCGGCATATGAGTGACTGTATGATGAGTGAGTGAGTGAGTGAGTTACTGAGTGAGTTCAATCCATCACTTCTCAGTTGGATATAATTATGAACTTTACCCAGAACCGCTTAAAAAAGCTAATGAATAAATGTTGATTGAGTGATTGATCGACCAATTTAAGACCGATTCTGAACACAAACCTACATACGTCTGAACACAAACCTGCATTCGAAAGCAATTCTACATATTTGTAAACCCCAACCTACATCTGAACACAAACCTACTTAAGTTTGAGTACTTAAAAACGGAGGCTAAATGTCAGACAGTTTCACTAAGAAGTACGGCCATAAATGCCGCTTCCGCCGATGGACCACCTAGTAAACGTTTAGCCTTAATGGCCGGCCAAAAAGATGTCTCACTCAATCCGAGCACTCACAAGTTGACTGAAATCTGGCATAATTTGAGAAGTTAAACTGGGAACAATTTACTGATTTTTTTAGTTAACAATTGATTAGTTTCGTGTCACAATCGGTAGTAACTCCATCGAGTTCATTGCAACGATGTGCATTAGAATCGCATACACAATATGTACAATGTAAGAGGACAACAAAAAACACAGCCCCGCGTGACCATTTAATGAAATTATTATTAATTCATCCGTTTCGCATTCTTCTGCAAATGAATGCAGCACATGAAGAATATGTCACAAAATGATGAAGAATGGTCGGGTTTTTAGAGTTTTGTCGAGTGCTATGACAATCAAATTCAGATGGCCGTTGTTTCACTCTGTGACCTCGTTGAAACCTGAATAAAATTTGAAATTCGGAATGGCCCTATTACACTGCACTGTCCTTAGTTTTATACAAGTAAACATAAGGTTGTGTCGAATAACAATGACGTCAACCCATCATGGTACAAGTCAGGGCCGCATGAACCAATGTAAACATACCTTACCACACCAGTGTACCTTGCCCTAATATGCCATTAAGTATCAGAATACCAGATACATACCGTATAGTTGGAACCAACGAACGACGGACCACTGAAATCACCCAGAAAAAAACATGACTGCTTACACCACGGGCGGACGAGAAATCATGGTTAAAATGGAAACTTCCCCTCTTTTTGGCATTAAAAAAGTTTAATTCTTTTGAGATGCGATGCCGGATAACTTGGAACTGAAAAGATACTATCAATTTTGGAAAAACAATTCTTTCATCAAAACGCTGTCCCGTTGGTAGCCGACCATTGGGTGGCCGAAAGCTTGAAGGCTTATATGGCGCGGCGCGCACCTGACTATCGTCAAGTGGATGAGAATGAAATCATATAATCCACTTTCTTAGATGAAACGTTATAAAATGAATCATCTTTCTACTATAATTTCGCTTCTAAAATTGTTTGTTTTGAAAAGATTCGAAAGTTATGTCTAGTATTCAATCCGCCACTGGCCCGTACCGATCTAAGACTCAAGGGGGGTGGCGGGGGCGCTTGTTGTTGATTTGTGAGCCTACACCCGGCGTCCTGAGCGGACGAGGGAAGTACGAAAAAGTGTAAATCCCCCTCTTTGACATCAAAAAAATAAAATCTATTCTTTGAAGTTTAGGTGAAATAGCCTCCGAACTGGTAGTTCCCTCTTTTTTAAGAGGTTCCCCTCCCTTTGGAGGATTGGTGACCAGTGACCAGCGTACATACCAGGCGTACATGACTTGGTAACGGTGTACGGTAATAATATACGTACATACGATAGGTACAAAATGTAGATATTGGATAATGTAGAAAGTCCGACATAAAATTTTAGATCAAATGATCCCATTAAGTAATCATGAAAATGGAGACAAAAATATTCTGAAAGGTTTTTTGGTTAATTTGAATTGAATGTAGTTACGCCATGGAAGTTATGACGATATTCAATGATCCCAATCAAAATGTACATTTATATACACAGATCGTGATGCTCACATCAAAATTTGAAAGCAAACGTAGATACAGTTGGATAATCAATTGTTATCAAATCAGTAGTCAACAGAAGAGGACCAGAATGACATGATAGGATTAGCTTATCGCACATATAAGTTTTTTCCCTTTGATTGTTTCAGAACATGAAACTCCCACTAACATCTTGATGACGTCAAAGTGGCCTACAGTAAACCTTACATTCTCATGAAACGTACATGACAAAGTTAGCCAAGTAAGACACCTGACTAAGCTAAGTCATAAACTGAGACTGATGCCTCCTACGACACCAACTCACTCTTGTCTCACTCACTTAACAAGTGACCGCTCTGTTCATACATACATACATACATACATACATACATACATACATACATACATACATACATACATACATACATACATACATACATACATACATACATACATACATACATACATACATACATACATACATATGTACATACATACATACATACATACATACATACATACATACAGTACAGACATACAACACCGACATACATATGCACCAGGCGTATATGTACATGTACCACTAATGTGTTTGATTTGCTGTGCAATAAGCCAATGGTCTTTCGGGTTGGTGGCGCGTGGGGCCCTGCCCCCTCCCCCCACTCCGACTTGGCTGCAAAGGGGGACCCCCACAAAGACATTACGCGGCCCTCCTCACCACCCTTCTACATACATACATATGTATGTATATGTATCCAGTAAGCGGATGAGTGACATACCGGAACTCCTCAGTTCTTGGAACAACGAGAAGCAAAGAAACCTTGAATAGGGAATTACCCGTTCTTGAGGAATCTATCTGATAATGCCTCTAATGTCTGGTTATACTGATCCCCCACCCGCCTAATGTGGCACAAATACATACATTCGCCAGATACCACACCCTCTTCTTCTACTCCTGGACTAGGAACCACCGTATGCCAATATACCATGGTCCACAACCATAACAGATACCCGTATTTAACCGGTACCAAGTTGGGTTCGGGGTTGCGGCCGGCCGAACTGCACTAGCGGACGAGAAGGAGAGGGAAAACTGGAATTCCCCTCTCTTCGGTGGTTTCAAAAAGTAGATCCTACTTTTTAAGGTGAAGGTAGAATTGCCTAAAAACTGCTGATTCCCCCTCTTTGGAGAAATTCCTTTCCCCTTGGAAGATTGGCTCGTCCGCCAATGGGCCGGTATATGGCTTTGGGCCTTATAAACACAGAGACCACCTCGGTTTATAGGGGGAGCGGTACCTCGAGGATGGGGGCAGTCAATGGCACATTTCATGAGAAGCTGTTCTGACGGTATATTGTGGAAGGATGGATGTCGGATTCGGGGTGGTATGACCTGCCGGCTGGTATTTGATGGACCTGTCAAGTTGTTTTTGTTGTTGTTGTTGTTGTTCGTTCGTTTGTTGTTGTTGTTGTTGCTATTGTTGTTGTTCGGATGAAGTTGAGGTGTGAGAAGAGGGGGTTAGAGGTAAAGTATGATGTCAGTATTCCCATTAAAAAGCATACCGCTGTTGTGACTAACTTTCCTAATTGATACGGATGAACAACCGTATAATTGAATGTGTAACTTTCGCGCATACTAACGAGTTTGGTTGTTCCAATAATGCGGAAGTCTAAACAGGATTTGGTCAATGAAAATAAAGATTTTCATAATGTTATAGTTGTTGTTGTTGTAGCATATGATGTTAACGTTGATGTTGTTGATGATGACGATGTATTATCATCCCATATCATAATAACTATATACCTAATCAACTATACAATAATCATAAGTGTTGTAGTTGATGATGTTGATGTTGATGTTGTTGATGATGATGATGATGATGATGATGATGATGATGATGACGATGTATTACCATCCCATATCATAATAACTATATAACTAACTACACTTATCAACTATACAATAATGATAAGTGTTGTAGTTGTTGATGATCATGATGCCAACACGGCACATGACACAGGAAATGGACACATTTCAAGCACGCGTGATCGTCCGGGATGTTTGCCGTTATGTTGGGGAGGGGCCTATTTATACGGAAGGGGGAATCGGGGAGGGGGGGGGGCAGTGGGGTCCAGCAACTGGCCCCTCCTTCGGCTATGTGCCCCGGACACATCACATAGTGAGATTGATTCACACGAGTTGGTGCGTCATTGAATATTACTTTGATTCATTTACCGTCAGATATCAGATACCGTATGAGCAATCGATACATTTTTATGATATAATGAATGCTTTAATTAGAACTTATATTTATAATTAGATTATCATTGGAATCGTTGTTCTAAATAGAACATATCGGTAGACCGATAGGTACTTAGTGAATCAAAAAGAAATCATCAATGCGATACAGCGAAGTCACACTTTAGGTTAAGTACCACTAGTTCCAGGTGATTCCTAATGTTGTCGTGGAAAAGTTTTACAAATGATGGAAGAATAGGAATTGACGCGTGAACTATATTATATACGGAAATACATGATGTCATGCAATACATTAGAGGGGCACTCATCGTTGTAGTTCCATATTGAGGGGAGGGGACTTAGAGCCGTGGATTAGTGCAAAAGTTTGGATTTTTGATGTTGTGATGTAATTATACACATTATAAGTTGTCTACGGTGTCTATGTCTACTTATCTGATGTTTTTATAGAAAAATTATTTTCAATTCCAATAATAGATATACAGATACTAATAATAAACTCTGATAATTAGCATTTGAGTCCCAAGTGATCGAGCCAAAGTTATCCTAAAGTTAAGATCATTTAATGGTTCATTCTTGATTGGAAAACGATCCGGGTCTGAGATGAATATTGGAAATTAAGCATTACTTTTCAGTTGGCAGTCATGCAATCGCTGAAAGTGGTTAAAGAATAGGTACCTGATCAACGTCATATTTTTAGGCATTTGCATGTTAATTAGCATGACTGATTAAAACGTTAATAATTTATATCGCTGATCCAGATTCCAGATACAATGAAATTGAATCAATCTTATCTATACAACCTGGGAACACATGGTATGGGTTTTAAAGCTGGAAATATTATATCTGAGAAACTGATAAGGTACATATCGGAAATATTTTAGAATTAAGAAAAAAGTATCTGTATCTAATTTTGAAAATGACGGTTTCAGATACAACTTACAATAGTTGTAGTTCATAAAGTTTCCAAAAAATTCGATCAACGGTTTGGATATTTTTTTGATATCAGGTATCCGAAACTATTAACTGCGCTATCCAGAACTGTACTCAAACGCCCACGTGTCAAACACCCGAACCAAATGGTCCAAGTTTTACTGTATGATCCGAAACCAATAAACCAAGTTGGGCAATGTACAACATGTTTTGGTTGGTTATATACGGCCTGAAATCAGGTACATGAGTGGCACATTGTCGGCACATACAAACCAATAATACTAAAATATTGACGGCTATATATAGCGCCACGGGCGGACGAGCTACATAACTCTCCAAAGAGAGGTGAATTTCGTCAAAAAGGGGGAATTGGCAGTTTGCAGGTACATTTACCTAAACCTTATAGAACAAACACAAACTCTTGCGAATGCCGAAGAGGGGGCAATTCCACTTTTTCCACATTTTTTGGTTTGCTAGTGAGCGTGGTGGCCACACTGGCTCTCAGATTTGAATCGGTCCATGAGCCATGTTATCAACCATGTTATAACGCAGATTATGGGTGAGTGAGAAGTCGAGAAAACTGTTGTATTGTATTTCTGGTATGATTTCAACAGGTAAAAGTCATTTATGAAGATGTAAGTAAACTGCATCATATTTCAAATTTTTTTTCCAGGGGAATTTTCCCTGCCATCGGCCGGTATTTCTCATCCGCACCGTGCGAACAATCATGACATTAATAAAGGCAATAATGCACGCAGAAAAATGGGGGCCCGGCCCAAAAAAAATCCAAACCAAAAAAAATCCATGCCAAAAAAAATCCATACCAAAAAAAATCCACCCAAAAAAAATCCATACCAAAAAAAATCCACCGAAAAAAAATCCATACCAAAAAAAATCCATCTACATTTTGTTATACCAGAAAAAATCCATCTACATTTTTGCTATAAAGGTTAAGGTGTAAATGAGCAGCGTATTTACAGTATGTACATATTTATACGTTAACTCATCAGAAATATAATTTTCTGAGGGTTGAGGGGTTATTTTTTTGAAAATTCAATAACCTGTTGTCTTAGGTAATCCAAACCATATTAACCCTAAAATCGATGATAATTAACGTTTTTCACATGTCCGGTGGCAAAAACCGCCGATGCGCCAGCCGTGGTACGCATGGGGTTTCACTGACGGATGAGCCAAATCTCCAAGGGGAGGGGAATCTCTTCAAAGAGGGGGAATCGGCAAAAAATAGGCCGTTTTATCTACATCTTAGGGAACAAACTCTAGTTAAAAAAACGTCAAAGAGGGTTGAATTCAACTTTTCCCACCCCTTCTCGTCCGCTGGTTGGTGTACGTATGTATATTGATCTTAAACTTGAAACAAAGGGCCATCGGTCCACATAAAACGATAGTTTTCAACTTTTCCGTAAACATAATAAGTGAGTTAATCTTTGTTGATACGATGGTTGAGAACTGTCTTTGTGCTTCCTCAAGGTCAAACGCTTCAGAACGCCTAACCGTCCTTATTATGCAACCGTTCTTAACGAGGATCTA
This sequence comes from Daptonema setosum, assembly GCA_964036265.1. Taxonomy (NCBI): domain Eukaryota; kingdom Metazoa; phylum Nematoda; class Chromadorea; order Monhysterida; family Xyalidae; genus Daptonema; species Daptonema setosum. The sequence goes on from OZ038444.1 coordinate 21,625,261, forward strand.
ACATGGAAAATGAGTAAAAACAATACGGCGATGCCTGATAGAAGTCCCATATCAATCAACGTTATAAGTTACATTATCTTCCTTTGATTGATATGGGACTTCTGTCTGACTTATAACGTTGCAAACACTGAAGATTCATGCACTGGACATGTATAATAAGAGACACCAATGACATTTGATATAAAGGGGACTTATACCTTTCGGAATCACTGTTATAAGGTCAAACAGAAAATACGTTCTAAGCTAATGTGCGAAGCGGATGACATGAATTTTTCATAGACATTAGGATAATATTGATCATAATTTATACTTCATAAACTTTTCATCAATGCACATTTATTTTATCAGTTTCATTATAGCGAGAAATAGCCAGTTATTTTTATTTGTCATCCGCTACAAGTATAAAATTATATGTACGTAATGTACATACTGTAAATACGTGTTACGTTCTAAATTGACTCATACCTTATCATGGTCATATTACACGTTCACGCACAAATTACAATGGATTTTTTTTGGTATGGATTTTTTTTGGTTGGATTTTTTTTGGTATGGATTTGTTTTGGGTGGATTTTTTTTGGTATGGATTTTTTTTGGTATAGGCAAATCAGGGATTTTTTTTGGTTTGGATTTTTTTTGGTACACCATCGAAAAATGGGTATACCTGATGTACCACTACCAGAACCACTGGTGGCAGTGGCGGATGAAAATAAAAGGCATCGTAAAAACAAAAATTTTAATACTGTATATCCGATGTGACAACTGTGTTAAGTTGAAAGTTTTCTGACTAAATTCAAGAATAGTTTCTTACTTTTTGTGATACTGTGATATCACAAAATCACGGATCAATATGACATGCCGTACCTCTGATTCGCGCGTAACATACCATGGTACAGATATGAATGTATGTACCACCTTTGTTGAGTGCCATCAAGTTTGTACCAAACTTTGAATTTCCATGTTATAAATACACGAATTCTAGTTCAATCAAGAAAGTAACACTCTTCCAGTTATTGGTAAGATTTGAACCTTCTTTGAACGACCTTCTTCTCAGTACACTACTGGCGAACGAGCAAATCCTCCAAAGGGAGGGGAATTTCATCTCTGAAAGGGGAATCGGCAGTTTTCAGGCCATTTTACCTACACATCAGGGAACAATTTCAATCTTTCTGAACCCCAAAGAGGGGGGAATTCCACTTTTCCCACCCCTTCTCGTCTGCTAGTGCAGTACACTGACTTGCAGAATTACGAAGTAAATAACATTGTTTTCCTCGGTAAACAGTTGTCGAAATGTCCTACTATGTTTCACATGTACGCAGGGTCATTCACAGCCAACACGCAGTAATAATGAATGAGCTTTAGAAATAAACATCCTCCCACTCAACGCATGAAATTCTATACAATAGGAAATCGAATAAGAAGAGAAGATCAAAATTAATTCTTTGTTTCAAATATGATCCTCATTTAATTACAGTATGATCACCCAGGTTTCAGTCAGGTCTCGTTTTTTGAAACTGAGCAATCAGAAAAAAAATTTCTACGCTAATTTATTGCTGAAAAAACTTTTCAAAAACTATTCATATACAAGTGGTTACCTACGAAAAATCGCAACTTTACAATCTGATTGACCGAATCATGACTTTGAACGAATAACTTGTTTGTGAACAGGCACCGCTGAATGAAACACATGAAATGGTACCCAAAATGAGCGAGAGTCGGGTCCGTCGGCTTATGAGAGGCGCTGTGGCACAAAGGTGATAGTCGGACTGATTAATGGGCCAACACAGTAGTGGAGTTGACTAGTGTACCTGCGCCTCGTGGATGGTAAACATGGATTGAAATCCCATGGAATTCTAGGATAATCCAGAATTATGATTTTCCGGAATCAAAGAGAAAGAAAATAAGGTTCTTTGAAGGGGTTATACATAAATTTGAAACAACAAGTTAGTCAATCGAGTCAAGCAACAGGATATGCGTTAGTCAATCGACTACACGATTTAAAGAAACTTTCAGAGGTTTTCTCAAACGGTCCTACTTCTCTCTGTGATCATTCAGCTGGTCTAGCCCGATACGGCATGAAACCAAAATGTTGGAAGTATCCGAGTTTTGATGGATGGATTGGCGCCGGTACTGGTGGTCGGTGGTATTATGAAGTGGGCCAGGTGCAAATCAGTGTGACCTGACCCACTGGCCGACGAGCTAAACCTCCAAAGGGAGGGAAATTTCGTCAAAGAGGAGGGAATCGGCAGTTTTCAGGCCATTTTACCTACACCTTGGGGGACAAATTATACTTCTTGGAACTGCCGAAGAGGGGGGGGGGGGGGGAATTCCACTTTTTCATTCTTCCCTCGTCCGCTAGTGACCTGACCGTAGTTGTTGAAATGATGCAGTATGTAGTTGTTGTTTTATGCCCGAATCTAGTGATACTGTGATTTTGAAACAAATTCATGGTCGATAAGACGGCGATTACAGTATTTAAGATGAGATATCGGTAAGATATTTAGAAAAACATTAAATAGGTATAGAATCAGAATGTACATATGTAGATAGAGATACATCAGATTTCCAGATAGTACGGTACTTCATCATATTTCTCGACCGGGTTATTGTAGCCGAGGCAGACAATCGGATTAAACAATGCGGTATTCTAGTAAAGAGTATGAAAATGCTTGACAGACATCTGAACTTAATGGAACAAATCCGAAATCTTCATGATAGCAAACAAGATGAGATATGTCCCATTTTATGTAACAATTATGTGAAGTTAACTCACTGATTTACTAGCCTGCCTAACTAACCGAATCAATCAATTAAACCCGGAAAGCGTGTCTAATCATCACACTAATATGTCCAACAAACAAAACAGGGCTGTCCGAAATCATCATATTTCTCGCCCGGTTGTTATAGCCGAGGCAGACAATCACACAAAATCAACATGTCGTGAACATGCAACCCTCAATACCCCCACCCCCTTCACGGAGGGCGGATAGAACTTTAATTAATGAGGTATTTGTCTGGAAATGTGAAACTTCGTAGGTACCTCAGGAGAAGATTTCGACAAGAAATAAATGGTGGGTAGCTTTTTGGAACAGATTATGTTTTGATAGAATCGGTCATTTTTGATAAGATACTTAGCAGCCATTTAGCCGTCGGTCATCACCACTGGCGGACGAGCTAACACTTCAAAGGGAGGGAAATTTCGTCGGAGAGGGGGAATTGACAGTTTCCATGCAATTTCACACACACCCTAGAAAACAAGTTCTACATTTTGAAAACGCCAAAGAGGGGGGAATTCCACTTTTCCATCTCCTTCTCGTCCGCTAGTGGACATCGCCACCGGTGCGCACGTGTGCACTATATGGTAGATTGGTACAGGGTGTGTTAATAATACGATGAGGTGAAACATTCAACTGAAGAACTTCCGAATTTGAGTGAGATCTATTGGCTGACTAATTGAAAAAGTAACTTTAGGTTTAGTGAAACACAAAACGACCGCTGAGAAGAAACTGAGTTACTGACTGACTGAGTGACTAACTAAACGAGTATGACTGACTGAGTGGTTAACTGAATAAATTTATGCTACTTTGCTATTATGGCATAACAACTGAATAAAATTTGATTTGATTTGAACGACTGACTGATTGACTGACCTGACTTACTGATCGACTGACTGAGCGACTTACTGATCGACTGACTGAGCGACTTACTGATCGACTGACTGAGCGACTTATTGATCGACTGACTAAGTGACTTACTGATCGACTGACTGAGTGACTGACTGATCGACTGACTGAGTGACTTACTGATCGACTGATGGTCGATTGACTGATTTGACTGATTGACTGATTCGGACCAAATGACTTTGCCCACGACTTGGAAGCGATTCCCCTCTAGTCTCTCTTAGTGCGTTCTGGTTCTCAACCAGTGATTGAAGTAAATCGACACTTTTCTAAATCATGTATGATCGGTAACGGAGTAACCGGTATTCAGTCAGACCCACCCTGTACTTGAGGCAAATCGACATTAGATGACTAATTCGGTGAGGGCCCAATTGGGTGTACGGTTGTGGTGGTCGGGTGAGGGTGACGGGAGGTCAGAAAGGTGGCAGACCTTATTGCTTGATGGGGTGAAAGGTGGGCGGATAAGTAAACGATTCATTAAGAAAAACAAAATTTCCCATAGAGGTAGTTTAGATAATCAAGGGAAGCTATTCGTCGGTATGTATTTTACCCGTTTATGGGAGAAGGGAGAAGTGTGTGAACTGGGGAGGGGTACATGAGGGGGAGGGGGTTATAGCAACAACCTCATCTGTTTAGCTACACACACATGTATGTATGATATGTACAATTTAATATGACATGTTGTGGCTATATAAATACAAGGAAAAACAAGAGGCAACCAAGGAAGCACGTTCGTTGAGAAGTCAGTGGTGCTGGTGGGGGTAACGGGGAAGCGGAGGTTACAGACAAAAGGTAAAGTTATGGTGTCTTTCATTCCATTCCTTTTGTTCAAAGGGTAGAGAGGCAAGGCATTTTCAGAGATTTACCTTTAGTGAGGGTAGAATTTTCGGGGTTTTTAAAATCCGCCACCACAAAATGGTCAACGATGTAACGAGGCTGCACACCTTTCTTCGTATTATGAAGGGCGACCCTCTTTCCCCCGTCGCTCCACCCCTCGTCGTCATCCTTAATTTTTGAATTCACAGTAACACCCTTTTCAATACAGGGTGTTCCGGATTAAGACAAAGAAAGTAAGATCCAACCAGCTGGAAAGCGAAGTAGATTTTATGAATTATGATAATGGTTCCTGATGATGTCTTCTGCCGTTAGGAAAGTTCCCGAAACCGTTCATTGAATGGTGGTACGGTTTACGGTAGTTATTCACAGAAAACGGTTATTGAGGTAACATTTTATTGAGTTCGATGTATATGTCGTAGTAAATCGGGGGTACCCGTTAATCGGGGGTCATGACCTTGGATTGACTGGTTAATTGGCGGACCCCAGTACTGGGTGTGTGTTTATTGTACGTCATATGCAAGTATCAGGGTGTTAATCACTTTCATGTATTGTCATTTTATATCACTTATTTGGTTTTTTTGCAGGTGGTGGCTCAGTATCTTTGTTCACACATGCTTCTTTTCCTCTTTTCTTCTCCTCTCAAGTGAGGTTGTTGGCAGAATTCAGCAACGTCTTGCCATCTTCTGCAATTTTGTATCTCTTGAATAGCCGGTATTTATGGGTTAGGGGATACGATGATTAGTCAGGTCAGTTGCCAGTTAATTAGTTGAGGTCAGTTTAGAAAAAAACTCAATGAGATTCTATTTATATAGCTTCCAAGGGATATCACTTTTTCAAGAGATACAAAATTGCAGAAGATGGCAAGACGTTGCTGAATTCTGCCAACAACCTCACTTGAGAGGAGAAGAAAAGAGGAAAAGAAGCATGTGTGAACAAAGATACTGAGCCACCACCTGCAAAAAAAACCAAATAAGTGATATAAAATGACAATACATGAAAGTGATTAACACCCTGATACTTGCATATGACGTACAATAAACACACACCCTGTACTGGGGTCCGCCAATTAACCAGTCAATCCAAGGTCATGACCCCCGATTAACGGGTACCCCCGATTTACTACGACATATATTTTGAATAAAAAACACAAAATCCCGCTCACGACTGAGTTTATATGAATCTTGAATAAAAATTGGTAAATACAAAATCTATCTAATTCATTAAAACGAATAATTCGTCCACCCTGTACCCTCGGCCACTATTAGAGTGATTCCGGCAGGGGTGGGGGGGGGGGGGTCGGGGGTGTTTTGAGGGTACGTAGAATCGACATTTATTTGGTAGAACGCCTTGAACACCACCCAGACGATAAGATGACAATTGGATTTGTATTAGGCTTTCCGTGTGCGGACACAATCAAGGACCACTAGCGGAGGAGCTAATCCTTCGAAGGAAGGGGAATTTGTCCGAAGAGAGGGGGAATGGTTGTTTTCAGACCATTTTACTTACACCCAAAGAACAAATTCTACTCTTTTAAACTGCCAAAGAGAGGGAATTCCACTTTTTCGTTCTTCTCTCGACCGCTAGTGCCAAGGACGATATCTTATGAGCGGATCATGAAAAATTACGTTGATACCCAAATAAATGATAAGTTAAACAACTTATTTACTCACTTAATTAACTAATAACAAGAATAATCATCATGATTCAGTGAAAACTTCGTCTCAATAACCTAATAATCTGATCCGATTGTGTCATAATGGAACACCATTTCCAGTGTTTGTAATTGTGAATTGTGTGTGTATGTATCCGAGACGTAGCAGCTTATGGAATTCGTGAAGGCATCATGAATGAATGGTCGTGGTATAATGTTATACGAGTGAAGGGAAGCATGTATGATTGTTGATTTTCGGTATTTATGTTTGTGGATACCTGAGTACTCGAAATAACACAAAGTGATGTATGTACAGTACTTACATTGACACGATGACTTTTATAACTTCCATCAAACACCTCGACCAACTCTCGATAACTGTCGATGTTGACAGCGTTGTCGCTGAGTTTGACAGTTTGTTTTCTAAGCCAATCGAATAACGATTAAGTTGAATAAATTAAGACATACCTGATGACGAAGATAACAACGTCAAGATCTTATCTAAACACAACAAATCAGATGAGATCTACATACGTAGAACAACTGCTTTTAAAGGAAGTCGCGTTTTTTTCAATGGGGAGGGTGGATTGTACCCTCATCTTTACAAATAAATCTTAAACGACGTGGCATTTTTGAAGCATATGAAACGCCACCGAGAAAAATAACTTTGTCATCCACCAATGAACTTAGCTAAACTGCAAAAAGAAATTGATCTGAATCGGTGACAGGAGGATCTGACTGACGATCAATGAGGTCATGTCATGCTTCGATGTATCTGAATCACGGAGCGGATGAGCCAACTTCTTAAAGGAAGGTGAACTTTCCCAAAGATGGGAAAATTGCAGTTTTGATGATATTTCACATACACCTTATGTACGTATTATAAAAACTCGACTATTTTTTTGAACTGCCAAAGAACGGGGAATTCCCCTTTTTCGTACTTTCCTCGTCCGATGGTGATCTGAATCACCGGTGGACGAGATGGCGAAAAAATAGCGCGATTCCCTCACTGTTCAGGAGTTTTAAGGAAAGGAAAGTTATTTCTTAGGTACATACATATTTCATATTTCAAAAGTGACATTTCTTTTCGAAAGCCTTTTTTTGTAATATTCTTTCCTTCGCCATCCGAGCCAGAGGAATACGTTTATTGTACTGACTGACGTTCAAGGCTGACTTACGCATGTATCTCCGATGGGGTGAAAAAGTCGAAACTCGGGTCATTTTCAGTCGGAGTAGATGGTGGAACAGAATCCAAGGAAACAGCGAATCATGATTAGGAAGGGAAAGAATACTGAAATGCCGAAAAGCGACGTGAGTTACGTGACTAGGGTTGGTTTATGAAGATTAACGAAGTGTGCACACTTGATGATGTACTGTAGTCCGATAGTAGCTAGATGTATAGATACCGTAACCCGCTCAACCGGATACATACAGTTTGTGGAGTGTCTTCATTTCATATATAGACATCCCATGGTATGGACTACGATAGGTAGAAATCTTAACTGACAGTTGGCCACAAATCGAACTCAGGCTGGCGGAAACTTGCGAAGAGGAAATCTACCCAGGTAAGAAGAAATTTTTGGTTTCCATAGCATGGTGATCCAAATCTGTTCCGGATCAACTAGTCACGACAATCATTTCCAGAATGCACCAGTCGGCTCTGCATGAAAACGTGAGATTATCATGATAGTGGGCTGATCATGGATTCTTGTTACTCGAATCGACAGACCTCGCCATGTGAGGAAATATTGTCCATATTCAGTGGGAACCGTTGAAACTCGCACACGCGAACTTTGAAAATGAAATTCAAACGTACATACATACGCCGTAAAGTCATGGGTTGCAACGTCATACGTCATGGGTTGCAACATTTTCACATGAATTGTTTCGAGTTCAGTTTTCTAGGAAACATTTCAATGACAAGAAAATCTGACCAAACTACATCGCGCTGACGAAGGTTGATTGCCCGGGTGGACTGCTCGAATCAATCAACCCGAATGTCAACAACAACAGTATGTATTCTACATGTACACTATAGCAACAACAACAACAACAACAACAACAACAACAACAACAACAACAACAACAACAACAACAACAACAAAAACAACAACAACAACAACAACAACAACAACAACAACAACAACAACAACAACAACAACAACAACAACAACAACAACAACAACAACAACAACAACAGTATGTGTTCTACATGTACATGCACAACGAAATAACACAACATGAGGCAAATATCCAACCAACATTAATAGTATTCTCTCGCTTTCAAGGTGAGGCCGACAGACGACAACTGGTTGCACTTTCCTTCGACGAAACGAAATTTCATCCGGGGCTTTACCGACAATGGCAGACAATGGTTGACGAAATGCATGATTGTTTGAATGGCAAGATCATTTTTGTTACTGAATGATATCAAAAATGCTAATTTATTCAAGTCATATGCCACAATAGCGAAATTGGAAACCAAATCCGACATATAAAATTAAAAGTGTAAGTGGGAATTAATAAGTTGGACTCCAACGGCAAAAAATCAGATATCTAAAGACTGAGTGGCAAACTACTGTCTGTATCTGCCATACAGCAGTTACCTGAACAAATTTACGGCTTAATCAGAATTAAGTACGTTGGAACTGCAGTTGGACCATTGGGGATTTCTGATGTCATGATATGAGTAAACATACTTTGGGGGTTCTGATTACAGTGAGATAACTATATATGTATGTAGGTGAAGAACTTTGATGTCAGATTTGAATCTCAATAATCCGTATATTAATTTCAAACCACAATAGCTTCTCTTAATGTATTTATTAACTTCTCTTAATGTACAGTAACTGACGATGACTTGTCTACCGGACTGAGTGGTCTGTCTGGTTGGTCACGTCTGGAATTCCATGGGCGGTAAATACTAAACGGTTGACGATTTATGGCAAAATAAGTATGATTCTGTAATTAATCAGTTTTTAGAACTGACCGCACAGAGTGAATCGTTTTAAAAGTACTGTACACTGGCGGATGAGCTATTCACATAAACATCGAAAGGAAGGCGAATCTTTCCATAGACGGAGGAATGAGCAGATATTAGGACGTTTTACCTACACCTTCGAGAACAAACTCAACTTTTTAACCGCCAAAGAAGGGGAATTCCCTCCCCGTCTCGTCCGCTGGTTGTACAGGGTACTGTACATTTAATGCCTACCGTAACACGCTCAAACTGCTGCTGGTTCAACGCACATTGAAGATCATTAACAGTATTGTTACTGTATCTTCACTTTCATCAGTGCGAAATGATGATTCAATGAACGGGGGGGGGGGGGGAACTTCAAGGTTTATGTTATGAAGTTCACTTGTTGTTCCAGATTCAGCAATCATGAAAACTTCTTCATAACATTCTGTTATAGGCGAGTATCTTTTTACTGATTCAAACAAAGCGCCGAACCGCGCATGTTCTTCTTCAAGTCTTAACCGCAAGTTAAAACGCGATCGCAGTTT
>OZ038444.1:21637435-21677435 GCA_964036265.1 Daptonema setosum
CTGACTGAATGATGGTCTGACTGACTGAGTTTTTAACTGATTGATAGACAGTTCGTCCCCAGAATAGCTTGTTTAATTGATTAACTTGTTTATTGACTGACTGCAAGTTAACAGATTAAAAGATAACAATTTGGATCCCAACATACGGGAAAAGATAAAACTTCAAACGGCAGATCTACATAACTGATTAACCGATAAATTGACAGATCAACGAACAACTATAAAGTGACAGACTGCACCAACAACTGTCAGGCCCAATAACAACACTTAATCATTCATGGATTGCGTGCGAACGTGGTTGTTTTTGACTGTCAGTCCGTCCGTCCGTCAGTCAGTCAGTCAATCAGGCATTTATTCATTCATTCAGTCAGTCAGTCAGTCAGTCAATTAGTCAGTCAGTAAGTCAGTTAGACAGTCAGTCAGTCAGTTAGTCGGCCAATCAAACCAACAGATATTCAGTTAACCAGTGAGTAAGTCAGTCAGTAAATCAGTCAGTCACTCAGTCAGTCAATCATTTATTAATCAGTCAGTCAGTCACTCAGTCAGTCATTCTCAGTCAGTCAGTCATTCCGTGCGACAATCAAATCACCATGACCTCCACCGTCAATACGCTTGTTCGGATTTTTTACTGCAGCCCCGTTCGCACTATAAACAATGCCGGAGATCATATAGAAACCAGTATTTATATAAAGACCAACGAAACCGAGAGTAGAACAGAACACAGGGGCGGAGCATGAAAATGGAAAGATATTTTGCAAGAACTAAAAAAACGAAGAAAAAAACAATATCAAAAACTTGAAAAGTTATACTTTTCTGAAAAATAGGCGAAATTCTTTTTTGTTTCTCACTTGACTCACTCACACACAACTCATAAACCTCTGGCAGTTCATTTCAAACGCGACCTTGACTTCACTGTGCGGTTACCTACATAGAATACTTACATATTCGAAATAAATGTGTGTGTGTGTGTGTCTTCGGCGGTTGTCCGTGAAATGACAAGCTAATAAAAGCGTTTAGTCTTGTTTAGGTTAGGACGAGGTGAAAAGTTCATTGTCTGTCAGTCACGTAGCGTCTTGTTAGGAATGACTGACTGACTGACTGACTGATTGACTGAGTGACTGAGTGACTGACTGATTGACTGGCTGACTGACTGACTGAGTGACTGACCGGCGGAATGACCTAGTAATTTACTGACTGACAGACGGACTGATTGACGAACTAACTTCGGTTCTACAGCAGCTGAACGTGAAACAGAATGACTGACAGATTGACTGACATGTTGACTGACTGGATTACGGCCTGATTGACTGACTAATCGACTGACCACCAAGAAAACATAACAGAGGCGGGCTAACATGGAACGAGGTGTCGTCACGACGCCGTAAGACGATCATTCAATCAGTCAGTCAGTCAGTCATGCACTCGCTGCGGTGACTGTCAATGAAATGGCCGTATAAACTACATACATCGAGTGCGTGTTTTGTGGTGTGACTGACTGACTGACTGACTGTACATAAAATACACGTGTTATGATTAGCGACGCGCTAACCAATGAATTTGGGAGGTTTGATAGATGGACAGCCACTGAGCGCAGGTGAGTGAAAAGTGAGTGAGTGAGTGAGTATGAGTGAGTGAGTGAGTGATTGAGTGAGTGAGTGAGTGAGCTAAGCTTGAATGATAAGTTGGTTAATAAATAAGGTAAGTAATTATTAATTAGTAATAATATAAAGTAAATAGACAAGAAATACTGTACATATGTACCCAAATATAAAGTTGTCTCACAGTTCTTTTATAAGGTAAAACGTTTGAAAAAAAATTTGTCAGATTACCATAACATCAAAGTTACGAATCAAAACATTTTTCCAAAACAAATGTCCCAAAATTCACAAAATTTAATCATCAGATCATATGAATCAAAGTGTAAATATTGTTGCGCGATGCAAACCGCAACTCAACGGGCGGCGCCGTTCGAACAAGTGAAACACGATTTCAAAAAATTATAATAAACAGTTTATGTCTGGTTGGGAAATTTTCAGATTTCGGTAAATATAATGATAGTTTTAGAGAAATGTCCACTTTGAAAGGCAAACATAATAATGGGGAATTTTCTACAGATAAGCTTATATGATTTTGATTTTGCTTGCAATTCCCTGCAACTGCAACGTCAAAAACAATATTGCCCTGTTTTAGACCGGTTCCACGTGAGCTTATTACCGTGAAATCAGTTGGTTATATTCAATGTTCCCGCGTTCTTAAAAATATGTGATGAATTGTCATGTCAGAAATTGTTGCACATGAAGACTATGTATGTAATATGATAGTAAACATAATCGTACTGCACTGCACGTACGTTATTCTATGTTCAATGTGAGGCACTAATAACAGAACCATCATCCATTCACCATGTTCACACGCGCAAAAGACAAAATATGACACGATATTTCAGAACATGGCGAATAAAACACGAAACAAACAAAAAAGAAACAACAAACATGAACATAACGAAACGAAATATGAGAAAAAAATGCCACAACATCAACAATGTATCACCCGTTTTACCGAAACAGTGGAGAACTGACGCGCGCGCGAAAGCGAGTTCTGGGCCGTTCGAAATGTGGGACTGGCCGAAAAACGATCATATTTGATCGGAGAGCATGTTCACCGTCAATACCTGCCTGGTGGTGTCGGACAACGACTTTGAAGTTCGACACAACAACTTGAGGTTTGACGCAACTTCCATATAAGTTTGAGGTTCGACAAAACTTTGAGGTTCGACACAACTTTCCAGTTCTGGGCCGTTCGAAATGTGGGACTGGCCGAGAATTGATCATATTTGATCGGAGAGCATGTTCACCGTCAATACCTGCCTGGTGGTGTCGGACATACTATGTACTTTGAAGTTCGACACAACAACTTGAAGTTCGACACAACAACTTCAGGTTCGACATAACCTTGAGGTTCGACACAAAAATGAAGTTCGACATAAGTTTCCAGTTCTGGGCCGTTCGAAATGTGGGACTGGCCGAAAAACTATCATGTTTGATCGGAGAGCATGTTCACCGTCAATATCTGTCTGGTGGTGTCGGACAACGAATTTGAAGTTCCATAAAAGTTTGAGGTTCGACATAACTTTGAGGTTCGACACAAAAATGAAGTTCGACACAAGTTTCCAGTTCTGGGCCATTCGAATTGTGGAACTGCTCGAGAATCGATCATATTTGATCGGAAAGCAATGTTCACCGTCAATACTTTCCTGGTGGCGTCGGACATACTACTTTGAAGTTCGACCCAATTCTCAAGTTCGACATAACTTTCAAGTTCGACCCAACTTTCGAATTCAATACAATTTTGAAGTTCTGGGCTGTTCGAAATGTAGGACTGGTCGAGAATCTATCATATTCGGTCGGAAAGCATGTTCACCGTCAATACTTGCCAGGTGGTGTCGGACAACAACTTTGAAGTTTGACCCAACTTTAGATTTCGACACATTTTTCAAGTTCGATAGTGAAAGCGACAAACATGACGAACCCACAATCGATCGATTAGGTGATGCAGTTTTTTACTATGGGGGACTCAACGGAAAGTGGCTAAAAAATCCATCGACACGACGAGTGATATTTTCTAAACTGTACAAACTTTACAGTCTGATGACATATTATAAGAATATGATAGGATAAAGTATGAAAACCAATGGTTCTAGAATACAACACGAAATTTGGGACATAATCTGGTATCAGATGCAACTCAGAAGATCACAAATGCCGGTAACTCATATGTACATGTGATAGTTTATAGATGGAATGTTGTAGACCGAAAAAGCGATTTTTTTCGACAGGTCGTGTTACAGTTGAAACAAATCGAAAAATTTCTGTAACCTGCCGAAATGGATCACATTTCATTATATAGAACATGATCATAACTTGAAAGATAGTTGTGATAGTGAAGATGTATGGAAGCCAGTTCGAAAAGTGACTGGTAACGACTGACGTTGGAACAGATCCATCATCTACATTTTTCATGAGTTTTGCTTGACCTAAAGCGCGGTTAACTTTGAAGTTGTGTGTTCGGTGAAAATCGGGTTCGCGCGCTCGGAGAAAACTGTCGATCGTTGTGGTCCGAACCGAGATCACTAGCGGACGAGAAGGGTGGGGAAAAGTTGAATTCCCCTCTTTGACGTTTTCAGAAAAGTGAAAATTGTTCCCTGAGCTGTAGGTAAAATGACCTCAGAATTGCAGATTTCCCCCTCTTTGACAAAAATCCCCTCCTTTTGGAGGTTTGACTCGTTCGCCAGTGCCCGAGTGTATTAATTCATATTGGCTCTGGGGGTATGTTTTTATTAAACATAGTCAGTTAACACAGTGCTAGAATGGTTTATCGAGAAATAATCTGGAACTATGTACGTATTTTCGTAGTCAGCTTGAATGGAGCAAACGACTTAACGCTGCTTAATTGAATTTAGAACTTTTGATTATAATTCATCATATGAACCCGAGAAATAACAATTCAGGAGGGGCCCCAACTGTACTAAAATTGTACTAAAAGTACCAATCATGAATGTCTACCAAAAATTTGATAAGGTAATAGCTTAGCTTAAAAGTTAGGTATGACATCTTATTAGTTCAAAAAATGCTGTTATATGAGGACATAGTGCTAGATAATAATCAGTAAATTCACCAACCCACCATTCACCGTTAATGTAGAATACCAAAGCGTACTATTCCTACCATAAACCAATAAATAAAAATAATGAAAAATAACGAATTAGTCAATTCCGCTAAATAGTCAATTAGTTATTTACTGATAAATTGTCTCCACCAACTCACTAATTAACAGTGGGTGACTTAAAAGCAATCATCATCACCTAAATTGCCTTGTCACATCACCCACCAGACTGCCATACATTTTCACACCCATACTAAACACCCAATAAGCGTGTGTGGAGTGTGGTGTATGTTTTAGAAATTCACCATTTCACCGTTCACCGATAATGTAGATTACCAGAGCGTACTATTCCTACCATAACAATAAACTAGTCAATTAGCTATTCACAAATTAGTGGATGACTTAAGCCATCATCATCACCTAAATCGGTTTGTCACATCACCTACCGGACTGCCATACATTCTCACACCCACTAAACACCCAATAAGTGTGTGTGGTGTATGTTTTACAAATGCTGACATCAAAACACTGACGGATCGACACAAACATGGCGATGGGGGATGGGGGAGGGGGAAGGGGACGGGGGGGCAAGTGGGCAAAATGAGGGGGAGGGGCAGCCAAGGATGAGCCTATCGTTTATAGAGAGCGCAGAGGAAAATCATAGTTTTCAGAGAATATACGAAATCCAAAAAGAACAATTTCAAGTTTTCAGAGCTACTGAAAGGGGGGAAATTCCCTTTTCCCCATCACTTTTGCCCGCTGGTGGTCAGGGAGGGGTACATAAGGGTGAGTTACCAAGATGGAAGACATCTTGCCCGGTGAGGGGAGAGAGGGGGGGGGGGCTCGGTGTGGCGCCCGCACGTGTTGTTGCCCCCCTCCCCCTCGGGTAGTTTATGGTGTAGCTGGTGGATTTGAATTTAATCGAAATTATCCATAAAACAGTGGTAAAACACTGGTTCTGAGATTGCTTTGTTCTATGGGTACGCATTTCTTTTTAACTTACGCAACTTTTAGAAAAATGATTATTATCTAACTTTTGCTGTTTTTTTGTAGTCTCATAACAACTAATGGTTTACTGTAAAACTGAATCACTTAGTGGAATTCGTTGTGGTGAGTGAGTGAGTTAGTGAGTGAGTGTTGAGTGAGTGAGTGAGTGAGTGAGTGAGTGAGTGAGTGAGTGAGTGAGTGAGTGAGTGAGTGAGTGAGTGAGTGAGTGAGTGAGTGAGTGAGTGAGTGAGTGAGTGAGTGAGTGAGTGAGTGAGTGAGTGAGTGAGTGAGTGAGTGAGTGAGTGAGTGAGTGAGTGAGTGAGTGAGTGAGTGAGTGAGTGAGTGAGTGAGTGAGTGAGTGAGTGAGTGAGTGAGTGAGTGAGTGAGTGAGTGAGTGAGTGAGTTAGTGAGTGAGTGAGTGAGTCAGTCAGTCAGTCAGTCAGTAAGTGAGCGAAAGTATGTGATTAATTAGTTGCGTGTGTCAACTGACTGTGATACTAGATACCGTACAGATCCTACCACCAGTCTGACCAACTGTCTTCTACAATCACTTCAAAACTGTATCGGCATCACAGTTGAGTACAGCTATAAATTTAGTTATGCTTTAGAGGATGTTCTGGCTGGACGGTAAGCTGGGGCAAGTGACCTTTGTGCTAATGACCAAAGACGCAAGACACATGTGTGAATCTGGTACGCAACAACAACAACAACTTCATCATTATGTTGATGCAACAACAACAACAACAACAACAACAACAACAACAACAACAACAACAACAACAACAACAACAACAACAACAACAACAACAACAACAACAACAACAATCATCATTCGGTTTGTGTTTTATTTGAATCATCATCTAAGTATTCAAACCTGATATGATTAACTATGATACACACAACTGATAACTTTAATATCGATATGTGACTTCAGTTTCTCTTCTCCGTCTAGTTCAAATGAGTTCAATAAGAATCCGATACCCAGGTTGTCGTCAGTTTAATACATAAAGATTATAATAATACAGTAATGGAAGACCTGACAGATCTTAGACGGATAAGCCGGTATGGGTTCTTCCATCTAACTATTTCATGGTTTCATTGTGGCACATCATTGGGAACATTCCAAAAGTTTTAACACGACACAGAATTAACAAACACTATTGAAGAGAGCAACTGAGCAGAATTTCATAATGACCGTTATTTACACCTACTGTATTCAGGCATTTGTGGCGGTGCATGATCAAGCAAACGATAAACTCTACAAGGTATAAATAAAAAAGACAAGAACAATTATAAAAATTTATTTAAAAAAAATGATTTCTCATAACTTCTCAGTTTAAATTCACAAGAATTTGTCACACATGCTAGAGTATACTTCTAATATACCATAAATCCCTCTAAAATAGGCTCTTTCAAATAATTCGTAATGATTAACTGGCCGGAATTGTTTTACAAATACCATGTAAAATTAACGCACCATAGTTTTTTTTACAAATAATGAAGAAAATTAACTGATCAGAGGTTTCCCCTCAATATCGTATAAAAATTACATAACTGACCAGAATTCTCGGCGCTGAGTCGTTCACTGAAGGGACAGCAGGTCTTGAGTAGACGATACCCGAGGTCCAGATTGTAGCCGGGCAGACGACTGTGACGGTAGACGGTCTGCAATTTAAAAATACAAATTTCAATACTGAATATAATAATAATAATTATAAAAAAATATTGCAACAAACAAATAAATATAAATATTGTTTTGATGAAGCAATCCTCCTAATTGAGGTTGAATCATTCGCCAAGCGTTACTATACCGTATTCCATGTCTGACAAGTACCAATACCAATGTAACCAGAATAACATGTGTTTGTGAAATTCAATCGGTTTAAAAACATTGCTCATAAAAAACAATGCATGCAACAACGTATGACGCGTCTTATTAAAACATCAGGAAACTCAGACCAACTATATAATGGATCCAAAAAATATCATTAAAACAATCTTAAACTTTTCATCATTGTTTACGTATTCAAAGCTGAACAGCGAGCACCGGAGCTCGACTACCGTAACCCTACGAAGTACAAGGTCGACTGAATCATCCAGTCATCCAGTCAGTCAGTCAGCGAACCCCGATACATCTACCATCAATGTCTGACCTTGCACTACCGAAATGATCGTCATTTTTCACCATGATTTCAGTGACATCCTGCTTGTCACAAATAGAAAAAGTCTGTGGTATTCCAGAGGGTTTCAATCCACTATACGAATCAAAGAAGGAACTGTTTTTGTAGTGAGCAGGGTTGTCTGAATTAAGAGAGTTGACGAAAGGTGGAAATGATTCCACACGTACTAGAAATTTAGAAGCGATAATGTTTCTAAGTTAAGTAATTATAGATTAAATTCCAACTTTCCATTAAAAATTCCGGCTATTGATGTGAGGACAAACAGCATGTGCATGAGAAATTACGGTTTTTATTGTGACCATAATTAACTGCCCTAAAACAGTTTTGTTGATCGTAGGGAAGAATGATGCGCTGCGGGGTTGAACACAATCCATCAAACACCTGTGTCCACCACCGTTCACGTTTCATGATCGCCCGTTCGCAACATTTAATGAATAATTAAAATCAGTTGTACGACAGTATTCACAGTTGAGTAGGAGACTCTGTTTGAATACTCGCCATTTTAAGCTAGATTATGAACGTTTTTACTTGTTAGCAATGTTTTGTGGAATATAAGGATTTGAATACTAACTTATGGATTCCATTCTAGCAAATTCCATGAATAATTGATTGATTGCAGATGACTAATTTTTTGAAGCGTCTATACTGTATGTACGTCTTCATGAAGAATCTCACGGTATTTTTTTACACTCATTCCATTTACACTTGGATGTCAGGGAAGACAATCTGGATAAATAAAACAAGACCCAAAATTACACCAATGATCTAAGACTTCAGAAATCCATATTAGCCAACATTAGCTAACATACATAAATTCAAACAGTTTCTCATTCAAGGTGTAAAGTACAGTAATATGCGTTTTTTATCAAATTAATTTTATAGAAAACAACTGAAAAGCTTCTAGTCTACAAACACAAGAAAAGCAGTTGGTTTTACACGAGACAGTCAACCGGGCTCAAAGTGACTACAAAAAAACTGTCGGCAAAATGTAACAGTTCTAATTAATGAGCCTTCTTATGAGTGTTTTTCTTAGATTTATCATCACTCCGCAATGTCGCCAGGTTCGGATCCGAACACTGTTTATAGTAAAATGACTGTTCACCGTGAGAAGGAAATATTATTTTTTAATCGAATTTTTTTATAATAAGTGGATTTTAGTTTACATTAGAAATCACAGACTTACTCATTCGTTAACTGAGTGACTGACAGACAGACAGATTGACTGACTGACTGATGGACTGATCGACATACTTACAGAGTACAGACAGACAAAACGTCAAACAGACCGACTGTCTCAGTGACTGGCTGGTTGACTGACTGACTGACAAACTGACTTACTGACTGACTGACTGACTGACTGACTGACTGACTGACTGACTGACTGACTGACTGACTGACTGACTGACTGACAAACTGACTTACTGACTGACTGACTGACTGACTGACTGACTGACTGACAGATTTACAGTATGTAGTTGATAAATTTACCGACTTTAAAACACAAATCTCAAAACGAAATTTTTGAATATCAATAACGGAATATTATGCAAAGATTACATACATATGCCAGCAGTTCATTATTTCTGTGCAACTACGATCAGAAATACGAAAAAACGAATCACTCATTTTTGCTCGCAACACTGTCCGCACCTTTGTTCCACCGACTCGTCAATACTCGATTGGTGTGTGGAAGAAAAATTACGGTGAATTAAAAATAGACGGACGGCCGGGTCATTTGTAAAAAAATATGACAGTTTAGAATGTTACAACAATGTGCGAAAAAAATACTCATCGATGCTATCAGACTAAAAAACGGACTGCAAAATGATTGTTTGTAGATAATCATTCAGCAAGATAATAATCATTTTGAAGGTCTCGAACGATAATTAGGAGTTATGTATTTACTTGCTATTTAACGGTATGTCTGAGTAAATACATTTAACTAACCAACTAACTGATTGAACAACTAAATGACTGACTGACTGACTGACGGACTGACTGACTGACTGACTAACTGACTGACTGACTGACTGACTGACTGACTGACTGACTGACGGACTGACTGGTTGACTGACTGACTGACTGCCTCACTGACGGACTACTGACGGACTGACTGACCAACCAACCGACTTAGTTACAGACACATTGTCTGACAGACTGACTAGGCTTACAGTAGGATTTTGATCAACAACTCTCCCAACTTACGGTCAGTCAATGCCATCATTCACAAGTGAGCCTGTAACCCCACTCCATCAACGTTCTATCCACACAATTTTTACAAAAACTCCTACAGACAGACCAACTGACTGACCAACTGATAGACTGACAGACACACAGACTGACTGAAGGACTGACTGTGCTTACAGTAGGATTCTTACCAACAAGTCTCGCAATTGCCAGTCAGTCAGTCAATGCCATCATTCACCAGCCAGTCACCCACTCCATCAACGTTCTATCCACACACTTTGCACCCGACCTACGAAAGTTGCTTTTTTGTCAAATTTCGGTTAAGCCGTCTATACATTCACCGTAGGGCGACATTCACCGTTCTTATATAGTTGAGATTTATAATAACAGAATCCAAAAGTCCGGAGTTTTAAGTGAATTTTTTTAGATTATCATAAAAAATCAAAGTACTGACTGAAAACTGTTGATTATAGATGCGCTGTTTATTGAAGCAGTTATGATTGTAAAGCAGTCTGCATAACATTTATTACACTATCTCCGCAACATCAGATTGCCATAACTCTTCCACAATATCAAAATGAGTTGCAACTTGCAACAGCATCCTGTTTTCATCCACCCATAATTCACTTGATCTTCCCTCCTCCACCACCCTTTACCAAAAAATAAACCCATATAACGTGATTTCGAAATTTCATGCCCCCTGTATTTGTGGGTACTGACTTAGAAATGGTCAATGCCACTCTCTTAGGGAAAAAACTTGTTATTATAATTCACTACCCACCGATATCATTACCCGGCAAGTGCGATTGCCTGAACAAGGTAATCAGTCATCGGCAACTTTGCCACATCTGCTACAATCCCATCCATCTCGGTGTTTTCGTAAGCAAAGTGAGATTCTACGGGCACTAGCGGACGAGAATGAGGAGGGAAAAATGGATTTCCCCCCTCTTTGGCAGTTCCAAAAATAGAACGTGTTCCTTAAGATGTAGGTAAAATGACTTAGAAAAACTTTTAACTTCCCTTCATTTGAAGAAATTCCCCTCCCTTGAGGAATTATCTCCTCCGCCAGCGGGGGTACCCCTTATGGAACTCGACGTGGCACCTAGACGACCTTTGGCCCACCAGCAATTAATAATGCAAATACACCGGCCTTGTGGTATATGACACCGCGGCGCCCTCATTTATATGCCACTGGTACCTCAATAGCATTCACAGAAGACTCGATTTTGAATGTCTACCTTCCATTTTGAAAGTTGTGAAATTTTTTCTCGCATATTTTTGGAATTTCTCATTTCTACTGGGACTTCTTCATTATCGATGGCATCAAGACACAGTATTACCATATCAGAATGGCCAGTGTTTTTTTAGTGGCCAGAGAGGTTGAAAAACGGATAGGCATGTCGCAGAAACCTCAGAGCAAGCGTCAGGTCTGTGTCTCAGGTTTGGTTTCAAGGCTGGCGCATAACGCACTAGATAAAACAAGCTCTCTAGTTGTGTATACGAGATTTTGTTAATATAACATGTTACGTGGCACAGGTAAAAAAGGCGCGCATTCAAATTCAAAGTACTGGTCAACTATGAATGACGTATTACCGCCGATTGCAACACTGACCAACGAGTGGCTGAAGTTTGGTGGGAAATTTCGGCGAATTTCTTCGTGAAAAAACTGTAGAAATTTTCACAATTTTGACTGTGACCAAATGAATGACTGGTAATTAGAAATCAAAATGGATCGCCGAAAACAAAGACGGTGTTTTCTTTTGTGGTCGAAAATTTCGAATGACTCTGTTGTTCAGATTTTGGGCGGATTTCGTTAGATTAAGCAGTGTACTATCCTAACGCTGAATCAGTCAGCCAGTCAGTGAACCGAGTTTCAGACTGCACATTTGTCAGTCAGTCATGTTATAACCCGATGAGATGTCAATATTCCTCACAATTTCACTACCAAGCCAACGCTTTGGTTATACTGTAGTCTAGGCATCCCCACTTCATTTCCAGGTCACAACCGCTGAAAAATTCGGTGAGTGGTGCCACATTTTAAGCAGATTTTGAATAGTTATAGGGCGGCGGTCAATAAAGCAACATGGGAAGATAAATGGCACATTTGACCTTACTTTTTCACTGGAACTAGTTCATTACTGAAACCCATCCAGGCACCCTAATACCATATCAGGTGTTTTCGTAGTGGGCAGAAAAGTTGGGTGAGAAAGAGAGAGGGAGAGAGAGAGAGAGAGAGTTGAATGCGGTAAGGAACTCGATCCGTCAGGTAAAAAAAGGTCGAACCTCGATTACTAATCAGGAAAAAACGGCGGTTATTAAGTAAGGAAACGTGAATGTGATTGAGTGAAATGCACCAAATATATACTCGATAGTACTAAAAATAACAAACAAAAAATACAAAGATGCATTATTGAAATATGTTATAAATATATTGAAACGTACGTATTAAATAAAATAATTCCATTTTCACCAACATAAAGACACGATACCAGATGTTTCTCGAATGCCGGTTGGAACGCCCTGACATCGCCGACCCAGTTGAGTAGCTCGCGAGCGGCCAGCTCAAATCGATTCACGTCCGTGAGTAGCTGCAAATGACGCACTCATTCACTCACTCACTCACTCACTCACTCACTCACTCACTCACTCACTCACTCACTCACTCACTCACTCACTCACTCACTCACTCACTCACTCACTCACTCACTCACTCACTCACTCACTCACTCACTCACTCACTCACTCACTCACTCACTCACTCACTCACTCACTCACTCACTCACTCACTCACTCACTCACTCACTCACTCACTCACTCACTCACTCACTCACTCACTCACTCACTCACATAATTCAATGTATCCAGTCTTGTGTTGTTCCTCTTGATATGCTCCTCCCATAGATTAGCCTGCACTTGTTCATCGTGCACCACGGCCTCTATCGACACCGGCGTTGCCTGCGGAGCGCAGTCGGTAAGAGGGTCGACCGCACTTTCCGACATGGCGGGTTCGACTCCCAGATGGTATTGATTGATATGATATTACAGTAGATGTTGGAATGTGGTTCTATTTATTGAATGACACTGAAAAAAGTTTCAAACTGTTTGAGTTACAAATGAATGAACTTTCGTAAATTGTAAAATTTAACTCAACGTTTGTGTGAACCATTTACCATCCACCACAAACATATGTAGTACCGAATAGTTTGCTAAACGATAGCCTAAAGTGGTGCTAACTGCCATACTACACACGCCAGCGCACTTACATGGGCATCAGTTTGTTATCGGCATTGGCTGATAACGTTAATTCAGAGTAATTCTTTTGTTAAACAAATGAAAGCGAGATTTTTTTTTTTGAAACAAAATTTCAAGCAGAACAACTCATATGGGGATTTTTTTTCGACAAACGAGTAAAACGGATTATCCAGTTTTCTACCGCTTCCCTTCCGCCGATGGTTGGACTGATAAGCCAACGATGGAAAACTTGGACGACATACCATTTAAACAGTTTTGATTGAAAAAGAAATATGGGATCTGAAAACACCCTGTATTTCCTACTGTAATTATCAGATCATTTCCTCCACACTAAACACGATGCTCGTAAGTTACATATGTGCCATAACTCTCGACCACAGCTCATCCGTACCATTTCCAGCCAGAAACCCTGTATCTCCCCACCAACTTCGATAAGGCAAAATGCGCACATATTTTACCGAAACCAAAACGTTTTGATCGAACATTAAAACGATACTTCGCGCCACCGCCGATACCAAACATTGTAGGTGTGTACAGGGTGTCCGGTTAGAGGGTTTCGCAGACAACAGGTTTATCGTGCGATACGGGGTGAAGTTCAACGATAAGTGATGAACTCATTACGCTGATGTGACTTGTTTATTTGGAAAATAAAGACCAAAGTATATAACAGGACGGAAGCTGACTGACTGACAGACTGACAGACTGACTGACTGACTGACTGACTGACTGACTGACTGACTGACTGACTGACTGACTGACTGATAGACTGATTGACTGACTGAGTGACTGACTGACTGACGTTCAGTAATCTATGTATGTAGAATATCACGACAACTCGACTAACTAAATGCCAAATGATAAGCAACACAATTTTGTTTATCAAGGCAAGTTCTGGTAGTTAACTGACTAACTGACGGACTGATAGAGAATTGACTGCTCAAACCTAATGACGTATTATTTGCGGTCAGTCAGTCAGTCAGTCAGTCGGTCAGTGAGTCAGTCAGTGAACCAGTGAGTCAGTGAGTAACTGAGTCAGTCAGTCAGCCAGTCAGACAGTCAGTCAGTCAGTCAGTCACTCAGTCAGTCAGTCAGTCAGTCAGTCAGTCAGTCAGTCAGTCAGTCAGTCAGTCAGTCAGTCAGTCAGTCAGTCAGTCACTCAGTCAGTCAGTCAGTCGATCAGTCAGTGAGTCAGTCAGTCATTCAGTCAGTCAGTCAGTCAGTCAGTCAGTCAGTCAGTCAGTCAGTCACTCAGTCAGTCAGTCAGTCGGTCAGTCAGTGAGTCAGTCAGTCATTCAGTCAGTCAGTGAGTCAGTCAGTCAGTCAGTCAGTCAGTCAGTCAGTCAGTCAGTCAGTCAGTCAGTCAGTCAGTCAGTCAGTCAGTCAGTCAGTCAGTCAGTCAGTAATCAGACCATTGATAACTGTAGAGTGGTACATACACAGTGATAACAAACGTCATTATCGCCCCAAAAATATATTTGCACCTGTATGTAGCTGTAACCGATAGCGAATGTGTGGACTGTGGATGGAGCTGAATCATGTGGACTGTGGACGGAGCTGAATCATGTGGATTGTTATGTAACATGGAGTCAAGTATACTTATTTTGTTCCATTGAAAAAGTTAAAAAGTTCTGTCAAATTATGAGTTCGTAGAATCATTCTTATTGATTTGCTCAACCGCTCTCATGACCACATAATTCGAATTACTCTGTACCGAAACGGAAACGCTAATAAATGGCTACAATGTCATGAATCCGACTTGTACAAAACAGATTACACTCTGAATTACAGTGTATTATCCCATGAATAATGGTACCGAAATACATCCAAGGACAAAAGATTCGTGTTAAAACTGTCCAATTAGTTCGGAACAAGAGATGAACAAACCACTTTTAGGTACAGATATAGTTCTAGACTAAACGCTGGACTTTGTGAATTACAATGTATTATATTTACTTTACACTTTTCTATATATAATCAATGGTCCAGATATTATATATTCATGAGTAGAATAGTAGTATAAAAATAGACAGTTGCAAACCAGCGGTGAATAATCTATGCATCGTTTTCTATGGGTGAAAACAAAAGAAAATCATATCTGAACTTCAATCGGTAGTTCATGATACTGAGTGGGATTTTCGTGTAGTATCAGATGTATGCAGTGTTCTAGTCATGAAAACAGTATTCAGTCTTTTTCTCAGATTTCCTAGGAGCAGGTAAGTAATTCTGCAAAACGAGGTGTGGTTGTAGTAAGGCTTCAGAAAATGATCTAAATTAACAACCATGTTCATTTCACCTTTTCTGATTCAGTGATTTTGCTGGATGTTGTGTCATTAAGTACATAAGTTTCACGTCATTTCTAATTGTATGATTGGCATCTTTTTATCTGAGTGTAAGTATAGATTTGTACAAGAACAAACGGTGTTGTGTTGATGTACATTTACAGTAATCAGTCAGGAAATGTGTCATGAAAACTACTTCAGTAATCTTCAGTATATACCAGCTGTCTGAAACCTCTTAGCAAATGCACATCCACCTAGCAATATTCATTCTGACTCTGTTTGGTCAACTTTGAAATGATTTTTGGATGCTCAACTTACAGTTATACGTAATCGCACTCTTGGGCAAGAGTGACAGAGGCATCATCGAGAATGTCTATCATTATCATCCATTGTTGGACGAGCAAACAAAACCCTTCAAAGGAGGGGAATGTTCCTCAAAAAGGGGGTAGTTGGCCAAAATCGGTTTATTTTACCTACACCTTGAAGAACAAACATCGTGAGTAAAATTTTCACATTATAAGATGAGTAAATGATGGCTTCTTTTTTAAATCACCGTAGGTACAGCAAAGTATGTTTGCCTATCAATGATCAGCTGAACCGAACGTTCCATTTATGTACTCGGTGCCTTTTCAGATCCCGGTTGTCCTTCAGGTCAGGCCGAACAGAATAATTAACCCAATCATTAAGACCCATTTTACAACATGGTATAAACGTCTTATGAGGGCCCTATTTATCGCTTGGCTTACATCAGAAACGAATTTACAAAAATAGCAGTCAGTAATTGAAGTATAATTCAGAAAAAGTTCTGACTTTTAGCGAGGGTGTCTTGAGAACGGAGCGCATCATGATTTTTCACCCGAGTAATTGAAAATTATTTTTGAACTCGTTGCAAGAAGTGATTGGTCATATCATATCAATCATCCTCATTAGGGTAGAAAAGTTGTCCATCTTATAACTACGTATATCATAAATCATGTACCGTAAGTAGATTATTCCAATGTTTTGCGCCAGAAATCTAGATGGACCTGCGTCCGTGGTAATTGATTTACTAAGAATTTTTCGTTTTCACAGAAGCCATCAAAGCACACTAATACCCTATCAAAATGGTGTTTTCGTGGTGACCTCTCCGGCTGAGATAATTCGACGGGCAATGAGAGAAATCGCAGAGTATGAGTAACTCGTCAGGTTCTGTGTCTCAAGTTTTAAATTTTCACATGAATCCATACATACTTGTGTAAGTTATCAGAGATGTCATCCATTATGCCTCATAAGCCATAATTGAATATAAGAATTATGAAAAACAATGATGTTGAGAATAAAGTTCTGGCAGAGCCAAAACCAGATTTGAGTTCTGAACCTTTTTACTAAAATCATAACTACGCTTTGGAATAGTCTGAACCAACTTCTCACCTTAATGATTTTGAAAAGTCTTATTCAGTGCTGTTTATAATCATGAACCAAATTTGGTTTTTGTTTAACCAATTACGAGGGTTATAATTGTATTGCCCAGAAACCCAAATAAACATCAACCAGTGGCGCATCCATTCAGCGAAATGACGAAATCATACTTCAACAGTAATAATTTAAATCGGGGACATCAGATTAGTGCCGCCGAAATTCGTAAGTGAAGCGACAACATTAATCTGGCTAATCAATCAGCAAATTACGGCCGCACAAAAATAATGAGCTATTTGTTGAATCAGGTGGAATGCTGAATTCGCTGATTACGTGTATTTTTATAAACTTAATTTCCAGATCACCCATGAAATAGAAAAGTTAACGGTCGTAGGTTCTCGAAGAAGCAATTTTTACGGTTCAAAAACGAGCATGTGACCTTTTCATAACACTCATAATTTGTTACATTAGGAGTTTGGCAATTTCTAGAAGTCTCCATGAACACATTAATATTTTTGCAGGGCCAGATTAGGAATTCGAATGAATTCTCAGTCTAATAAAATTGGCCAATAAAATGATGTACGAATTACTGAAACACAATTCGTGATTGAGATCAGACTCCTATTGATACACTGGGATTGATTGACTTACTAGGAATGATCGACAAATGAATTTCTAATCCCTTTCTGCTGGTCTTTTACGCTCACTGAACTGTAATTATATACTTATCGTACTGAACCTCTACACAACTTGGCGGCTGCTCATGAACATCCGAAGGCGCGACCGTATGCCTATTACGAACCCGGGGTTCATGTACATACTTGCAATTTGACCTTGAGTAATCGTACATACAGTACCTCAATGTGTGGCAGACAAGCAGGTAAGAGTGATGGAGAAAGCGTTTCAAGTTGTTTGTAAGTTTATTTCTGAAAGTGAACAGAATATCTTTTGTCATTATTATAATATTTTTATTATTGTTATTATAAGAATATAATTACGGGTTGATGATATTCCAACCTTTGATGCACCTAACATCTGGATGAGCAGGTGCTAATAAACAACAATAACAGCAACAACAGCAACAACAACAACAACAACAACAATAACAGCAACAACAACAACAACAACAACAACAACAACAACAACAACAACAACAACAACAACAACAACAACAACAGCAACAACAACAACAACAACAACAACAACAACAACAACAACAACAACAACAACAACAACAACAACAACAACAACAACAGCAACAACAACAACAACAACAACAACAACAACAACAACAACAACAACAACAACAACAACAACAACAACAACAACAACAACAACAACAACAACAACAACAACAACAACAACAACAACAACAACAACAACAACAACAACAACAACAACAACAACAACAACAACAACAACAACAACAACAACAACAACAACAACAACAACAACAACAACAACAACAACAACAACAACAACAACAACAACAACAACAACAACATCAGCTAAGTAATGACAATAATAAACATGATAATAATAACTGTTCGATGAAGTGTCCTGTGCTGTGACATGTTATGCTCAACGGTGCATTCAACTGTGTAAATGGATCATGGCAGCGAAAGTGTACAATTGTAAAAGTGTACAAGTGTAGAAATGGACAAGTGTACAACTGTACAAGTGTACAATTTACAAGTGCAATCGTGTCCCTACAACAAGAAACGAACTTCCCATAAAGAAGGACCACTACCAACCAAACCAGTAGTCTAGTAGTCGAAAATCCTTTTGCGGTTCAGGTATAAGGAGAACTCAAAAGCCACCTATGTACGTAGTTTTCTTTTCCGATGTTGCATGAGAACAGCAAACATGTTTAAAAAAAGTTTATAATAACTCAATTCGGTTACGGTCGTTGTATCACCATTACGTTGATAGTAAATTTGGCCCAATGATTGATCAATTTGTTTTGTGAAACAGAGCGAATATAATTACCAAGAAGATAAAGAATCGTGTGGGATGACTTCGAAAACTACCCGGATGGGTGAACATGAATGAAAAATTTACGGTTTGATCGTACATACAGTACATACAGGGTGGGCCAATAAAAACCACACAACTTTGGAGGGTAATATCTCAGTGAATAAGAATCGGATTGAACTGCGGTTTGCATCATTTTAACTGGTATATCTTTGACTTTTATTCATATAGTTATTATGGATAAATTAACTTTTTTCGAAAAGATATCGAAATTTTACCGAAAAGTTGCTGTTTTTCTGCTGAGAACCCATACACTTTCATTTTTTCAGTAATAAATTATTAAATAAAAAACAAAGAGGATAGAAATTACACATAAATTTAAGAAACTATGTTTTTGACAAGTTTCAGACACAGAAAATTTATTAAAGTTGATGACATGCTCAATATGGACTTTCAGACCTCAACGCTCAACAGCCTTTTTAATCATGAATGCTAATTTTCATGTGAAAAAACAGACTGAGTTAGTAAAAATATTGTTATAAACAGATTGAATAACTTGGTTTTAACTGAATAACACTAAAGAAACCAGAACAGTTCGTCTGAGCCATATAAAACATTAACACACATCTATTGTAACCTATATGTATGAAAACTCCCGCCCGGTTTGAAAAATGGTATTTTTAAGAAACTGTTGCTTAAGTTCTGATTGCATTGAAATTTTTTGTATAAAATTAGAGTTACAAAATTTCAAATATATACTGATCAAAATGACGCATACCGTTAATCAATCCGATTCGTATTCACCAAGTTATTAACCTTCAAAGTTGTGTGGTTTTTTTTGGCCCACCCTGTATGTACGTGTACACATGGTTGTGTGGGTTGTTGCTCTTTTTCCAGAAACTTGAATGCGCCAGAAAAATCGTGTACAAATAGAAGTTTTGATGCTCTCTAAAATATATTTTTTTATATCTAAACTATGATTATGTATGAAAAGATGGATAACGTTTTTCCGTTTCAGGGTTGGAATGGATTATCGTTTTATGTACGACTTCATGAGAGTCAAAGTGAAGTATCGATTCCCCGCTAACCGTGTTTTGGACTTTTTGCAGAATTAACCACAAATTAACTTTGAAATGAGTAAAGATTTATTTAGGTAACCACATTAGTCAACTATTCTATTTTTGTAATCATCAGTTTCCGAAACGAAATGAGCTGTCGACTGTCCTCAGGTTGTGGCGGACGAGCAAAACCTCCAAAGAGAGGGAATCTTTTGAAAGAGGGGAGAATTAGCAGAATTAACAGACCATTTTACCTACACTTTGAAGAACGAACTCTACTTTCTGAAAAATTCCAAAGACGGAGGAATTCCCGTTCCCGTCCGCTAGTAGCATCACGCAAACATACGCCCGTTACCCCATTCACGACACGAGTAGAAAACCAGTAAAACTTTGTCCCAGCACGCTCCTTATAACTGGCGGACGAACCAATCCTTCAAATGTAGGGGAATCTTTCCAAAAAGGGGGATAGGCAAAAATTACGCCATTTTATATACACCATAAGGAAAAAACTTCAGTTTTTGAAACAATTAAAGAGGGGGAATTTCATTTTTCCCTCCCCTTATCGCACGCTCGTGGTCCATATGGTTGTCGTGGTAACGAAATTACGTAGTACCTACATGTCGGACAATAATATCATGTGGGATATCCGCACGGTTCTAGACCACCAATACAGCCGAATGTTATGACACATGAGTGAATGAGTGAGTGAGTGAGTGAGTGAGTGAGTGAGTGAGTGAGTGAGTGAGTGAGTGAGTGAGTGAGTGAGTGAGTGAGTGAGTGAGTGAGTATGAGTGAGTGAGTGAGTGAGTGAGTGAGTGAGTGAGTGAGTGAGTGAGTGAGTGAGTGAGTGAGTGAGTGAGTGGGTGGGTGAGTGAGTGAGTGAGTGAGTGAGTGAGTGAGTGAGTGAGTGAGTGAGTGAGTGAGTGAGTGAGTGAGTGAGTGAGTGAGTGAGTGAGTGAGTGAGTGAGTGAGTGAGTGAGTGAGTGAGTGAGTGAGTGAGTGAGTGAGTGAGTGAGTGAGTGAGTGAGTGAGTGAGTGAGTGAGTGAGTGAGTGAGTGAGTGAGTGAGTGAGTGAGTGAGTGAGTGAGTGAGTGAGTGAGTGAGTGAGTGAGTGAGTGAGTGAGTGAGTGAGTGAGTGAGTGAATCAACACTTTCACAAACTTACCAACAAATTAAGTCACAAACGAAATTACGGATGACTAGTCTCAAAACATCTGAACTACAAGAACAACCTTTGATGATCAACCAAACTTTGGTTGTAAAACAACTAGATTAAAGTTCAACCAAATTTATCAGACCATCATTGTTTGATTAAGTTGCCATACAAGCTAAAAACCAGATGGTTTCACCGGCTTATCGAATCACATTGGGAGGAGTCAACTTCAACATGTCCTCGATGAGAAGTGTTTCTGCGTTAAAAAATATTATCCATCTCTGACTCGGTTGTATTGTACCGACTAAACGATATTATAATTCCGAAATTTCTTTAATATCAAAGTTTGACAACGTTGAATATCAAATATCAAAGTTTGACAAGTTTGAATATCAAATATCAAAGTTCGATAATTTTGAATATCAAATTTCAAAGTTTGACAAAGTTGCCAGATCAGCTAACGACCAGCTGATTTGCACTGGCTAATCAAACAATCACATTGACAAACAATTTTTCGAAGGCATTTTTCACACTCAATGTCAACAGTTCACGGCTTGGGAGGGGAAAAGAGGGGGAGCAAGTAAACAGAATCGAGGTGAAGTGTTTCGAATAACTTGATTGAATATCCAGAAAATCTGTAATACAACACTTTTTGATTGACTTTGTTTCGAGTGATTGATTGATTGTTGTGGTTTTGCGGTGTCAATGCGATGGTGTTTTATATAAATGATCAGGCGGACGAGGCAATGCTTCGAAGGGATTGGAATTTATTTCAAGAGAGGGGGATTAGCAGTACTTAAGTAGTTAACTGACGCCTCACGGCAATAACTCTGCCTTTCAGAACTGCCAAAGAGGGGGAATTCCACTTTTTCGTTTTTCCCTCGCCCGCTAGTGACATAAAAAGTTGTGAGTGGATTGAAACTCGACAATGACTGACACGTTGACTGTAGTGGATGATATAAACTTGAAATTCAATGCTTAACAATTTAATTTAACCAGGGGTGAAATGAGAATTAACGACCATTTTTTTCCTGTGATAAAATTTTTAAATCTAACATCAACCAAATTTCAGAAACAAATTAGTAGCATTCCTTTATATGTTCACTGATAGTTTCGCGTTTGAACAGCGGAAATTTTGTATCTGCAACTAATACAGTTCAGTTGTTCAAATTCAAACATTGGCATTATTTCTTATGATAAGCTTGTTCCATATTATAACAATTTCAACCGCTGGAAAATTTGGCAGATTTTCCACATCATTTCGGCCGTACAATAACATTGGGATTAACGGGCAAGCCAAGTGGTTATCATGGGAATCTATGAGAAATCTAAATGAAAAATGTTTAAAATGTGTATTGTATTAATAAAAAAAAATCTGTTAACATTCTAATGTCTACTTTGGAGGAATTCTCCTACTTTGGGAAAAGTTGGCAAAATTCCGAACGCCAAGGCATTGATGACGCGGCGAACACAGGTGAGCAAACACGGCGAAAATAGGTATGTATACTACAGATTTTTTGAAATATATGTATGTACATACATATAAGCATACATCTATTAAAATACCACGTCATTCTGATTCCAGCCGCTGAGTGACTGACTGACTGACTGATTGACTGACTGACTCACTGACTGACTCACTGACTGACTGACTGACGGGACCACAAAAAATTTCATTAGAAAGAATTAACAACGTGACGTTCAACTGTTCTGATTCGCAGTGGAACGAACATCAAACTCAAGATAAGTATGGTATGCTGAGGACAGTACATACGTATGTGTCTGTCTGTCTTACGGTAGCACATGGTGTCTCACAGCTTCATACCCTATTATTGTTTCACACTTCTGGCATTTTTCAACAAAAAAAACTAAGACTAGTTTTTCTAACAAAATTATCGTCCTTGCAACATGTTGCGATTTGTGGTGAGACAAGTTAACAATAAAAAATGACGTTGAAACAGCAGTTTTGGTCATTTTCACCTGATAAGCAGGTTTCCTGGGACGCCACGCCTGAAACGATAATATAATGGTGGCGGGGTAAAACAATAGCGAAAGTTGAAAACAGCTGACTGAGTGAGCAACTGAGAAAATTACAGACATATAAACTTTAAAAAAAGTTTATCGTCAATGAAGAGTTCGTAAAATGTATCCTAACAATGATGTCAGTGAATTTATTTAGTATATCATTCAGATATGAACTAGTCAGTCAGTCATTTAGTCAGTCATTCAGTCAATCAGTCATTCAGTCTGTCCGTCAGTCAGTCAGTCAATCAGTCATTCAGTCTGTCAATCAGCCAGCTGCAGTCAAATCATATGATCGACGGCAAAACAGAAGCGACGCCAAATATTTGTACCGCCGAAAATTACGATTTTGCAAGCAAAATGTTATCGTTTCAATCGCCACCCCATAGTCTTATCAAAATTTGTTGGAATAAATTGCTTGTGAACCTTTAGCGATACGACAGGGGCCAAAAGTACCGATGCTTTGGAGCTTTTACAGAAAAAAATAAAATTAGAGTCATGACAGTATTTAGTCAATCAACGAAAAAAATCTAATTTGCGCAACATCCGGAAATGTATATATACTTTACAATTTTTAATCTTGAACAGTTATCTGAATACTTTGCGAACCAATAATACATAACTCGGCTTACATACATACATATTTACCAACAAACTGCCAAAAACTTGCCACCACCACCACTGGCCACTTCTGATGATGATGATGGCGTTGGATACAGTGGTTCATTGCTCGTTATCTCACCGACGATAGATTCTTTGGCAAAGATTTCCACAAACATTTATAATTTTTAGATGCTTTTCAAACCGAAAAGTAAAAAATAATCTATGAAGTTCCCAAAATTTTACATTTTTTTCAATTTTCTCGTTCACGGTTCGATGTGATTTTGAACGAAATCGTATCGTAATACGTACAACACAATTTTGGTGGTTGCAGCAGCCACCGGCGGACGAGCCAATGCTTCCAGAGAGGTAAGATTCTTCAAAGATAGGGAAAACAGCAGTGTTTTGGCCATTTTACCTACACCTTAAAGAACAAATTCTACTTTTTGGAATTGCCAAAGAAAGGGGAATTCCACCTTGTTTCGTCCGCTAGTGGTTGCAGCAGCCAATGGAACGTGTTGAGCGATAATAATGATAAGACCACCAAACACACGCCGTCCCATTTGCACAGCTGAACTG
This sequence comes from Daptonema setosum, assembly GCA_964036265.1. Taxonomy (NCBI): domain Eukaryota; kingdom Metazoa; phylum Nematoda; class Chromadorea; order Monhysterida; family Xyalidae; genus Daptonema; species Daptonema setosum. The sequence continues at coordinate 21,661,764 of OZ038444.1, forward strand.
AACACCCGGCGTTGGATAGTTGGAGGGCCCGGGCAACCGTTTCGGCTGTGAAACGTTACTTGAAACGGAGTTTGCCACCAAACTATAGCTTATGTAAAATGAGTGTGTCTAGATTAAAATTCCTTCAAACAGTTTTCCATGCACCGATTTTTACATACTATTTGACTTTCCGACACCTGCGTTCCAGAAAGAGTTTTATAATTCACTAAAACGTGTAGCCAGAGAAGTTCGGGTGCGAATTGCTCTCCTTGAGAAAATTATTGAAACAAATGGTGCACGGACATTTTGTGCGAGAGCTACATTCATGAAAAATTCTCATCACTAAGTAGAATAGATACGATTGGAAGACGCGCTGTCTGTTTGTACCTGTTTGTTGAACAATGGTTTGATATAGGCCACTTTTGACTGTGAAACAAGTGGACACCCTGCTTAGTAGTAGTCTCAAAATCAAGGTGACATTGACATGTTATGTTTAGACGAACGCGTTTGCTGTGTCTGAGACTACTGTATTTGGTGAAAGCATACATTCTTTCGCTAAACAACGTGATTTTGTTGGAATAGGTGATATAAATATGTAGTAAAAGTACTTCAGGTTACACATTTTGAGTGCACAACCAATAGAACAAACGTGGTATCGATTGAAAAATTAGGAAAAAAATACTCACGGAAATCATGGAAAATATTCGAATGTACACCAATATGTATACATTCAATGAACAGTACATAGTCAATTGATAAAAAAAAATCAAGTACCCAGATTGCACATCTGAATCAGACTACCAGCTGATGGAAGTGCCGATTTCACCTGCCCATTGCCACCTGAAAAACTACAGTACCATCTATTGTCGGCCCCGCCCTCTCATTCACGGAGTCCGCCAGAAATCCAGGGATCATTTGTGGGCTCGGTTAACACGTATATAATACAAAAAAAGATTGAAAAAATAATGAAAATACGGTGAAATTCGCATTAACTCTCACCAAATTAGCAGTTGTACATATTAACAACAAGATGCTAATTTCCGAATTAGTGATTAAGCCAGGTACTGTATGTAGCACGGTTGACTGAGCAAACGCTCTACAAACGCAATTGAAAACAGTGAAATTAGAAATTCGGTCAACCAACTTTTCGGGAGAAAAAATGCGGAGTATAGGTAGTTAGTTTATGCTGAAGTAACAGCTTGGCTTAGACTTAGGCTTAGGTTTAGGCTTGTTGAGTTTAGTTATAAACCTGAGAAACCGTGGCCTGTACTCCAAGCAAACGTAATAATTTTTCCAAATATACTCGATTATGTTCAAGCAGTGGGGATTACATACGCACATGACTTTACATTGTTGTCAAATGTAGCTAATTCGATGCATTACTGATTGCATGTATGATTAGTAAAATAAAGACAAAATACTAGAAAAATTCTTGACACTCTTAAAAAAACGCAAATAAACTTACAATACTATTGAAAAGTGCAACATTAACTGAAACCAGGTTATAACTTTGTCAGATGATTCGCGTTTCTAGAGATTTCATGAATGAAGAACTATAGTAGTCAAATAATAGTGAACCTGTAATGAGATAATCGCATTAAAGTTAATTTAAGTTATCAGCTGTTGTGTAGGCAGAATTTCAACGATGTGATGAACTAGGTTGGCTGTCCTCAACTCACTGTCTGTCTGTCTGTCTGTCTGTCTGTCTGTCTGTCTGTCTGTATGTCTGTCTGTCTGTCTGTCTAGCTGTATGTTTATCTGTCTGTCTGTCTGTCTGTCTGTCTGTCTGTCTGTCTGTCTGTCTGTCTGTCTGTCTGTCTGTCTGTCTGTCTGTCTGTACACTATTGTTCAATCAACATGTTACTCTTTACTAATCTAATCTTCTGTTTGTCTTACATACTAAAATGTTTCTGTTTGTTATTTTCTTTCAGACAATCATAAACTTTATTTGGTTGAATTAATAAGAATAAATTCGAAGTTAATTGTGATAAAAAACTGGTGCATTCGTTTTCAATTTGTAAGTTCATTGCCCGACTTTGTTGATACCTGTATCCCTCCATAAGAAACAGAGCCTTTATCAAACCGATGTGAATCAATAAATCAAACCAACTCGTCCATAAACTTAGCCAAGTACTGCTACCGTAATCTTTGTATATCGGGCTAATCAGGTCAGTGACCACCGAAACATCATAAACCAAAACGTAAACAGAATTTATGCTGATTCGCCGTGTCAGGAAAGAAGTTATTGACGGATTCAAATAGAACCGATCGAGAAAGGAAACGTGTTTTCATGTTACACGTTAAACAGAAACAATCGGTTTAATTAGATGATTATGTAATCAATCTCTCAGTCACTTTGTCACAAATCGGTTGGCACAAAAAGCTTATTACCTTATTCCACTCTGTCAACTATTTTTAGCAGCCTGGAAATTTTATCCATTGATTTAGCCGAAAAATCAGCGATTTTTTCATCGTTTTCAGTTAGTTAGTTAACCAGTCTGAAAAGCGTTTCCTAAAAAAGTAATAATAAAACCCAACTACATGTATACGAACGTAATTATATATAGTCCAGGTGACACATGAATACGATCATAAAGACGCGTAAAGAAAATTTACACTGATTCATACTGATGGGTTATGGCGGTCATAAATAAGCGGCAGGTAGGTGGCCGACAAAGGCAAACGTGGCTTACATGATATACCTGGTATGTGGGTACATACATTGGGTACCCAGCTGTGCCCAAAAAATATGATTCTCTACGATATTTGACTATATCAGACTTTCAAAAATTCATCAGACATCAAGGACATCAGGAACATCATGCTATCATGTAGGCAAGGTAAGGCAGGGTAGGCAACAAGGTTAGGATAGGCAACGGCATGTACGTACTGTACTTACAGTAAGACAGCTAAAATATTGTATTAGAGTTTTTTAGTTTTGAGACTTATTATATTTTCGTCATTTCACATCTTTACCAGAAACTGAACGGATTGAATGTTTAATCTGAATTTGTGAATTATCATGCCAAGAGAGGAGTCATAAATTTGCATATCTGCCAAAAGTGCCACCATTGAGATAAGATGGGTGGCGCCAAACAAAATATAGCGCTATAAAACACGACTAGTAGGAGTACTAAAAGTGTGAAGGTAAATTTAAATACTGAATGAGGGAAGATATGAGGGAAAATTCAATGTACATACTTACAGTAGTTTATGTTTGCTGATTTATAGAGGCAGGAATTAAAGAGGAATTAGTACTGTATTTCAGCAGTGAAAGGAAAAGTAAGCATCCTGCAATGAAGAGTTTTTTAAATGAAAATCACACATGAAAATAAAAATATGGCATTAATAAATTGCGTTTCACGTTCAATCGTACCCAACTAATAAAATTTATAAAGTGCCTGTTCTCTGTTAATCGTAATATGTGAAATATGATAAATCATATCATTTTACCTACAATACAAGCCCATATGTTGGAGTTCATCTCAAGTAATATGTTCGCAGTTTACAAAGCAGTTTTCATGATTATTCATGAAAATGAGAGACTCCGAAAGCTTCAAAGTAAATGAAAGGTTGTAAATTAAAGAGAACTTTTGAATTAATGAGCAACATAAATAAGGGAATTCCCTAAATATCTCTATCAACTCTTGTTCTACGTCATTTAAATATTCTCACATTCATTAATAGAATAACTTCAAGTAGTAAATCTTAATTACGCTAATGTTTAATAGACTATAAAATGTTTACCTCACACGATGCAACAAGCTAAAAATCCCAGGGTGCAAACCAGACTGACTGGCGCCGAGATGAGTGAGTGAGTAAGTGAGTGGGTGAGTGAGTGAGTGAGTGAATGAATGAGTGAGTGAGTGAGTAAGTGAGAGTGAGTGAGTGAGTGAGTGAGTGAGTGAGTGAGTGAGTGAGTGAGTGAGTGAGTGAGTGAGTGAGTGAGTGAGTGAGTGAGTGAGTGAGTGAGTGAGTGAGTGAGTGAGTGAGTGAGTGAGTGAGTGAGTGAGTGAGTGAGTGAGTGAGTGAGTGAGTGAGTGAGTGAGTGAGTGAGTGAGTGAGTGAGTGAGTGAGTGAGTGAGTGAGTGAGTGAATGAGTGGGTGAGTTAGTGAGTGAATAAGTGGGTGAGTTAGTGAGTAAAATGCGTGAATGCAATTGTGTACTCAATAACAACTAATATTAGTAATCGGTTATTTATCCTTTCCCATCCCATAACCCATAACTTTCCCTCACCGAACACCCATACAAAATCTATGAAATTCTAATCCACTACTCAATTACTACTAACACGAAAATTTATAGTCCTACTGATCATGGCATGGCTGTGAAATTTATGTTTTGTGCCGCCTAACTATTGCAAAATGGATATTGGCTATCGCGGAGATTTGATTCACGCGGTAGAGCAAAGCAAGATGTACATATGGAGCTTATGGGGTGAATCTGGTTAAAACTTCTAAGTTGAGCAATGTTTCTTTGTAAAAAGCCAAGGTTATTTCCGAATAACATCCACAGATGGGTACTGTAGATAGACTGGGTAGATGTACATTCGTACATATGTACATGTAGTATTAAAACAAGCGTATGCATGTATGAACTTTCTGCTAGATTCTCTCTGACCGACCGAACCATAATTATAAAGTTCAAAGATCCTTGGCAGGCTTTCCTTACCAATTATGAAGGCATTGTAAAACTAGGACTGGTAATTAGCCTACTTGTCACTTGTTCAGAACATTTATTTAGAATATATCGAACACGTACATTTGAAAAGACTAAAGCAACGAGGAACCATACTTAAGGAACGAAACTTTACTCTGTTAAACTGCTAAAGAGGTGGAATTCCACTTTTTCCTTTGTGGTATCGTCCGCCAGTGGATGCGTGAATCCACTAGCAGACGAAAAGGGGTGGGAGTAGTGGATTTCCCCCCTCTTTGGCGGTTTCAAAAAGTTGAGTTTGTTTCTCATGGTGTTGGTTAAACGGCCTATTTTCTGCCAATTCCCCCTTCTTTATGTATGTATTTCATTCGGTCATAAACAGACACTGGTTTCAAGCAAGTATCAAAAGATTGACAACAAGGGAGCAAAAAACCAAAGAGATCTGAAATAGAACGTGTTAAATAAGATAAAGCTACAATAATAATAAATTTTCTTAAATCCAAATTTTACAATATGAGATGATTCTGGAATGGCACGTACAGAAAACTGTTTGAGAAAGTTGGTATTAAATTCCCTCTTCGGAGATATTTCCCTCCCATTGGAGGTTATACTCGTCCGCCAGTGGGTGCCGTGATTCAGAATAGAACCCAACGCCACGGCATTTCGATTCGGCCAATAACGAGATCGAATCCTCCGAATCTAATACAATCGCGTTGACCACAACCGAAGAAGAAGATGTCAATGTTTACCGTCCTGTACCCCAGGGGGTTCTAAATCGCGGCCAAGACATCCGGATCTTAGACGCACGTAAAATTCAAGAATCATGCCTGGACATCGTGCTGGATAAAGCATATCCACAGTATCTTTTTACTCGGGAAGATTTTTAACGCGATATTTTTCTGTGATCTACCTTTTGTCCCATCTCAGATTGTCTTGGCTTTTCCAATACCATATAAACTGAGTCACTGGCAGACGATCCTTCAAAAAGAGGGGAATCTCTTGAAACAGGGGAATACTCAGTAATGAGGCCATTTTACCTAAACATTAAGGAACAAATGCTACTTTTGAAACTGCCAAAGAGGGGGGAATTCCACCCTTTTCAGTGCCTCCTCCTAGTCCGTTAGTGGACTAAGCTCGATTGTCGTCTGATAACTCGGTTGTTGCAAGTCTTCCATCGGGTGTGCCGACTAATAAACCATATATATTCCATCCATACGCTACCAATCCAATCCAACATTTACGCAAAACCAAACAGATTACGCGGCAACGTGCCAATCGCTTCTGGTAAATATCTGACGAAGGCTCAAATTTACCGTAAAACTTGTTTATGACTTAGTCGCCTGCGTAGGGCACCAGCCTTGGAAACTGGTGAATATATATGTACAGTAGGTTCGAAACCTGGCTTGAGTCACAGAAATTGATGCGTTGCTCTGGGGTTTCTGCCATTGCCCGTCAGTTTATCCAACTTCTCTGGCCACTAAAAACACCATTCTGAAATATATTATGTACAGGGTGGCTCAAAAAAACCGTGGCACTTTTGAACCGATATTGCAAAAGTTGTAGAGAAGCTATGACACTGCGGTATAGCGCATTCGATAGAGGACACTTTAACTTGAAAAATGATATGTGACTGAAATTTAGTTCTGCTATTATTTGATGTTACAAAGCGAATTTCAGAAAATAAGCCGAATTCGGCAATAAATAGTGTTTTTTGTGTTTCAAAACATGATAGATTGCTAACATATTACTGTATAAACAGTAGAAAACATTACTATAGACCCCAAACAGATGAAATTGCAACATCTTTTTTTATATTTTTTGTTAATCACGCGAAAAAAGTAAGTTAGACGGTCGTTGATGACGGTGACATGACAACACCGAGCTGGCGCCGCGGCATGAGCTCGTTAAATGAGCTCCTTCGGTTACCAAATATTTCATGAAATGAAACCGTTTGACTGTTTAAATGAACAATTCTACATGGTTTTAACTTTAAATCAACGTTTTCAAACTAAAAAAGCAAAGCAAGTAGTAAACGAAACAGAGCACACACGCGCGCGCGCACACTCGGTTAAGTTTTGTGTGAAAAGGCGCGCATTTACAAATGTTTATGCCGCTGCCGCTGTAAGCTTCTAAACCTAATAATATGACATCATTTTTTAAGTCAAAATGTCCTCTATCGAATGTGTTATACCGCATTGTCACAGCTTCTCTATAACTTTCACAATATCGGTTCAAAAGTGCCAAAAGTTTTTTTGAGCCACCCTGTATGTATCTGCTTTTCAAGGAAGCAAACCTCTGTTTATAAAAACCCTTATTATGATACTCCGGATGTGAGTAATAGATTCAAAGCACAACAGGATTCTCGGCACGTCAAATGACCATCATATTCATTTCGTATACATTAAATCGCTTTCCATAATGACGAAAAACCATCAGAAAACTCAGAACAAACATCAGGAAAAAATCTGAATAATTGCGTGATTTGAACTCACATATGTACTTTTTTTCATTCGAAAACAACTTTTAAATATAATTATAACAATTCCTCCCGACTTGACCAATTTGGGCTAGAAATATTATGCTGAATTAATTATGAAATTAAATAGAGAAATAAAGAAATATTTATTGAACGTGGCTCGGGAACTATATAAAAATGTTCGGATATTAAAATAACTATTGGCATTCTGTTTTTATATAACTTACTTAAGCAAGAATTACATACAAACAGATTCATCTGTAGTGGCCGACAAAAATGCGTATATTTTTATAAGATACACAATTCATTAGAAGACTGAACATAAGTATGGTGTATCATATGAATGATAAGTAATAGAACTTTTTTTGATTTTGCGCCAACGTGGAACAGCTTTTCAATACATGAAAATAATTTTTTTTTGTAGAACTACGTTTTTGTATTCAAGATGAAGAATCAAGATCACACTTCAATCAAGCGATTTCATAATTTATGTTTGAAAAGTGTTCAGTGAAAAGGTTTTGAATTCAGTCTTGCAATTCACTGTGAATGGTAGGCTGGAACTACTGTACCCAGTTATGTAGATGTGAACGTATTTTTGGTATCCATGAAATAATTATTAAACAACTGCTCAAAGGTAATAAATATGAACACGTTTACTTATAGTATACAAAAGAAAAATAATAGATGATTCTACAATTTAGTTGAGTTTACAGTCAGTTGGAGAAGAAGTGAGTGAAGGATGTACAGTATTTATTGACTGATTGATTGACTGACTGCCAGACTACTTTTAACTGACTGACCGACATAAGGATTGACTTAGCATTCATTCATTGTGGTGACTGACTGACTGACTGGCTGTATGACTGATGAATATAAGCATCCACTTGATTAAGCCTGATTGGCATCAAAAACGTTCATGGAGGGGTATTACAAAAAATAAGTAATATTCTTAACCCAAGGGTGAGGCGAGTATGAACGTTCGTTCTCATAATGCTCCATTTGAAAATTACTGTTATTCTGAACTTCACACTATATAAACTTGTTTTACACTTTGAATTTGTGTTTGGAAATAGCCATGTTTTGTAAAGTTTGAAGAAAAACCATTATTATATTATTAGTACGAATGCTGCATGATGATGCGCAGAACGGTAATTTATTTCATACCAACTCTCCAGAGGGAGGGGAATCTTTGCCAATGTGCGGGGACTCCACAGTTTTTGCTCTTTTACCTACACCTAAAGGAATAAAACCCACTTCTTTAAACCAAAAAAGAGGGGGAATTCTACTTTTCCCTCCCCTTTCAGTCCACTAGATGCTGCACCCTGGATTCTCATCTTCTTCTTGGCGATCTCCGTCACTCTCGTACGGTCCCAATTAAGGGAGAGCAAACAAAAACCGATTCTCTTTTTCCAATCAGCTGTTGAAGAGACTATAGTATATACGCACTATTTATTAATTATACTATACTAAGTTATATAAAAATCTAAATTCAAACCAACATAAAATTACCTTATCTGGGGATCACTTGATTTTTCAAAAACTGTTAACTGTACTGATCAGTTAGATTAGGATAAGGTTGTATAGGATTTTTATGCATTGCCATTTTGAGAACATCTTCATCATCAAGCATCACCCTCAACGGTCTCAATTAATGATTATCAAAAACCAAACCAGGCGTCCTTTGTTCAGAGTCAGCAGATGGTGTCCCTGACCAGGGACAGTAAGTACATACATATGTATTTTAGCTGCCATGATCATCTGATGTCCTACGGTACATATTTGACCTACAGTTACTCTAATATTACGATTGTGTACAAGTTTTTCACAACGCCCTTTTCAGTATATATTTTTAATCTTAACTTGAAACGTAAAAGCAAAAGAAGACGAATAGAAGCTAAATAAAACAAATGAACGCGACTGATATTTTAGTGACTTTTTTTTCGACCGAAAGTCAAGTTTGGTGGTGCCTGAGCTCACTAATGGAAAAAAGACATAAGGTTAAATACTAGTTTATAATGTTTGATCTACTTGTATACTGTAAAGTTTTTCATCAACACATCTTTTCAGCCCCGTTTATACTTGAGCGCAGACGCAGCGCAGCCATTCAGAACTGTCTACGACATAGATCTACGGCTGCACTGGGCTGCACCGTAGATCTAGGCTGTTGATCTGCGGGTGCAGATTTGTATGGTTGCATCCAATATCAATTTGAATTGATATTGTATGGTGCAGATTGGTGTTTTACATCTAATAAAATTTGTATATTTTCATGAAAAGCTCAAAATACTCTTCCTAGATAGTTAAATGATTTTTTTCGTTTTATAAACCGTTATTTCATTGGATTATGAGGTGTTAAACGACAGCCACTATAGCAGTAACAAAGCACCTTATAACAGGGTTTTCTAGTTTCTCTCAACATTTTAAACGGAACATTCACAGTTTTTTTACGTCAATGACCCTAGCTGATTAAATACTGTCACCACGAGCTAAACAATTACTGTAATTTTGATTTGATCATGAACGTTAATGAATCACAGTTCGCTTGACACGGTATGCATAATCGGCCGGATCTGACCGGATGCATAATTGTAAACCGTACCGGTTTTTTGTCAGAATTCGTGTGACCCAACGACAGCTAATAACCATTTGATAACCAACGGATGCCAAACCAATCGAAAAAAATCAGCTTCTTTTCGGCTCTTTTTGGTTTCAAAACTCTTTGAAAAAAATCTGTGATCAAGAATATGTAAAAGAAGTCACACGAAAACTTCGGTTTATATCAAATAAAATCGCTCAAATTTCGACCGAAAAAAATTCACCTCAAGAATATGTAAAAATGTCACGTAGAAACTTCGGTTTTATATCAAATAAAATCACTCAAAAACTGGACTTTTGACTGCGGTCGTGCGTTTCTTTGGCCAACTATCTATCAAAACCACTATATATCATAATAATTTTGTGCAACTATATATCAGATTTACCCCATGGCCACTATCTATCAACCGCAGTAGACCACTATCTATCAGGACAACTACCACCGGATATTTCTTATCTGGTATCTATCACCGGATATTTCTTATCACCACAATATATCATCACTACCACCACAATATATCATCACTACAAGTATGTATCACCAGCATGTTATGTAACGTATCCGTTTGCACGCAGAACACATTTGTCATTAGTTGTTTCTTGTTATTTTACATACCCCATGTACATATTTACCATTACATAAGTACCATACAAAATGTATGCCCTTATATGTAATATGTAATATGTAAGTACAACCAATCAATATCGACTGACCGAGTCATCGGCTGACTGACTGACTGACATATTTAGGGACTGAATATTTGACTGACATAAATGATATTAGAAGAGGGGGAATCGGCAAAAAATATACCGTTTTATCTACACCTTAAGGAGCAAACTATACCTTTTAAGAACGCCAAAGAGTGGTGTATTCCACTTTTCCCACGCTGGTGTACGTATGTATATTGATCTTAAACTTGAAACCAAGAGCCCTTGGTCCGCATATAACGATAGTTTTCAACTGATAGATTTCGTTGCTTTAATATACTTTGTTTCCGTAAACATAATAAGTGAGTTGATCATTATGATAGTTGATACGATGGTTGAGGTCTGTCTTTGTGCTTCCTCAAGGTCGAACGCTCCAGAACGCCTAACCGTCCTTATTATGCAACCGTTCTCAACGAGGACTTAACATGGAAAATGAGTAAAAACAATACGGCGATGCCTGATAGAAGTCCCATATCAATCAAAGGAAGATAGTGTGACTTATATTTTACAGTCATTTTATTTATATTTTATTTCACGATGCATTAATTGTTTACCGAGGGCGCGAATAAATGAATCAATTAATCGCTTTTGCGTTCATTTACAGTCCACATGACAAATGAAGCTGATGACAAATGTGTTCTGCGTGTAAACGGATACCGTTGCATAACATGCTGGTGATATATTCTTGTAGTGATGATATATTGTGGTCATAAGAAATATACGGTGATAGATAGTTTTCCTGATAGATAGTGGTCTACTGCGGTTGATAGATAGTGGTCTTGATAGATAGTGGGACGGATACAAAATGATAGATAGTTGTCCTGATAGATGTAGTTGGCCCTAATCTGCACCGAGAGACTGAACCCAAATCTGTGCTGCACCTCCGCTTAAAAGTATGAATTTGGATGGTATTTGTTTACGTTACTGGTGATGAACGACCCCAATTAGAAGAGCGAGAATAAAACAGCTCTATTATTTATCAAATCAACTGACCGTCCACTGGCTAATCCATCAGCTAATCTTCAAGAGAGGGTCATTTTGTCAAAGAGGGGAATGGGCTGAATTAAGGCCAATTCACTACACCTTAGGAAAAAAACTAACTTTCTGAAACCGTCAAAGAGGGTGAATTCCATTCCCCCCCTTCACTCACTTCACCACTACTGAACGCCGAGTCTTTATCCGTCACCCCAAACTACCCCAATTAAACGGGTAAAAGTAATATCAAAAGTATTCAGGATGTACTTTTTTACAATCGAACCGACCCAAAAAACCGAAGAAAACCGCTGCACTACCGAAGAAAAAATAACGAATCATGTTACTAGGCAACTTACTGATTGTCCGATCTTACTAAAATAAAAGAGATGTAAGAAGATTATCTGAGGAAAAAACAGTTTACATTACATGTCGACTGTGTAAGTCTTTATGTCACGTTACGAATTTAGAAGTATAGGTCATTAATTAGTAGCTCTAATTATTGTAGCTACAGTAGTTTTCAAGCGTATAAGATGGATAGTTTATTTTCAATAGTGCCCCAGTTTGAAACTATACAGATCATGAGTCTTAAAAAGCTTACGATGACGTTACACAGTTTTCTGCGACGTTGAAATGACACTATATAAAACTATCGAAATTAAGTCGACGCATTGTGTGTGTCGTCTTTTATGACTGATCCTATGTAGGTGTCTTCGGGTTGTGGTTTGAAATGGCAGTTGAAACGAAGAACCGTGCCTGACTGACTGATTGGCCGTTTTTTTGGTAACTTCAGCTGAATCCACGTTATACCATGATACATATATAATACATAGACCATAGACAAACGAACCGTATAGTTCACGTTTCATCGGTATGTTCAATTACGCTGATTGCATGTGGGTGAGAACCATATGAAAATCATTAAAAACGTATTTCTGAATCAGCCGAGCCGAAAATGCGTGAGCACGTATTTTTACAGTCGTTCGTATAGCGATACCAGATTGACGCGGTCATGAGTTACTCTGACTGACTGACTGACTGACTGACTGACTGACTGACTGACTGACTGACTGACTGACTGACTGACTGACTGACTGACTGTCTGACTGACTGACTGACTGACTGACTGACTGACTGACTGTGACTGACTGACTGACTGACGGACTGACTGACTGACTGACTGACTGACTGACTGACTGACTGACTGACTGACTGACTGACTGACTGACTGACTGACTGACTGACTGACTGACTGACGGACTGACTGACTGACTGACTGACTGACTGGGTGCGTGGACCTGAAACGAATCTCTGGTGTCTGCACTGACGGACGAGCCAAAACGCCAACGGGAGGAAACTTCCATCAAAGAGGGGAAACTATCTGTTTTTAGGTCGTTCACCATCGCCTTAGGGAACAAATTGAACTTTTTCAAGTTGCCAAAGAGGGGGGATTTCCACTTCCCCTTCTCGTCCGTTAGTGGGTGTCTGCGAGCTGTTGCCAAACAGACAGACAGACAGCAGCCAAGCTAAATTAGCATAATAACCCAACCAAACGAACATAAACAGGCAACGATCGACGGCCGAATGTTGCCTAAAACCACTATACTAGAGTGATTGCGGCTAAAATCCGGTGCCAGACTTCTGTACTCATTTTCCTATTTAGATTCCTGAGAATGAGAGGCTGTGATTTTGAAATTTTGTGTTTTACTGCCCATTTTATATAACAGTGCAAGCAAATGCTAAAGGTGAGAGAAATTTAAAGCACCATTACTTTGTGAGGTTTTAAAGAAACATCTTCCTTTGAGTGAATCAGTGGTAAGATTCCAGCAGAGTGGGATAAGTTGGGGAGGGAGGATTTAGATCATACTGTACATAATGAAAGAAGAAAGCCAAATTGACAATCAGAAGTTGATCTTTTTATCTGTCTCTCAAATGAAAAATACATGGATTGTTGTATAGTGGGTAAAAGAAATAATGGTACATTCGTACTCTGATATGAGGATACTTTAACAGACACGACCAGAAGGGGCTGTGGGGACATTATTCGACATTAACCCAGTAAAGTGTACCTACATTTCGTATAGGTCAGTGTAACATGTCGTAAGAAACACATCAAATCCGCATCAAATCCGTCCCAGAATCATGTTCTGGTGACCATATTCCTATGATACGGACGGCCGGCGGAGATATTGTTTTTCTTATGGCCGTATAAAACTCGGTGGTTGTATCGGCGATTAATAACCCTCTCAGATCACCATTTTCGTATGCATGGAACACACCATCGACGCTCGGGTAGTCGAAACACGTTCCATAACCCCCGGAACTCGTGATGGCTTCCCGATGTCGTTAGAAACCCCCGGTCCGGCTCCCCCTCCTCCCAATCACGGGGCTAACGAACGTATGAAAGTTATAAAACACCCGACGGACTGACAAGTTATAAAGGCCTCCGTTAATGATCTTCAGCGTCCGATTTTGGGAGAGCGGTGAACGGTGGGGGAATAGGGTACTTGTTTAGGGATCAGGAAATTTTGTTTATTCATGATAGACATACAACTTTCTACGAAAAATTCACCAAGTTTTATAAGATCAGTCGGATCGAATTGGTTATTTTGTCAGTTTTTTTTCATGAGTAAGTATCCACAAATAGTAACAATTTGTCATTCCACCAATTGACTCGTTTTTTTGTGTTTCGAGATCAATAATTAGGCAAGTCAGTCAGTCCGTCACTCAGTCAGTCGTTTTGGTCAGTCTGACTAAGGTGTAGTGAACGGCCTGAAAACAGATAATTTTCCCCTCTTTGACGGCAGACACCACATATTCGTTTAGGTCCACGCACAGTTAGTCAGTCAATCAGTCAGTCAGTCAGTCAGTCAGTCAGTCAGTCAGTCAGTCAGTCAGTCAGTCAGTCAGTCAGTCAGTCAGTCAGTCAGTCAGTCAGTCAGTCAGTCAGTCAGTCAGTCAGTCAGTCAGTTAGTCAGTCAGTCAGTCAGTCAGGCAGTCAGTCAGTCAGTCAGTCAGTCAGTCAGTTAGTCAGTCAGTCAGTCAGTCAGTCAGTCAGTCAGTCAGTCAGTCAGTCAGTCAGTCAATCAGTCAGTCAGTCAGTCAGTCAGTCAGTCAGTCAATCAGTCAGTCAGTCAGTCAGTCAGTCAGTACCAAATTGCATGGAGACATGGTCTATGCATGTCAGCAATCCTTCGATTTTAAGCTTTACGGTATTGGCCTTACGAATAAAAGACCCATACCACCCATGTAAGAACGCACTACAAATAAGGGGACACGAATCGGGCGCAGGTTACCGTGGCAACACTGTACCTCAATGCAGCACATGTCACACAGTACTGTTACAACCGGATAAATCAGGCTTACAATACATGTACACAATACGTACATACTTGTTTTAATACAAACATACATTTGTTGTTCAGTGGGAAGTTTGTTCATTCGTTTTTTATGTAATACATAAATTATTATGGCGTTCACAAATTTTCAGGAGACCAAACTTGAAAGTCAGCCTTTGTTTATAAGCGTCTTGACTCCTTGGTTAAACATGCGACGAAATCGGTTACCACTGCGGTTCGACGCCTGCAAAACAAGCTCACATGTAATAATAAAAAAGTAAACTTCTCGGAAATAAGTGCGTTCCAATTCAGTCTCGTAGTCAATATATAAAGCTCTATATTGATAATTTTTTCGCTACGATGTGTATCACTCGGGATACAAACTCGATTAATATCAGATCTCTGAACAAACATGGTTATAATTCAACTTAATCATTATAACTAATCCGTTGATATCTTAACTGTATTGCAGCTGCAGGCTACTCGTATATTAGCGCGTGTTATACTGCACGCAACAGGTTATTATTGGGCAAACTGCAAGCGCACTAGCGGACGACAAGGGATGGGAAAAGTAAATTTCCCCCTCTTTGGCGTTTAAAAAAGTGTACTTTGTACCATAAGGTGGGTGTAAAACGGCCTCGAAACAGCTAATTCCCCTCTCTTTGAAGAATTTCACCTCTCTTTGGAGAATTTAGGTCGTCCGCCCGTTTGCAAGCGCAATGTGAGAGTATTATAACTACTATTATTATTACGTGCATTTCTATTTTGGCATCCCGGAGTGCACAGCGCGCATTTATTTGTATTATAAAATAGAAAAATAAAATAGAATTCATTGAAATTCATGTGCACATTTGTATTGAATTTTGAGCGAATCTGCTATTAGTACGAGCCGAGCTGGAAGTTTCATGGAATTTAACGCGCAACAGTTTTGTAATGTTTTGAGTAAT
>OZ038444.1:21682435-21720854 GCA_964036265.1 Daptonema setosum
GCAGAGTACGAATGAGAGCAAAAACGATAATTCTTGAGAAAAGGTTAAGTTTCTTTAAAACTTGTGTTGTCTCCTTCCACTTTAAAAGCACCACTATCGACATTGACAGTGATGATTTGGTGCATCCGTAACACCAACACGTAACATAAAAATATGCTTTATTATATAGAATGATGAATACGAAAATAAATACAGAAATACGTGTAATTGTTGCTGAACGAATAATAAACGAAAACATTCTGGTGAAATGGATGACGATAGAAGTTTTGTGATATAAAAAATCTCACGCATGGTCACTGCTCATTGGAAAATACTGAAAAATAAGACTCAGACTCGGCAATAAAACAGGAATTAAGAAAATAAATAAAATAAATGTTAACAGCATTATTTCGCTGAAATATTATTTGCGGTGAATATTGGCGTAAGTAAAAAGCATGAAGTAAAAACTATAAAAATCAAACAGATTTCTAGGCACTTATGCTACGCGAAAGTTTGGGAAAGATAAGCAAACAAAAAATACTAACCATCTATGAAAATGCGATCAATTAAAATACAAAATAGCTACGTAATAATTAAACTTGAGATGTTGATTATTGAGTTGGCATATCAGATTTGCACTATGCAATGATTCATTCCACGCAACTAGTCCAAGTCGTATAGAAAGAAATTATAGTGTATTTATGAAGTGAAGAATTTTAAAATTATTATTGCTAAACACAATTTTAGGCACGATCAAAAAAAACTAATTCTCACCTCGACCAATCCACTATGACAAGCAAACTAGTCTAGTAAAGTAGTATTAATAATAATCAATATTAAAAATACATGAAAATGAGCAAGCAATCAGAATAAATCTGGCATGTAGTGATAGTAGATAGTTTATACAACAGCGAATCTTGCATCGAGTCAGAACCGAAAACACATGGCGTAGTAGAAATGGGAAGAATGAGCTGAACAGCGCAACGTCACCGAACCAAATAATTATATAACTGGGAATTATAACATAATTTAATTAAATTAAAATTTTTAATAACTGGGAATTAGTGTATAAAATCAGAAAACATTGGAACCCTTTGGCGCAAGCTGATCAAAATGACAACTTTGAAAAGAAATCTTTCAGGTTTTTCATTTCAACTGTCATTTTGCAACTTTTACCTACGGATAATTTTATTTATAAAATATAATAAAAAAAGGATAAGTACAATCGTCATAGAATAAATCAGAGGTATATGTATGTGATAAGAACCATTTTTATACATCCCTAATAATAGAAGTCGTCTGTTAGAAATTTGGTCTGAAGTAGTAGTAGTAGTAATCATAGTAGCATAAATTTCAATCTTGAGGCAACGTAAATGGCGTTAATAAATTGATAAATATGAACTTCAATAACATAAATTGTAAGATCGTCATAAAAACTCCTGAAACGCTGAAACATGTATTTCTTAATCTCGCATTCAAAGAAAACACAGTTTATCAATTCGAAACCTTGAATAACGATAGTGTAAAAAAGCCATGCAATGTTTTTGTTCCATCTTATAAATGCAATAGCTCATTATTTTGCCAGCAAATATTTCCCAACTAATAATACCCAGCTCACGCTGAAACGCATTTTTCTATCATTTTGATAAATAATTCGCCTTCTACGGGCTTCCACAACAAAACTTCTCAAACTAACAATATTTGCATTACACAAATAACATCTCCAATTTAAAATATACTAAATGACGCACCGATAACCAAATGGTGTTTAACGACAGCCATTGATCATCCATCGACAACCAATCATCCCAACCCAACTACTACTCGATGGTGTCAATCTGATTGGCGAACTGCGTTAACAGACTGCCCAGACATGACGGACACAGCTGGGCGGTCAGTTTCGTCGCAGGGGTGGTAGTTTTCGATTCCGAGTCCGAATCCATGTCCATGTTGTAGATGTGCGGTATGGAGGCGGCGGTGTGCGGCAGCAACGAGTTCAGCCGATGCAGCGTCTGCAGACGCGCCAGTTGGGCCTGCAAAATAAGAAACGTCATCTTTCTCTGAAATCATGTACGAAATGAATGGATGAATTGTTGATGGAAATGTGTAATCTTGGTCAAGTTGGGAAATTCGTGGTTCCTAAAATGCTATTAAAACCTGCCGACTGGAGGTAAACAGGCAGACAAACAGATCAACCAGACCAGCAGAAAGGGAAATCTCATGAACAAAAAATTGGGCATCATCAACCATTGAGACGTTTATCGAGAATTCACGAACGTGTTTTTGGAACAGGAATTCATTTTCGACTGCATCAACGACTTTCTCTGTTCAAGAATTTTCACGGACCTGCATGGATGATTCAGACACGAAATGACCGCATCCACCGAACGAGTACGAAACGTCGGCCGTCTGATTGTTGGTGTCCAGATCCGACTGGTCAACTTCAACGTAGGCCAGCTGGTCGTTGTTGTTGAACTGCTGATCGTCAATCGGCTGCTGAAAATCGAGCACAAAGTTTGTGAAAAAGAACGGGGATTCCTTTCTTAAAAATCAAATAAATCGGCTCATTTTTTCATTTAACAAACCCTGATCGGACAATCTCTGATGAACCCGAGTGATCAACAGAAAAACGATCATTATAATTGATTTAAACAATATAACCAAACCACTGGCGGACGAGTCAATCCTCCAAAGAGAGGGGAATTTGGTCAAAGAGGGGGGAATCGGCAGCTTTGAGGTCATTTTACCTACACCTTAGGGCAGAGGTGGGCCGCAGGGGGGGGGGGGGGGGTAGGGGGGTTACCCCCACTTTTCAGGGTCGGCGGGTAGCCTACCCCTCCCCCCTAGACAAAAATTTAGGTCGCCTACCCCCTCCCCCCCCTACTCGAAATTTTTGAGAAAATCGGCCTCAAAACCTCGATTTTGAGGCTCATTTTTCAAAATTTTCTGGCTGTGAGAATTTTTTTTCAAAGAAACACGTTTTCTGAGTCAATTTTCTTAGTTAAAACCTGAAAAAAACCGGTTTATGTGATGTTTATACCTTATAATAGAAAATTTTTTAGCAAAAACAAGCGTTTTTTGCGAAAAAAAAAATTTTTCTACCCCCCCTACCCGACCTTACCCACCCCCCCTGCAAAACGCCAAAAAACCCGGCCCACCCCTGCCTTAGGGAACAAATTCTACTTTTTGAAAACTCCAAAGAGGGGGGAATTCCACTTTTCCCACCCCTTCTCGTCCGCTAGTGAGCCAAACCAACCAAGTCACTATCACCATTCACCGCTGCCAGCGCCGGTCGATTGTGCCCATCGTCGCTCATCGCCGACTGTATGAGCTGCAGTTTGAACGTGGCCGACAGACCGAACATGCTGGCCGGGTCGTGTCGTAACAGGTCGAACAGACATGGGCACCAGATGGACCAGTGTGCCACGAAGTACCTGCAATTCAGATGATACAGGATGGTACATGCTTCTGAGTCTGATGCTTTTTTCACAAAACTACCCTTTTTACTAGGACTTCATTACTGAAGTCAACAGGGCACACTAAATACCAAATACCATAACAGATCAGAATGGTGTTTTCGCAGTGGCCAGAGATGTTGAATAAACTGACGGGCAATAGCAGAAACCCCAGAACAACACATCAGAATCCGTGTCTCAATGTAAACCTAGTTTCAGAGGTTGACAACCTACGCAGTAGACTAGGCAGGCGACAAACCTTTCCAACGTGGATGGTTGTATCCGACGCAGTGCAATCAAGGCAGCCAGCGCCGACCTCCGCTGTGCCAGATCCTCATACATGGGTACAACTGTTTTGTAGCAGTCCAGGGTGGCCTCCGTCTCCTTGTACTCCATAAACCCGTCGTTGTCATCCAGCGCCTAAAACACGTACGAAAATTTATGCAACCAAACCAACGATTTGACAAATCATGGTATTCGCACCAGATAAATCTTGAGCGCAAAATGGTGTTTCAGGCTGAATGACTTTGGCTCAAACTTCTTATGAATATTCGGTGCCAATAAACAACCTTGCATTGAGAGCATGGAGGTAAAAGGATTGTTTGAAACTGATGTCGTCATATCTCCAAGAAGTGAAGAATTTTCAGCACCGTATCAAAATTTGAAATGCATTCTTTTTCTTTTGACGTTTAACCTTGGCGTGCATGACCAGTGCCTGCGTCGGCTGTCCGTTGATCAGGTAGATGTAGGCGGCCAGGTGGAACTGTGAGAGTCGGGCCGCGAGCTCAGCCAGTGTGGGCGTGTCGTACTCGTCGATCCACTCGCGGACGGCGTCGAACAGCGCCGCCGATTCGTAGATGGACACACATTGAGGTACTGGAAAACATGCGCGCGTCACTGGGTCAGTTAGTATTCACTACATCAGTTGATATGGATTTGGGTAGCCATATAGCATCTATTAAACCGAATCAAAGTCTTAAATGTATCATTCGGGTTACGGTAATAGCCCGTATTCCTTCAGTGGGCTGGTGAGATGGCGAGCCAGTTTGTGTTATCTACATTCTCTACTCCATATCCAGAAAAGGGTGAACAGAGGTTGGTTGTGTATGCTAGTATTTAGACTAAATACCTTACCTCATCAAAGAAACAAGAAAAAAACGGAACCCCGTATTTTCTATCATTTATTTATTCTCGCACATATCAAACCAACATTCATTTTGTATGGAGCTGAGCGTGACGGCGGCCAGCTTGGTCGGTTGCTGGCAGAACGATCGGCCGTCCTTGGGCAGGGTGATCACACCGCGCGGCCGATTCCCGCGCTCCAGCGTGATCGTACGGCCAGCCATTGAGTGCGAATCACCTGAATTATTTAGTTCATTCCAGGAAGTTCGAAGTCACTTAGTGAAATACCGGCAGCCGCCGATTCCCAAAAAAAAACAATCTGATTATAATCATACATGGAAATCTCTGACGCAATTTAGAAAACATATGATAACAAGGAAAATCTAATTTTATCCAATCAAAACTTACCAGTAGAGAATCCGCACTGGGCATAGTCATTACGACCCCAGCACCAAGCATTGCCCTGACGGTCCACGCCGATTGTGTGCTCGAAACCTACAGATACTTCAAATTATTTAAAAATTATTTACAGGTCGCATATCTAAAACAATACTTATAAACAACGCTGAATGAGAAGTATAAGTTTTATGGGGTTTTCATGAGCAGCAGTTTATCATATTTGAAACTATGTATCAGGTTCAGGTTTTCATGAGGATGAAGAGATCTCGAAAAAATTGCACCTCGTCACCTCAAAATAGTTTTAATTCTCGGATGAAGCTAAATCATAAGCAGAAATATGTGTTCTATGCAACACTGACATTATCGGAAAATTGTGAAAGAATAATTTTAATTAAAATGAAAATCAATAACATCATGAACTCACTCGATTAAAAATCTAATAACATAAACTGAAACTAAACCACTAGTGGACGAGAAGGGGGGAAGTTGAATTCCTCGTCTTTAGCGGTTTCAAAAGTAAAGTTTAGGCCTTAAGGTGTAGGTAAAATGGAAAAATTCCCCTCTCTTTGGTAAGAGACCTCTCCCTTTGGAGATTTGGATCGTTGAACAGTGAACCAACCACAAACAACATGTCGCCACTGGTTGGGATCAGGTCCGCCGGCCACCAGCGTCGGGTGCGTCCGCTCCGTCTTATCGCCATGACCCGTCTGGTACTCGAGACTTTTGCCCCACGTTAATAGGTGACCTGAAATGACCAGAATATTAAATTTATTTTGATATATCCGACCTTAAAAAGTCACATCAGGGTGCTCCGATAACTGTTTGTCTTGATTAAAAAGTTTTACCTATCATGCACACCCAAACGTGACGCATGCATGTAACTGATTATTTAGAAAACTTGAAACCTTCAGAAAAAAAACAGTAAACGGTGGGGTGGAGTTTAGAATGCCCGATTTATGTGCCATAATTATGTTAAGGATTTGTAAGTTAAGTCCCGCCGGTATTCATTAAATGTTTAGATCTTGCGGCTTCGAATTTCCCTCATCAATATTGACCCATGACCCGGTATTTGTAAAACATTCAGATCTTTTGGCATGGAAATTCCCCCCATTACTATTCAATCAAATAAAAAGTGATTCGTTTTTTACCAACCATTATGGGTAACGATCGCCGAGTGGTTGGCGCCACAGCTCAGCTGCACGATCGGGTCGTTTTTGATGAGTAGCGATAGGTCGGCTGCAAAACAAGTCAGGTAAGAAGAACAACAAGTTGAAGTTTGATTTTTTTTCGTTAATTGATCACATATTTCATAATAAAAATGTGAGTGAGTGAGTGAGTGAGTGAGTGAGTGAGTGAGTGAGTGAGTAGGTGAGTGAGCGGGTGAGTGAGCGGGTGAGTGAGTGAGTGAGCAAGTGAGTGAGTACACGATGAGTACGTGAGTGAGCGAGTGAGTGTATGAATCAGCGAGTGAGTGGGTGAGTTAGTGATTCAGTAAGTGAGTGAGTGAGTGAGCGAATCCCATCTAACCAGTAACATCAGCGGGTGTCAGGTATCTCTGACTTTCCTCAGCCAGAGCAGCCTCATCCGCGGCTCGCGTTACCGCATTATTAACATTGGTGTTGTTGTTGTTGTTGTTGTTACCGGCCGCACCATTTGCCGCTCCGCCATTCGCCTTGGCCGCCGCGCGATTGTTAGCCTGCAAATTTTTTTCAATTAAACTAATAATTTTTTTAATAAAATGATGAAATCAAAAATATCAATCAGTTGTTATGCTATGATAGCAAACTTGGATACCAAATCACATTGGTGGTGAAAAAACGGTTACTCTAACTACATATGAAGTAGTAGTAGGTCCACATCAGATGATTAGCAATTTTATCAATACATCTTATTCTGAATAGTTAAAAAAATTCTTTTTGAAAAAATACAATATGAATCATGATTTATATTTCCAAAGGTAAATGAGATTGACTAGTTAGAAAAAATTTTAATTCACCTTATTTCGAATGAATAATAATTAACAAAAAGATGTTACCTCTCGTTTGCGCCTGTTCAACATGGCCTTGAATCGGAGCGCCTGCGGTGCACTGCCCCATTGGAACAGTCGTTGTGATTTCGTCCAGACCAGACTGTGGAATTGACCGCTAGCGATCAGGGCACTATCCTCACGTTCAAGCGCCTGCAAAATATATTCTTTAAATTCAGAATCAAAAGTCAGAGTCAAAAACCTAATAGCTAATACTACCTTACTATTGTGAACCAATACAACTAAAAAATTTCTTCCCATCAAGTCTGACTGACTGACTAACCTCAGCTAACTCCAAGTGTCTTAAGATCATCCGATTGAATGACTCAGAAATTGATTCCATGTTATGCCTATGGCAACATCAATCGGCATTGAAGTAAAAATTATTATAATAAACTCTCATCAACCTTGACCATGCGCGGTGTGGTCACCTTCTTTGCTGCGAATCCGCATCCCAACTGACCGAACGTGCCACAGCCAAACGCATACACCCGATGATCGCTGGCCAGAACCAGAGAATGTGCCTGTATTGTGAAAAGTAAGTAAAATGAATTAGTTTGAATTGTTGTATATTGATTTAGGTTGATATTTTATAACCCTCTAAATTTAAAACTTGGTTGTAAGAAAAAGAAAATATTTTCCTTGGGTGTGTGAGCGATGTTTCGCCAATTCATTCGCCAAGTATCTGACTACGATGACTATTTGACACCTGTCTAGTCTAGTGCGTAGGACGCCTGGCACGAAAACTGGTGGTCCTTGCTTGAAACCCCCCGACTTAAGAC
This sequence comes from Daptonema setosum, assembly GCA_964036265.1. Taxonomy (NCBI): domain Eukaryota; kingdom Metazoa; phylum Nematoda; class Chromadorea; order Monhysterida; family Xyalidae; genus Daptonema; species Daptonema setosum. Next base: position 21,690,199 of record OZ038444.1, read on the forward strand.
ACAGATCCGGATGCCATTGCCCGTCAGTTTATTCTGTCCGCCACTGCGAAAACACCATTCTGATATGGTATTAGTGTGCCTTCATAGTTTCAGTAATGAAGTCCCAGTAAGAAAGAGCGAAAAAATCCACCAACATGACCAGCGGCAATCTGGAGCACAGTCAGACCCTGATCGACAAAGTACTGCACTCGTCGAGGTATCAGCTGATCGTTCAGATCCCGACTACCGTGTCCCAGCTGGCCGTACACACCCCAGCCCCACGTGTACAGATCACCTGAAAGAGTGGAAAATTCAAATTTGATCATACTTTATTACTACCTTCATTGCATTTGCTTTTGTATATAACAATCGATGAAGCAAATTTCCGCCTTACTTCGAAGGGTAAGCCTAAGCGGGGTGGTTACTAAAATTTGTTAAATGTGATCTATAAACTCTACTATACCGATCTGCCTATATATGTATAAATGCTTTTGTTTATAACAACCAATAAATGAAGTCAACTAACCACTTTCTGTAATAGCCAGGCAATGGTACGTCCCACTGGCGATCTGTTTCACTCGTATTCTAAAATAAAATGCAAACTAGGATATGTTAGAACCTATTGCCCGTCAGTGTATTTTTAACCTCTCGGGCCACTACGAAAACACCATCCTAGTATGTTATTATTAGTGTGCCCCGCTGGTAATTGAGGTAAAAAGAGAACCAAGTTTCCAAGTAAAAAAAACAGAAACAAAATAGATTTCAGAAAACAATTGCAATCAGCCACGAACCGTCTGCCGAATTCATCATCGAGTTGAACAGGTTGGGGTTCGGCACAACTGTCGCGGTGTCCGACCCCAAGTTGACCAAGTCGGTTCAGACCGAACGCGTAGATGCGACCCGTATCACAAAGAACCAATGTGTGCTGACCGCCTAAAATATACGAATACACAGGATGAGCCGCACAAAAAGAAGACAGTTTAATTCTACCTGATCTATAGGTGCACTGAACCAATCGAGATCACTCTAATTCCATAACTACAAGTCTGTCCTGCAGGGAAGAGGGAACGTTGAGTTCACTCTAAAATCCTAGCCCGTTAATGCAGGGCAGAGAAAATTTTGAGATTGAGGAAAATAAAATTCTAGTAGCATTGCTTGGTATTTATACAGCGCGAATGAAATGAAGAACTGTTCGAGAAGCATTAAATTTAGATGATACATAAAGAAAATTAGTATTTTATAACCACAAGAAACGGTAATGGGTGAGTGTCCAACGGGCAAGGGAACGCGTATAGGTGCGGTCACCTTACCATCGACAGGCGCGTTCGGACCAAGCAAACCTGCAACAAAAATACGATACATAACACCGCAACATAAACAATAACAAATCGTAACAAAAATAACAAAAACATGAGTGAAAAAGGAAAGAATACTTGAAATTGGCTGATGGCGAAGCCTAGGAACCTTTATTTGAGCGTGGAGTCACAACAGCGTTAAGTGAATATGAAATTCAATTCAACACTCCTATTTTTTTATGATCAGTTATTTAGAAGAGGCAGCTGCATTTACGTGATTCATGGTAGTAACAGTTAATCACGATCACCTATATCATCATAGTCGGCTCGCTGGTCAAGTGGTTAAGGTGCTAGACTCTGAAACCCCCTGGCCGGCCGCACACGGGTTCGAATCCCGGGGCCGTCACCAACAAGCCTTATGGCAGTCAAAACAGAAGTGTGACCTACTGGCTGATGGTCGTGAAATAATATGCCTTGAACATCAGATGGAGTGACTTGGAACTTGTTCCATGATATGCCTAATGGCAAGCACCATTCGTGATTGGGACCCGGCGAAGTCTCAATCCGAGTGAGACAACCAAACAATAAAAAAAAAACAAAAAAAAATCATCTCATCATCAACATCACATTTTTTTCTTCTGAATTGGAATCTCTCGGTCCCATTATGATGATAAACCTGAATAAACTTGAAACCAACATGGTTTAGCACAACCACTGACAAACAGTCCATACGACGTAATGAAGGCACTGTGCACCATCGAGCACGATACGGCTGGCTGGTAGTACTGCGCTGATTTAGGTGGTGCAGCGTACACATGTCTGAAATCAAGTTCAGGTTCAGGTTCATCACCAGATTGAGGGATTCCACGAAATGATCACACATCATTACATTCCAGATGAAATCTGGAATAAAAGAACATATAATCTGAAAGTCTCCCCTCATTTCTTAAGCAGTTCCGAAAAGTAAAATTTGTTCTTTATGGTGTACTGTACGAATAGTATAAATGACCTCAGAAGGGCTAATTTCCCGTGTCGGTGATTAGGAAAAACTCCCCTCTCTTGAGATGATTGGCTTTAGCTTCAGTGTATGGAAGTCAACATTAAAGAGCTAGAAGATACGCACTGAATCTCATCCAACCTAATGAAACTGTGCAGAAACACCTCGACCACAATCTGGCACAACGGATCCGTCGTTTCAGCCACGTCCAACGGCGATCGAATCGGTGGCACACGACCATTGGCACATCTGAAATTACCAGTCGATTTTATACCATATTTACTTCTTTAAAACAATAGACATTTTATGATTTCATGAACTAATGAATCAGCTGAAACAAAGCTTCCTGTTCCTCCCATACCAAAACCTAAGTTTCCTACAATCAAGTCACAAAATCATGGTGCTATGCGGCTTCTCGCTAAAACTCCTAAAAACTCGCTAAAACTGAAAAAATTATTATTAAGGCGATAAAAAGTATTTTCCGAGTAAAGTGCAGTGCACCATGCCGAACCGATCAAAGCCTCGATTGAGCAGTCGGTAGACTTCGGTTCTCGACGGATTGGTCATGTTGATGAGCATAATCAGATGTCGTTTGAGTAGCCAGTGGCTCGCGGCGTGGTTGAGCAATCGACGCAGGTACATGACACTCAGTTGGCGGTGCGAAGTAAAAGTACACGCAAAGTTGGGACGGGTGGCCAGTAGGATGAAATCGTCTGAAACAATCTGGTGATTCTGCTAATCTTCTTAAAGAAGCTGGTGATAAATAAACTTGGTGATTATGATATGCTAATCATCTGAAAGAAATCCGTCAAAACTTTTTCATAAAGATTTATATGATTTTCTAGTCGCCGCATTTTACATGAATTATGAAGAAACTACAGCTGTTAATAAAAATCTGCAAATTATAAAAAAAATTAAAAAATATTAAAAACGTTCAAACACGTGTGGATTCTCACAAGGATGCACTCAAAAATACTACCAACCAGTTTCATCCCAGACCTCCAGCTGCAGCAGATGGCGCATAACAACATCATTGAGGTCATGCAACCTGTAACAAAAAAGCATATATATTTTTACACAAAAACCCAACTGATATCAAATGTCATAACATAATTAATTATAAATGGGATTTTCAAATGACTTACTGTTCCAAAAATCTACGTGAATTTTCGTTAAATCTCCTAATGATTCGGGATGTCAGAATTCTGGTCGATAAAGATATAGTCGGATAGATTTTCTTGAGGACGATATCCTGATGGACAAAAACCTGACCGTGAAACATGTTTCACAAAAGGTTTCTCAAAAATCCACGATCGTTTTTGGAAGAATATTTTATGTTCGACTAAAATAACCTGAGAAGCACGCTGACACAATCCCACATCCGAGCCTCCAACAGCTGATGTAGACCGACGTCCGCTGCGTACCACATGTTGTTCAGCAGGAAGTTGCTGGTAAACAACAACTAGTCAGTAAAAACAAACTCAAATGAAGTTTTATCTGTCGACCTCGGCCGAAACAACCAGTTTAGCTTAGACTTGATGAACGGTGAGGTGATTAACAACCCCTGAATCATTAAGTCTCAGACGCTCTGCTCTGACACACAGTGAATGGGAAAAAATAAGAAAAGCTTTGGTTTCCTGCCCTTGCCCTTCGGTTTATTCAACCTCTCTGGTCACCACGAAAACACCATTTTGGATGGTACTTGTGTGTCCTGTTGGCTTCAGTAATGGAGAATTCCCAGTAAGACAGACCAACCGAAAATCCTCCCGGGCCACCAGATGTGGATAGCCGGTCGCTTCATTAACGAGTGCAAACTTGACGTTGAACATATGCGTTGACAATTGGTCTCGGAGTTCATCACTCCCACGTGCCACCGTGGTATTGGTGCCCAGGGCACTCAGTTGGGTGTGCAGAGCCGGCATTATATGGGAGGCATGCCCCGAACTGATGAATAGAGGCACGAGGTCGACCAGTGATAACTGCAATTATTATTGCTTATGAAAATGGTAATGCTTGGAACAAGGATAACTGGAATCATGGGGAAATACAGCGCTGAATTGAACGTGAGTGGTAAGCACTAGGAACACCTATCAATCTCAGAAAACTTTGTTGGTTTATTGAAATCAAAATAATCGTATTGCGTTAAACCTTAGGATGCAATACATTCATTTCAAATTCCTTCAATTACATAATATAACCTGACCCAGGTTTGTTGCATATTACCAACTTACCAGAACTTACTGTTTAGTTCTAGTAGAAATGTGAATAAGAATAATTATCAAAAAATACCAAACGAACCGGCACAGCCTGTACGAGCTGCACGACGGTGGTAATATTTATCCTATTCACAATGCTGTTGTTGTTGGAGCCATTATTTGATGAACCCGTGGTGCCGGGCAACTTGCTCTGTTTCAGGTCCGTTCCTTCCTCTCTATCACGTTGTTGTTGCAGAGCGGTCAGAACCTGAAACGTTAATAAGTTAAGTCACGTTTACCAACGCAAACTAAGTATCATTGTCTGGTAGGAAAAGCATAGTGAACGATTAATTTCCTTGTAACATACAGAACCTTGTAGTATAATACTAGTGATTATTGATAAACCAGAAAATTTGGCTTCGTACCCAATTTATTCAATCTTTCTGGTCACTACGAAATCAGCAATTTCAAGTAAGTTTCAGTAACAAAAAATCATTCGCCGATCGCCGAACTAAAACAACTCAGTTGAATGCCAACCTTGATGGCAGCATTGAAGGCGACCACCTGCAGCGGGCATTCTACGGTGGCACATAAGGAACGTGCCATCGTCATGTCCAGTGCAGGGTACATATAATGCAGGAACATGTCGTTGATGGATCTGAAACATCATTGTAATTTTCGCTTCCCTTGCCGAGTGGTCATGGCACCAGCCTAGAGAACTGGTATTTCTGAGTTCGAAACCTGACTTGAGACACAGATCCTGACATTTTACAGTTTACACTGGGGTTTCTGCCAATGCTGACAGTTTATCCAAATTCTCTGGCCACTACAAGAACACCATTCTGATACGGTATTTGTGTGCTGTGCCTTGATTGATGGATTCAGTAATGAAAAAACTCAGATAAAAAAATTCCCACAAAACGACTTTTACCAACAATTTTGGTTTGAGCGCGCACACGCCCGCATCACAAACGACCATGAACGACTGGAGTTCGCCGTGTTTGCGAGCGAACCGAACCGGGAACAAATGTAGTAGACGTGCGTCGGCCAGTTCGTGATTGGTGGCCGAGTCGAACCGAGGTTCGGCCGACGAACCATCCAACTCTTTGGACGTGTCCGTGACGGTGACACGCGGTTTTGGCTGAAATTTTCCGGTTTTCAGGTACATTTGGTTTCGTTTGATTGTTTTCTTGCCTAAGTTATGTAGCATAACACATAATAATAAGGTAAATAAAGACACCAAATCGTAGACCAAACTCATGGATTTGATCGATCACCTTTACATGCAGATGCTATAAAAATTAGCTTGCAGAAATACAAATTGTTTTCAAAAGCCAGCCAACATCGGTTGTTAGTTTGTTTGAAACGGTGTGGTAGAACCAAATTTCATGTGTAGTTGAAGGGATTAAGGATATAAATAACATGTCAGTGATATGAAGTGAAGTTATTTAGTGATTTAGTAAAGTTAAACAAAAAACCGCATGTGAACATGAAATGACGTGAACTCACAGGAAATAGAACCACTGACTTCTGACTATGTGAGTAAATGTCATGTGAATCCTCAATCCGTATGTTCCGTTAAAAACGTCCTAACCCATTACAAGGGGATAATAGTTAGTGCCAGTTTCAGTTATATTATCTTTTCTTGGCAGAAAACAATAAACAAAGAAGACAAAAGTTGAGAATCGTTAACTTTACAATTTTCTTTTTTATTTATTTAATTTTGGTTATTACATTTTTATTAGTTTCGTGCGAACATGCACTTTTTCAGGACCAGGACCCTGCACACACATACTAACGGCATCAGCTTTAGACTTTTGACGGGCTTGTTTTCGGTCCCGCAGTGTTTTTATAGCGGCTTTGGCGGCTTCGGCACGCGTTGTCGCGGGAGAGGGTGTGCGCGACTTTGTAACCTTTTTAACAAGCGACTTTGTAACTTCTTCAACAGGCAACTTTTCCACCTGTTTAGCAAACTACTCTGTAACCTTTTTAACAAGCGACTTAGTAATATAGTCTGTTTTTTTCCACAGCAAAAAGGTCAGAACGCTATTTATCGCTAGCAAAGATGCGAGAAACCGTAGTAAGCCACACAACAAGTATCAATGAATGAATATCACTTTTAGCACGCAGAAGAACGCCAAAACCAGCTAAAAATCAATGTAAAATAACCACCACCACCTGAATTACCATCATTTCTCTGCATAATGCCCTCACGGCCTTCTGTCACATTTAAACACCCTTTCTTCTGTCAAACTTCCTTCCATTATGAGAAACCAGGTACAATGGATCTCATCTCGGTTTGGGAAAACTTTGCATGTATATGTTCTATAAGTGATATAAATATGAGTGATCATTGTATTCTAGAGGTCTTTATCCATTTGTAACTGGCAAGCGATATCTATAATAAAGTCCACCAGTGTGTACACGTCGGCTCGTCATCACCTACCCCGCAAACATACATCCCTCAGAAACTGACTATACGAAGTTATTTATGTACATAGATACATGAAACAAGATTGTTGAGTTTACATTGGTAGATGTGGGTCGTGTGCCTCAAGCTCTAATTGTGCCTTAAGTTCTTAAGATTAGCCATGGTTGATATAAGTAGTGCAACACTTTTGAACAAACACTCACTTTCTTACGTTGTACACAGCCTGTTTCACTTTTATGACAGAAAGAAAGAAATGCTTTTCAAATTTGGTATACATAACAAGTCGCAGTTTGCCTGGCTTTGTACAACAGTATATTGTAATCTAAGGGAGCAGGGGTTCGACTGACGAGCCTCACCCTGCTTTCTTCGTTCTTACGTGTCTCGAATAAGAGGCGAAACACGTAATTACAAGACCACATCTTTTTCTAGGTTTTTATTTTTCCTTTACACTTTTTTCTACTTTTAGCACTCTCCAGTACTACGACTAAGATGGGCAAAGGCAAAAACAGCAACAACATTCAGCCTAATAACAACAACGGCAGTGGCAATAACAACAAACTCACCAAGCAGAACAAGGTTTTGGCAAAGGCCAAAAGAAATACCAACACCTCAGATGATCCCAACGACAACGGGAAACGCGTCTACGTCAGACCGACAGAATTGCCTAATTCTAGGGTTAATATTACTCACTTTTTACTTTATTTTGAAGTATTTTTACTTACTCATTTTAATAAAGAAGACAAAAGTTGAGAATCGTTAACTTCACAATTTTCTTTTTTATTTATTTAATTTTGGTTATTACATTTTTATTAGTTTCGTGCGAACATGCACTTTTTCAGGACCAGGACCCTGCACACACATACTAACGGCATCAGCTTTAGACTTTTGACGGGCTTGTTTTCGGTCCCGCAGTGTTTTTATAGCGGCTTTGGCGGCTTCGGCACGCGTTGTCGCGGGAGAGGGTGTGCGCGACTTTGTAACCTTTTTAACAAGCGACTTTGTAACTTCTTCAACAGGCAACTTTTCCACCTGTTTAGCAAACTACTCTGTAACCTTTTTAACAAGCGACTTAGTAATATAGTCTGTTTTTTTCCACAGCAAAAAGGTCAGAAACGCTATTTATCGCTAGCAAAGATGCGAGAAACCGTAGTAAGCCACACAACAAGTATCAATGAATGAATATCACTTTTAGCACGCAGAAGAACGCCAAAACCAGCTAAAAATCAATGTAAAATAACCACCACCACCTGAATTACCATCATTTCTCTGCATAATGCCCTCACGGCCTTCTGTCACATTTAAACACCCTTTCTTCTGTCAAACTTCCTTCCATTATGAGAAACCAGGTACAATGGATCTCATCTCGGTTTGGGAAAACTTTGCGGAATAGTTGCCGAGGTAATGCAGGAAAATTTCAGAAAAAAATTGCAGACAAGACAACTATATAAAAATGCAATCTAAGCGCACACAACCAAGAAATAAAATACCAACCTGCGTATTCGTGAATCTCTGTATCAGCATTTTTGCCTCATGCAGCGGACCACTTTCCGATGGTTCAGTCTCGAAATTCTCGTATTCCGAATTGAGCAAAACATGGACCTGAAATTTATAAGCAAGGGTTACTTTATAGAATTAACGTTTCTACATTTTTTAAAATCCAATGTTTTTGCAAGCGACAAATTCAAGGCACAAATAGAGGTTAAGGTGATAGGAGCAACGCCTTTTATTACTATAGTTCATTCCTGCAGATATTTCATCACTTGTGTTGCACCAAAAATCGGAATAGCAAACAACTCAGTTAGGCTCAGGCTTATTTGAACTTAGTTTTATGCTTAGGTTTAGTTTGGCTTATGCTTAGGCTCATGGCAGCAACCTGAGTTTGAGCACTGACGCACACCGTACATTGTTTGGTGTACTGTACAAGCCAGGTGTTGGAGGGCACTTTGACACGAGCAGAAGGTGATGAAATATCTAGACTGTCGAAAACCTGAAAATAAATACCAAACTATTGATCGAATCGGCAAATACCATGGCGAGGTAAGTACGATTCAGAAAATTGCAATTAGCACTAAAAGTAATGAGGTAGAACTCTTCCAATAGGCAGTGGCAGCCGTTCACTTCCAGTTTTTTTACCATTATATTTTGAGTTAGAAGAGAATTATTGATTGTCCATTGAGTAAATGAATGAGTTAGCAACAGAGTAGGTGAGTCCGTGAGTGAGTGAAAAAGTAGTTGAGCGAGTGAGTGAGTGAATGAGTAGGTGAGTAAGGGTCTAAGGGTGTGACGATTGCAACCTCAAAGACTTGATCGTCCGACTCGGGCACATTCCGTAGTACGCCCACAGTCTTCTGGTTGTGTACGGGTGCAGCGATCGAACACATTCGACCCTCCGTCGCCACCTCCTTAAGTTCGGAGGGCACCACGTGCGATAATGTTTCTGAAATGTTTTTTAATAATATAATTATTAAATATTACATTAATATAGTTGATAATATCATTCTCGACTCATTTCGTGCGAAAACAGGCACATGGTTTTGGCGTTTATTACTAAACCTGACGAACATGGAGCGAGACATTAACTGCAAATCGTTTGCCCTGGCACAAAATAAATACAAGAATGAAATAATCGACTTCAACTGATGATCTGACCATCTGTTATCACTAGGTTGGTGTAAATTGGACATAGAAACATTTAGAAAAAAACGCTATTACTCAATAAAACGTCGGTTATTTCAGCAAAAAAACAAGGATAGTGATAAAACAGTTCTATGCTGACGATATGACTAACCACGCAAACTCTGACCACCGATTTCCAACGGTACCAGCCACTGTGAAGTCGCGAAACCAGTGACCTGAATGTTAGAATTTGAAGTAATGTAATAACAAAAACACAAAAACCCAATAAAATAGTGAAATTTAAAAAAATTGGCAATCCAAGCTGGTATACTTCAAAATTTTTCATAACTAGCTAACCAGCAAATGGGTATCATAAGTGTCACTGGCTGAGATGTCCTCCACCACGTCCAAATGGTGTATCGATTGAGGCGCCTCTAGCGATATCGTCATCATTCGGATGAGAAGATCAACAAATAGAATGTCACCACCCTGTAAACCATAATGGATTAAAAAAATACCATGGATGAATGTTAATATCAGACGAGTAAAGGAATCAGATCACGTAGTTTAACCAGGCATGGAAAGTTAACTGGGTGATTTGATTGGTGGATAAGTGAGTGAGTGCGTGAGTTAGTGTGTATGAGTTAGTGAGTGAGTTAATGAATGAGTGAGCAACTGCTGACTAACCTTATTGCCACAAATGAGCATCGGTCGTCTACTATTCTTTGTTTCATACCAGAGTGCACACGTTGGAATCTGCAGTCCATCATCACGAGTACCGACTTTGATTCGGAAGATCTCGTCTTCAGCGAACAGCGGCATTGAACCCGGATCCTGATACTCCGTGTGAATGTCCATCTGTAATAAACATTAACATAGTTATTCTGAATAACATGAAATGTTAATCGTTAAAATCAGGGGTGGGCCGGGTTTTTTGGCGTTTTGCAGGGGGTGGGGGCAGAGTATGTTAAATAAAACAATTGACCCAATTGTTTTTTTTCCTTGTTTTATTTTTTTTTCGAACGAACTTGAAAAACATCGAAAATTTCAAAATTTCAACGAAAAAATAATGCCGAAATTTATTGTAAATTCAGGTGTGAAACATTGAAAGATACATTTCAAATTTTGTGCGTTTGCCAGATGTATCTTTCAGTTCGAAAGATACATTTGAAATCATTTGAAATGTATCTTTCGAACTGAAAGATACATACGGCAAACGCACCAAATTTACGAAATACAAATAAACAAACAACAACACCCATTAAACTTCAACAACCGATTCAAGAAAAATAATAATAAACGGAAAAATAATAATAAATGGGACGGAAATGTTGAAAATCGGCCTGCAAAAAATGTACCATGTAAAACTTTTACCTTTTTCGCACAAACAACACACACACAAACAACCGTAGGCGCTTTTTAAGAAACCATCCTGAATTAAAGAGAAAAAACAAATAAAAAAAAACAAAACGATCTATTTTTTTTTCTTTGTTTTTTTTTATTTAACATACTCTGGGTGGGGGGTAGAATTCTGAAACCTCAGTTTACCCCCCCCCCCACCCCGAAAAGCTAAAAAATCTTCTATTATAAGGTATAAACATCACATGTACCGGTTTTTTCAGGTTTTAACCAAGAAAATTGACCCAGAAAACGTGTTTGTTCGAAAAAAATTCTCATATGAGCCTCAAAATCGAGGTTTTAAGGCCGATTTTCTCAAAAATTTCGAGTAGGGGGGGAAGGGGTAGGCGACCTAAATTTTTGTCTAGGGGGTACTACCCGCCAACCTGAAAAGTGGGGGGGGGGGGGGTAACCCCTACCCCCCCCCCCCAGCGGCCCACCTCAGGTTAAAATCGTTAACATCAGACATTTTCATCTATCTGCTGAGGTTGATAATGTCGGCTGTTCAGAGTATAAAAACAACAACTTCACAAGCTCTTCATAATAATTTGTATATTGTTACCTTGTTCTTAAAATGGAGCCCAACTTCTTTGACTGATTAATTTATCTTACATTGACTACCTTACCAATATCAAATGCACTCGTTAAATCGTTATTTTTTTATTTCAATAATCCAATTGAACTACACTTTAGTTCATTGAACTTTATTATTAAAATCTATTTTCTGCTTTCTGCAACCTTGTTGCGCGCGGTGGATACACATCTCAGGATCCAAGTCCTCATCAACATTGACTCACTGACTTACTCGACTGATTCGACTCGCTCGACTTACTTGATTCATTCATTGGACTCAGAGTTCCATTCAGTCACCAACATTGGCCATTTTAGTGGGAATGATCTCGACATTACCGTCATCCAGCATCAATACCAGCCACCGACCGGACGGACTCAACGTGGCACAAGTCACACAACTCGTGTCGTCTGCGTCGCGCCATCGAAAGCATTCCGTGACCAGTTTGGATTCATCGATCGAAGACGTGCGAGCGTGGATGAAGATGATGTAGTCTGCCGAGGAAAAAAGGATTGAGGTGATTCTATTATTTGTTTCATGTGAAAAAAAATTACTGAGTGAGTAAGTGAAGGAGTGAGTGAGTGAAGGAGTGAATGAATGAGTGAAGGAAAAAGTGAGTGACTGAAGGAGTGAGTGAGTGAGTAAGTGGGTAAGTGAGGGAGTGATTCACTCAGAGTGAATGAGTGAGTGAGCCAAAACAAAATCAAACTGCAATAATAATAATTGACAATAAACCAACGATTTCTGAGCACAAGTGCGATGACGAGTGCCGCCCGATCAGATAAATAGGCGACGGCATCGATGGTGCAGTCTTCATCGTTGCAATACCCGTCGAATTTCGGCTTATACTTATGAAGAACGTCGAGCTTTTGCAGACTGTACAGTTGCGGTGGAGACGTCATTTTATTATGACGGAACCGCGGTTAGACTATAGACTCTACCGGATAAACATTCGTCCATAAACGGTCCACGAAAAGAAAACTCGGCATGGAATCAAAAGAGGATTTCGTTATTGAATTCAGGTCATTTTTACAAGTGTTGGTTTTCAGTTTTGGTTGATTCACCGACCCCGACAGCGACCGGAACTGATTATATCGAAATTGAAACGTTCCTTGACGGCTGACGGCACGAATTTGCCTTCATGAACGTTGTTGTAATGTTTCTGAAATGAGTTTTTAATTCCATCATAGATGTGTATAAATTTATATTTTATTTATAGTTTCCACTCCCAAATTTGCGGTCAGAAAATGTCTACAATTCGTAAACCGTTTGTCATGCACGAATAATTTTGACGCGCCAATTCAAATTTTGAATGTGTAACTCAACCAGGAAGCTCGATCAAAAGAGTTCAATTGAGGTGGGATTGAGTTAGATAATGGAATATTTTTTATCACCCAGATAAATCATGTATTCGTCGTAATGAATCGGACAAATGTTATACTGTATGTTACGGGTTGACTTTATTCTCAACTTGTGGTTTAACTTACACGCTACATGAAACAACAGTTAATAAAGGATAAAACCAATGTGCTAATGTAAAATGATAAGTGGTAAAGCCGAGCGAGACTGCAGTTAACGTTTCCGGAAACGGACTCGGCAGTTCACAACTGTTTATTCATCCAGACTCGTTGGTGCATTAGTCTGAGTCACACGTACTCACGAAACACATATTTTGCTTTTCAGGTTGGTTTTGCTAAGCGAAACATTTATTAGTCATCATCACATTTTACAAAAGAATCTAAAGATTGTGAAAATCCACTGACTTTATGGTTCCATGAATGATGGTATAGTTTGGTCATCTTGTTAATCCAATTTTATTTCTTTGAATAATTGGCGCACTCAGTTCGCGATCGAATGTTGTCCATATCAACTGTGAACCAAGAAAACGTTGCTTATTGTGAAAAGGTTTCGACATAAAAACTCTGAGCAACAAGAAGCCCTGAATAAACTGGAGTCACTTGAAATGACATGAAATGAACTGTTATAAAATGAACTGGCATGAAATGAACTGTCATAAAATGAACTGGCTAACTCTGAATAAACTTCTATACCGTATCTGGATGTGGTGGTCGAGTGAGACACTGGCGGACGAGACAAACCTCCAAAAGGAGGAGAATCTTCCCAAAAAAGGGGGAATTGGCAGAAATCATTCAATTTTATCTACACCTTAGAAAACAAACTCCACTTTTTGAATTCACAAAAGAGGGGGATTTCACTATTCCCCCTTCTCGTCCACTAGTGGAGTATATGAACACTGGCACTTGGGTACTTTAGTGTATAGATACCAGTGGTGCTGTTGATGTTGGCAGTCTACCAACTTGTCTGAATGCGGTCCCTGGTCTATTCATATTTCACAGACGGGCACGTCTTGCTATGGTTAGATTCTCAGCAGAGTTGCCGAAAGTGAAGTTTCGCAAAGTTGCCGAAAGTAAAGTTCCGCAAAGTTGCCGAAACTAGAACATGTTGATTCCAAAACACGATCTAACATTTGAAAAATTATGCGTAAGTTACATTTTTACTGGATTTTTTTTTCTGTTTTCACGATCACGAAGTGTGAATCTTACGATTTGAAATGGTGGTAACTTGATAATTAACCAATCATAATCGATTATGGATTTCATAACTTGCAAAAGTTTTAATTATGCCCCTGTTTATACTGTTGACGAAAACTTTTTATTTGTCGCAAAAATTATAATTATTAGGCTACAGCATAGAAACTCACCACATTTAAATTTTATAACAGAAACAGTATGAACAGAACCATTACCCTGGCATGTTGGTACTTTATGAATCCCGGCTAAGTTATAATCATATAAAATGGATGACTGACGTCATGAAATACTGGATGTAAAAGTATGGGAGCCTAACACTATTTACATGCATTCTTAATCTTTACAACAACAACAACAACAACAACAACAACAACAACAACAACAACAACAACAACAACAACAACAACAACAACAACAACAAATGTCGACTGACTGGAACACATTGTCAGACAACCAGGATTCGACAGGAAATGAATAAAAATGTTCCAGAAAAAGAGTATTCTTCATCGCAATGTTTATGATTTGGTATTGGTATCGTATGACACATCATGGAAAAAGAAAGCGTTTTTGAATTTTATAAAAATGAAACATTATTTTCAGTTTATAAAAAACAATTAGAATTACTTTCTGTTCATCCGCCAGTATTCGAAACAATCAGCAGATAAAAATTTAGGGCGATGAGAAGGTTGTGAAGCTTTTCACGGATTTGACCACACACAAAAAGCTGTAGAAATAAATATTTCGGCGTATAGCACACTCGATTGAACGGGAAACTGGATGTGGAAGCTGATAATTTTTCCTACATTAGTAAGACTTTTGCATGCACAGACTTATGCACTGAGAGGTCTGCATAAAATCACAGAACAAATGGTGCTCATTCAAACTCAGTCTCCCAATGAATTGAGAATGTTATATAATAACTATTTTTTGTCTTCATGCGCACATTTGGAGTGACTTTCACAATAAAAACTTGAACAGTCTTGGGTTGGCCCATGGCTAACTTTTATCCATGATTTTATTGATGCATTGGAGAAATTACATATGTGGTAATATTGAAAATGACCGTTCTCAAAATAGAAACATGAAACATAAATTCTCGCGAGAAGTCATTGTGTCAGCAAATGTCAACTCGAGGATGGAGTCATATTTACAATTGTACACTTAGTAATAAAGTGAAACTACTGAAAGACATCGCCATATGGTTGCTGGGCTTTGTTACGAAAACAGCGGATGGAAACATTGAACATCGCATCGGTCAAAATATTTTTATTCAGACCGCACATTTTTCGCGTGAGGCTAAAATTCTAATTTTTCTCGCATATTGAAAGAAAACTTTTCAATCGTCCAGTCAAAATCGGATGGAAATTAGGATAAAATCATTTTTCCATTCCACCAACGGTGCTCAGGTGTTTTTTCTGCTGCGGTGTTTGGTCGGTCGGTAATTTTTTTTCCGAGACACGTGGCACGTTTCAGTGGAAGAAACTTTTCTCGCTAGTCATTGCTTGGGATGTGAAAGTCGGTGTTATGAGACGGAAACACTCGATGGAGGAACAATTGAAAGACACATATAAATATTAGGACATGTGAGAAATCGCTTTGCATTACCCTATTGTTTAATGAGCCCTCTGTTGAAACTGATACGCATGCAGAAACATACCCGTCGCTCCTGAAACATTACTGCCGGCGTGCATCGCATAAGAATAAGAGTTTGCATGTATTCTACAATATAAAATGAGTCTGGCTGACAGTTATGTATGTATTATATGTACATATATGTACTTCTTAAAAAAATTGACGAATACTTTTGGCTCAAAAAAATAGCCATCGCTACTTTTATTGTGAAAAAATTGACAGAAGGAAAAAAATTGGTGACTCAAAAATGGTGATGAATAACAGCAACGTCGGATCATAACCGTGTGCGTTGGCCGTAGATTTAATTCGCCCAAACCGGAAATAATAATTTTATTATAGGGTGCCTGTATTTATTCTCGATGTATGCAACTAATCTGTAGTTTATAACATACCGCAGCTTTGTACATGTTTTATAGATATGCATAAAAAGCATATTTGCCGCAGTGGATTTTTCAAACGGAAATTTCCGCTAATCCATGTCTGTGGAAAGTGGCGTGTTACTGGAACCAAGTTTGTATGTATTTAGATCATTAGCGGACGAGGGAAGAACATTAAAGTGGAATTCCCTCCTCTTAGCTATGTCCAGAAAAGTAAAAATTGCTCCCCGAAGTGATAAAATGACATGAAAACTGCTGCATAATGGCCTCCCTTTTGACGAGTTAACCTCCCTTTGATCGTCCACCAGTGATTTAGGGTTGTACATGCAACGGGTGTCTCAATGTTGTGGTTTGCCATGGAATACATAGTTTGGAATACATACCAACCAGCTTTTGTTCTATGCACGATTACTGAAAGCAGGGGTTGTATTATATTTTGATATTCATAACAGAATCAATGAGTTTTGAATTTCATACTTGTTTAACGACCACTAAACGGTTATACAACCGTTCGAGATAAGGAATTCCTATGTTGTTTTCATATGTTGGTGACCACAAAATACGTTTTTTCCTGCCAAATTGTTTACGGTTGCAGCTTATGTATATTTTAATGTCTAGTTAGTTTTTTTCACCATCCCACTGAGTAACATGATGTCATTATTTTGTGTTTATTGTATTGTATTAAGTAGCACCGACTGTGTGGAATAAACGAGTCCCGGAGCAGACGACCCCAAGCCGAGATCCCTGCTCCGTTTATACAAACAAATGTATAAGACCCGTCTTTTGGTAATGAATCACAAGGTACAAGGCTGAAGCGTGTGAGATACAGGTCCGAATTTACAGAGAAATACGGAAGCGTAATGAATGGAAGGACTGCAAATGCGCATGACAAGATGGACTAAAATGGATCAAATAATTGAGGCAGTCGGGGTGCTAATTGAGTGCAAGTAATCAGTAGTAAGGCACTTTCATATTTGACTTATGAGCGGGCGAATGGGTTGCGACCGAACATACTCAGCAGGCTGGGTGCGGACGCCTTGGTCTTGGTCGACGCCTGGTAATCCTGCAAGTGAGTGAGTGAGTGAGTGAGTGAGTGAGTGAGTGAGTGAGTGAGTGAGTGAGTGAGTGAGTGAGTGAGTGAGTGAGTGAGTGAAGCAATGAATATCCAACCTGCTGGTAGCTGTTGTACTCCTTCTGCTGCGATTCGACCCACGACTTGCAGGGTGCGTCACTGAACAGTTGGACGTTCTGCGATGGCAGATTGGTGAAGGCGTCGATCATGATGTTCGAGTTGACGTTGGATCCACCGACGGTGTAGTCGATGATGCCTTGACGGCAGGCCATCAGCGTCTGGGTGCCGCGCTTCAGGATGAACCAGTTGAGCAGCGACATGTTGTCGGGGTCGGCCACCTACAATCGACGTGAATGAGTGAGTGAGTGAGTGAGTGAGTGAGTGAGTGAGTGAGTAAGTGAGTGAGTGAGTAAGTGAGTGAGTGAGTGATTGGGTGATTGAGTGGGGTAGTGAGTGAGTGAGTGAGTTGAGTGACTGACTAACCACTTTGTTGTCAATCTTGTATTCGGCGACGAGGATGGACTTGCCGATGGAGGTGCTGATTTGGCTGAAGAATTTGGTGCGAAGCTCGGCCTCGTCAGCGGGTCGTTGCCAGACGCGGAGCTGGGCATTAATGCTGCCATCCTGCAAATGAGAGTGAGTGAGTGAGTGAGTGAGTGAGTGAGTGAGTGAGTGAGTGAGTGAGTGAAAGAGTGAGTGAGTGAGTGAGTGAGTGAGTGAGTGAGAGAGTGAGTGAGTGAGTAAGTGAGTGAGTGACCAACGTATTTGTAGTAGTCGTTGCCGACGATGTGACGGTCGAATCCACCGCAATAGGCGGCCTCTCCGACCTCCTCTGGTGGGCACACGGTCATCTTAACGGTCTTCTTTCCACCACCATGGATTGAGCACATCGAGTTGGAGTCACCAACAAACAACGACTTGGCATCCTCCAGCAGGGCCTCCTTTTCGCAGGCGTTGCAGTAGTAGCTGAAGGTGAGGCGATTGAGTGAGTGAAGAAATGAGTGAGGGAGCGGGTGAGTAGGTGAGTGAGTGAGTGAGTGAGTGAGTGAGTGAGTGAGTGAGTGAGTGAGCAAGTCAGCCATTGAGTGACTAAGAGAGTTTGTGAGTGAGGTTCGCGTGCTCAACCAACCATCCCTTTCCGCAAGTGAGCGCATCCATGCATTTCATGTTGCCGAGTGGCATGATGTGTCCGAGGTATTCGAAGGCCAGACGGCTGGGGTCAACATCGGCGGGGATCGTTACATCAGCGACGATGTCGAAGCACGTTGGCCAGCTGAACGTCTGGGCACCGGCGGCATCAACTTCCTGTCCGTCGACCATCACCTTGGTGTTCTCGATGATGATCTTGTGCTGTTGGCTACCACCGGGAACAACATCTGCAAAAGAGTGAGTGAGTGAGTGAGTTAGTGAGTGAGTGAGTGAGTGAGTGAGTGAGTGAGTGAGTGAGTGAGTGAGTGAATGAGTGAGTGAGTGAGTGAGTGAGTGAGTGAGTGAGTGAGTGAGTGAGTGAGTGAGTGAGTGAGAGAGTGAGTGAGTGAGTGACTGAGTGAGTGAGTGAGTGAGTGAGTGAGTGAGTGAGTGAGTGAGTGAGTGAGTGAGTGAGTGAGTGAGTGAGTGAGTGAATGAGTGAGTGAGTGAGTGAGTAGGCGAGTGATTCAGTGTGTCAACCAACCAGCATAGCAGTCCTTCTCCTTGATCTGTTTGGTCTGGGCGAGTGCGAGTCCATCAGAAACGACGACCTTGTACTGTTCCTCATCGACCTTGACGACTTTACCGCGACCGATCACGACTCCGTTGTTGTCGATGACGGTGGCGTCACCATTGGCGTTGGTCAGGACCTTGCCGACCTGTTTGCCGTTGGCGTCGACGCAGTTCGATTGGCCGTCCTTCTCAGCCTGAATGTGGTGATAAATGGTGAAAATTGTGAAAATGGTCAAAATGGTAACAAATGGTGAATTTTGCTAGATTGCATTGTTATCGTTGAGTGTTCATTCAGTCAAATTGTATACATGGTGGGTCCACTAAACCAGAGACAACCTTTCTCAGATAACTTTTTGTTGCATGTGGTCTGATGAATTTTTGAGATTTTTGATATTTTATTTCAATGTTATCAGATAACTAAAAATGCGTATTATTACCCGTAAACAACTATTTTAAATTACTCGTATACATATATTTGTTGAGTCAGTTCCAAAAAGGAGCTTATCAACACGGAGTCAGTTTTGATGCCATTTGACTGATTTCCGCAATAAGGAAAAACAACATTACACAGATAAAAAAAATTGAATTTCGAAACAAAAATTAAAAAAACCTAATTTTGAACACAAAATCTTGGCCCTAACCGAGCACTTCCATCCGGTGGTACGCTGGGCCAGGACACCGCTGCCGGCACCGATCTGGTCGAGCTGAGCCTGCGACTGGCCGTTGTTCTGGTTCAGTTTGGCGGCGTACGCTCCCGAGCCCTTTTTCACCTGTAAAATTCGTGTTTTATAAAATTGCATTTTTATTAAAACTCAACTTCATATCAAAGTTAGAATTTGATGTTGAAATATCGTGAAACTATAATACGATCCCTATGATTGAACCCTGCTGCGGCTACCGTTTCGTCCCGTTTCATGTCTCAGCCATACTGTATGTATTATAATATTTGTAACATTAGTACGCTTTGGCGGGTCCCAATGCTTATCTAGATTGCAACTGCCGGCGAACATGTCTAATGCGCTATCTAGGCAAATCTTGTTCTTTACCACACTTAACCGCTTGATAAAAAACGATCTATGACATTGCGCGTTACAGCATGCGTTAAAATATAACGCTGGTGCGTGCGTCTACATAGATTGCGTAAAAAGCGGCGTCAGTTATGGAGGTCGGACAACCGGGTTACGCGCACAGGTCAAGACAAGAATCATGATAAATGGTTATTGCGTCCATGTACAGTACTAAGGTTAGCGACATGGGTAGTAGCTGTGAACTCTATGTAACGCTGTGTTGCGCTAGTTTGCGCTGATGCTACTGTTGGAAATTGAGCGTTACGTTACAGTGCTAACAGGTAATGCTCACAAGTAACGCTAAGCAGTGTGACTCGTACATTAAACGTTACTACTCTAACCGGTTTCTAGATTAGAGTTGATTAAATTGACTGTTTGCCCATCATCAGTTAACCGCTACATAAAAACTACTATTTTTATTTGATGGCGCCAGCAGACTAGACTACTGATCAGGAAAAACTACATTCAGACAACTTATGCAATGGCTGACTGACTAACTAACTGACTGACTGACCGACGAACGAACATACTGACTGATTGATAAATATAACATTATTATAAACTTGCATGCGTGTGGCATAATGGCTGGCTGAATGACTGACTGACTGACTGACTGACTGACTGACTGACTGACTGACTGACTGACTGACTGACTGACTGACTGAGTGACTGACTGACTGACTGACTGACTGACTGACTGACTGACTGACTGACTGACTGACTGACTGACTAACGTCGGCTTTCAGGTTGGCGTTGACCTCCTGCTCGTTCATGACACCGGTCTTGGCACCGAAGTTGCCACGGCTATCGGCGTTCTGGCTGTCCGAGGTCTGGGCGTTGAAGGTGTCGGCGCTGACGGCGGCGGCTTTGGCCTGTAATCAGTGAGTGAATGAGTGAGTGAATGAATGAGTGAGTGCGTGAGTGAGTGAGTGAGTGAGTGAGTGAGTGAGTGAGTGAGTGAGTGACAGACTGACTGACTGACTGAAAACGCACCTTGTATTGGTCGTTGGCCTCCATATCGGCAACTTTGACGCCGTTGGTCGTGGAGTTGGAGAGACGAGCCTTGTTGGAGCCCTGGTTGGCGATACCACCGTTCACAGTCTGCAATATAATATATACTATATTATACATTATATAGTAATTTATATTATAATATAATATACTACATTACACATTATATTTACATAGTGTGATACGCAAACAGTTATACATACTGTATCTTCCTTCACACAAAGGGGTATCTTTATGCATATTCTGATTGATCTACCAACAAGTTAGCGAAGCGTGGGACTAATGACTAACTTACTGACTGACTGACTGTTAGATTGATAGATTGATTAACTGACGGGCCAAATGAAAGACTGACTATAAAAACGGTACTTTGAATGACAAACCTCGCCGTCGCGGGTGAGCTGAGAGGCGGCGGTGTTGGGAATCCGACCGGTCTTCTGCATGACCTGGGCACGATCGCCGTTGACCGAAGCACCGGTCAGGGTATCCTTGGTCTTGGCGTTGACGGCGTTGGCGTTCACTTGGCTGGCCTCGACCTGACAATGAGTGAGCGAGTGAGTGAGTGAGTGAGTGAGTGAGTGAGTGAGTGAGTGAGTGAGTGAGTGAGTGAGTGAGTGAGTGAGTGAGTGAGTGAGTGAGTGAGTGAGTGAGTGAGTGAGTGAGTGAGTGAGTGAGTGAGTGAGTGAGTGAGTGAGTGAGTGAGTGAGTGAGTGAGTGAGTGAGTGAGTGAGTGAGTGAGTGAGTGAGTGAGTGAGTGAGTGAGTGAGTGAGTGAGTGAGTGAGTGACTGAGTGAATGTCTGAGTAAGTCCGGCGCCACACAACGTACCTGTTTGCCGTCATGGTTAGCTTGGTACTGTCCCTCGCCGACCTCCGTAGCCTGAACGGGTGTTCCACCGTTGGAGGCAACGGCGGTCTTACCGCTGGCCTGGGCCATGTACTTCTCATTGTGGTTCTTGAAGGCGAGATTGACACGATCCCTGATCACGGCCAGCTGGGCGGAGTCGGCGCGCGTTTCGGCGTTGCCAGCGAATTGCGCGTCGATCTTCTTGATGCTGAAAATGCATTATGGTAATAGATGGTTATGGCAAATTAAGGGTTACGGTATATGGATATGGTAAGTAAAGGGTTACGTATTGGATGGTAACGTTTCAAAGGTTTGTGAATCCTAGATGGCAAAAGGTATGTGGATATGGTCATTGAAAGGTTATGGTGATTGAAAGGTTACGATATTTTGTGGGTAATGATGCACAGGTATGTGGATGGAAAGTCCGAGATTGAAAGTAATGGTCAACCAACTTGTCAGTATCGGTGACGATAGCCTTGTTCTGTGCCGAGTACTCGCGTTCCTGGCAGTACGCCACGGCGCACAGACACAACAGTAGTGCTGATTGAAACTTCATAATGGTTGGAGTAAAGTAAAGGTTCGTTCGAAAGAAATATGGTAAAGTTACAGTATAGTAGCCCGAAGGTTACTTCGTTGGGTTCGTTGTAGCTTGGGTTGGACGCTTGAAGCGAATGGTGACTGACTGGTCGTCGACGGTTGCTTATATAGTCGGTCGAGTTGGCTGTATCGACGTAAGCGCACATCTCGGCCCGTTTGATGGGGTGAAGGGTAATTGTTTTTCTGACGCACATAACACACCGGGTTGGGTTCTGTTTGACGCATGTCGAGTGTATTATTGCATGCGTGCGCGTTTAGAGTGCGCCTTGTTTGACGCACGCACCACACCATCTTAATGCACATGCGCTTGCGGTGTACGGAGTGCGCATTCATCGTGCGCTTGGGGTTGTTTGGTGTAAAGTGTGTGGTGGCTGTTTTCACAAAGGTTATGATTCTCTATGTGAGTATCATAATAAATGACTACAGCGAGCATATGAATATGGCTATCATAACGATAAAATATTTTTTATCAGAACATGCATCCGATATTCACGTATGTTACATACTGTATGTGTGTACATACCTGCGTGCACTGTGAACGCACGCATGTCGAGTGTGTAAATCACGCATGTTGTGTTGTGCGCACATGTTTTTCTTTACACTCGTTTTAGTTTCTTCGTAAACAGAAAAGTTAACGACAACGCTGCGCTTTTACGGTGGTTTTTACTTGCAAGTGCGTATAATACATTCGCTGAGCCTTATGACGCAATCGCAGGTGCACCTGGGAATTAATATAGATTGTACCTTAATTGAGCATTCGTGTTGTTTGTTTCCGTTTTTCTGAAATGCGTGGGCGTGTGAAGGATAATTATGATCTGGCGTCATTGGGGTTTGATGATCTGGTTTAAAGGGGATGTGAAGCCCCTTTGACGCAATTTGGCCTCAATGGCATTTGATGATTTCACCTTAATTGACATTCATATTGTTTGTTTCAGACTTTTTATTGCGTGGGCGTTTGAAGGATAATAATGATCTGGATAAATGTAATTTTTGTGTGTAGGAGATTGACGTAATTTGAGATGGGATGTGAAGCCCCTTTGACGGGATATCAGGATTTTACCTTATTGTCATTGACATTGTTTCCCCCTTTATAGATTGCGTGGGCTTATGAATGATAATTATTGATTTTCTGATGGGATTTGCGGGTTTTTGTGATTTGTGATCTAAATCCCTGTGGTGTGTATTGGATCAACCGGACTTGTTTACGTTTCTTGGATTAATTAAGCATGTGATCAAGGAAGGTTTAGGAAGAAACCCATAAAACACCGCATACAATCTATAAATTTCTTCTCAAACAATTCATCCGTTTCCGTTGCTTGATAAAATCAATTATATAGAAACTCGCGATCGTATAAGTGAACTTCGTAAAAAATTATAAACAGTATACCGTAACAAGTTTTTTTAAACTGACTAATGGTCAAGCAATGTGAGAACAAAACTCGTTATGATGAGAGAAAAAATTTGGCACTCTATCCAAGTGAACTGATGTTTTGCAAGTTGGTTGTCAAATAAAAAGAAACTTTGAAACTTTGCACAATAGCTGATGCTTCTTCATATCTTTCAGATCTAGTCTCTTATCTTTGCGATAAACTGTTCAACGGTACAATCATAATGTGGGGTTTTCTAAAACGTTAGACTCATATATCATTTCCGTCGAAAGTGAGGAATTAGATGAAATGACAGTATATAATGGCAAAATATAATTGTTTAAAGTAGTTGGAACAAAGGAGCGAAGCGACTGAGTGCTTCCCTACCCCAGCTGAGGCTTGCGCCCAAAAGCTTGCTTTCAATGTGTCTTTTATTGTCTATCAACCTCAGTGAAACATGATTATAATTTTAGGTCTGCTTAATTTCAGTGGCTGTCGTTACCCCAACAAATGGGTAGAGGTTCCCCGCCTTGAAATAACCTCAATGCATGAAATTTGTAGACGAAGGGAAACGTGAATTCTAAGTTAGAAAGACAGTTTGGGTGGTTGTCGTTGGTGTTAACAACTGGCTAGAGCTTCGCTACCAGTCAAGTAACACTATTTTTTACTGTTAGTCGTTGGATATTGAAACGTGAATAGTTTATTTATCTAACTTAATATTTCATCATTCGATACGAACAGTTCATGTTTTTTCTTTTTGAATTCCTAAAAAAAGAATTAGGCTCGATTGAACTTCCGAGCATTGAAATTTCTGATATTGAATAAAAAATGTGGGATGGTACGGAAAAACATACGAAAGTTTAAGGTCGATTATTATTTCATTCCATCAACAGACAGTAGTAAAGTACCCGAATGCAATATCTTCTGTACAAAAACCAGTCGTTATCAATGGAATCCCGGTGATTAAAATCATAAATAACAATGCAATAATTATAATACAATCGCAAAAGAAAATGACTGTGCAAAAAATGTTCCAAGGTATTCCAGTCATGTATCTCTGCATTTACCCACACTTTCATGCATAAAAATTATGTGGTTATGTTTCACTTCGTTTTTGGAAATGCGTAAAAACTTCCCAAATAAAAAATGTTACAAGTTACAGAACGGTAATCACTCGTGTGAATCATTGTCATCGTATTTCATTTGGGGACAGGCAGATTGTTTATAGGAAGACTGGTTCCATTTCGGTTTGGTTCCATCGAAACTGGTTTTATAAAGTCGGATATTGTCCAAGGCACAGGCGCCGGGGATTTGGAGCTGCTCGTTGATTGGCAGGTTATTGCGGCAGGAGAAAATGATCTGCAGAACGAGTGAGTGAGTGAGTGAGTGAGTGAGTGAGTGAGTGAGTGAGTGAGTGAGTGAGTGAGTGAGTGAGTGAGTGAGTGAGTGAGTGAGTGAGTGAGTGAGTGAGTGAGTGAGTGAGTGAGTGAGTGAGTGAGTGAGTGAGTGAGTGAGTGAGTGAGTGAGTGAGTGAGTGAGTGAGTGAGTGAGTGAATGAGTTAATGAGTGAGCGTATACGCGTCTAACCATTAACAGAGAAAGAGGCATCCTGATCGGTTGGTTCAATGCCGAGATTGAGTTTCAATTGGGCTAATGAAGCCTGACTGGTCGGTGAGCATGCGTGAGCTGAAAAGGATCAGTCAGTCAGTCAGTAAGTCAGTCAATCAGTCAGTCAGTCAGTGAGTCAGTGAGTCGATCAGTGAGTCAGTCCGTCAGTCAGTTAGTTATTCAGTCCGTCAGACAGTCAGTGAGTCAGTGAGTCAGTTAGTGAGTCAGCCAGTTAACGAACATTTGTAAGCCATCACAGACAGTAATACAACAATGGTTCGTAGTGTCGTCATGGTGTGTAAATTGCTAGAGAAAGTAGCAATTCAAATAATCTCAAAATTCGTGGGAATACGACACTGAAGCGGACAGTTTCGCTCGTTGAAGATGCAAAATTTTCGTTCGATGATACAAGAATTTCGATCGCAAGAGAGTTTTCGGTTAGATATTTACCGCAGATAACGAATAAAGTATGGAGGTTTTCGAATAAGTTGCTCGCAAGTCGTGTTATATATGGAAAGTGACTGATCGTTACACGGTTCTGTATTGCTTGTTCGCTGGGCGTTCAAAACGGGTCGTTAAGTCGTTTTTACCGGTATCAAGAGTTTTTCTCTTATTCTACGCACAACTCAGATCATCACGATCACAAGTAATGACGTACACATAAGTAATAACTTGTTTAAATTTACCATTTTATTTTCTTGAAAACGCTGTTAATAGTTCCCGAGAAATTTTCGGGCAGTTTCTCGGGTGAACGATAAGACTAGATGTCTAATTGAGGCTACAGTTTCAGGTTTTGATATTGATGTTCTCCAATATTGAGGTTGAGAGAGGCAATAAAACTCCAAAATGCGTTTTTCTCACAAAATGTGTTTTTATTTTACCATAAAATAATGTTTTTGTTTGAAATGTTTACGTTGTGAGGTGTGCGTGCAAATCAAAAGACTAAGCGTCTTTTGCAGTCAAAGACAATGACCGGTTTACAAACGTGCGTGGGCGATTTTAGGTTGGCGTCACGAATATTTGTGTGTATCATGAACATGTTGTAATTTTTTTACCAAGGTTGATGATCGGATGACGTTTTCATTTCTTGAATTTGTGGGTTGGTAACTTGACTTTATATTTGTGCTATAACCCTGCATTGTTGTTAAAGCATATTGATCGAAATTTCAGTTTCAAGCAGTTTGAAAGCGATGCTCGATGTAGTTATGTCATTATGGAGTTCACTTGCTGTGTTTTCAAAAAGTTCCGATGGTATTGAGTATAAATCAATGTTGATGTTTCTCAGACGGTTCATGTAATTTTTTTCCAACGATACATTGTTTAGTAAAAAGTTTATATGAAATTTTTTGTAGGTTGTAATCGGAAAACGGTCGCAAACTATAAATCAACGAGTCGTTGAGGGGTTTAAAAAATATTCTGGACGTTGGACAAGAATTCAAATCAAATATTGACGAACATTCATGGGTTGATTGAATTTAGTTTCTGGTGGTGGTATCAAATGAACGGAGTTTTACAAAAACCTTGACCCTTTCATGGCATAAAGCGAAAGCGCAGAACGATGGTAACACGATACTCATGTAAACCACGATTGACTCAGTATAACAGTCAGTCAGTCAGTCAGTCAGTCAGTCAGTCAGTCAGTCAGTCAGTCAGTCAGTCAGTCAGTCAGTCAGTCAGTCAGTCAGTCAGTCAGTCAGTCAGTCAGTCAGTCAGTCAGTCAGTCAGTCAGTCAGTCAGTCAGTCAGTCAGTCAGTCAGTCAGTCAGTCAGTCAGTCAGTCAGTCAGTCAGTCAGTCAGTCAGTCAGTCAGTCAGTCAGACAGACAGTCAGTCAGTCAGTCAGTCAGTCAGTCAGTTAGTCAGTCAGTCAGTCAGTCAGTCAGCCGCACCATTTCCTCATCCCTACTACTTTCCCACACTAGGTGTGCTGTAGGCATCGGATCTGAAGGCTCTGGAGTTTCTACAATTTTTTGCTTGAACTTCTCCATCAACTGCGTCGAGGCACACTAAAACCAGATCAGAATGGTGTTTTTGTAGTGGCCAGAGAGTTGAATAAACTGACGGGCAATGGCAGAAACCCACGTCAGGATCTGTGTCTCAAGTCAGGTTTCGAACTTAGGGCCGTCGGTTTTCGAGGCCCGCGTCCTACGTTCTCAAATAGACAGGTGACAAATGCAACAATATCTGAAAGCTTGAAATCATGAACTACTGAATGACGATGTCCATGCCTCCGAAAGCCGCACAATTTGCAACAACGCTTTCCTACTCAACGTTAGTTGTATTCACCCGATCGTTTCTACCCAGCAGCATCATCTGCAAGTTTTAAATAATTGACTGGTGAATAAACATGTCCATTCCTTCGAAAACCGCACCCTTTCCACAACCATACCGTTTTCCGACTCTGCGTGTGTTGTATACACCGGATCTAAACGCCCCGTTGTTTCTACCCTGTGCCAGCATCAAAAACCAGTTCCGCAGCACACCTCGATGTCCATATCCGGGACTCCTCGTCGAACTGATCAATGGACTCGTCAGGTTGGGGAGCTTTCATATTTGATACGTATATACTAACCCAGTTTGTTCAAAGGATGATAATCAAATCTTCATTTTTTTTCTTAATTCTACCGTATTGGCAGATAACAGTCTGGGATACCAGCACATACAGTGGTACCATGCCGTGGTACATGATAAGGCAAAACAATTGTAATGGTGAGAGAGACACAAGTACAGTATATCAAATTAATTTTCATCTTTCATCAATACAAGAACAATGGAAGATACTTGCAGGTATATGAATTACTCGATCGAACCGATGGTAACGACGATAGATGGATTCGATTTGCTATTGCCCGGATATGACTACGACCTCGCTACGGTGACGCTGCCAATCACCGATTGGGTTGGTTCTGAATGATAGAATGAAGAGATATGAAGAACATATCGTGAATACTTACCATGTAAACAGTAAATAGCAGTCATTTGGAGACGGTCATTTTCCACTATAACAATTAACGTCACGAACCTTTGGTGCATTCTGTTGCAGCTCTTCAGATACAACTGGAACATTATCAAAGCAACAGATTGCTTTTAAAGAAAAATGTTAATAGAGCGATTATTGTTAAAATATCTGTTTAAGGGCAACCTAACACCGAGTATTTCGCTAGAAACATCTGCTTACGGCCTCCTAACCACAGACTTACACGCCGACGTGATGTTATCCTATTTTTCGTACACCCGATCCTTCACATGGTCTGTCTGGCTACTGATCTTTGTCATCGTGGTCGTCAGCAAACTTTATGTATATTTCTTCAAGGTTTTTAAAGTTTTGTTTCCTACTGTTATAAGACTACAGAAACACGAAGTTAGATTACTATATTCCATACAGTTTGTAAATCTTCGAGTTATTTTTACAGGTAAACGCCAATTTTGTCACCGAAATTCGCGTCTTTCGACCCACGTTTGTGACGTCTTTGATGCCGATTACGATTGCGTTGATGTTGGTTTTCGGTGAGTTCAGGGATCGATAACTGACAACTGTTTTGATCGAATGAATAGTAACCGTATAATAAGATCCAGACCAAAAAGTCTGCACCCGAAACTTCTTTGGTCCAGTTGATCGCATTCCCGGAAACTCATGTGAAGTACGATTTCGCAAGAACATCATTTCAGCCCTTTACCGCAGTCGGCTACTGACGAGCCTTCTAATGCTTGAACGTCGATATCAGGTTGAATCATTCAGCGATATTGCCAATCTGCCCGAGAATGTGATCATTTACGGGGACACAGTAGCGTGGCAACAGGCTATCGACAGCGTCCATGATCCTGACCTAAGATTGACTCTTACGGCACGGAAATTCGTCTTGGATTTCGAAGTTCTTACCAATGTACAGGTTCTTATCTTAGTATTTTTGCATTGATACATGTCTTTTCATTGTGAACTTCTGTCAGCTCTTGAGCTCCTGCTACCGGATGGCATGGATGAGATTTTATTTTGTTCTATCAATGCAATATAAATTGACTATGAGGTTATTATTCTATTTCGTTATAACTAAAAAAGGTTTTCTTGCTGTTTCAGGCGGTGAAAGAAGGCCGAGCTATATATTTCATCGACTTGTTGGCGGCCGCCTATTACTTGAATATGTGCTCACCAGGGTTGCATCTAGTCAAACTGCCCGAAGTCCCACGTGAGATTTTGGTATCCTACTATAGACCAAATCCCTAAATTTGTTTTTCATCCAGATTATGTTGAGTTTCCAATCAGTCAGAAAATCTGAACGCTAAAAATCTGAATTTCTTCAGAAACTTAGTTAATCTCACAGTAATTTATTTTTGCAGCTTTGCCCCTCTCATTTGGTTTCTTGCTACCCGAGCAGGCCCAGTTGC
Organism: Daptonema setosum; assembly: GCA_964036265.1. Taxonomy (NCBI): domain Eukaryota; kingdom Metazoa; phylum Nematoda; class Chromadorea; order Monhysterida; family Xyalidae; genus Daptonema; species Daptonema setosum. The sequence goes on from OZ038444.1 coordinate 21,719,891, forward strand.
TTAATGAATGGAACAGAGCCGTCGCCGAACTGTCAGGGCTGATAGACCAGCTGACCGAACGATACTTGAAATATCGTCCACCTAACGTCAATTGCCATATAATCGATTACGAAAAAGAAGAAGCCGAAGAAACCGTGTTCACCCGGCTGCTGGAATTCGATTGGAACCCAAAGAACATCAGCCTTGAGTCGCTGAAAGGCAGTTTCCTGCTTCTCATGGTTGGCATTGCCGTCGGATGTCTGTTGCTTGTGATGGAGGTTTTGAGAAAACGATTTGTATGTCTGAAAATATTGTTGTGATTATTCAAGTAGACATAAAGTAAACATCATGATTTTTTGACTGACTTGATATTAATGTAAACAAAATCAATAAAAAGGACATTGTCCACCAGTGAATATGAACGAAATCTATTCCTACCTATTGTAATCCATAATATGTGAAACTGGATACATACTGTACATATCCCAAATGTAGACATATATAGTCAACTGTTCTCGTGTTTTTTATCATTTGAGTGACCAGTGCGGTATATTTATGAATCATATTGAATAAATTATTTATAATTTAATTTATCAACCATCAATCAAAATGAATGTCGACTTTGTATTCATTGACGGAATGAAAATAGCAAAATCTGAAATCGGACACCTCCGACATGGCTGACCATTATGTTTCCACAGTGACGTTATTGACTTTCTGGGATGGCGACTGAGAAAACCACCATTGCGATAAGACACCTATAATATCATCATGAAAACATATGTTTGAAACTGTCAGTCAGTCAGTCAGTCAGTCAGTCAGTCAGTCAGTCAGTCAGTCAGTCAGTCAGTCAGTCAGTCAGTCAGTCAGTCTGTCAGTCAGTCAGTCAGTCAGTCAGTCAGTCAGTCAGTCAGTCAGTCTGTCAGTCAGTCAGTCAGTCAGTCAGACAGTCAGTCAGTCAGTCAGTCAGTCAGTCAGTCAGTCA
>OZ038444.1:21721054-21762207 GCA_964036265.1 Daptonema setosum
CAGTCAGTCAGTCAGTCAGTCAGTCAGTCAGTCTGTCAGTCAGTCAGTCAGTCAGTCAGTCAGTCAGTCAGCCAGTCAGTCAGTCAGTCAGTCAGTCAGTCAGTCAGACAATCATTCAGTCAGTCAGTCAGTCAGTCAGTCAGTCAGTCAGTCAGTTAGTCAGTCAGTTAGTCAGTCAGTCATTCCGTCAGTCATTCAGCCAATCAGGCAGTCAGCCAGGGTTTACGTGTGTCATGCCTCATGCCTGCGTTGTAGACGGATTTCATATTCAGATTACGCGGAGCGAAAATTCGAACTACAGTATATAAATATTTACCCGTTGCGGCGGACTAGCAAGTCTTCTTTAAAGAAGAGGATTTTTTATGGACGAGGACATTTCAAGATTTAGGGTATGTATCTTTATATACAACTTGATAGGTACTTATACTAGATGCCGCTTAACGTGCATGACAGAATGCTTATTTTCCACTCCTTCTCGTCCGCTAATGATGTACTAAAATACATGGCTTGGTTGTACAAGTGGTTTATGTAAATTGAAAAATTTACCATGCTCTGAAAATGTCTGAAATTCGGTTTATCCACGTCTTCCGTTAGCGGTTTTTGAAAATCTGGTAAATAATAAAAGGCATTAGTGTTCACTAGAATCATCGAGCAACTTATTGATCAATCAAAGAAGGAAACTGAGTGAAAGAAAAGTTTTCTACACGCTTCATGTATTCTAAACTTAAGTGAGAAACCAGACTTCCCGAAAGCATCGACAAAATTTATTAGATCGCAACATCGAAAGTTAGAAAATCATTGACTGTGGTGAATGAAGATGTCCATTTCTCTAAAAGCCGCACCATTTCCTCATCCCTACTACTTTCCCACACTAGGTGTGCTGTAGGCATCGGATCTGAAGGATCCGGAGTTTCTACATTTTTTTACTTGAACTTCTCCATTAACTGAAGCATCGAGGCATACTAATAACAAATCAGAATGGTGTTTTCGTAGTGGCCGGAGAGTTGAATAAACTGACGGGCAATGGCAGAAACCCACGTCCGGATCTGTGTCTCAAGTCAGATTTCGAACTTAGGCCCGTCGGTTTTCGAGGCCCGCGTCCTACGCCCTAAAATAGACAGGTGACAAATGCAGCAATATCTGAAAGCTTGAAATCATGGACTACTGAATGTCCATGCCTCCGGAAGCCGCACAATTTCCAAAAACGCTTTCCTACTCAACGTTAGTTGTATTCACCTGATCCACGGAAGTTCCCGTCGTTTCTACCCAGCAGCGACATCTGTGAGTTTCATTGACTGATGAATAAACATGTCCATTCCTTCGAAACCCACACCCTTTCCACAACCATATCGTTTTCCGACTCTACGTGTGTTGTATACACCGGATCTAAATGCCCCGTCGTTTCTACCCTGTGCCAGCATCAACAACCAGTTCCGCAGCACACCTCGATGTCCATATCCCGGACTCCTCGTCGAAGTGGTCAATGGACTCGTAAGGTTGGGAAACTTTCATATCACAACGTACCAACGTACAGAACAGGACAAAAAAATGTGGCCGGCTACGCATAATTTCGGCGAATTCGCGGAAATTTCAGCGCCTGCATGCCCGTCGCTGATTGGTTGGCCACGCCCCCAAGCTACAGCTGAAACATCTACCCACACGCTTGGGGGCGTGGCCATCCAATCGGCGACGGGCATGCAGGCGCTGAAATTTCATCGAATTCGCCGAAATTATGCGTAGCCGGCCACATCTTTTTGTCCTGTACTGTACAATATGTACAAATCTAGTTTGTTCACATCTTCATTCTTTTTTTAATTCTACCGTATTGTCAGATAACAATTTGCGATACCAGCACATACCGTGGTACCATGCCATGGTACATGGTAAGGCAAAAGAATATTAATGGTGAGACACAAGTACGGGAAATTTCGAGGTTTTTCTTATCTTTCAACAGTACAAGAACAATGGAAGATAGTTTCAGTTATCTGAATTACTCGATCGAACCGATGGTAACGACAATGGAAGGATTTGATTTGTTATTGCCCGTATATGACTATGATATCGCTACGATGATGCTTCCGATCAACGCTTGGGTTGGTCTTGAATGGCTGAATGAAGAAATAAGATGTCAAATACTTACCATTGAAACAGTAGACAATAATTTGAATACATTCATACTTCAGTTGCAACAGGGGACATCCGATAATGGTCCTTCTCGTTCGAAATCGTTAAATCAACCGCTAAACATTATAAAAGCAACATATTGAGCTTTTGAAAAAATAAAGTTAAGTGAGCGTTAATGAATACTCTAATCTGTTTAAGGGCAACCTAACACCAAGTATTCCGCTAGAAACATCTGCTTACGGCCTCCTAACCACAGACATACACGCCGAATTGATTTCATCGTACTTCTCGTACACCCGATCTTTCACATGGTCTGTCTGGCTGCTGATCTTTGTCATTGTGGTCGTCAGCAAACTTTATGTATATTTCTTCAAGGTTTTTTAATTTTGTTTTCTGATATTATCAGACTACAGAACACGAAGTTAGATTACTCTTTTCCATACAGTTTGTAACTCCTCGAGTTATTTTTACAGGTAAACGCCAGCTTTGTCACCGAAATTCGTGTCTTCCGACCCACGTTTGTGACGTCTTTGATGCCGATTACGATTGCGTTGATGTTGGTCTTCGGTAAGTTGAAGGATCGTTAACTGACAACTGGTTGAATATATCGAATAGTTACCGTGAAATAAGATCATGATCAAGAAAACTGCCCCCAAAACTGCTTTGGCCCAGTTGATCGCTTCCCGGAAACTCGTGTGAAGTACGATTTCGCAAGAACATCATTTCAGCCCTTTACCGCAGTCGGCTACTGACGAGCCTTCTGATACACAAACGTCGGTATCAGGTTGAATCACTCAGCGATATTGCCAATCTGCCCGAGAATGTGATCATTTACGGGGATACACTAACGTGGCAACTGGCTATTGACAGCGTCCATGATCCTGACCTAAGATCGACTCTTGCAGCACGGAAATTCGTCTTGGATTTCGATGTTATTGGTAATGTACAGGTTCTTATCTTAATGTTTTTAAATTTATATCTGTCTTAACGAGCAAAAAAGTAATATCATGGAGAACTTGGATACCGGATTGCATTAATGGGATTTTTTTGTTCTCTCTTTTTAATGCAATATAAACTCATAAACTTTTGAGGTTCTTGTGTCATTATTTAGAATTTTCTTTCGTAAACAATAAAAAACTAAAACGGGGTTTCTTCTTGCACCAGGCTGTGAAAGAAGGCCGAGCCATATATTTCATTGACTTGATGGCGGCCGCTTATTACTTGAACATGTGTTCACCAGGGTTGCATCTGGTCGAACTACCTGATATCCCAGGTGGGATTTTTGAATTTTGATAGAGGCCAAAATTCAAAGTTTGTGTTTTTTATCCAGACTGCTATCAGCTGTAAAGTTGAATTTAGTCTCCAAAATCATGTTGCTAAAAAATCTTCACTTCTTCAGAAACTCAATAACACAGCCATTTATTTTTTGCAGTGACGCCCTACTCATTTGGCTTCTTGCTCCCCGAGCAGACTCAGTTGCTCAACGAATTGAACAGGGCTATTGCCGAACTGTCAGCGCTCATAGACCAGATGGCCGAACGATATTTTAACTATCGCCCACCTAACTTCAATTGCCATATAGTGGATTACGAAAAAGAAGAAGCCGAAGAAACCGTGTTCACTTGGCTGCTAGAATTCGATTGGAACCCAAAGAACCTCAGCCTTGAATCACTGAAAGGCAGTTTCCTGTTTCTCATGGTTGGCTTTGCCGTCGGATTTCTGTTGCTTGTGATGGAGGTTCTGAGGAAACGATTTGGATGTTTGAATAAATTTTTGTGATTCTTCAAATAGGTTAACGGTGGTTATGATTTTTTTGACTGACTGGATATTAATGTAAACAAAATCAATAAAAAGGACACTTTCCACCACTGATTATGAACGAAATCCATTCCTACCGATTGTAATCCGTAATTTGTGAAACTGGGTACATACATATAGTCGTCAACTGTTCTCGTGTTTATTATCGTTTGAGTAACCAGTGCGTTATATTTATGAAACATTTCAATAAATTATTTATAATTCAATTTATCAATCATCAATCAAAATGAATGACGACTCTGTATTCATTGACGGAATTTGAAATCGGACACCTCCGACATGACTGACCATTATGTTTCCACAGTGACGTTATTGACTTTCTGGAATGGCGACTGAGAAAACCCCATCGCGATAGGACACCTAGGTCATCATGCAAACATATTTTTGAAACTGTGTTTTCAAAAGCAGACAGAATATCCGATTCTGAAAATGTTAACAATGATGTGTAGTTTCCAGAGAATTCAGATGGGATATTATCATCCGTCCTTTCGCAATGTTTCATCGCATTCAGTTTTTAATGCAGCATAGATAGTGGGTGTGTTTTTTTCTTTTCGCTCACAGGTTTATCGGCTCACGGCTGTCAACTTAGTTAGAATGTGTATTTTAGCTAACAAAGTTTAGTCACAAAGTTTATCATCAGAAGAATGAAGGAATCTTCCATAACAAAAAAAACAATGGAAAACAGGAAAATTATCATTTTCTAAAATTGCCGTTGTTTAGAGTTGAAAACGCGAAGGGTGAACACCCGAAGTTACTAAGAGGCAGAATGCGCGCATAATAAGGTTAACAAACAACATAAATACCATCGCTGTGGGGCCCAACTCACGATGAGTAATCGGCGGTCGAGGGACAGTGAAGCTTTTTATGGAATCGTGTCCACACAAAAAACAGAAAAGGTTCCGCAACTCTTGTACGCTTTTTAGCAACATCAAAATTCGGGAAGACATGCTAGAGTTTCCACGTCCCGCACACTTCCGCCCACTGCGTGTGGCTTACTTCCCACAACTGGGCGCACCACAAATGTTCGACTGCGCCGACACTGGTCGACCGGATCAGAATTATGCCAAACCATGTCCTTTCCCAGGGTTTCTTTACGAGTTCACCAATGCCGTAATTCGCCATTTGAATTACAGCATTAAGCCGATTACAAGTTATGTGGACAGGACGCAGTTGGGACGTGTGTTGGGCCAGGAGGCCGATGTCACCGCCTTCGTGCTGCCGACTTGGATTTGGTCTCAGGCGAGTAACATTGATAAATTGGCTAGAAAGTAACGTTGTAAGATGAGAAACGTTGAGTAACGATGATGGAATATGAGTAAGTAACGTTGAGTAACGGTGATGGGTTGTTGAGTGGGTAAGGTTGTTAGTGGAGAACTGTTGAGTAACGTTGTGCCAGGAAGCCGATGCCGCTGCCCTCTCGATGCCGACTTGGGTTCAGCAGCGATTCAAGTAACGTGAATATTGTGATCCTTCCATATCTGACTAATGACGATCGATTTTTAATGGGACTTCTTCATTACTGAAGCCATCAAGGCACACTAATAACATATCAGAAAGTCGTTTTCGTAGTGGCCAGAGAGATTAAGTAAACTGACGGGCAAGGACTGACTGACGAGGAATAAACTTCTGTCCGGCTGAAACCCTCAGAGCAACACGTTTGGGCCTGTCTCTTAAATTTGGTTTCAAACCAGGACCACCAGTTTTGAAGGCTGGCGCCCTACGCACTAGACTAGACAGGGGACAGCTCTTTCGGCTCCATCCATAACTGACTGGTGGTTATCGATTTCGAGGGTATTAAATGAAAGAAGAGGAGAAGTGTGACTTTGATTAAACATGCAGTGAATGAATAAGGATTATCAATTGATTGCCGTGCCAGACATTACAGCTCAACTTGACTTCCTCGATAACCGTCGGCACAGGATCCGTAGCCGTCATCACTACTGACTCACATCATAGTGATGATGCAAGCTATTTATCTTTTATGAAATCATTCACTTTAGCCGTATGGATACTCGTAGCTATCATAGTTATTGTTGGCAAACTGTATGGCTACTATTACAAAGTTAGTCAATCAACAAACCTTTACAATCCTCATAATCTCTTATAGCTAATAAGACAGAGAGCTTTCTAGTCAAACTCAATCAGTTTTTAATGTTTGAATTAAGGTTTTTGCCGACTTACTGAGAGACATCCGACGATTCCGACCAACATTCGTACCGTCACTGCTGCCGATCACAATGGCAATGATGCTCTTCATTGGTTGGTCAACGAAAGATTTGCAAGACTACCAAGATTACCGAGATTAGCAAGCTTAGCACTTGAACATTCGAAAAAAAAACATCCCAGACATGTTTTCTCATCACAGTTTTAGTAAACCATTTATCATTTTATTTCAAGAAACACTTAGGATTAGATGATTCATTTGCAGCCCTGTATCGAAGTCGGTTACTCACCAATTTGCTCGTGCATCATCGCCAATATCAGGTATTTATACAAAATTCTCAATTGTCATTGTTGTTGTTGTGGTTGTTGTTGTTGTTGTTGTTGTTGTTGTTGTTGTTGTTGTTGTTGTTATTGTTGTTGTTGTTGTTGTTGTTGTTGCTGTTGTTGATGTTGTTGTTGTTGTTGTTGTTGTTGTTGTTGTTGTTGTTGTTGTTGTTGTTGTTGTTGTTGTTGTTGTTGTTGTTGTTGTTGTTGTTGTTGTTGTTGTTGTTGTTGTTGTTGTTGTTGTTGTTGTTGTTGTTGTTGTTGTTGTTGTTGTTGTTGTTGTTGTTGTTGTTGTTGTTGTTGTTGTTGTTGTTGTTGTTGTTGTTGTTGTTGTTGTTGTTGTTGTTGTTGTTGTTGTTGTTGTTGTTGTTGTTGTTGTTGTTGTTAATGGTGGTAATAGTTTCATTTCTTTTTACTCCAGATAGAATCACTGAACGATCTGATTCATCTACCGAAGAATGTGCTTCTGTTTGGTGATTCCGTCATTTGGGAGGCTTCGGTGGCCGGCTTCAGAGATGGCGACTTAAAGAAATCACTGAAAAAGCTGAACATTCTTCACACTAGAGATCTGTTTGGCCGTGTTCAGGTGTGGTTTTTTTCTGCAACTGTATCAGTGTGATATTGAGGCATGCGTCATGAAACATTTAGCTTACAACATTTGAAACATGTAACAAGCAACCTGTAACATGTAACATGCACAATGTATGATGTCGTATAGTGGACATGACACGTGTGATTATTAGAATGTATGCGTGATCTTTATGAATGTCATGTGTGGGTGTGTGGCAGCCACGTGGGCTGAGGAAAACCTATAAATAGAAAGTTATTTGCTATTTAGAATCATTGTTTTAACCCGAGCGAATAAAGGCTGACTACTGACTAGACTCGTTGTTATACTGATACCGCAAGCATAGATGACTTCTACCCTGGTGGAATGCTAAATGGCGCTCCTCAACTCCGGTGTTTCAACAGCGTGAAGTGGATGTGCTTTGGCGGTCATCGTGTACTACGCAAGTGACACTGTTGAGTTGACACGTGCGTTGTCCGTGTGCAATCAACACGTGTACCCGTGTACATACGTTAGTTGCATCGACGTGGACTATCAATTAGTCGTAATCCGTGTGTAACATTTTTCGTGTATACAATATATCATTTTTGTCGAATAAAAGCCCGGTTGAGGCAGCAGCTGCCACCGTGGTAAATTGATAAAATATAATCGGTTGAAGCTGATTTGCTACCGAAATTTTTCATAAATATACACAGTTGAGGCAGCAGCTGCCACTGTGGTATAAAAAAGGTTGAGGCAGCAGCTGCCACCTTACAAATTTAAAAATTCGGTTGAAGCTGATTTGCTACCGAAAGTTTTCAAAGCAGTTGAGGCAGCAGCTGCCACTGTATCATATAAAACGGTTGAGGCAGTCGCTGCCACCGTACAAAAACAAAACAAAAATACAACAGTTGAGGCAGCAGCTGCCACTGTTATACATAATTACTTTGAACTAAAATATTGTAACATATTTTTTTCAACAGTATATAAAATGCCGGTCAATCAGTATGGTTATAGATTTGATCACTGTATTGGGTTGCGAGAATGTCGGCAGTTGTTGAGATATTATACAGAGACAAATTTTGGTCATGCTGAAGTGTTGTTCCGTTCACTCAGGGAGTTATGCCGATTGACTCCTGGTGCTGATCGTGTGGTTATGACTAGGTATAGAGGTCGAGATAACCAGCAACAAAAGTTTGACAAAATGGTGAGTTACCTGCAGGAAGTGTATCTGGTTGTGGATGAGTTGGAATGGGGTCGAGTGAATCAGGAAGCATGGGCACTGAATGACATCAATAACGAAACACTGAGTGTGCAAACGGTAAATTCAGTGAATGTAACACAGAATACCACACATAACGATTCGAATAGTACACGAGGTGTGGGAAATCATGTTAATAATGGTGCGGGTAATGGTAGCGCTAACCCGTCAGATATTAGCACTGATAATACTACCTCGATTGTTACGGCTAGAACGAATGTGACGGGAAATAGTGGCATAAAAACTGATAATACCACAACCACACAACAAAGTGTACCACAGGTCAATGTGTCAAATATGGCTAATGATTCTCAACGAATGAACCACGTTAACAACAACAACAGAAGTACACAGGGTCAAGGTCAGGGCTACAATACTAGTACGCCGATTCAGCAGATGGGTCAGATGGCCATGATGAATGACCTACAGAGACAGTTCCCTAACCTGACCTGGAATCCGATTGATGGATGGGTGATGCAGCACGAGGCCCATCCGCAGAGTAAACCTGTCGGTGTGGGACTGAGTGGCCGATCGCAGGTGCCAGTACCACAGGTGGTGCCCAGATGGGAACAGCAGAGTCCCGGGTATATGCATGGTGATTACGGTAATGAAGTGGTGAATCATGATACACGTAATGCTTCACATTCACGTAATACTGGTATTGAGTTGATGGTCGAGCAACAACGACAACAACAGAAGGATATGGCTCAGTTACAGCTATTTTCCCAATGTTATGAGAAGTTGGATGGCTCGGAGTACAACAAGTATAAGCCATGGGCAGAGTCCGTACAGAAAAGAATTCTGCTGTCGAAAGCGGACAATGACATCGCATTGGCTCACATCAAAGTATGTTTGGAGGGTAATGCGTTGAGCATGTACGAGAATGCTACAGATCATGTGCGTGGAAGTGTCTCAGAGACATGGCGTTTTCTTGAGAGTAGATTCGGAGAGAAACGTTGCGCGGCGGTACGTGAAAGTACGTTTCTGACATGTGATCAGTCACCGACTATGAATATCAGACAGTACCTGGTAGAGTTGGAAAGCAGATGCTTTCTGGTACGCGAGCAAACCGGTTATGATACGGTTATGTTGCAGCGAATGTGCACTGGCTTGAGAGAGCAACAATGGCGTGTTATGGCGACTGAAGCCATACTGAAAGATAGCTCCACTCGATTGGATGATCTCGTTAAGGCTATTGAAATCAAGGAAAATAGCCTGAAAATACAAAACGCGCAATTTAGGCAGATACAGAGCGCTACGGGGTATACGAACAAAAATCCCTATTATGGAAATAAGACGAGTAACGGTCAGAATGAGGACAGTGGTGGTAATACCCGTCCATACTGTACTTACTGTCAGAAAATGGGACATATTGTGATCGAGTGTGACAAAAAAGTGTATGAAACTCGACACAAGGACTACGATCGTGGTGCGAGTGGCACTCAGGGTCAGAACAACGGGGCCAACGGTGGCCACAGTTCATTTCAAGGTCAGAACAGACCAATGACACCTAGTACACAGCACATGAACATGGGTGCACAAAGATCCGGTTATCAAAACCGATCGAATACTCAGATTAGGGAGACCTTTTCTGGTACGTGTAACAAATGCCAGCAGGTTGGGCATAAGTTTAAAGATTGTCCAAAGCGTGACAATATGGTGAACATGGTGAGAAATTGCCAAGGTCAGGCAACGGATCAGGTTGCTCAGGATGGTAAATGTGGTAATGATGATAAGTCTGAGGATGGTGGTGGTCAGATGATGATGATTGTTCAGGACCACAATCTGACAGTTACCACTGAAGTGAGTCCAGCACAGGCAATCATGGCCGTGCAAGCGAAGAAGGTGGAGAAGGAACCTCAGGAGAAAGGAGAGAGACTGTACTTGTTTGTGAATGGTGAATTGCTCACGAATGACAGATATCTACTGGATACTGGTGCATCAGGCAACATGATTGGACTGAAATATGTCAAGTTGTTACAAGAGAAGGGTCTAATGGATCAGAAACAGCCATGCTCGTGCAACTTCGAAGGATTCACTGGTGCCAAAGTAGTGTGTCTAGGAAAACACCGTTTAAGTGTTAGTTTGGCAGGTAGACCATCGTATCATGCAGATTTTCATGTTACACCCCATTTGGAAGCTAGAAACTACGACATTGTTCTAGGGAGAAATGCTCTACAGGAAATGGGCGTGAAATTGATGTGTAACGGTATAGAATTGAACATGAATCTGATGAACAATGGACATGTTGTGCATGAAAAAGAGGAAGGAAAAGTGAAGAAAAGTGATGTGAAGAAACGAAGAAATCATCACGGTAAAAAGATTGGCCTTGCACAGGTGGATAAGAAATCATTAGATAAGCAGCCAAACTGGAAGAAGGGTACTGGTGGTCATGTGACTACGAACCATAAATCCTTTCACTGTAATGCGGTCAAGTCCGTGAATGAGATTGTGAACAGCCGGACTCTTACTGACCAGTCCCATCGAAAGTTCAGCTGCAACGAACAAACATATAACAACAGCGAATGTTGGTTACCTGGAAATGCGGCCAAGAGCGATTATTATGGGTACGGGAAACAGGTAAAAATGAAGAACAGTACTATGAGACCGTTGCAGTCTCGTCAGAACTGGCAACGTGACAATTCTGAGTTCCGTCAGTATCGTTCCTGTTACCGTTGTGGACAGCAAGGGCATATTCAGCGCAACTGCCCATTTAAGATGAAACAGCTCTGGATTGAAGATAGCGGTGATGTGGAACAGACTTATGAGTAATGTGCGATAGCGTAATTTTATATTATCATAAGTTATATCACATGTGTTATTTGCTATGCAGTTTTCAGTCTAATTTTTGAAAAAAATGGGGAGGAAATTATGAACAACAGTACAGACAGTACGAAACATTTTATGGTAATTTAGCGAGTGTAATGTCAAGTCTATCTACAAAGCCTATTGATGTATTATTGTCAATGCAACATAAGTGAAATGTGCTATAATACTGTGATAATGTACTGTAATCCCCCACAAGTTGGTTTTAGTTATTCCGTTAAATTAGCTTAGTTTTCCTTTGAGTATAGACAGTAAGTTTATGTCAGAACAAATTAATCCTTATTTATTTAGCTATTTGGTTTATCGTCGAGTACAGGTATGGAATGGACTGCATTACGACAAATGTGAACGGCGTGCTGTCGATGCATTGGCTTACACATGAAGAATATTATGAGTATAATAACATATTTATATGCAGTTTATCTATCATTACTTTGTCTTTCTTTGTTTTTCGTAGGGAGAAGTGGACATGACACGTGTGATTATTAGAATGTATGCGTGATCTTTATGAATGTCATGTGTGGGTGTGTGGCAGCCACGTGGGCTGAGGAAAACCTATAAATAGAAAGTGATTTGCTATTTAGAATCATTGTTTTAACCCGAGCGAATAAAGGCTGACTACTGACTAGACTCGTTGTTATACTGATACCGCAAGCATAGATGACTTCTACCCTGGTGGAATGCTAAATGTATTAAGTAGAATTATTGTTTGATAATCATCAAAAGATGTTTTTTATACTCTCAAAGGCCACTGTTGTAAACTTTCATTTGTTTTTTTTTCCTGTAGTCAATAAACTATCAAATCACAGGAGGTAAAAGCGGGTCGCGCAGTTTTCGTCACCGACCATATTAGAGGGGGATATTTAATCAACATGTGCTGGCCGGGACTACGGTTGAAGGTTCTGGATGAATTACAGGGTAAGCGAATGAGTGAGTGACTGAGTGAGTGAGTGAGTGAGTGAGTGAGTGAGTGAGTGAGTGAGTGAGTGAGTGAGTGAGTGAGTGAGTGAGTGAATGAGTGAGTGCTGAACACGTACATCACTTAATGCGGGATATGGTTTTCGTCTACCCGAACAAACCAAGTTATTGAGCGACTTTAATCGTGCGTTGGCAGAATTGTCACCAATGATTGAAATCATTGCTAACCGGTTTGTTTTTGTCATTGTTTTTGTTGTTGTTTTTGTTGTTTTGTTGTTGTTGTTGTTGTTGTTGTTGTTGTTGTTGTTGTTGTTGTTGTTGTTGTTGTTGTTGTTGTTGTTGTTGTTGTTGTTGTTGTTGTTGTTGTTGTTGTTGTTGTTGTTGTTGTTGTTGTTGTTGTTGTTGTTGTTGTTGTTGTTGTTGTTGTTGTTGTTGTTGTTGTTGTTGTTGTTGTTGTTGTTGTTGTTGTTGTTGTTGTTGTTGTTGTAGTTGTTGTTGTTGTAGTTGTTGTTGTAGTTGTTGTTGTTGATGTTGTTGTTGTTGTTGATGTTGTTGTTGTTGTTGTTGTTGTTGTTGTTGTTGTTGTTGTTGTTGTTGTTGTTTTTGTTGTTTTTGTTGTTGTTGGTTGTTGCTGTTGTGGTTGTTTATTCAAAATCTTAACACCATTTCAGTTATCACGGTTTCCGCACATCATCATCCAAGTGTCAGAAAAGTAAAAACGAATCAGTAAGAAATAATCATTTATCGAATAATCTCGAATTTGATTCAAATGAAAGTAATCTGAGTTTAGAATCACTAAAAGGAAATTTTGTTTTGCTCGGAGTCGGTTTTGTGCTAGGAATTGTATTATTGGTAATGGAGATTGTGGGTAATGGTCGGAGTTGGAATCGCAGTGAAAATCATGGACGACGAACGGCTTTTAATAGGTGGTGAGGTTACTAGCAGGTTCATCAACGAATGAGGATTTTTCACGATAAGTACATAAATTATGTAATTAAACCTACAGTGTACCCCTGGCTATTGAATATTCATTTTTTCACAGCACTTAATCACTGAATATGTTTTGTTCAAATGGTTCACAACAAATATGGCATTGATGAATAGAACCGGCTTGACTATTGAATGATACACATCATGTATTAATAAAAAATATGCAATCTACATAACATGATTGATGGAAAATAACACTGCAATAAAAAACGATGTAGGATACAAAAAACTTGACCGGGATAGCATTTTGAGTTATGTATTATTATACCTTTTACTGATTCTACAATCACTTCTTTTGTCTTTTCGTGGTTCAGTTTAAAGTAAAAAATGCATGAACAAAAGATTAGTTTTTGAAAATGTGTAACAAGACAAAAATGCATGATACAGAATACATAATCTGTATTTTAAGTGGCAGTTTATCAAACTTTGTATATCAATTGGCGAATTCAAATGTACGTACAGTATTTCGTTCCAATTAATTGCAGCACACTACAAACACTGCTTTGAATAAATAACACTCAAAAATCATTGCTCCAACTAAATAGCGAAATGAAGCATAAAATTTCCATTTATGAGCAATTTGTTTCACATACACATTTGAATCAGAATGTATTGCACTTAACATGCAATGTGTTTGTTGTTCTGAATGACATTTAGTAGGTTAAACTCCGATGGAAAAACTGGTAATAGGCCTCCCAATTTTTTACTACAATTGTTTTCGTAACCAGCGATTGTTTTTTTATTCTTGTTGCTGCTGTTGTTATTGTTGTTGTTGTTGCAGTTGTTATTGTTGTTGTTGTTGCTGTTGTTATTGTTGTTCTTGGTATGGAATTATGAAAAATCAATCTGGTAGAACTTTCCATTCTTCGGATGAAAGTAGCAATTCAAGTCTGGATCGTAGATCATCTGCATGACCTCTGGAATTAGGTCCACTGAATCCACACCAGAATCTGTGTTTTTCGGCGATTCTTGGTCGTCACCGTCGATTGATCGCTCAGTCATTTGCGGATTTTTCTCAGAACTTTTGCTGTTGTTGTTCGAACTCTTCCGTGAATGTTGTTGTTGCTGCTGTTGTTGTTGTTGTTGTTGTTGAATGTTGGGTGATCGACGGCTAACTGGCGGGTTCGGTGACTTCAGCGTTATGGGGAATCTGAGTGAGTGAGTGAGTAAGTGAGTGAGTGAGTGAGTGAGTGGGTGAGTAGGTGAGTGAGTGAGTGTGTAACTGGTCAACTAACAACGTTATCATTTATAGACGGTAAGGGAAGATGAGCAGTGAGATGTTCGACGGTGATAGCTCTGGTACTCGTGCTGCATCATGTACATTGAGACAATCAGTTAAGTTAGTCAGTCAGTCAGTCAGTCAGTCAGTAAGTCAGTCATTCATTCAGTCAGGCAGTCAATAGGGATTTCGGTCAACCTGAAGTTTAGTATCAGCTTTCTTTCATTGTTGGCGTCTTGCACGGCGACTTCGAAAGCAAAGTGTGACTCGTTGGGAACTCGGATTTGAAGTGTCAGAAATGGATGAATAAGATCCACTAAAGACATCAATAATTAATCACTCACTCACTCACTCACTCACTCACTCACTCACTCACTCACTCACTCACTCACTCACTAACTCATTCACTCACTCACTCACTCACTCACTCACTCACTCACTCACTCACTCACTCACTCACTCACTCACTCACTCACTCACTCACTCACTCACTCACTCACTCACTCACTCACTCACTCACTCACTCACTCACTCACTCACTCACTCACTTACTCACTCACTCATTCACTCACTCACTCACTCACATGAGACACCCGGCTGCCGCGGAGTGGTTAAACGGACGGCTAGATTGGGCTCGGAGCGAATCTCAATCACGCGCTCCAACAGCTGGTCGTCGTATTTCTGTAATTATTGTTTGTTTTTGTTATTAATTTCAAACATTAGTTATTATTATTTCAATGAAACGTTGAATGGTTATGCTTTTTCAACTTTATTGTTGAATTTTTAATTTCTATTGAGAGTCTCAATCTGGTTTTTGATGGAATATGAGTGCCGTCGACAAATTTCCGAAAATAACGCTAAAAATTTCTGTCAAATTTTGAAGTCAGGTCTCCTTGTGAATGTTAAAACGTAACACCACGTATCCTTCGATCGATCTAAAACAGTAGCGATAAACCATTGATTCACGTTAAATATTTAATCATCAAATACTTTTAATCAATCACTCACGTGAAATCTTTCGACGTCCAAAAGGTCGGGCATGCAGTCTAGCCAAGTCACCATGTATTACTAGTCAGTTGATAAGCATCCACATGTTGTTACAATATAATGAAATTTTTCAACTGTTGCATTGGATTATTTGGTTCACCCCTAAATGATTTACTTAGCTTTTAAATTGTGTAAATGAGGCTCAATTCTACGTGTAAGTCGCATATTGTTAATATCGTACGGTACTTGTGAAAACGTGTATCAGATCCATCATGAATGGCATTCATGTGATCTTTATTCAATCAATACAAACATTGCATGTAAGTGACTGATACACAGATGATCGTATAATATCATCTATTATATCATATTATATCGATCAGTCACTTTTTCTCACGCAAGAAGGAGCGTACATGCTTTTGTTTTCAACTTTTTACGTTGTTTGTCTAAAATATAGTCATAGGGTGATTCTAAAACATTTTTCAAAAAAGAAGAAAAGAGTCCAATAATAAACCGTCAAACCGTAAAAATTAAAGTCAGTGAATCGCAAGTTTGTATTGAATATTGATTAGAGGAGAGTTCACTCTACCAAACAGATATGATTCACGACTGTACGTGTCCATGCATCAAAGCACTGGCGGACGAGCTAAACCTCCAAAGGGAGGGGAATTTCGTCAAACAGGAAGAATTAGCAGTTTTCAGGCCATTTTACCTACACCTTAGGGAACAACTTCTTCATTTTGAAAATGCCAAAGAGGGGGGAATTCCACGTTTCCCACTTTTTCTCGTCCGTCAGTGCATCAAAGTGACTCATATAAATTATGCAGTCATGTACAGAGCAAACAATGGTTGACATGGCAGAGTTTCAGGTGTCAGAACCACGAGCATATGAAACCAGGACAACTTTTCGAATCTTTTAACAAGGATTTGCCAGTACTTATAAACTGTAAATTTTATATCGTAGTAGACAATAAAACCTAATATTATAAAAGATGATGCAAGATTTGCTTATAAAAAAGGAATGACTATTTTGGTGAAAATATAAAACCATACCGTAGTAATACATAGTTATTCCGGTGTATACCCATTTGGGCGAATCCAATTTGGGCGAAAACCACTTGGGCGATTCCACTTGGGCGAATTCCATTTGGGCGAATACCCACTTGGGCGAATACCCACTTGGGCGAATCCCATTTGGGCGAATCCCATTTGGGCGAATGTATATGAAACTGGGGTATGCGTTCAGTCGTCTGACTCGACGTTTGTATGAATTTGTCCGAAAACATATTTTGAAAAAATTAATCAGTTGTCCGAATGGAAAGTTGTTTTACAAGAGAAGTGTCACGATTAAGTCACCGATTTCAATCTTCATTTTGCTAATAAGAAGTTGATAAGAAAAGTTGGTTTCCAAAATTGATATTGGTAGCCCACCATTTCATTTCAAGCACTTCTTTCATTGACGTACGGCTTCGGCTTAGTCATGAACACAGACTATACGTTAGTAAAGGAGATTGCCTAGTATGAGGCTAAGAGTTAGTTTTCAGTTTAGGCTTAGGCTTAGGCTCTGTATTTGGGATGGGCTTGGGCGCGCAGCGCTCAAGCCTTTGCCAAATACACAGCCTAAGCCTAAGCCTAAACTGAAACCTAAGTTTTATGCCCCCGCCTTGGACCGTTAGCATCAACTTCTTGGAAAATTATTCTTTTTCAAGCAAGGGGAAACATCTGAAAGCATGTAAATCGTTAGTCGAATCAAATTTCACTTGTGTACAACATGAGTGAAACACATCGAAGTATTCTTTGCGTTTGTGAACAGTTTCATTTACATTCGCCCAGTTGGGATTCGCCCAAATGGGATTCGCCCAAGTAGACGTTCGCCCAAGTGGGTATTCGCCCAAATGGAATTCGCCCAAGTGGAATCGCCCAAGTGGTTGTCGCCCAAGTGGGATTCGCCCAAATGGGTATGAACCAGTTATTCCATGATGATGATACACAGGGAAGGACTTGGCAAACATAATGTAGTATGAAGTTGGCATGGCAACTAAGGCGGTTTAGAACACCAGAATACCTTCTTCCTAAACAATATGTTGGGAAAATTCTAAAGGTATCAGGGGTGACCAAGATTTTTGGACTGTAATGGAGCAGCAAAAACTGTTTTTATATTGTGTCCCATTCAACAATTTTAAATGCCATTTTGTATACCCAGGAAATATATAAAGAATAAAGCATGTATATTTAAAATTTTAAATTAATATGTTGTATTTAGTCCATTATTTTATGGGGTTGCCCGCAAATAAAGTGTAAATCAAATCATCGTATGCACCATCATAATCATTATCAGTCTTTACTTGATTAAACCGGTGCAGTGAGTAAGAGAACGAAAATCACAGCAATAATGCCGCGTTTTAAAATAGCGGGCAACGCAAAATAATAAATACATCGTTAACTACAACATTCAATAACTATTTTTATGCATTCGTAGAGCACAGCTGAAAACCAAGCTTTTTGAGGATGACATAATGAATCTGACTGATGATTTGCTAAAAGCTTTCCTGTCCAAACGCAGGCGGACGAGTTCAACCTCTAATCCAAGGAGAATTTCTTCAAAGAAGAGGGAATCAACAGGTTTGAGACCATCCTGAGGAAACAAAAAACACTTTTTGAAAGCATCAAAGAGGGGGAATTTCATTCCCATTTCACTTCTCGTCCGCTAGTGTGTTAACGTATCGTGGTTTTATTACGATACATAGTTTGGTGAGCAAAGAAATCTTATGAACCTGAATATTGACATTTGTGCAAGCGTTAATTAAAAGCAAGTACTTTTATTTTATTAATCCTTGAATTTGAAAATCAATTGTGAGAAGAAAATGTCTGTAGAAGTATGAGTTTCTAATCGATGATTGTGACACAATAAAGCAATTTATCATCATAATATTTATAAAACATACATAGTGACCCAAATTGAAACAAATTATACTGATATTGGCATAAACTCATAGTTTTCTCTGGTCGGTCGGCACCACTCAATTATACGCATCCAAGCGTGACCACTATACAGTATACGAAGCCCGCCATAACACGTCGTTAATTCGACAATGTACCCCGGGCGGATGAGAAAATGTGTTCTGACTAAAAAGGAAAACTCACAAAAAAATTCTCGTTTGCGATATTTTTTTAATTTTGGGATAAAGAAAACAAATTCTGAAATGAAGAAGTCCCTCACAATGGGAAAATATTATACTTTTGGGAATTTTGTGGCCCGTGCGCCATTGATCTGTGAGCCATCCAACAAGCCCATTGCCACCGATATGCCCTAAACCACTGGCGGAAAAGTCATTCCTCAAGAGGGAACGGAACTTTTTCAGAAAGTAGGAATCGGCTGTTTTGAAAACATCTTACCTACTCGTTAAGAAGCAGATTTTACTTTCTGAAGCTGCCAAGGGGAATCCCACTTTTCCGTTTTTCCCTCGTCCGCCAACGCCCGATGCCTTGACTACAAGTGCATTGATGGGCATGGACAAAACGGAATTACGAATTATTTTATTGTACCATTGGTACATAAAGTACAAACGGCGGAGGGGAAATGGTCCAATGGGAGCGGAATTCCATCCCGAAAACGGAGAAAAGTATGTAGCTAAGAAATTCTTCAGTTTCACATTCAGGAGGATACTTTTATTGAAACTACAGGAAATAGGGTGATTTCAATATGATTCAAAATTGTCGTCCACTCGTAACGTTACTTGATACGCAAATGAATTGTCATATCAGCTGGTAAGTTTGATTTTCATGTTGTTTCGTGGTATACCGCGAGCTGAAAGTGGTATACCAAAGCGGGTGAAAAGTTTTATATCCAAATTCCAAATATCTGCCACTATCTGCCAGTATGCACTGGCGGACGAGTCAAACCTCCAAAGATGGGAGGGGGGGATTTCTCCAAAGAGGGGTGAATTGGCAAAAAATATGTCATTTTACCTACACCTTAGGGAACAAACTCTACTTTTTGAAACTGCCAAAGAAATTCTACTTCCCCGTTCTTCCCTCGCCCGCTAGTGTATACAACCTCATGTTACTGTATAACGAATATAGTATCTGCCAGTATAGTATGTGCCAAGAAGCTAGTCGTCATGTCCAAAACATCACCTTGAGGTTGCCATTCATTCCCTTCCGCCTGAATGACCTTCTTTATATACATAACTAGAGTTCATTCACCAATTATCGGGAACATCGATGTATAATTTTCTATATTCAATTTGCATGTACCGCAGAATATCAGCTATATATATGTATATGTTTAACTGAGGTTCGAATATTTCGCGACAACGGCGACAAACTCGCGGTTTTTTTTTTAAAATAAAACTCTTGCCACACACCTTAAATTGAAAATTAGAAATTAATGTGCCTGGCAAACATGTTACGAAAAAAACAAACAAAAAACAGTGTGCGTGAAATTTTTTACAAAAAATCTTTCCCGACAATGTCCCGGAAAACTGTCGCGAAATATTCGAACCTCAGTTTATAGCTGTGTATTTATGACGGCGGCATTCACATGATGACGACGTTGCTTCGCTATCCAACCAAAGAAAAGGTGACAGAAACCCATCAGTTTGGTGAGAAAAAATATCTTCGGTGTTAAGGAAGATCAACAAATTCTTAGCCTCCTGAGCTTCTTATGATCAGACCGAAAAATCGATGAACAAAAGTCGGTCGGAACTAATGGTATTGGACGGGTAACAACACCGGCGGATGAGCCGAATCTCCTAAGGGAGGGAAATTTCGTAAAAGGACGAATTATAAGTTTTCAGGCCATTTTGCCAACACCTTAGAAAACAAATTTTACTTTTTTAAAACCCCAAAGAGGGGGAATTCTATTTTTCCCACCCCTTCTCGTCCGCAAGTGGGTAACCACCGGGTGCCACAGGTGTGCCACAATGTATTGTTTTGGACGAACACTACAGCTGGTTTTCGGGTTTGTATCTTAGAGTCACTGGCGGACCAGAAGGGGTGGGAAAAGTGAAACTCCCCTCTCTTTGGCAATTTCAATAAATACATTTTGTTCCACAAGGTGTAGGTAAAGTAGCTTGCAAATTGCCAATTCCCCCCTCTTTGACGAAATTTCCCTCCCTTTGGACGGTTGACTCGTCCGCCAGTGATCTGAGTGATGGTGCCTTTGGTTCCTTGGAAAATTGCTATACAATGTTGCTTGTAATCGAAACTACGGTAATCAAAAAAACTTGAATTGCCCCAAATATAGGGGTGTTTGCAAAAGTGGGTAAGTTTTCTGAGAAACAAAAATACACTGAATAAGCCGTAAATACTGTAGTTCTGGTGTCTGCGGTTTAGTAGATACTTGCTACACCGGGGTTGGAGTGACTTGACTGGTGTATATTTAGAAACAAAAGTAAAAAAGTTTGTAAAGTACTGTATGCACCTACATACATATATATTGCCTACTAAAGCATGACTAATCAGATCGACTGAAAATCAGCGGAATTTAACACCAACGCACCTTAATGTTTTCAAATCACGAGTTTCGCTTGTATCGTACATAAAACGTCCAACAAATTTCAATGTCAGAGTTTTTTCCTAATTCTGAATTCTCAACCGCGAGCTGCGATGAACAAAAAATTTACCTATCATGATAATCATGATAAATTGATAATTTCTACCACAATATTTATTAAATTAGTCATTAGGACACAGTACATTCGTGCAAAACACAGCAAAAGTTTGTGCAATACACAGCAAACCATTAAAATCTCATCCTAGGAATGAGCGCCACGAATCACTCTTCCCCACCCTGACCATCCATCGTCGCCCAAAAGTGACACTCGAATATTGATTTTATTATACAATTACCATCATGAAACGTGAACTGAAATCCACACCTTTTTAGATCTATAGACACGATGAAACATGAACCGGTAATCAATCATTGATCACAGTGGCTGTCGTTACCCCGCCAAAAAGCTATAGTTTGTCTATTAGTCAATCTAAGAAGCTCATTTTCACGGTTATAGACACCACGAAACATGATTTAGAACCGAGCGTTAACTGCAGTGGCTGTCGTTGGGCAAATGACTGGCGAGAATAATATTAGTTTATCTTATAACCATCATTAATAAAAAACAAAACAATAAATAATCAACAACAATAAATATACATCCAAAAACCTTAACTTAACCTAAGTGGCGTTTCGCTCTGTCTATCAAGACGCCGCCTAAGAATCCCCCAGAGCTCGTCAGTTGACAAGGGATTCTAGCCTACTTACCTATTTTCTTACTAAAGTGTCGTACACCAAACCGACCTTGTTAGTTTTCGGCGATCTTCCCATTTTCTCCGAATGTTGTATTATCGACACAAATTGACTTTTCTAATATAAACAAATCATCAATAGACATTTAGCATACTTCACAAAAGAACCAAACTTCGTTTTACCCGGCAACAGAAACAAATAGCAAAAAACTTGTGTCATTCTTTTATAAGGAATTTGGTTCTTGGATTTGAATTTGGAGAGCTTCGCGGCCTCATTGAAAAATATTTGTTAATCAGTTGTACAATGATCAACGTGAAACGTGAACAGTTGTTCAGCGACTGCACGTGGTCGGCTAAAGTTGGTTGTCGATGTTTCATTGTGAGTTCTTCATTCCTTCAACATTGATTGAAGATTGTTATATAATAGAAAGACTTATAAAATTTAAAATCATACAAATTACGAAACTTATATCCACATTTCAACAAAAACTTAGAAGAATGCTACCGGTGAAAAGTGGGACATGTCTGGCTCAGTGGATCATTGATACTCGGTCTGTCTTTTGGTCTGATATTCGTTAATTCAATAAAGAATATTGATTATGATAAAGTATGACTTAGCTAATTTGCCATTATGAAAATTATGGACAAATGGCGAAGTCTATGCGAACATTTTAGCACAATGTAAACGTTTTTACAGTTAGCGAAAATGCATTACGAACAACCTAAATGAACGCTCCCAATGAATGAAACCAATGGAAGTAGGACATCTGGCTCAGTAGTTCATTGATTCGTATTGTCTGCTATTCGTTAACTCAATACAACCATGGTTTTGCTAATTATTCAGTATGATTGAAAGCATAAACCATTAGGAATTACTACTATTAAGTTTGTATTAACAATAAATTTTACCTAGATGGTACAAAGAAGCCGACGGGTTCTGAGTGATAGCCTATAAATACATTGTTCAAAATGGAGGAACAAAATGGAGAACATTGAAAAATATCCATCGATTTATAGGAGTACAATAAACCTCATGCAATACAGTAAAAAGCATCCAGCTGAAAAAACACCACTGAATTTTTTTAATTGGTTCACATGAAATGTGATTCGTGAAAGACTTCATTAGAGAACGAACAGTTGCTGGTTTCTCGTCAAAGCGTGAATTTCCAGTAAAGGTGAGGCGGAACCTTTTTTTCGGTGGATCATCCTGATAATTCGGCTAGGCTCTTGACATGACTTTAAAGAGTCGTACTGTATAGAAAACTAATGTTCTTGTATTGATCTGATTTTTATATTCTTTTACTGGTTATGGATCAAGGGACGGCCACTAGGCCGTTCCCTTATCAAGGGACGGCCACTAGGCCGTTCCCTTAATATGGTTCGATTAAGATAAGCTTTTTTGCGGGTATCTCGATCTAGCCTCATCGTATCAACTTCTAGTCTGTTTCATCGGTTTTCTCGTGCGATTTTACATCTTCCTGGCAATTTTTTACTTGATAGGGATAAATTTTCATTTTTCAGGTCCAAAAACGATGAAAATGCGATTTTCCGTTTTTTTTTTATCAACCCAAAATGGTGTCAGCAAGTTGGGCCGAACGGATAAAGCTGAAAATTGGTACATAGATCAATTTCACGCCTAGAAAACGATTTCCTGAGTGTCCCGCAGATCGGATAAAGCTTTCTACTATTTTTAAGGGATTTTATGAAAAAAATGTCAAAAATCGCAGGCAAAATGGAGAAAGAATTGTTGTATGAGCGATAGGGTGATCCGATCAAACTAAAATTTTAACCGGACGTGTATCACACATGTCGAAGTACGTTCCGCTATTTAATTTATCATTCTACGCGAAAACACAAAAAAGCGCAGCGGGTCTATGAGGAAAAAAATTTAACCAAATTTTCACAAATGCTCAAATACTCGTGTTGAGGTCATTGAATCGTTATGAAAAAACGCCTATCATATGCGGAATCAAATTTCAATATGACCTCTCTCCGACACATTTTCTGATAAAATCATCGTACTTTGACAAAAATTTAAAGAAAATGATATAGAAAGTTTCAACGTTTTTGACGATTTTTGCTCCTTCGAAAATCAGATTATCTCAAGATGTAAAGCCTTGAGACCCATTGTATTATCTGAATATCTGGAATGACTGAAGCTGTATCGAACACAGAAAAGATGAGTCCCTGCTTATTTTCAAAAAAACATTTATGAGCCGCCAAAAACTGGAGAAAATGAAGGTTCACTTATTCACGCTGTTTCGGCCACATTGGATCCCAAAATTTTATTTATACAAAAGCAGGAAAAACTTCATTTTAACAGGAGGTCTAGAGGGATTACAGTTAAAAAAAACTATGATTTTAAAACTTGATCAGTACCTTTAAACAAATTTTTATGATCCGTCAAAATGTACAGAAATGAAGAAAAATGTGTGAAATTTTTTTTCTGCGTAATTTTTTTCTTCGGTTTTTAGACGTGTACCAACATCAATAAAACACCTCAAAACCTTATTATAAGTGTTCTGGAAGTAAGGAAAAAATTCAAGAGTCACTCAGTACATAGCGTCCGCTGTTAAGTACAGCTCGGCGCTAACCTAATAATAGTCAAGTTTTGAAGCTATTTTCACACTAGATATAATGATAAATTTACTATTTTTGAAACTAGGTTTGATGTAGCAAATCAACTTGTAAAATATTTTTCGTCAAGGTAGTCAAGTGGATAGTGGGTTTGCAAGTTAAACGGGTGGTGCTGGGTTCAATACCCCTGAAAATCTAAAACAACAAAAGTGTTAATTTGTTTTATTTATGACATTATATAATTCTCCCGAACTTCAACTGTCTATTTTAGATATATTGAAGCAGCTTTTAACTCACTAAATTACTAATTCAGGGACTTCTTTTCATCATTATGTCAATTATGTAAAGACTCCTTTTACAAGGGAAAATTCAAGGGGGCTAGCAAATATTCACAAATATTATTGTAATTCAATATTCGAAAATCCAAAGTTATAAAAGAGCTGAAGTTCATGCATCTTATGGAAAACTTTCAACTCATAAAGCAATTTTATTACATTAGCACATTTATGTATCCAGTCTACAAACTGTACATGTGATTTGTTCACACATAAAAAAGTTATAGACAAGCAACTAAAAATGCCCTGAAGGCATGGGGAGTAACGAATATGGTTCGATCCTGGCTAGTCCAATCGTGAAAAAGTATGAGACAAGAAATTTTATTCTCATATTTTAAATAGTCTGATCGTGAAAAAGCAGGAAACAAGATTTGCGATGAATCACGAAAAAAAGTTTGTACTTCATTAAGTCAAGAATCAAACTAAATTAAACGAAACATATTTGGGACTTTTCACGATTGTTGTGGAAAGATTTATCTTTATTCAGATGCTGGTATTAAATTTTTTTAAATAAAATTAAAATTTTTATATTTTTAAAAAAACATGCGTACCTTATAAAAAAATTCTAGCATTATTGGATGAAAATGAAATAAAGTTTCGTGGCAGACTTGTCACACAAACGGAAGTAAAATGACCCATGCTCACAACGAGCTAGACGAAATAAAGAGGATTTTGATTTTGATTTTGATTTTCACCGAAAAGTCCTAAATATGTTTCGGGTAATTTGGTTTGATTATTGACTTAATGAAGTACAAACTTTTTTTCGTGATTCATCGCAAATCTTGTTTCCTGCTTTTTCACGATCAGACTATTTAAAATATGAGAATAAAATTTCTTGTCTCATACATTTCACGATTGGACTAGCCAGGATCGAACCATATTCGTTACTCCCCATGCCTTCAGTTCATTTTTAGTTGCTTGTGTAAGAATGGATCACGTGAATAGCCAGGATAAAGATATGAAATTACAGTGAAATGCTAATGAAACTCGGATGCAAATGTGTATGAATAAATTTTAGGATTGCTTATGAGACTTATTGATTTTGTTATGGAACAACATGATAACACGTTCGAACGGTCTCGGTAAATTTCATCAAGTTGTCCCTGCGATGTTGCACAACAAAAAACCCCAGAAAACATTGTGTTTTTTGTCCTAATATTTAATGTCGATGTTGAGTTTATGGGAGAATCGCTTAACTAACAGATAAGCGAACTGAAATTGTAAATCAATTAATTATTATATAAAAATTTGCCCAACCGTAGTGACAGCAAATTTTTCCCCAGTGGTTTGCTGGTCCGTGTGGAGTACATCCTCTACGCTGTCGTTGGCTGATAACAGCTCCAGTACGTCAGGTTGCTGAAACATTAAGTACCACCATTTAACATGTAAGGGAAATTCGAGAAACTACCTTTTCGCTACGTATCTTTTGCCATTCGTATTTCTCCAACTTACCTAACTTGTGAAAAACGTTCATTCACATTTTTGTTGATTCAATGTTATTTATTATAACCATCGTCATTCTATTCCTTCAGTTATGACATATATACATTCCGATTGCTTCATGAATGAGAAAGATTTTATTTTATGTATTATAATGTTTCAGTAAGCTCAAACTCACTTTGTCAATCGTCATTTGGCAGTGTTATCCAACCGGTATTGCGGGTAAAATGGCGAAAGAGTTTCGACCGACTGTTCGTCGGTTAATATTGTATTATCGTATTATTGGATTATCGTTTATAATTATAAAAATCAGAAGCCGTTATCCATGTACTGTGAATACACATAATATTGTCCCTGAAACCGTACAACTTCAAGAATAAATACTGTCTAAATCAAATATCTAATTTCTTCAATTATGCATCATGCCAGAATATCATTGCAAAGGGAGAAAACCGCCGACTCTGTTTACTTAATGTTAAGGTGTCAGATTTACCAAAGTGCTAGACGGAAATATGTTTATACAAACTTGTGGTGCAGAAGGTCCTTGGTTCAAATACTATCAGGAACTTGAAATTTTTCGCTTTCTTGGCTGGTCTAGAATTCGTCTATTAATTTTCACAGTGCTTTAGAAACAGAATGTTCAAGTAAGCCCATAAACTATTATTCCAGAAACCACAACCATATTGACCGAAATTGTCTCAGTCGAGTAAGCAATGACTTTTTCTATGTCATCAGCCTGACCGGAGGTACGGGTACATTCGCCCACTGGCGGATGAGTCTATACCCCAAAGGGAAGGGACTTATTTCCAAGAGGGGGAATTAGCAGTTTTGAGACCATTTCATCTACACCGTAAGGAAAAACTTTTATTTCCTGGAACTACCGAATAAGGTAGAAATACCCACCTTTTAATTCTTCCCTCGTCCGCTAGTGAACGAAGGGACGCGTACATTTACCTTAACTTTACGCAATATGTGCCTGCATGAGTACATACTTGCCGTCATTGCCATGGTTTCACACGCAAAATACCGTCATTTCAAGATTTTAGGCTATTTATCCCGCATGTGGAACCTTTCCTATAGGTGGGAACGATTAGCATTTCTGAAGAATACTTTAGTTATGCAGTAAATGTTCTTTCTGTCATAACTTGTGCCGCTACACAAAAAGTATTCTAGTATAAACAGTTGGGCAAGAACCACAATCGAAATTTTGTGAAGAGGATGTTCTGTGAAAATACCAACTTTGAACTATCTTATGTAAAACTAGTAAATCTTACCCGTAAATAAAGTTAAAAAGTTATTTTATTTATGAACAACTTTTATCAGAACTACTGCTAAATTAACGAGCACAAAAGCCCTCGTTTCGCAATGTTGAAAACGAAATTACCATGTTATTGGAGCGTCAAATTGGGCACACTCAAATTCACCGAATGACATTTAGCATGACATCACAGAACAATGAAAACACGATAACTTTAAAATATGAATACCCCAGCTTGCTAACCATCCATCAGGTTCTATCATGGTGGTACTTACGTACGTACCCAACCACACCGGAGCACGATTGCGTTAAATACCAATTGTAGTATTCTATGTACAAGTATTACAAACAGGAGATATATGAAATTAAGTACGGCTATATAAGAACTCACACATAGATAAATACAAACAAAGAAAGGGAAAAATCATAGAACTCCTGACATACCGGTACACGAATAGGCTAAAAACAATTAATTGTAGTATTCTACTTGTAGTACGATCAGCAGACACATAAACATGTAACTACGGCTATGAGAAGCCATAGATGAATACAAACAAAGAGGGTGGAGAAAATAATTGTAGAACGAAAAATTGTTCAAATCAGCCATCGCTTTCTACCTAAGAAGCAGATTGAAATCAGCGAGCACATGCACACTATAAAATTGTGTAGTACTATGTACGAGTACCCTATATTGTGGCTAAATTCAGTAGCATGGCAGCGTGCCCATGTGTTCAATGCATGCAGGTAAATAATACGTGTGTGTGCCAGGTATAGGCACCTGCCCAATGGCACACATACATAAATGTAGAATTCATGTACATATTCCAACATGCTGTATATGAGTGTGCCGCGAGCAGGTACATGGTTGTCAGAGGGATTTATTAAAGCGTGAGAATGGCGCATATGCCACACAGGTGTCCTTGTTTACCGGTGTATTGATGTAGCTCGTGGAACGAGAGATTGGTGTATTTGTGAGTGGCATAACTATAAAAATCAGTGAACCTACGTAGAAAATTTAGGTAGTAGAGTAAGTAGCAAATAGATTTTTTGAACAAAAATCCACATTCAAATGTTTATTCAGTTCATTTGTTGACTGGAGGAGAAACAGCTGAATTCTCCCTCTATGGTTGTTTCAGTACGGTGATGGTAAAATGATCCCAAGGCACAGACAGGTCACTCCTTTTTGGAGAAAAATACCTCCATGAAAGTTGATTTGCCCGAGTCACAGTTTTCATGTGAATTGGAGCGAATAAAAGACCGGTGCACTGAATTGCCTGACTGGATAGTTGGCTTTCATAATTATTGTAGCGGACAACCAAACCCCTCGGAGACGTTTTCCCAAAAAGGGGGAAATGGATAAGTTCTTACTACAGAGCTAGAGTTGTACCTAGAGCTCAGATTTGGGAACTCATTCAATATTAAGTCGACCAACTAAGGGAAATTGAAACTGTTTTCATTTCCCCCATTTCGTCCGCTAGTAGAACATTTCATACGGTTCAGCGAAGTTACAGTTTAGGGCGGGTAATGAATTCTGGGTTCCCTAATGAAGGCCGGGAGTTTTCCAAACATCCAAAGTAGAATAATTTTCTCTATAGTGGAATGAAAACTGAAGAAAAGTCTGAACAGGAAATATTTTTCTAGAACAGATTTATTTTGTAATAATGTTGATGAAAATTCAAAAACTTTAATTAAAAAAAATTTATTAGTTGCATATTTGCCATTTGAAGCTTATGTAGGTTCAATTTATGATCTACGTGTACGTATGTTGAACATTTGTGTAATGAAAAACAAAATCTATAAGTGACCGGATGTTGCTTTACTTATTCCAACCTAGCAACGGAAATATGTGAAACAGAATCATCTTCTACTTTACTTAAGAGTAAGTTTAATATATACTAAAAGCAGTATCCGAGGTCTGTGCGGTTTCACTCATTTTTAATGAATTAGAACGGTGATCAACGGTTGTTACTCTATGACGGAGAAAGCTTTGCCATCTGAAGTCAAACTTGAACGTCGCAGTTGCAAAATCCAAAGCATACAATTCATATAACCTATTCTATAAATAGATTGGCATCAGGAAAATCTTGATATCAGACAAAGAGCCCAAATTCTAGTCCATTCATTATGATTCAGTCTCATTCAAACTTTGCTCACCGCCTGCTGTGGTAAGTGGCTTTAGAGACATGAAATTTAGTGGCTCCATGGAGTTGTCAACAACTTATGACTTATGCAGTTAATACATATAGTTGAGTCATGGTTACTTGCATCTCTGAAATTTTTGTAAAAGAAATTTTCATTAGAAAACGCGTTCTTGGCGATTTCTAGAATACTGTGTATGCGGAATGACAATTACCAAAAGTGCCAAGTTTGTACCATCAGTAATTCTCTATGACCAACGTTGACTCGGGTCTTAACTCAGTACCCATTGTTCGTCAATCACATTGTTTCAGAACAAGATACAAAAGATTTTGACATTTTTGTCCTCTTTCCATATTTCATGCCAATATGGAACTGAATAGGTTCGGTGCAAACTTTTCGTTCGAGGTACCAAAAGTTTTGTCAACGCAGGGTCAACTTGATTCAAATACCGGGCACTCAATATAAATGTATGCACTCATTTTACATGTTCGTTTCATTATAAAGTTACAACAATGAGCCTTGAAAGCAAAATATTATTGTTTGAAAAGTTCCAAGGTGCTCTACAAAATCAGAAAGTGTTAGTTTTCCACCCCTCCATTGAGTTTAACATTTGAATACTTAGGTGACCGCAATGAAATTGTAAGTTCCGGTGTTCCACAGAATCAGAGCAAAGTGCGTCCGACCCTTTGAATAGGTGCCAGGTACTTGAACGGACCTTTGACTTGGGCGCAGTTCCACTAAAGGTTGAATCGTATAATCTGGTGTCTTGCTGATTCTATTATACACTTTCTCATGAATATCGTAGTCAATAACTCGCTGGAGGGCTAATTTTATTATACATTTTCTCTCGAATATCGTGGTCAATAGCTTATTGAGGGTATCATAAAAGATAGGTGTTCAAATAACTTCCCACACCATTACCAGTTGCCTTCAGTACTGTATCTCAAATTTTGTCAAGTCATTCGCATCTTACTGTTGACGAAATATAACTATTAAAAGTAGATTAATTGAAAAAAGAATATACAAACGTGTGCGATTGTTTTTCAGTTCTGCCGTCTTTATTGAAGGAAATTTAATGCTAAAACATTGATAATTGTGCACAGCCACTTCTACAGGGTGGGCCAAAAAAAACGACCAAGCTTTGATCTGATATAAATTTTTACAATTGTCATTTTCACCATATGTTAACAACATATAAATTTAGTTATATTGAGAATTTCGTTAGGATCGGTTAGGGTTTGAGAGAAATGTGCACTTTTGACTGAAAAAGTTGCTCGCTCGTTTTTACAACAGCCATACACAACCATATACGATATATTGTCCCTACGATGAGATTTGTCACTGAAACATGAACTTCTGTTGTTTTTGGAGTATTTTTCAGTAAAGTTAACCTTTCCCCGCATAATTAGATGAGTTTCATCAAAAAATTTCAGTTTTGAAACGGTTGTGAAAATTTTAAATGAAAACAGTGAGAAAGTGGCGTTTATTAGAGTATGACATGTTTCAAGCGTGTTTTCGAATTTTTAGTCTGAATTAAAAGAGGGTTAATTCCATCATGCACTAAATTTGATTGTTTTTGATGAAAAATATAGTCTACAAATTGATAAAAATCTTAGTTAAGTCCCATTATAAGCTGTTGTAAAAATGCACGAGACATTTTTTTGGATGCACGTGCACAACTTTTGTTAGAGCCAACATTTCATATCGAAAACTTCAGGAAAACTAAGTTATTATGTTGTTAATATATGTTGAAAAAGACAAGCCAAAAGATTGGACACAGCCACCTCTAGGTCAGATCAAAGTGTAGTCGTTTTTTTTGCCCACCCTGTATATCGGAAAGAAGTGACTGCATTTCATTAACCACTTTGCAACCAACCAAACAGCTTACCACCACGTAAAAAAACGATCTAACCCCATATCAATTTCAATAAAATTCACCGACAAGCTAACAACCAACCGAATTGATGTGTTTCATTGACTCTGTTCCTTATCATAAGATTAACCGAGTCACACGACCAGTGGTCATATACAGAGATCACTGTTATATCATAATAAAAAGATGGAAAAAGCGAAAAACGTATGATACATGAATTTGTATGTTTTCGTCGTTCAATAAGAAACTTATCGAACATGCAATGGGTGGTTTTGTATTTAAAACCATTTTTGATCGCGTAGAGTTCCTTATTTCGACGAAATACAGCAATAATATCGTTGTTGCTGTATATGCACAGATTGAATCAGTAGCCGACATGGAGTAAAAATCAGTATATCAATTAACTTCAGTATAAGATGACTACGGGTTTTCCAGATAATTAACTCGCCGGGCAATATTCAAAATCAGCGAGTGCGCTTGTGAGTTCAACGAGGGTAAAACGACAACCAAAAAGGTGCAAAAATATATTATTACATTACAAATGCCTAAACATGTTTTGTATCAACATTACGATAGTATGATTAAGGAAATTTAGATGAATCAATAATGGCAATAGGACCAGTAAGAAACCAGTAAAACATGAGACAAAATATCAGTAAATGTTAACGTTTGATTGGGCTTGGGCGAAATAATTTCTTTTAGTAAGTAAACCTTTTTCGAGTACCAGTAAAGGGCTGTTGCATAGCAAACAGAATGAGCACCGAATTTATTATAATTAGGTGAACAGACTATAACAGGTAACACGTATCAGTGACTGGAAACTTATCCAATAGATAAGTGAATAACGAACATCATTTTCTTCCATGAGATTGTGACTACGAAAAGAACCATTTAAAAATTGTAACCGAGTAATTCGAAATACATTAATGACATATGTAATGGTTAATAAATTCTGAATAGTCAAACAAGTGCGTCAGCAAATAAAATACTGCTACATAAATACGATGATGATAAATAGCCAGGCTTTTATCAGATGAACATGAAAGAAAAAATCGAATGAACCGAATAAAAATTGTAACTCCTGAAAATTTGGTGTGATGCATAGATATATGAACTTGAGAACACCGCCAACCAGGCTTCGGTGAGTGGAATATAGATCACAAAGTCAGTGGTGGAAAAAATACAGTTCACTAATGAATTCGATCCTCATGAAACTAAAAATTAGTGTAAGTAAACGTAACTGTATCATTTGTGTATCTGTATTATAGCCATGTTCATAGTATTTTATGTCAATATCGGTGAACTTACGCGGTTTTGATTGATGTTAACATTGAAAGAACACACTCTCTAGTCACATGTCAGTCTTTCACGTTCGGTTTATAATATTATACAAGCACTTTTGACAGCTAACGCTATTTCACGGCATCAAGTGATTTAAAACTTTCATGTTCT
Source organism: Daptonema setosum (assembly GCA_964036265.1). Classification (NCBI taxonomy): domain Eukaryota; kingdom Metazoa; phylum Nematoda; class Chromadorea; order Monhysterida; family Xyalidae; genus Daptonema; species Daptonema setosum. Next base: position 21,753,555 of record OZ038444.1, read on the forward strand.
ATGCCTGTTGGGTTTGGGCGTGATTGAAATCGGATGCCGTCAAACAGGTCTGTCTGTCTGAACGATCTGTCTATCTGTATAATTGAACCGAAAATTTACGAACAGCAGTGCATCATATGGTTCTGGTTAACGTTCTATTCTGGGTTCACTTTCAATTCATCATCCATCCATCACACAAGACTTTACTGCAATCGAATTTGAAAATTTACACCCATTAGGAGGGAAGTGAAACCTGAGACAGGTTGACATAACAAGCGGTATGTTGTTGCGGCGAAAATTTTCTAAAATTGATTATATCATCATTATTATTGAGCACTTCTGATACGTTGCAGTTCGGTGGAGCCGGGCACGCTGAGTTGTCGTCCGGTCGTGGCACCCGTCGTGGATGGAATCCGTGGCAGGGCACCATTGGAGGATGCCAGTGCCACGTTCGATGATGCTTGTACCATGCCGGGTGCTGCAATCAGTGAAGATCAGAATATAATCAATAATAACCACCATAATACAAATAAAAATTTCAAAAAAGAAAAAAAATGCAAAATCAGAAAATAAATAAAATTGAAGAGAAATTACGCCTCACGACTGCATCAATCATGTTATCGGTTCTGTTACCAGATCATAACAATTAAAGAATTTTTTAATACGCATAGCATACACATTTTATGTCATCACACAACATTGTGAGTGAACTTCAACGTCAACAACATTGTGAAAAAAACGTAATGGTTCGGTATCGAAAACGAACCAGCATTGCTGCCGAGCACACCGGGCTTGGAAGCGGACGGATTAGTGATGATACGTTCGACCATACTGCGACAGTAACGGATACGAGAGCTGAAAATGAAAAAATAGTAAGTCGGCTTTTATTGTTGGCAACAAAAACTGATCAAAAACCCGTAGAACTACGTTTCAAGTACATATTTGGGTATCACATTTTGGCGGGGAAATGAAAATTGAGCTAAAAATAAAACTGTGGACCAGAATAAATTTTTTCCGTATCTTTCCGACAAGAATCTGGAGTTTGACATATTTCCCCAACCAAGTCCATTAACTGAAACTTGAAAGTAAACTCACAACAACTCTTTGGTGCACCCGTACTGGTCGATGAGCGACAGTTTGAAGGTTTTGAATTCGCGCTGCGCGTTGATGAGCGTGACGGCGCCCATCAGCGGACATACGATCATCTTGGAGTGGCACGCGAAAAAGTTGACCTGCAAGAGAACGTTTTATAATTGATTTTTTTGATTTGTGAAAAATAGGTTAGGATAGGATACTGATTACTAGAGGACTGTTGGACCGCCGCAATAAAAAGCGGAATAATCGATGGATACGGCTATGACGACGCAAACATTTTAGAAACATGCACCCCCTCTTCCCAATTCAGAGCTCGCCAGTCAAAGTATCTCAGGTAGAAACGAAAAATTTGGGCATTTGAGCAGCGTACCTCATCGATTTTTACTAGAAAGATAGGGGTAAGCTGAGGTTTTCGGTGGCTACCCCTCCTGTCTACTGCCCGAAACGACAAAAAAACCAGGCCCACCCTAGTTTGTGGGATACACACGAATAACCTGAATGGTGCCATTAGTCAGATGGAGCACAATGGCGGATCGTGTTCTGAACCAGGTACGTAGACACGGCAGTCGCGCCAGCTCATCACCATCTCGGGGTGACATGTTCTCGCCGGCCTGAAACATCATCTTATTTGTTCTGTTCTCAACATAAATTGAAATGATGATTACTCATAGTCATAAAACTCATACTCATAGTCACTTATCTAACTTTCCTGCAAACCATGGTGCACCAAACTTGCTGTGGTGTGAAAGCGCATGAATACATCTAACCGCAGCTACAGCACATACGCTTAGTCATATGGATGTTTGCGCGCGAAATTCAAACATGCGCAATTCAACGCAGAGCAGAGTTTCAACGTAATAATGCAAGAAAAGATTGCGAATTGAAATTCATTCTTCGCTGTTGTGGCCCAATAACTGATTCTGAAAACTGTATTTTGAATAAAAGACGACCTTTACGAGATGCTCATTCATGTAGCTGCGGAAGTACTTGAGCAGGGTGAACTTCTTGTTGAGCTCGGGCGGGCAGTGCTGGATCGTGTAGTAGGACTCGCGGTTGTCGCGTTCGATATATTGCACGTTGCTGTAGAAGAAATAAATAATAAAAGATAATAAGCAACACTCAGACTACCCATCCCAAACAATCAATAGTCATTGCCACTCTACGGGTAGGTCAGGTATCCCAACCCAGCTTCCCTATATTTCACGATCACCAACCCTCTCCGAACCGATGTGATTCAGTAGCTTGTTTTGAAAATTTGTCTCTATTTGTTTACTAAAAACAGCTAGTTAGGCAAAGAGGAAGCTCAGATTTTCGGCTGCTACGTGCCAAAACGTCAAAACCCTCGAAACACCCCTGACTAGAAAAACACGTAGGAACCAACATTCCGTTGCCATCCAGCACAATCTTGGTGCCGTCATTGAACAGGACGCCGACACTGTTGTCGCACAGCTGGTAGCCCAGACCGTACTTGTCAGAGTAGTCAACCCATTTCGATACCCAGAACACTGGCACTGATGCCGGGTCTTGCGCCTCATCTGCAAGTAAGGCAAAAAATAAAATGAATTAAACAGGTCCACGGATGATTACAAGAACATATTATATAGAATCAATATTAATTTAATTTGAATATCTTGCAGTATTGAGCGAGTGTGAGTTTCTGAAAAAATGTGAACGTTTTTTAATTCATGGATTCACCAAAGATTTTTTTTAATTGAATGCAATGTCGCCGTTCAACAATAAGTAATTCAATGTTCCGTCAAATACGCAAATTTTCTGCGACAGCGTGAGAAACCCTTACCTGACAGTTATTTAGAGGCAACCCTTAGACCCTCAGATAATTAGCACTTTTGAATGCTCCCTTAATATTACCAACCCAACGGTGACTGATTCCTTCCGGTTGCCTGTATTCGTCGCAATTAACTTTGTGCACGCATAAATCCATCTGATAATTCGCCAATAAAGCATTGATGAATACACATAAAAATAACCCACCTTCCCTGATGTTATCGCGTTCGGCGGGTCGCGATCCGCACACATCGGACAGCTGACGGAACAGTTCGCTGAGGTAGAAGTCCTGCGGCACTTCGCTGTCGGCCACGCGTGGCGTCTCCAGAGAACACGGACCGTCGCCCTGACCGGACGGCTGGTGATCCATTGGCTAAAACAACAAGAATTAGGGTAAGGTTATTCGTGAACAACTATACACACTCGGGGTTAGGATTATATTCAGATTCATCACCATAGAAATGGTAACGAAAAATTCCTAGTCACAAAGTGAAACAAGTGACTTGCGAAATAAAAGGGAGAGACTCATGTAGAGCTACATTTTGACATAGAGGACTGTTTGCTTGAGTTTGAGTACACCGTACACGTGACGTGTGGATACGCAGCGGACATTTCGACATAACCAAATAATATTTACTGAAATTAACTGAGATTAATTTTCAACGAAAGATTATCACCTGGTTTTCGGGCACCGAATTGAGGGGTCGCACGGGTGCGGCCATCATGTCCTTGCGCACCTGGTCCTTCGGGCTTACACAACCAGCTGCTACTAAAAAATAAGCCATTGCCAGTGCATAAAATAATTCTTGGTCTTGCTTGTTCCAAGGAATAAACCTAAATTCGAACCAGTCAGGAATTTCTGAATCAATTTCCCGAAAAGATCATAACAACAAAATCATTGTGCTTCCAAAATATATAAGTGCAACTTGAATGGGACTTTCCCGTATCAATCATCCGAGAAAAAACTCAAAGTAATGTGAAACAAACTATTGGCCTGCGTGACGACCAGTGCTGGTCGATTCGGCATCAGGTTGGACGTGGACGGGAACTTGGGCTGCATCGTCAGACACGATGTGGGCAGACGGGTCGGCATGTAACCTAAAGTTAATCATTCCATTCATATGATTAAGAACAACACACTGACCATGATCTGACCAGAACATTACAGCCAAAACTTCAAGTTGAAAATTGAATAACTGAACAGGAACCTGCAGAAAATTCACTAAATTTGTTATAAAGTACGTTTTTACCTGAAGAAAAAAGTTCAATTAGAAAAAGATTAAAGAACCACATTTTAACCATTGAAGAAAAAAGAAGTTGAGACTGAAGTGACATTCAGTCGGATCTCTCTGTTTTACGAACCGGATCGGAAAAAGTCGAAATCGCGCACTTCGCGAATGTTGGGTCGATGCGAGGGTTCGGCGGCCAGCAGTCGTTGCATCAGATGCTTGGCCTGCTGCCCGATACGCGACGGTATTGTGTACTCGTTCTTCTTGATTTTCATGTATGTATCCTGCAATGAAACACGGAAAATATCACTATGATCCTGGAGATGGAAGAATCTAAAAGTACCATCTGAAACTTGAGATTTTCCAGTAAAATTTTTTTCTAAAAAGGACTTACAATCGATATGAATCTCATGAAAGCGAATTTTCGCAATACAAGTTAGTTAATTATTTGATTGATTGTAAGAACCCCAGCTCAAAACCACGGTGACACCGACCTTTAACGACGATGTCTCGAACGGTGGTTTGCCAATGAGCAGCGTGTACATGATACATCCGATGGCCCAGATATCCACCTCGAATGAATGACCCTTCTTCGACAGCATCTCTGGTGCGATGTAGTTGGGCGTACCGCATAGCGTTCTGAGAGGAGGGTAGGGTATTTTTATAGCTTAATCGAAACTCTATTGCTTGATCGATTGATTTCATTTCATTGGTTGATCAAAATTCATTTGTGAAATGAAAGTCAAATCATTCACCCGAAGTTCAGTGAATTGGCCAAAATGTTATATTACTACAATGCGATAGCCAAAAAAATATATAAAATAATTTTATAAATTCATTTATTTGCGGATTACTTCAACTCAACACATATAATATAATATAATGATAATCGGCTTGGATTCAAATGTTTACCTACTGAAATATAAATTAGTTGATTGGTGTGCGCCGTGGCTCTCTCCTAACTGCTCATACGCCCAGTCAACAATTAGGCATATAAACTAACACAACACAACACTCTGTTGTCAACCTACCTCTCTGTAAACCTTAAAGCTACCAAAACAAACTTCTTTCGTTCGCCGTCAAAATCAAGTTTGGTGGCGAGTCCAAAGTCGCCGATTTTGACCTCCATCTCGTCGTTAAGGAATAAATTGCCGAGTTTCAGATCGCGATGGATGACCTTCATTTCTTCGTGCAGGTAAATGCAAGCGTCCACGATCTAAAAAAAGTTTTTTGAGTATTCAAAAGCGCGCCAAAACTATCTGAGTAACAACAAGAAACTTAGGTTACAAGCCATTTCAATGCTCAATCGGGGGTCTGGCTAGACTTGACAAGCAAAATTGTGTCAGATTCTGGATCTACGATTTCTCGAACCTGGACCATGAAATAGCGTGTTTCGGGCTCTGTGATGGCGCGACGACGTTTGTGCAACTCCATCAGCGACTGAAAGAGATAACCAAGCTTACTGACTGTGACTGGCTTTTCAACTCAGGTAAAAATGATTCGGAATTCACTTTGAAGATATTTCCTTTTCTTACCTATAAGTGTCAGTGTCAACAGAATACGTTAGTGGGTTCAACAGGATAACCTTAGTTAGTGAACACCAGAATCGGTAAATCAAATCGACAATAAGTAAAAAATACCAATACGAAAAACGACGACAAACGTAAAATACGAGACGAGGCCAACTTCAGGCTCAGGATAAGGCCTACTAAGCCTAGGCTAGGCATGAAATTGTCCTCGTAATTTACACATTGTCGTTTTTCGTAGTGATCTGTTTTTTTGTCTTGTCGTTTTTATATACCGGTCAGAATCAACTTTACCAGGACTCACCCGTCGTCGACAAATCTCCAGCAGCACATAAACGTTGTCGTTGTCTTCAAAATAGTTGAGAAAGCCCACCACGTGCTCGTGGTTGAGACTGCGGTGGATGGCGATTTCTTGCGCCATCTGAAATGAAAATTAATTAGATATACTATCAGTGGATAAACAGTTGGCCGATAAAACAGCCTTTTTTTAGCTGAAAGCATAAAGAATGATTCCGAATTCAAATAGTCTATCGGAGACCTGCGCTCTAGATCACCAATTCTAAAGCTCGAAGTTGAACACAGCCGATCAATCTTCTCTTCCTACTCCTAGGCAAACGTTGCAAAGTGAATGGGTCTAGCGTTATTAATACTATCTTAGTAACGTCAACACAGGTTTGTTGATTCATTACTACTACACTCTCTCTACTCACGAAGCAGAACAACCTAAAACGTATACCGCTCATCAGTCATCGGATAACTGGACCAACCTTATCCTTCTGGTGTTTCTTCTGCAGCATGCTCTTGGCGACGATCTTGCCGGCACAGGTCTCCCGGGTCGCGGCATCGCTCAGCTCATAACACCGCGCAAAACCACCTTCAACGAAGCAATTCAAATTTAAACCATTCAAACAAGTTTAATTATATTGAATTTAGCTAATTAAATAACCGATGTTAACCTTTGCCAAGAAACTTGCCGCGCAGATACTTTTTACGATTCTTCGGGTCGATCACCACGTCGGGCACCTCCTTCAGATCTTTATAACGGTCGTCGGGCATGATTATTCCAAATGCTGATGTTGCAGTGGTACAATTTCAAATCTTCAACGCCGCCGGCAGAAGAAAGTGTCAGTCAAAATCGATCAGATACCGCCGGAGGCCGGGTGGAAAAATATAAAATGGCTGAAGAGTTGTCGTTTTGAGGGGAATATTCAGTGCGAAAGCGGTGATTAGAGGCCGGCCGGGGTTCTGGAAAATTAGAAAAGTAATTCGGAAACTGTCACGGAAAACAATTTTATTTTTACGTCAAACAAGATGAATTCTTCAACACGCGCAAAAGCGGTGAAGAGTTCAAAATTTGAATTTGGCGCGCAAATTCTTGCTCGTCGGCCGTCTGCATACTCAGTCAGTCAGTCACTTTAGTTCACAAAAATAATTTATTCTGTCACTTATTCAGGCATTCAGCTCAAAGAAACATAAAAAAGTCAGCTATTAGACAATCAGTGAAAATGTCAGTTAGTCATTGTGCCCGTCAGCCAGTCCGTCAATCACTGAAAACAGTTAATCAGAAACAAACCATTCAGTGTTTTAGTCTCAGTCAGCCTGCAGTTTTCAGTCACTAAGTTATTAAGTTTTTGTTTTTCCGTCCCCAAATAAAGAATCTCCTGTCCTCTCTATTGAAATCTGTTCTTGCTGAATGTTCCCTTTTTCCACCGAAAAAAAACACGCAACTCACTGTACTACCTTTCTTTCGTTCTATTATATTCTATTTTATTTAAATGTTCCCACTCTGTTGCCAGGCTTTTGTTAGCAAGAGTAGGAATTTTCTTTAAGTAGTCATCAGGTGGAACTGAAAGCTACCATATCAAATATCTTTAGGGTATGGGTATCTTTGGGAAAATGCCATTTATTATAACCACTTGAAACCACTTTATAGCCAGCTGAAATTCCTTTCTGTGTATTTGTGTATCTGTTACTAAATTCAAAATTGCCGTTGGAACCTTAATTATAAATGGGAATCTATAAATAACAGAACTCCATGTATTGGATGTGTCTCACAAAAGCCCTCCATTTTTGCATGAAGAAAAACTTCTCATTTTACTCGCCAATTGGTCTACGATGTATGTATAACCAAAAATGTTTTTTCCAAAAACCGGCAGAATAAGAACAGAAAGAATTTGTAAACATAGCGAACAAACAGAAAGAGTATATGAAAATCCAGACGAAATTTATTATAAAACTGTACTTGTTGCATTTTGCAGGCATGCATATTTGGTAACGAAATGGCTCCAGCCAAATACGAAATATCCGAATTCACGATCGGTGTTAAACCGGATCCACCATCTGTATTTCCATGTTCCCTGACCACGCTCCAAGCCACTCGCAATTGTGTCACACCGGGAAATAGCGCTGAACTACTGGCCTACATCATGCGACTGGCGCGTATTAATTACCGATTACTGGATGTTTCCGACATGGTACGGTATACGGTTGTCATTTCCAACACACTCTTTTGCTCACTGAGCCACCGAACCGCTTACTTACATAAGGAGTGAGTCAGTGAGTGAGTGAGTGAGTGAGTGAGTGAGTGAGTGAATGAGTGAGTGAGTGAGTAAGTGAGTGATTGAGTGAGTGAGTGAATGAGTGAGCGAGTGAGTGTGAGTAAGGAAGTATAACCTTGATGTATCCTTTGCTCCCCATGATTATTACTTCGTTAGGAGCGGAAGAGTTCACGGAATAACTCAGATTAGCAAGTGATTCATCGGCATATTTGAGCACCACTGAGGCACAGCTATCAACGCCTGAAATTTTAACAATACGGCTCGGCTAACTGAATGAGTGAGTGACTTTGTGATTTTAGTGTGTGAGTGAGTCGGTGAGTGCGTGAATATTTAACTCACCAGTACTGAATCGTTTGCCCGCTACGACATGAATATCGGTAGGCCGATGTTTCATGACGGTCTGAGCAAACATAACCAAGTAACATCCGATATCCATCAGTGCGCTGCCACCCAATTCAGGTTTCACCAATCTCGGTATTGT
>OZ038444.1:21762407-21812407 GCA_964036265.1 Daptonema setosum
ATAGAAATGATTCATTTCTGTGTGGCAGTTTTGGCAGAAAACTTTTCACTGACTGACTCACTGACTTCCTGATGAGAACAACAACAAAAACCACACTGCTGTGTTTCATCATCAACAATAACAACAACAACAAGGGCTTCGTCCAACATATCTACTGTTCACAAAGAGTTGTTTTACCGATGTTTGCATCAGCGAAGAACTCATCGGCATTGGTGTAGATCGCGGCCCCAGTGGCTCGCTTCAAACGGTCGACAAACGCTTGTGCTCGCTTTGCATCACTACTGCAGACAGCTACCACCTGTACAACCAACGAGTTCAACATCAACAACAACAACAACAACAACAACAACAACAATAACAACAACATCATCAACAACAACAACAACAACAACAACAACAACAACAACAACAACAACAACAACAACAACAACAACAACAACAACAACAACAACAACAACAACAACAACAACAACAACAACAACAACAACAACAACAACAACAACAACAACAACAACAACAACAACAACAACAACAACAACAACAACAACAACAATAACAACAACAACAACAACAACAACAATAACAACAACAACAACCTTGTGGTTCTCGGCCGAAACACACTCCAACGAATGTACGAAATCATCACTGATCGCTCCCAGTCCTTTGATGCCCCATCTTAAAGGTGCCATTTTGAGTTGGTATTGTGGAAGCTAAAGAAAACATATGTAGAGAACCACATTTACACCGTTGCAAAACATTGTATTATTAGGAAGTTATGCAGCATTTAATGGCAAAGACGTCCCATAATCATTTTTTGAAAAGCTTCTTTTATTTATCAAACCAGATATTTTTGGGAACATTTTTACAATAGAATAGAACACAGTAAAGTTTTACAATAAATGTTTCTAAGAGCTTTAACAAAGTTTCTGTTTTTTTTCAGATGAACTTTAGTCGGCCTTTATAGTTTTTTTTGTGATATTACATTTCGCATGATGCTGCAGTATGTATGTATGAAAAAAGGATAATAATTCTGTTCAAAAAGCGTTGTTTATGTTGGCGAAACAAATATTAAACTGTAAACACTTTTTGTGTATGTACTAGCGTATGTAGGATATATTACTACTGTCGCTTTTTTAGTATAAACAATTCGTTTTTACAGGTTATGGAAAACTCGAGCAACGTGTGATTTATCATAAAACAAATGAAACTAAAAAAATTTTGATTTATTTTTAGCAGTCTGAAGCGTGAGCGAATGTGAAAAGAACGTTTTTTTCCCATGACCTAATTGACAGGACAAACTGAATAATCGATTCTTGGCGAATGAAATAACTCTTTACATGAGTAGTTGGCCGAGCAAAATGGTAACAGATTGGGCTAACATACAACTGATGCAGCAATAGGATGTGTTGGAAACTGATATAAATGCAGCGTACATATTCACCGTAAGTTATGCTTAAAAAGTTATGTAGATGTAAACATCTTAGAGCAGAACGTTTTTTTCTTTCTGCGCCAGCCAAACGATACTTACATAATTCGTTGCAACGTAATGTTCAATGTTTTTGTGCAATGATTAAACACAACATGTACATATTTTGGTTTTTAGCTCACTGGCTCACTGAGATAACGTCTTTCTTCCAGGGAAATTTACAGAATGGGACAAAAGTAGACAATTCAAGAATGAATGAAGGAGTGATACTTATAAATAAATACTGATATTTATCGCAGTATTCCTTATCGATGGTAGGGTCGCTTTACGAAACGTAAGTTTCATTGATAAGAGTGAAGTAGAGTGACAGAACATCAGTTTACAGCTTGATCAGGTTATCTTGGTATCAAAAAACAATATGGCCCCGTTACAACTACTACAATAGTAAAACAATGGTGTTTTGACCAAAGGTCAGCTGAGGAAAAGACATTTTTATTGAAAGTTTGAATGCGCGCCAAAAACAGTTTGGGATTCAAACTGTGCGGCAAAATGTCCTGAGTTACAAGAAACCTTGGATATGCTATAAAAGAACGCATTTAAAATGGTTTATAATTTCAGAAGCAAATTCTTTTGAACATGGGTAACGCTCAATTACTGAATCACTTTATTACCGAGACCGTTAATCAGAGCCGAATAAATATTAGCTTAGAAATATTTATTCACTGAATGGCCGGAGGAATGGATCACTGAAGTGCACCCTTGAAACATTATGAAACCTTTTAACGACAAAAAAATGTTTAAAACTCTGTAAACTTCGGTTGTCAATCCTTTATAACTAGCTGTAAACCTGTTGCTGGCAACGTGTGTTCAAGTTTTAGATTAACCCATCATAACAGAAAATCATGGGATGCGTAAACGAATCCGGTTGATTTATCTTGAGTTCCCTGTTTAGACGAAAATTGCATTCTGTTAGATTTTTAATTACCAGACAGGTTAAAATTAAGATATTTTTTCCGTTGAACATTAAGGGAGGTTATCTTTTCTCGTTCAGCTACACAACCCGTTGTTCTAGTAATTATTTACTTGTCATTTTTTTAATTGAATGGAAACAGCTAAGTCTGAAATTGTTTAGCCATAAATCAAATAAAGTTTCAATGCGTTAAAATTAATTTTAGACGTTTAAAAGGTTGTCTGAATTTTTTTCAAGTCTGGAATTGTTGTTCATAAATTCAAGTTTGTTTCAACAGAATAGTTTCATTTTCCCACTCATCCCGTTAACTATCTTAGTTAACGCAACTGAAAGATAAATATTCTAGTTAAAATTGCGATCACGGATTCAACCATCACGTACCATCATTGCTGTTCCATTTTTAGAAAATCCATTCGTCTCGTTAAAAAGTCCAAAGATAATTTTTACCCGTGACCAGATCCGATGATTAAAAGTAAAGATAAACTATATCAAATAACCCTATCCAAAGATTCTTTGGGTCAAACATGTATTTTTTGCTAGCTCAGTATTTGTTTGGATTTGTTTCGGTGGACTCTCGATTTGGGAGGAAAATATTAACGGATCTCTTTTCCTTAGAGCCAGTTGTTTCTGTTGCTGAGAAATTTCATTTGTGATGAAGCTACTTTACCCGATTTTCCATTGATGTTTTTCAGTTAGCAACAATATATCAATTGAGATGGTTTACCACGTTCAGCGTGGTTTTCTTGAGATAGCAAAAGGTGCATTCAGTTGGAATTACTCGATGCTGAAAATAGTCTGTTTGAATCGTCATTCAAAATTTTTTTCGATGAACATTTGATAAATTCATGAGATAAATTTACATTTTCTTTTCAAAAACACTATTTATGTTGAGTAAATACTCTCAATTAAATATGTACTTGTTTAAAATTCTTCAGCTGCTTAGTTTTATTTACTCAGTTATCCAATGTTAAGATCTCAGTAAACCTAAAACATTAGAAAAAATATCAATATCTTTATATAAATTTCGTAAACAGTTAAGTAATTGATTAATAGTTTAGATCAATTGAACCAACCCAACCTGATCCAAATATATTTCTGTTCTGATACTGTTACATGAACGATTACGCTACACAACCGCTGCTAAATTTACAAAATATAATTTCTCACATGTTAATGTTCTTACCGCTGCTATCAAAATCAGTTCAACAGTTGATATTATATTAGTATTAGCAGTGAACTGCAATGAAACATACATACATACATACATCTTTGTCAAGTTCATATATAGATAAATTGTTGTTGGTTCACGTCAAGATGTTATTTATGTTTGCAGTTTTGCCACGGCAATCGAGAGAATAAATCACCGTCGTAACTGAACATACTGTTTCGCTTGTGCGCAATTTGGTCCAATGTGCCAACACATTATGCTCATACTAATTAAACTATACATAAAAATAATTTTTTACTAATAAAAGTAAAACATTATTTAAGCTGGTAAACTAGCGAGTTTTGCTGTGATGATTCAGACCCGTTATACGTCTGACAGACTTTTATTAGAAAATCTGGTTTGTAAAACTATCGGCACACAAGAATCAGATTTTTTCCAATTTTGAATAATGACGAAATAATTCATAAAATACGAAAAATACGTGTTTCCGATACAGAAATTAAGAATCCAAAATTCCAACAGTAGTCAAATCATAATGGTCTTTTGGGATTACTACAAAATAAATTAAAAGGCTTGTTATTATTCTTCATATTGATCCTTAATGGTCATGATATTAATTTTCCAACAGTTACAACACTAAATGCACATATTTTCCTCTGTGTTATACACTTTTGTCTATCCGTGTTCATTTTTCTAATACAAAATTCGAAAAATTAGAAGCATGTGTACCGATAGTTTTACAAATCAGAATTCTAATAGAAGTCTGTCAGACGTATAACAAACTATGTAGTTAGTTAACAAAAGTTTATGAGCAACACCAACCTACGCTTATGGACGAATTCAAGTTTCTGTGTTACAGTAAGGGGTCACATCACAAACAATAAATGAGCCGTTACTGATAACAACAATGGGGTCGAGCAGAATTGCATCATGCAAAAGTAGAAAAGCTTAGATAAGAATTGGAGTGACGTTTGAGTAGCAAACAAAATAATTAGTTACTCCAGTAGAACCACAAAAGTATATTTGGGGTTAGCCTTCGTACTTCGAAAAAGAAAGAAACACATTTATACAAATATGTTTGTTTTCATTCAATGTATTCTTATTTTCATTTTCATTAAATTATGTGAGCTGTTTTAATTGTCTTAGATTTACTCCGTACTCAGCGGGGTAGTTAATGATAACTTATCATAAACAGATTTACATAAAGAAAATATTTTCACGAAACTAACTTTCATAGTTTGTGAAGTATTAGCAATATAGATGGATAATAACTGTTAACATTTAACAATTGATAGCAAAACTAATGACACTAAGTTATAGCTTGGTCAGGGTATTTTATTACAAAAAATCAGTTTTATAAACTTGTTATGTCACAATCTAGTAATATGATGTAGTGTCCGCATGCTGTCCAACCTGCAAGTGCCTTGTGGCCTGTGGGAAAGGAGCTTTTCCACTAATTGGAAAACATGAAATAGGCTATTGCGGGCAATAAACTTCAGGGCTAAAACTATTGGCAACTTTCTGGAAATGTAAATAAAAAGGTGCACTAACTAGAGCATTAGCGGCCTTTTTCTATATGCATACATGTAGCGCTATTTTTAATAGCATGCACACGATAATAACAACAGCAGAAACCACATTTTCATTATCTCCTAAATTGTAACACCCGAAAATGGGCATTCACAGCAGCAAAATGCTGAGTTTTTTGCAGGTTTACAAAGTCTACAAGTGCTCTTGCTTGAAAAAAATACAAATACGGTATTTTAGGTTTGTACCGTAAACCATAAAACAAGACCTAGACCGGAATTGATCATGAACGATTTGTAAATTGCTGCAGTGTTCGATAATAAATATGAATCACCAAAGTTCAAACGGATCACCCACTTTGAATGTAATACCTAATTATGAAGTCAACTTCATGTTCACTACCTATAGCGATTAAATTCGATCACTTTGTTGACACAGCTCGGTGGAAGATGAAACCCGCCAATTACCAAGTTAAATCAATAATCGTCAATCTTTAGATTTTATTGGAATATGGATGGATTCAGTGGCGAGTCAGTGAAGGTGGATAAGGACTTAAAATCTCAAAGAAATATTTTCCAGCTGTTTTCGCCGTAAGATTTCTGTTAGTCAAACTCAATCGAGGGAAATCTCGTCTAATCTAATACAGAAGATGATAACCATGTCTTTCCCATCGATCAAGACCTTAATAGTTCATAACACTGGCGGACGAGCTAATTCTCATAAAGGAGGGCATTTAGTCAAGACTCAAGAAACAGGGGATTGGCAGTTTTTAGACCATTTTACCCACAGCTTAAGGAACAAAATCTACCTTTTTGAAAATGCCAAAGAGGGTGTAATTCCACTTTCCCCCACCCCTTCCTCACTCTCGTCCGCTAGTGGTTCATAATGACGTCAAACAATCGTCGGCGTTTCTGAGAACACACAAAACAGTTTTATGACCTACTTTCCGACATGACTAACTATTACTTAACTTTAATGAGGTACGGTAGTGACTAACTGGATATTTAAGTCAGATGACGAGACGATGTGACGCGCAACAACAAACCAATAAAAATAAAGGTTCCTAATCGCTGTTATTACAGTGCAATTCTCGAATACAATAGTTCATCAAGACCGAAAATGGCGGAAAAGAATGTCAGAATAAGGTTTACAGTGTTGTCCATTATTTTTTGGCTGTTTCGAAAAGTTGATTCCCTGCTTCAATGTGTGAAGAAATACATTTGAAACTTCACATTCCCCTCATTAGGAGACGTTTCCTTTCATTTGACGGGTTCACTCGTCCGCCATTGAGCTTACAGTAATCTCACAGTAATTCTACAGTAATCTGAGAGAAGGTGGAGCCCGTGGACCATTCTCCAATCATCACCGACCACGGAGAATTCGGCCAACCTTTATAAGGGCCAAGATTTGGCGATTCTCATCATTGGTTCATCCAGTTTCCGAGTTGCATCAACCAGAGTTAAAAGACACCATCAAACCATCATTTTGTTCTTGGATGTCGTTCAAATAGTTCAATAGCTTCGGAGAACAAGTCTGCCACCATTTTCAGAAATGCTTTACTTCTTGATTCTTGCCGATTATTGAATGTGTTAATCTGTATGTCGTTATGATCAACGTTAGGATCATGTCGTTTTGTTGTCAATACATTAATTCATGGCAGTAAATCACTGCATCCATTGTTGAACAAATTAAACTTCTTGATTATTCTGCGTCAACCAATCATTAGTAACTCCATTTTTCTGAAGGTTTTGTGTAAGCACACCTGTGGCTTCAGCCAATCTTAGTTTCTTGTTAACAAATTATTTCATTATTACGAGTTTGATAATGAAATTTTTAAAAAATGTTGTCACTCACAAGCAGCGATAACCATGAAAACCTTTCACACATCTGAAGGCGTATAAAAACATGTGAAAATTAATGCGTTAACAGAAAACTTAGAAACAAAACCCTAGTTATTATTCATCAACACACACTTTTACAGTTTATTTCGATCATAATATTTTTACATACTGTATTGGCATCTGATCAGTGGATCGCAAGATCATCATGACAACAATGAAGGTTACTCACTCACTCACTCACTCACTCACTCACTCACTTACTCACTCACTCAGTCACTCAGTCACTCAGTCACTCACTCCCTCACTCACTCACTCACTCACTCACTCACTCACTCACTCACTCACTCACTCACTCACTCACTCACTCACTCACTCACTCACTCACTCACTCACTCACTCACTCACTCACTCACTCACTCACTCACTCACTCACTCACTCACTCACTCACTTACTCACTCACTCACTCACTCACTCACTCACTCACTCACTCACTCACTCACTCACTCACTCACTCACTCACTCACCCACCCACCCACTCACTCACTCACTCACTTACTCACTCACTCACTCACTCACTCACTTATTCACTCACTCACTCACTCACTCACTCACTCACTCACTCACTCACTCACTTATTCACTCACTCACTCACTCACTCACTCACTCACTCACTCACTCACTCACTCACTCACTCACTCACTCACTCACTCACTCACTCACTCACTCACTCACTCACTCACTCACTCACTCACTCACTCACTCACTCACTCACTCACTCACTCACTCACTCACTCACTCACTCACTCACTCACTCACTCACTCACTCACTCACTCACTCACTCACTCACTCACTCACTCACTCACTCACTCACTCACTCACTCACTCACTCACTCACTCACTCACTCACTCACTCACTCACTCACTCACTCACTCACTCACTCACTCACTCACTCACTCACTCACTCACTCACTCACTCACTCACTCACTCACTCACTCACTTACTTACTCACTCACTCACTCACTCACTCTGGTTTTATATGAAGGTATCACTTCTGGGCGTGGTTATCATTGTGGTAGCAATGATTCCACGATCGCAAGTACGGGCGCAAACGTGCAACTCGACGGCATCGTATCTGAATCAATTCCTACTCCCAATGGAAGTGGACGAGAGCCAGCGAGCCCAACAGACCGAGTGCCACCAACTCCGATGGGAAACCGATTGTGACCAGGTTAGGTTCAAGTCCAATTTGATTTTTTCGTCTTCTTTTGGTGCTGACGTCTGTTTGATCTTACGTCTCCGTTTGAATCTAATGTTTCCGTTTGATTTTGTCTTCTCCGTTTGATTTTGACGTCTCAGTCTGATTTCAATGTCTCCGTTTGATATTGTAGTCTTCGTTTGATATTGTAGTCTTCGTTTGATTTTGACGACGCCGTTTAATTTACGGGGTTCATACTTCTTGTATCTGATTTTCATTTAATATGTACGTGAGTACGTAACCTAATCAATCAGTCGAGATCATATCGATTTTCAATGAACTAAATTAACTTTGAAGTAAACTTTTCATACAGAACTAGTTTTGAGAGATGCAATATTTTTGCAGCTGTAAGTTTGTTTTACTTTGGATCACCTTGACAATTTTTGTAGATCTGCTGGTGGACGACGAACTGTCGTGACGACAAACCGATCGAGGCCAATCAAACCGAACTCACCTGGATTCGTGACATTCGCAATGAAGGGTAAACACAGTAGTGAACGAAAATGAAATACCTCAAATCGAATACTTTTTTATTAAAGCTTAATCTCAGAATGGCTACTGGTTTTGGCCCGCCGTTGCGTTACGCATGTAAATCATTTTCAATTGAACGAGTTCCGCAGAAACGCGCACGCGAACATAATTAAGAAACAGAGAAAACTGGGGCGACTGAAAAAAATCAGTCTCCTGTTAAATTAACAGAGCCATATTGTCCTAAATTGAGTTTCCCTTGGAATTAACGGGAACGGGTTTGTAAATGATAAGATATGCCATAAATGGTGACTCAAATAGAAACATTTTCGTCATTATTTTCAGCGACTACTATGGTTTTTTTCTATCGTACAGAATAAAAGGGTGCGCCTGACTCTGCTTATTACTGTTAACAGTTTGTATCCACATATTTAATTTTTGCGAAAAGGTTAGCAAGACATACATAATTCGCTGCACTTACAATAAAAAGCTGCTATCAGAAACTATTGCTATTTCTTTTTATAATAACGATTGAGTCTTATGATTGCCATATGTTTTCCAAAAACATTCAGAAACGTGATAAAGTTGGAATGCTGTGCAGCTCAGCAGTCCGATGTGTTGACATGCAGCAACCACACGAAACGCTTTTCGGAAGGCAAACTCCATCTAAAGATTCGATCGGATGACGACTACCCGTCGAAAGCACGGCTTATGAGCAACATGCTCGTATACAAACGCACCACTACGGGGTAATGCTCGCACTGGCTCACTGACACACTGACTCACTGACTCACTCACTGACTCACTGACTCACTTACTGACTGACTGACTCACTCACTCACACACTCACTCACTCACTCACTCACTCACTCACTCACTCACTCACTCACTCACTCACTCACTCACTCACTCACTCACTCACTCACTCACTCACTCACTCGCTCACTCACTCACTCACTCACTCACTCACTCACTCACTCACTCACTCACTCACTCACTCACTCACTCACTCACTCACTCACTCACTCACTCACTCACTCACTCACTCACTCACTCACTCACTCACTCACTCACTCACTCACTCACTCACTCACTCACTCACTCACTCACTCACTCACTCACTCACTCACTCACTCACTCACTCACTCACTCACTCACTCACTCACTCACTCACTCACTCACTCACTCACTCACTCACTCACTCACTCACTCACTCACTCACTCACTCACTCACTCACTCACTCACTCACTCACTCACTCACTCACTCACTCACTCACTCACTCACTCACTCACTCACTCACTCACTCACTTAAAGCGCCATATTTTTTTTAGTTTTGTCCATTGGATCATGAATGCAGAAGTATGCACTTTTGTGGCAAACCTCAGCCTGCCATGTGTATTGCGAGATAGCACTGATCGCAATAATGATTATGACGACAACAACAACGACAACAACGAAAACAACAACAACAAAAACAACGAAAAAAACAACAACGACAACAACAACAACAACAACAACGAAAACAACAACAACAACAACAACAACAACGAAAACAACAACAACAACAACAACAACAACAACAACGAAAATAACAACAACAACAACAACAACGACCAGAATACTCAAAATGATAACCAGCAGGCAAACAATCAACAAAGTCAAAATGTGGATCAGCAACAGCAGCAGATCAATCAACAGCAGCAGCAGTTAAACCAACAACAACAAAAGTTGAACCAAGAACAACATCAGTTGAATCAGCAGCAACAGCAGCAGCTAACGCAACAGCAGCAACAACAGCTTCAACAGCAGCAACAACAGTTGACTCAACAGCAACAACAGCTGAATCAGAATCAACAACAGCTCAACCAACAACAACAACAATTAAGTCAGCAACAACTGAACCAACAGCAAACAAGCCAACAACAACAAATTAACCAACAGCAGCAAAACCTTCAACAACAGCAACAACAATTAACACAACAACAACAGCAACAACTGAATCAGCAACAACAGCAGTTAACTCAGCAACAACAACAGCTGAATCAGCAGAGCCAGTCGCAACTAACTCAACAACAACAACAACAAGTCAGTCAGCAACAGCAACAGCTAAATCAACAACAGCAACAGCTAAGCCAACAACAGCAACAGCTGAGTCAACAACAACAACAGCAGCAGATTTCTCAGCAACAACAGAACTCGCTTAATCAACAGTTGAATCAAAATCAAGTTAACCAACAAAGTCAACTGAGTAGGCAACAAA
This sequence comes from Daptonema setosum, assembly GCA_964036265.1. Classification (NCBI taxonomy): domain Eukaryota; kingdom Metazoa; phylum Nematoda; class Chromadorea; order Monhysterida; family Xyalidae; genus Daptonema; species Daptonema setosum. The sequence goes on from OZ038444.1 coordinate 21,773,329, forward strand.
ACCAGTTCAACAGTCCGGACAACATACAAACAATCGACCAGACAGCTGCTCGATTAGACCCGAACAGTGACATCAATCCCCTCGATAAATGGTTACATGATAGGCAGCTGGATTTCAATCAGCTGGACAAGATGTCGCAGGTTGATCGAGTCGTGGAGTTTGATTCGTTGGACAAAATCGCCCGGCTCGATCCGACCGAGTGGCTAAATCCATTAGAAAACAACTTACCATTCCGTCAAGTCGACTTTACTGCATTGGATAAAATGCCGTACGATAGAATGGTGGACTTTGTGAGTTTGAACAAAGTGCCCGCTGACGTTATATTCTCCCAGGCCGCTTTACCCTGTGCTGACTTGTCGTGCATTGCATTGCCGGTAATCGGCATAGCCATCGGCAAGTTCTTTAATGGTTAGGCTGGCATATATACATTGTAAGAACTACATTTGATAAAAAATATTTACATATGTGTTCATAGCTGTAGTTTATTAGTATTATCTTTATCAGCTTAAGAGATTAAAACAGAAAATTTAGCCACAAGCAACTATTAAGCATGCTGGCAATGGGCAACCGTTATCGGCATCACTGGTACATTCCCGCAGCCAAGGGTAGAAATCGGTGTAGAAATACCCGTGATATGCAATGAGCCTTGGATGGCCAGCGCGACCAAACCGACGTCAACCACTTGTGAGTCCGCATTTACATGGAGCGTTCCACCAGAACCCATAAACTTCTGCGATCTGGGTTAGTGAAAACTGTTTTAAACCCTAAAGATCACAAAAAACTATCGGATAATGAACGGAAGTTCACTGAAAGTTAGTAATTTTCTCTAGGCTGCCCAAAACAAGCCACCGATACATCGGTTACGGATGTTTATGCTTCACTCATCAATGTAACCGTTCCGCACACGGGAACCTTAACTATTTCCTGTGATTTCACTTTGGAATATCTAACTGATGGCACCACTGATGTAACCCAGAGCATCACAGCAAACTGTAATCAGGGGAATTGGGACGCAGACTTGACGACTCACGTTTGTGCACCTTTGGGTTAGAAAATTGGATATTTCGTTTATATACATGTTCAAATTAACGTGGAAATTGGTGTTTCACAAACTATGTTCAGGAGGTCAGGCTTTTGTACACTCGAATCCTACTTTGTAATATCTCTTTATGTTCTGCTATACTATACATACTTTGTTCACACGTTTACAGTAACACAAAATTTAACCAAACAATTCTAAGAATACAGAAAACACTCGATCGTACAAGTGTCAAATGAAATTCCAGGTTGCGCAGCGTTGACAGCCATCGGTAATGCAACATTTGAACCACGAACCGCAGCTTCGGTAGGCACAACAGTGAAAGCCAGTTGTCATAATTACACATTGTATGTGCTCAAGGACAGCTCATTATCGTACACAACCGATCAGGTTGCAAGTACATGCCAAGTATATAGTGGATGGACAGTGACTTCTCCGGAATACAACTGTATTCCAACGTGTGAGTTAAATAAAACATTTGTGTTATTAAAAACTAGAGTTCCTTTAATAATTATTGTAAATTAAGAAACGACAAAACTGTTGAATTTTCACTGTAGCATTAATCAAGTTATTTACAAAAATTAAATTTAGCTGTTCTCCGAAAAACAATTGTTACTTCTGTCAGATTGCACCTTGCCATCTGCAATAAATGCCAGCGCCATCGTAGACACGGGATCATCAGGAATAGATGATAGCGGCAGTGAAGTCGTGATTAGTGATGGCACAGCTACAGTCTCTTGTCATGACTATACGCTGTACGACCTCGGTATTGGTAACACAACCACTTTTAAATCTGATGTCACGTTGGCCTGCACTGATCAAGTATGGGACGACGCCCACACGTCATGGCAATGCTTCCCAACTTGTTAGGGGTCCTGATAAAAAGTTGTGTGAAAAAATACCTCATAGACGCATATATGTTTTTACTTTTTTTCAGTCTGTCCGCTTGTAACAACAACGAATATCGACGCAGATATCAAGTATTCTGCGGGCAGTGAAGCTACCGTTGATGGTGCTGACGTCATAAAGTCATCAGGAAAAGCCACAATTTCTTGCAATGAAACGCTTTACAATGTGGGAGTCGGAAACGGAACAGTGTCAACAACTGCTGTTGAAATTACCTGTACTGATGGTGAATGGGATGATGCATTTGAAAACTGGCAGTGCTTACCTACACGTTAGTCAGAATTACAAAAAAAACATTTTAGTACTATGATTTGTCGGTTAATGAAACTGTTATTAGACTGACTTACTGACAAGGAAATCTTATAAACAATTTTCATACTTTTTGATTATTGTTTACAATTTTACTTTGTGATATTTGTTAGATTGCGTTCTGCCTGCTGGAATCAATGCAACAGTGATTGTCGATGAGGGATCGTCAGGCATAGATGACAGCGGCGCCGAAGTCGTTATAAGTAGTGGCACAGCTACAGTTTCGTGTAATTACACCCTTTATGAAGTCGGTATTGGCAACGCAACTACATTTCCTTCTGATATCACACTGACCTGCACTGATGAAATTTGGGATGACGACTATACATCATGGCAATGCTTGCCAACTTGTTAGTTGTACTTTAAGGATAATAGTTCGGAGCTCCCATATCTGCCGCTTGAAACTTGCGTAACGCTGTTCATTAACATAAATAACAAACGCAAATGGAAGCAATGGGCGGACTGCCAGACTTGGCTACAAAATAACGAGAGAGCTGTCAATTACGAAGCAGAGCACGCATAACTTTTTTTACTTCAAAAAGCTCTGTTAAGCAAAAAGTTGTATATGTGCCTAACATAACCGTATGTAGATTGTCAAAGCTGTTTCCAGTCTGCCCGCTGGTGACAACAACTAATATTGATTCCGATGTGGTATACTCATCGGGACCTGAAACTACAGTTGGAGGAGAGGATGTGATCGTAACTGGTGGCATAGCCACGATCTCCTGCAATGAAACGTTATACAATGTTGGAAACGGTAATGGAACAGTCTCAACAACGCCGGTTACTCTCACTTGCACAGATGGCGAATGGGATGATGCATTTGAAAATTGGCAGTGCTTACCTACATGTTGGTTTCATCGTTAATTCTTTCATTCAATACCTCAGTTTTACTGGTTCCATCCTAAATTTTCAGATTGCGCTTTGCCGACTACTATGAATGCCAGTTTGGCTGTAAAAGACGGATCAACTGGAATAGATGCAAGCGGCACTGAAGTTGTGATAAGCTCTGGTGAGGTTGCCATATCTTGTAACTATACACTTTACGAAGTCGGCATTGGGAACGGGACTTCCCAGCCATCTAATGTTACACTGACATGCACAGATGGCGTCTGGGATGACGAAGATAGTTCATGGCAATGCCTGCCAACATGTTGGTTTTATCGTGTTTTTTAGAAGATTAATGAGCTTTGTGGTGATTGATTTTATCCCATGCCTTCAGATTGCGCTTTGCCGACTACTATTAATGCCAGTTTGGCTGTAGAAGACGGAAAAACTGGAATAGATGCAAGCGGCACTGGAGTTGTGATAAGCTCTGGTGAGGTTGCCATATCTTGTAACTATACACTTTACGAAGTCGGCATTGGGAATGGGACTTCCCAACCATCTAATGTTACACTGACATGCACAGATGGCGTATGGGATGACGAAGATAGTTCATGGCAATGCCTGCCAACATGTTGGTTCTATTGTGTTTTTAGAGGATTAATGAGCTTTGCGGTAATTGATTTTATCCCATGCCTTCAGATTGCGCTTTGCCGATTACTATTAATGCCAGTTTAGCTGTAGAAGACGGAAAAACTGGAATAGATGCAAGCGGCACTGAAGTTGTGATAAGCTCTGGTGAGGTTGCCATATCTTGTAACTATACACTTTACGAAGTCGGCATTGGGAACGGGACTTCCCAGCCATCTAATGTTACACTGACATGCACAGATGGCGTCTGGGATGACGAAGATAGTTCATGGCAATGCCTGCCAACATGTTGGTTTTATCGTGTTTTTTTAGAAGATTGATGAGCTTTGTGGTGATTGATTTTATCCCATGCCTTCAGATTGCGCTTTGCCGACTACTATTAATGCCAGTTTGGCTGTAGAAGACGGAAAAACTGGAATAGATGCAAGCGGCACTGAAGTTGTGATTAACTCTGGTGAAGTTGCCATATCTTGTAATTATACACTTTACGATGTCGGCATTGGGAACGGGACTTCCCAATCATCTAATGTTACACTGACATGCATAGATGGCGTCTGGGATGACGAAGATAGTTCATGGCAATGCCTGCCAACTTGTTGGTTTTTTATAGATGATTAATGAGCTTTGCGGTGATTGATTTTTTCCCATGTCTTCAGACTGCACTTTGCCGACTACTATTAATGCCAGTTTGGCTGTAAAAGACGGATCAACTGGAATAGATGCAAGCGGCACTGAAGTTGTGATTAGCTCTGGTGAGGTTGCCATATCTTGTAATTATACACTTTACGAAGTCGGCATTGGAAACGGGACTTCTCAGCCATCTAATGTTACACTGACATGCACAGATGGCGTCTGGGATGACGAAGATAGTTCATGGCAATGCCTCCCAACATGTTGGTTTCATCGTGTTTTTTTGGAGTACTACTGAGCTTCGCGGTAATTGAATTTATCTCATGCCTTCAGATTGCGCTTTGCCGACTACTATTAATGCCAGTTTGGCTGTAGAAGACGGAAAAACTGGAATAGATGCAAGCAGTACTGAAGTTGTGATTAGCTCTGGTGCTGTTGCAATATCTTGTAATTATACACTTTACGAAGTCGGCATTGGAAACGGGACTTCCCAGCCATCTAATGTTACACTGACATGCACAGATGGCGTCTGGGATGACGAAGATAGTTCATGGCAATGCCTGCCAACATGTTGGTTTTAACGTGTTTTTTAGAAGATTACTGAGCTTTGAGGTGATTGATTTTATACCATGCCTTCAGATTGCGCTTTGCCGACTACTGTTAATGCGAGTTTAGCTGTAGAAGACGGGAAAACTGGAATAGATGCAAGCGGCACTGAAGTTGTGATTAACTCTGGTGAAGTTGCCATATCTTGTAATTATACACTCTACGATGTCGGCATTGGGAACGGGACTTCCCAATCATCCAATGTTACACTGACATGCACAGAAGGCGTCTGGGATGACGAAGATAGTTCATGGCAATGCCTACCAACATGTTGGTTTTATTGTGTTTTTAAATGATTAATGAGCTTTGCGGTGATTGATTTTATTATGCCTTCAGATTGCGCTTTTCCGACTACTATTAATGCCAGTTTAGCTGTAGAAGACGGAAAAACTGGAATAGATGCGAGCGGCACTGAAGTTGTGATTAACTCCGGTGAGGTTGCCATATCTTGTAATTACACACTTTACGATGTCGGCATTGGGAACGGGACTTCCCAATCATCTAATGTTACACTGACATGCACAGATGGCGTCTGGGATGACGAAGACAGTTCATGGCAATGCCTGCCAACATGTTGGTTTTATTTTGTTTTTTAAAGATAATTAATGAGCTTTGCGGTGATTGATTTTATCCTATGCCTTCAGATTGCGCTTTGCCGACTACTATTAATGCCAGTTTGGCTGTAAAAGACGGATCAACTGGAATAGATGCAAGCGGTACTGAAGTTGTGATTAGCTCTGGTGAGGTTGCCATATCTTGTAATTATACACTTTACGAAGTCGGCATTGGAAACGGGACTTCCCAGCCATCTAATGTTACACTGACATGCACAGATGGCGTCTGGGATGACGAGGATAGTTCATGGCAATGCCTGCCAACATGTTGGTTTTAATTTGTTTTTTTTTAAGATAATTAATTAGCTTTACGGTAATTGATTGTATCCCATGCCTTCAGATTGCGCTTTGCCGACTACTATCAATGCCAGTTTAGCTGTAGAAGACGGAAAAACTGGAATAGATGCAAGCGGTACTGAAGTTGTGATTAGCTCTGGTGCCGTTGCAATATCTTGTAATTATACACTTTACGAAGTCGGCATTGGAAACGGGACTTCCCAGCCATCTAATGTTACACTGACATGCACAGAAGGCGTCTGGGATGACGAAGATAGTTCATGGCAATGCCTACCAACATGTTGGTTTTATTGTGTTTTTAAATCGGATTGCCTGAGAAAACCTACAGTTTGGCGTCGACGAAAAAAAATTTGAGCTGTTAGCGGTTTTAGAACCACTATATGGTGGGTAGTAATCGACCATAGTATTAGGGTCCACAAGTGTTTCAATCTCGAGAACGGCCACTTTGAAATTTGAAAAACAAAATTTCGTAGATTGATAAATTTTAACATTTTTCTGCATTCAAACGCCGATATTAAGAGATAGCATTTATCTATTGTTCTGAAATTTCCCATGGTCATTCTTCATCTTACTGCGGTCATTTTGAGCCGTATAACGTGGCATTTAAGTGATTTTTCGACAAACAAATTATAGGAATTTACTCATTTAGTCGCCCGGTTGGGTAATAATGTTTACCTCTGATTTTCGTTAAAGTCCCAAGTTATTTCGGATAAACCATTTAGCCCACGAGTTACCCCAATAGGTCGACTTCACAACCTACAGGTGCCACCCCCCCACATCGCCTTCGTTTCCAGTGAAAAATGTCATTTTTTGAAATTTTTTAAAAATTAGTATAATTTTTTTTCGTGCTGATGGTTATAACATTTTTTTGGTTTCGAAAGAAGTCTTTTAACCTACGTCATGATTTTACGCATGTTTTCAGCTTCATTTTAAGCTATAACAGAAGTAAATTAGTGAATTTTTCAATAGTGATCCATTCGGTCAAAGACATAAAACTTAGGATTTTTTTTCGCTAATAATTAAGGTTATAGTACAAACAAGATGTTGTATTAAAAGATTTGCGCTAGAATGGGTTCGCGAAACTGCTTATTATTGTTAAATGTTTTGTTTACAACAATATTAGCGTATGCAACAGCTCTTAGGATAATGGTTTCCTTAAATAATAGAATTGTAACACCGTCAATGAGCACATCGTTGTCAAAAATTTGATTTTTTTCATATTTCTGAAATTTTACCGTAACTCTGTAAAATCGTTCATGGCCACTGTCAGACACATCCTCAAGCAGAAAATATGCAATTCAAGCGTTCTGCAGCTATATTTGAACTGGAATCGCAACGATACATTTTTTACCTTTTGATTAAGTACGTTCGTGTAAACTCAGATTTTCGTCAAAATCCCAAGTTCTTTGGAATGAGCCATATAGTCCACGGCTTACACTAATATGTCAACTTCCCAACCTACTGGTGCCACCCAACAGACATGGTCGCCGTTTGAAATGAATATTTCATTATTGTAAAAAAAATCGGTAATCTTGTTGTGTACCGATGGTAAAATTTTTTTGGTTATTCGCAAATCATGTGATGACTTTGTTCGTGTTTTTAGTTTCAATTTGAGCTGTAACAGTAAATAAATTCAAAAGTTTTCACTCGTGATCCATTCGTTTAAAGGCGATAAAAAGTAGGCAAATTTTTCGCTGATAATTATTGTTATAGTACAAAAAAGAATTTGTATTGAACGATTTGCGCTAGAATAGAGTTACGAAACTGTTTATTATAGTTAATTGATTTGTTTGCAACAATATTAGCCTATGCAACAGATGTTAAGATAATGGTTTCCCCAAATAATAGACACGTAACATCTGTCAAATAAGTACAAATAATAAATTTTACAACATAAATATCAAAAAAAAAAAAATTTTATATTGCAGAAATTTCACCGTTATGCTGTGAAATCATTCATGGATACTATCAGACACATCCCATCCCCAATCAGTAAGTATGCAATGCAAACGTTCTGCAGCTATATTCGGACTAGAATCGCAAGGAATTTTTTTCTTTTTGATTCAGTCGCCTGGTCGTGTAGACTCAGATTTTCATCGGAATCTTATTTAGAATTGTTTGTGTTCGTAGTGGACGGAGAGTTTATAATGATCATACGAGCAATGGCATAAATCCCAGAACAACACGTCAGGTTCTGTGCCGCAATTTTACAGACCCCACAGATTTTTTGAAAGTTTACAGTTTGTATCAAAAATCTGGGATACGAACCCGGGCCACTCGCATGTTAGGCAAGCGCTCTTGCGCTGTGCTACTGAGCCAATGCAACTAAGCTGCATATACCCGACTATAACTGGCTCGCTACGCTCGCATGCTCTCTACAGCATAGTGCCTATGCTACAACACGTGCAGGAAGAAATATTGAAATCTCCCCTGCAGGGCCTAACGCGCTTGTCCTCGCTCCGCTGGGACAAGCCAGTCTTATGATAGGTTATCGGGGGGGGGGGGGGCGCAAACAGTAAAACTGCACATGGAAAAATAATGTTGCTCGAGAAAAACCAAATTCGAAAAATCTGTGGGGTTTGTAATCATGCTTCATGATTGTTCCATGGCAACATCGGTAGACTACTGACGATGGCGGAGCCGAGTTGCCGGAAGCTAACGTGTCTATTTTCTTTAAACCCGCCGAAACACGTTACTTCCAACTAATAATTCTATAAATTTTGCTCGGTATGACTGTAATCTCATAGTTCACTCTCTCTTTATTCTGTGCCACTTGCCTAGCAATGCAAGTGGCCCGGGTTAGTTTCCCAGATTTTTTTATAAAAACTGTAAACTTTCAAAAAATCTGTGGGGTCTGTAAAGTTTATTCTGTGCCTCCTGCCATGTTCGATCCTGAAACCCCGGATTTCAACTACATAAATGTAAAGGATAGAAAACATTTATAGCATTTGAGTCAAATATAGCTGCAGAACCCTAGAGTTGCATATTTTCAGCTTGAGGATGTGTCTGACAGTGGCATGAACAATTTTACAGCGTTACGGTGAAATTTCATAAATATGAAATAATCTATTTCCTTGATAACGATGTCCTCGTTGTCAGGTCTGACAATTCTATTATTTGGGGAAACCATTGTCTTAACAGTTGTACCGTAGGCTAATGGTGCTGCCAACGAAATATTCCACAATAATAAACAGTTTCGTAACTCTATTCTAGCGCGAATCGTTCAATACAAATTCTTTTTTGTACTATAACAACAATTACCAGCGAAAAATTTGCCTACTTTTTATCACCTTTAAACGATTGGATCACGAGTGAAAACTTTTGAATTTATTTACTGTTACAGCTCAAATTGAAACTAAAAACACGAACAAAGTCATCACATGATTTACGAATAACCAAAAAATTTTTACCATCGGTACACAACAAGATTACCGATTATTTTTTACAAAAATGAAACATGCATTTCAAACGGCGACCATGTCGGTTGGGAGGCACCTGTAGGTTGGGAAGTTGACATATCAGTGTAAGCCGTGGACTATATGGCTCATTCCAAAGAACTTGGGATTTTGACGAAAATCTGAGTTTACACGAACGTACTAAATCAAAAGGTAAAAAATTTGTCGTTGCGATTCTAGTTCAAATATAGCTGCAGAAAGCTTGAATTGCATATTTTATGCTTGAGGATGTGTCTGACAGTGGCCATGAACGATTTTACAGAGTTATGGTAAAATTTCAGAAATATGAAAAAAATAAATTTTTTGACAACGATGTGCTCATTGACGGTGTTACAATTCTATTATTTAAGGAAACCATTATCCTAAGAGCTGTTGCATACGCTAATATTGTTGCAAACAAAACATTTAACAATAATAAGCAGTTTCGTGAATCCATTCTAGCGCAAATCTTTCAATACAACATCTTGTTTGTACTATAACCTTAATTATTAGCGAAAAAAAATCCTAAGTTTTATGTCTTTGACCGAATGGATCACTATTGAAAAATTCACTAATTTACTTCTGTTATAGCTTAAAATGAAGCTGAAAACATGCGTAAAATCATGACGTAGATTAAAAGACTTCTTTAGAAACGAAAAAAAATGTTATAACCATCAGCACGAAAAAAAATTATATTAATTTTTAAAAAATTTCAAAAAATGACATTTTTCACTGGAAACGAAGGCGATGTGGGGGGGGGGTGGCACCTGTAGGTTGTGAAGTCGACCTATTGGGGTAACTCGTGGGCTATATGGTTTATCCGAAATAACTTGGGACTTTAACGAAAATCAGAGGTAAACATTATAACCCAACCGGGCGACCAAATGAGTAAATTCCTATAATTTGTTTGTCGAAAAATCACTTAAAAGCCATGTTATACGGCTCAAAATGACCGCAGTAAGATGAAGAATGACCATGTGAAATTTCAGAACAATAGATAAATGCTATCTCTTAATATCGGCGTTTGAATGCAGAAAAATGTAAAAATTTAACAATCTATGAAATTTCGTTTTTCAAATTTCAAAGTGGCCGTTCTCGGAATTGAAACATCTGTGAACTCTAATACTATGGTCGATTACTACCCACCATATAGTAGTTCTAATACCGCTGAAAGCTCAAAATTTATTTCGTCGACGCATTCCCCCATACAAACCGTAGGTTTTCTCAGGCAATGCAATGATTAATGAGGTTTGCGTTGGTTGATTTTATTATGCCTTCAGATTGCGCTGTGCCAACTACTATTAATGCCAGTTTGGCTGTAGAAGACGGAAAAACTGGAATAGATGCAAGCGGCACTGAAGTTGTGATTAACTCCGGTGAAGTTGCCATATCTTGTAATTATACACTTTACGATGTCGGCATTGGGAACGGGACTTCCCAATCATCTAATGTTACACTTACATGCACAGAAGGCGTCTGGGATGACGAAGACAGTTCATGGCAATGCCTGCCAACCTGTTGGTTTTATTTTTTTAGATGATTAATGAGCTTTGCGGTGATTGATTTTATCCTATGCCTTTAGATTGCGCTTTGCCGACTACTATCAATGCCAGTTTAGCTGTAGAAGACGGAAAAACTGGGATAGATGCAAGCGGCACTGAAGTTGTGATTAACTCTGGTGAAGTTGCAATATCTTGTAATTATACACTTTACGATGTCGGCATTGGGAACGGGACTTCCCAATCGTCTAATGTTACCCTGACATGCACAGAAGGCGTCTGGGATGACGAAGATAGTTCATGGCAATGCCTGCCAACATGTTGGTTCTATTGTGTTTTTAGATGGTTAATGAGCTTTGCGGTGATTGATTTTATCCCATGCCTTCAGATTGCGCCTTGCCGACTGCTATTAATGCCAGTTTGGCTGTAAAAGACGGATCAACTGGAATAGATGCAAGCGGCACTGAAGTTGTGATTAGCTCTGGTGAGGTTGCCATATCTTGTAACTATACACTTTACGAAGTCGGCATTGGAAACGGGACTTCCCAGCCATCTAATGTTACACTGACATGCACAGATGGCGTCTGGGATGACGAAGATAGTTCATGGCAATGCCTGCCAACATGTTGGTTTTATTTTGTTTTTAAATGATTAATGAGCTTTGCGGTGATTGATTTTATCCCATGCCTTCAGATTGCGCTTTGCCGACTACTATTAATGCCAGTTTAGCTGTAGAAGACGGAAAAACTGGAACAGATGCAAGCGGCACTGCAGTTGTGATTAACTCTGGTGAAGTTGCCATATCTTGTAATTATACACTGTACGATGTCGGCATTGGGAACGGAACTTCCCAATCTTCTAATGTTACACTGACGTGCACAGAAGGCGTTTGGGACGACGAAGATAGTTCATGGCAATGCCTGCCAACATGTTGGTCTTGTTGTGTTTTTTAGATGATTAAAGAGCTTTGCGGTGATTGATTTTATCACATGCCTTCAGATTGCGCTTTGCCGACTACTATTAATGCCAGTTTGGCTGTAAAAGAAGGATCAACTGGAATAGATGCAAGCGGTACTGAAGTTGTGATTAGCTCTGGTGAAGTTGCCATATCTTGTAATTATACACTTTACGAAGTCGGCATTGGGAACGGGACTTCCCAACCATCTAATGTTACACTGACATGCACTGATGGCGTCTGGAATGACGATGATAGTTCTTGGCAATGTCTGCCAACATGTTAGTCTACATCACGATGCTTTCGAGTCTTTCGCCAGTTTTTTACTAAAGCAAAAAGTTTCTCGATCTCAAATGTAACATGATTAGGAAACAGGTTCATGAAAAGAAGAATGAACAATCATTTTATTTTCGGTTATTTAATTTGCTGTATTCATTTACCGATTCGTGAAGTAAATTCTCAACAATCTACTCATGATTTCCTGAAAGGTTAGCTTAGTTGGGTGACGTTTAGAACAAACAAAATTTTGCTCATTTAAATACAGATATAAAAAATTGCTAAGGTTCTGTGTTCATCAGATTGTGCTCCGCCGTCCGGTATCAACGCCACCGTGGCTGTAACCTTGGGCTCATCAGCAACGGATGCCGGTGGGGCGGAAGTCGTTATTAGTGGTGGTACAGCAACAGCTTCTTGTAACTATACGCTCTATAAACTCGGCATTGGTAACGGCACTACTTTTATGACTGTTGTCACCCTGAACTGCGCTGATGAAGTTTGGGATGACGATTCGACTTCATGGCAATGTTTCCCAACTTGTTAGTCACACTGATGTGCTCTAGGCAGCAAACTCAATTTAAACAACAAAAACGGTAAGTGTTACTAGTTGCAGACTTGGGTTATGTAAATGTTTGACGGATAGTAAATTAGCATGAGTTTGTGAGAAACACTAAAATTGTAACATGACCATCCCAGAAAAAAACTTTTGTTTTGTTCTTCCTCCCATTCTTGAATCAGGCCTTTCAAAGTTCTCCAGATTGTCCGGCCATTACGACAGCAAATATTGTGGCGGAAATCACTTATTCAACTACGACAAATGTTTTATCGGACGGTACACCTGCTCTAGTTTCCGGTTCAATAGCAACTGTGACATGCAATTCAACGTTATATAATGTTGGTACAAACGCCGATAATGCAGTGCCGGGACCTGTTCTGATCACATGTTCAGATGGCGTGTGGAGCAATGAGCATACCGATTGGCAATGCATCCCAACTTGTTCGTTAGACTTATTTAATTGATTTAAGCGATAACTTTAAGCGACTTCTTTCCGTAATTTATGGATCAATGACAAACTGAAAAAAGTAATGAAAAATTAGATAAAACTTTATAACATCATTAAGTGTACTCCCTGTTCTGGAAAGAACTTACCCTAAGACCTGTGTGATTTGCATTAACTTATTCATATGCTTGAATCTGATTAATCGCTAAATTGTGTTCTTTGACACGGATCGGTACTATTTGAATCATGATCAGTGATGAGGAAATAAATTCATTCTGTTCAGATTGTTCGTTGCCGATTAATGCAGCCAATGCGACGATGACCCCTGGTGTGGACAGCCTCGGTATCGATCACAACAGTAATACAGTGATTATCAGTGGACGGACGGTGATATACTCATGTGACAACTACACATCTTGGAAACTGACTTTGGGGAACGGTACCACTTTCGACCAGGACGTGGTGCTGACATGCACCGACACCTTATATGACGACGTAAACAGCGGATGGATGTGCACCCCAGTCTGTTCGTTACTCTCGAACATTCTAGCTCTTACAGCTGTTCTGTCTCAGCAAGCATGTCTGACATTGAGAGAAGGTATAATAGAAAGTTTTCAACTGCGAAAGATAAGATGTGATCTCATAGTCACATCTCATCATAATTTTACAGAAATTCCTTGTTAGTCTTTCATAGTTCTTGAAAAAAAATCTCTCATCGTTTGTCTGATGTTTTTCAGATCGTGCATGCGACCAAATAACCTTTGACAGCGTTAATGATTACGGACCATTCGTTGATTACACATTGAGCATACCTCCGTCGACTGTAGATGTTAGTTTCCATTACTTAATGTGAACAATAACTAAACGCATTCTACTATTTTTTAGTCATTTAGTTTCATTCTCAATTAACCCTGATTACTTTTTAACCACACAGCATTTGGGCACAGCAAGAGCGTATTGCAATCCCGACTACATTCTGGTTGATACGGCCGAGTCATCTGCAGGTTGGTAACGCTCTTGACACTTAAGATTTCACCTATAGCAGTCGTAATTGGTTATCAGAACCATCAAATTGAGCTTTTTGATAAGACTTTTTTTACTTTCATGAAGTTAAGAGTTTCGTTATAACTCTTCCAGAACGTGGTTCAGATTGTCAGAATCTGATTCTCAACTTTATTGGTTTTCGCGATTTTAAATAAAGTTTTATAATCAAACAGGAGGCTTATATAATTGAGTGGACAGGTTGGCCAGACGGTTGCGACACAACAACAACTCGTGGCGAAAGAACAGCCAACTGCAATGATGGTACATGGGAAGATGGAACCACTGGTGCCATCGTGTCAACGCTGTTTTGCGTACCAGCACTTCCGGCTTCCGAAGGTTTATAGAATGTTCAGAATTTCCTGTTACCCACAAATATTTATCGGAAACTTTTTTTCCATGTGATAAATTTTGAAAGCTGTTAGAATGTTGTGCAGTGACAAAAATCAAAAAAACTGTTTTTCTGTAATTTAACGCGCGCCAAAAACCGTTTGGAATTTAAATTAGGCGCCAATATGTATTCCAAATAAAAAGAAAGTATGGATAGGCTATACTCATAGGCTATGGCATCCGTAGCTTTCTCATATATATTTGAGCAACAATCATATATGTATTTACATAATTGACCAACTGAAATGTTGATCATGATTTCAACGCTGTTTCTGCAGATCCCTTCGATGCTCTGAAGTTTTTTTTGACGGAAAGTTTTTAATTTGAATATTTAGGGTAATTGGAGTTTATAGTGTCTACGCGCACTAATTCTACACGAGTCTTGTGTTCTACATGCGATACTGTCAAAGCTGACCGGCAAAATCTTTACTAGCCGAGTTTTTTGCAGAAATAACAATTGACCTGCTTCAGGTTGTGAAGCGATGACTCCAGCGGGCGACTCATATACGCTCGCTTTCCCAGATGGAGATTTCACTTGTAGCAGCACCGGTGGAGTGCAGGTACCGAAGCTCGACCATGTGATCGTGTCCTGTAACTTTGACTACTTTGCACTCGTTAGTGATGACCACTTTTAAAACATGAATACATTATTGGGTGAGTTATAAAAAAAACATGTATATTGTGATTTTTCGTTTCTGCACTAAAATTATGACTGACCGTTAATTTAGCGCAATCAAATGAACTGTGCTGCGAGGTGTTTTAGTGATGCACAATTATGTTGTAGGTCGACATCGAAACTGCAAGTGCTTACGTGAATGATGGCTATTATCAACCTAACGAAGTTCAATGTGTACAACCGACGAAGGATGACGAACAAAAAGAGTATTCTGGAGGCGCTGAGAAGCTCAGTTGTGAACCAGTCTGTGAGTTTTTATGTTATTAAAAATCTTACTGACCTCACTCACTCACTCACTCACTCACTCACTCACTCACTCACTCACTCACTCACTCACTCACTCACTCACTCACTCACTCACTCACTCACTCACTCACTCACTCACTCACTCACTCACTCACTCACTCACTCACTCACTCACTCACTCACTCACTCACTCACTCACTCACTCACTCACTCACTCACTCACTCACTCACTCACTCACTCACTCACTCACTCACTCACTCACTCACTCACTCACTCACTCACTCACTCACTCACTCACTCACTCACTCACTCACTCACTCACTCACTCACTCACTCACTCACTCACTCACTCACTCACTCACTCACTCACTCACTCACTCACTCACTCACTCACTCACTCACTCACTCACTCACTCACTCACTCACTCACTCACTCACTCACTCACTCACTCACTCACTCACTCACTCACTCACTCACTCACTCACTCACTCACTCACTCACTCACTCACTCACTCACTCACTCACTCACTCACTCACTCACTCACTCACTCACTCACTCACTCACTCACTCACTCACTCACTCACTCACTCACTCACTCACTCACTCACTCACTCACTCACTCACTCACTCACTCACTCACTCACTCACTCACTCACTCACTCACTCACTCACTCACTCACTCACTCACTCACTCACTCACTCACTCACTCACTCACTCACTCACTCACTCACTCACTCACTCACTCACTCACTCACTCACTCACTCACTCACTCACTCACTCACTCACTCACTCACTCACTCACTCACTCACTCACTCACTCACTCACTCACTCACTCACTCACTCACTCACTCACTCACTCACTCACTCACTCACTCACTCACTCACTCACTCACTCACTCACTCACTCACTCACTCACTCACTCACTCACTCACTCACTCACTCACTCACTCACTCACTCACTCACTCACTCACTCCCTCACGACTTTATTCATATAGATGCTTTGAGTTTAACTTTCTCAACGGTCTTTTTACACCACAAAATTAACAATTTAGCGTTATCTGGTTTTACCTACATACGTATGTACACCACCAGACAACCTGTCACTGTACAGAGACGTTAAAACGCCCAAAAACGTGTTTTTTCTTGTGTAGTTAAGACAAGGTTTGATATCTTGTAGCATAAACCCACTTTTACAAATCCGTCACCACAGCTGCGATAAGTAGAACGTTTGCATCTTATGGGAAAAAAGGACTTTCTCAAACGTTTTAGAACGCACGCTAATTTCATGTTGATTTTTGAGTAACAAAAAACCCTCGACAGACCATAGTTACATAAGTAGATTTAACGTCAGCAACCGTACTCTGTTAGTAACCATACATGAGTATAGTATTCTTAAAAATTAATCAAGGTGCAGAATTTGAATGCGCGCCATTTTCTCGCGGTCAATCCCCATTTGACTTTTTAATAGAAGAGAACCACTGGTTTCTTTTAATTCGTCAATTGTGTAATTTTTATAGTTAAAGCATCTATGAGGTTTTCCAGCACAAAATCATTCTCTTCGGATTCCAAAGTACACAGAAAATCTTCAAATTACCGCTTTTAAAACAAATGAACCAAACATTGTGTAGTGCGCGATTAAATTGATTGATTTGATTACGCAACCAATATGATTCAATTATACCCGACGATTTGAGATGAGCGTAGAAAAATATATTCAGAGAAATATATTCAACGAAACAATAAAAAATTTACCCAAAACCCACAAGTAAGATTTGAACGGAAGTTAAGATTTATGACGTACATACATATTGTATGATGTTGGTCACTAAACCACATAATTCTTCAATGGAAGTTTGCGTTTTTCTAAGCACTGTATGTACATAGTTGAACATACGAGTACACCACTATGGACGAGAAGGGGTGGGAAAAGTGGAATATTCCTTTCTTTGGCGTTTTCAGAATATTGAAAATTTTTCCCTAATTTGTAGGTGAAATGGCCAATTCCGCCCTCTTTGACGAAATTCCCCTTCTTTTAGAGGATTAGGTCGTCCGCCGTTGACGTACATGACGTTGGAATCGTTTGTCTAGTTCGGTGTTTTTTCAAGTGGTTCAGACGGCCGACAGACAGTTAATTAACCGGTTACTTGATCTATTCGTGTCACCAATTTCGTCAGTAAATGATGTAATAAAATTCAGTTTGGTAGAGTTAATGGAGATGTCACATGTCTGAGAACATGTTTTTGACACAAACATACTTTCTCTAATGAAAGATAATGGAAATTTATTAGCCAAATTATTATCAAACCAGTTTACAACGAAGTTTAGCACTTGAAGCTGGGATTATAAGTCCCTTTCATGATGTGCGGCCACAGTATCTGTGGTTTAAGATTAACATGTGCAATTAATGTAATTTACGGAAAAAATCCGTATTCGTTATGCGAATTATTTAGAGTCACGTTAATCACACACACGAAGTATTGAGATGATTGAAACCTTCTGGTCGTAAAAATGTTTTTTTCATGTTACATATCGAAGTTTCTTTTGCAAAAAGCCTGGGTTTCTGGTAGAAAAATGTTCTGAGAACTACAAATAATAATTTGCAAACAAATTTGTACGTGATATGATTTTGGTAACTGGTCGAAAGTTTTTTCAGGTAAAACTTTTATTAATGCATTGAGTGAAATGCACACTTAACGGTGAAGAGGTTTAGCATATATTTCGTCAATAACTAATAAAGCCTATACAGATTACCTAGAAACTATTGTTCTAAACTAACCGCTCGGTTAAATCCTGGTTGTCATTACTCAAAAGTTACGTTCTGTTTTCTCGTATTCTCTTCATAAATTTGAATAAAATTTAAAATTTAAAAGTCTCTTGAAAGTAATTTTAATAATCTTCGAAAATGAGATCATGAACGGTTTTTACCGTTTACTTTAAGAAATTGAGAGTTAAATCGATTTTAAGCCAAACTCGAAAGAACAACTTACATAGTTAGTTTGATAAACGTCGCCAAAATGACATTTTTTGTTTTATTGCACATGAATTTATATATAAGTTTTCGGAGTCCAAATATCTAAATATTGCATAACCCAAAAGTGAAGTAAGCAACCGAAACCAGATAGAACTTGAACTGAAAAATTACCTCCCAAACGGATCCAAAGATTTATAACCTTTTCGAACCTTGTTATGAAACGAACACGTAACGAAAATGTAATAACCATTCTGTTAACCATTGACATCTCCATAATCACTAAAACGGGGTAACATGTTTAACGTCGAAGCATGTCCACTAAGCCACCCTCTTCGTTTCGCTAATTAGGCGGGGAGTATATTGCTTAAACATGTCATTTGTCTGATATTCGGGTGTGACTTATTGGATATGCATGCATTCATTTCCTATCCAATCATCGCTTGTCCGCGTCGGAACACACACTACAACTTAATTGACGTCACCGTCAAACGTCTAGAAACAGTTAAACTATGTGTACTTTTTTCAAAGATTAGAGCTGTCGTAAAACCAGACAGTTGGCTGGCGACCGATTTCAAATTAAAATTTTAGTGGGGATCCGCTTAGAAAGCGATCAGAACTTGGGCTGCGTCTTTGAAAACAGGCCTACAGTAATCACTGGCGGACTTGCTAACCCTCCAAAGGAAAGGGAATTTCTTCAAATACGGGAGAATAGGTAGTTTTCAGGCTATTTTAACTACTTTTTAGAAAACAAACTCAAATTTCTGAAACGATAAAAAGGGGGGATTGCACTTTTTCACCCTTTCTCGCCCGCTAGTGACCGTAACTGTACAGTAATACGGCCCGAAACAATTGAGTTTCGCGATTCACATAAAAACAAGTGAGTTTATAATTGACACGTCAATTAACATTTCGAGTCAAAATAGAATATTTTAATGCTCTGACAAAAAGCATGACAGGTTAGCGTTCTGATCTTGTAATGTTTGCGGTGAACGAAACCGTGTTCAGTCATCAGACATTAATATTGTACGGACCCAGTAACGTCGGGCTATTTTCCAGGTTGGGTAAAAAGTAAAACCAATTAGACTATTCGTGGTAAATTTTCTGTGATCACGCACAAAAAGAGTTTGACAGTCAAATGATGGATTGCTGACGTACAGTTATAAATGATCAACTTGGTTGTACAAGAAAAGATAAAATCAAAGTTGCTTAAAATTCAATTCTTATCAATAAGTTCATAATCCCGCTTTCATTTTTATGCAAACAAGAAATGAAATTGGTGTATTAAACTTAGTTCTACCACTACTATCCATGTAATAAAACACATGCATGTTTGTTTATCTTATGACTTATTATCAGTGTGTATCCATATTGAAATTTTGATGCCCCTCATCTTGCATTCAGCGAATTTTATGCCATGCTAGTTTATATCTTATGCCACATCTATCGAACACCATCAGTTTCAGTTGGTGATTAAAACGGTGACTCGCAACATTAGAATTCTTCATCTGCATGCGCGCCGTAAAATCTTAGCCATGGCAACTCAGAAGTTGCTATTCGGCTTGGCCGTGGCCGTGCTGTTCATATCCACCGGTCGGAGCGAGTCGTGCGATGCCCCAACCGCCTACGTGAATCAGTTTATCCTGCGTATGGTAGTAAACGACGGCCAATCGGGTCAGCAAACCCTTTGTCACGAAATCGAGTGGGAAAACGGTTGCAAAGAAGTGAGTTTCATGTTTGTTTTCATGCACATATCCTACATTCTAATTCGCATGAATACCACGTTTGGTTGTAAATTATGTTATGGCTTGTGCATGCAATAAAGATGAAAATGTGTTGAAATATTCAAACTATTTTGTGTAATCTGGACATAAGACATCAAAATGCTATACGATACAACCAGTAAAGTAACCCAGGGAGAACTGACTAAATAAGGTTTTGCATCTTGTTCTTTGAATTAGTATATATGTAGATTTGTTGGTTTAATCATTGATGCCAATATGCTTTTTAAACATTACAGCAATGCTGGTGGACGTCAGACTGTCGTGATGGCAAACCACCCGAAGCAGAAGATTCGGAGCTCACTTGGATTCGAGCGATTCGTAACGAAGGGTTAATGGTCAAGTACATATGTATACACATCTACTAAACTGCACAAGCTCATCTTTAACTTTATACTCTACCTTTAACTTTCCAGAAACGCGATCAAACTGGAGTGTTGTGCAGCACAGCTCTCAGAGTCACTCAAATGCGATAGCCACACGAAACGTTTCCCTAATGATAACCTCCATCTGAAGATTCGACCTGACGATGAGTACCCAGAGAATGCGCGTCTGATGAGCAACTTACTCGTGTACAAACGCACGTCAGCGGGGTAATAAGCAATTCCTCACAATCTCAGCTTCCCATTCTCACCCTTATAATTCATGATCCTTTTTTGAAACAACTTCCATCTTAATTGTTTTTAGGTCTGTCGATTGGATCATGACGGTGGAAGTCTGCACTTTGGTTTCCAATTCTAGTCAAGCCTGTCAAATGGAATATGGCAAGGAGAACAACAACAACAACAACAACAACAACAACAATAACAACAACAACAATAACGACAACACTAACAACAATAATAACAACAACAATAACAACAACGTGAATGAGCAGCAACAACAAATAAACCAACAGCAGCAAGAGCTAAATCAGCAACAACAGCAAGTAAACCAACAACAACAGCAACTGAATCAACAGCAGCAACAACAGCTGACACAGCAACAACAACAACAACTTCAACAACAACAACAACAGCTAAACCAGCAACAACAGCAAATAAATCAGAATCAGCAGCAGCTCAATCAACAACAGCAACAGTTAAACCAGCAACAATCTAGCCAACAACAACAGCTCAATCAACAACAACAATTAAGTCAACAACAACAACAGCTCAATC
Source organism: Daptonema setosum (assembly GCA_964036265.1). NCBI lineage: Eukaryota > Metazoa > Nematoda > Chromadorea > Monhysterida > Xyalidae > Daptonema > Daptonema setosum. Next base: position 21,794,641 of record OZ038444.1, read on the forward strand.
AACAAAGTCAACAACAATTGACACAGCAGCAACAACAGCTTTCTCAACAACAACAACAACTGTCTCAACAACAACAACAATTATCTCAACAACAACAACAGCTCTCTCAACAACAGCAAACACAAGCCACTCAGCAACAACAACAGCAATTAACGCAACAGCAACAACAACTCAGTCAACAACAGCAATCACTGAATCAACAGCAAAACTCACTTAGTCAACAACAACAGCAACTTAGTCAGCAAATGAACCAGAACCCGAATGCTGATCAAGTTATTCAACAAAACCAAATTTCCAACCAACAAAACCAATTTAACAATCCCGACAACCTACAACCACGTTTGGATCCAAACAGTGACATCAATCCACTTGACAAATTTCTTCAAGATCAATCGCTTGATTTCAATCAGCTAGACCCTTCCGCGGACCGGGTAGTGCAGTTTGATACACTCGATAAGATATCTCAACTTGATGCCACAGAATGGTTGAATCCACTGGATAGTAGTAACCCAATAGATCTGACATTCCGACAGGTGGACTTTACGGCGTTGGAAAAACTACCATTCGATAGAGTGGTCGACTTTGTGACCTTGAACAAAGTGCCGGCTGAATTCGTCTACAGTCAAGTCGCCTATTCATGTGCCGACCTCTCGTGTGTTGGCTTACCAGCTGCAGGCATTGCCATCGGCTTGTTCTTTAACGGTTCGATTGGATTTCAGATTACTGAGTTTTGAAATTCAAAACGTATTGACTATTGAAAGCTTAAATAAACAGAGTCAAACTCATTCCAACAATCATTTACATACTATGTAGTGTTTGGCAAATTCATTCGATTTTAATATTTGATTATTACAAAAGTTCCACAAAATCGATGAATAAAAATGCGTTTTTTTATTCAGCCTGCTGGCAGTGGGCAACTGTGGTTGGCATTACTGGGGTGTTTCCGCAACCCAGGATAGCTATCGGTACAGATATACCTGTCATTTGCAATGAACCATGGATGGCCAGCGCAACAAAACCGACGTCAACCACGTGCGAGTCGGCGTTCACGTGGAGCATTCCGCCAGTACCGATAAACTTCTGTGATCTTGGTTGGCAGATTTTTTGGATTAACAGCAGCATTTGCTTTAACTTACATATTCTAAGCAAATATGTTGTTTCAGGCTTAGAAAATGCTTCGAGAAAAAAACATTGGTTTTTTCTTATGTTTATTGCTCCAGTCATTTTGCAGCTTTTGTTTTTAATGTCCGTTTAGCAAAATTTGTTTTCAGGTTGCCCTCAACAAGCCACTGATGCCTCGGTGATAGCAGATTACTCTGCGCTGGTTAACGTAACAGTTCCACACACAGAAACTTTGACCATTTCATGCGACTTCACTGTTGAAGCTTTGTCGGATGGCTCAACTGAAGCAATTGAGAGCATAACGGCAACCTGCGATCAAGGAAATTGGGACATCGACTTAACAGCGCACACATGCGTACCTTTGGGTAAGATAATCAAAACAAACCGTACAATAATTTTGCTTTGATAGGCAGAAAATAGTCAGTAAGATGACCGAATAAAAATTGTTACTCTCAGTTGGGATAAATAAAACTTATAGCTTAGCTTATGTCAGGATACCGTACTAACTTGAAATATGTTTACTAGCCTTATGATATTTTTCAAGGAATTACTGTTCGTTGAACATTTTACAGGATGTGCGGCTTTGCAAAATACCGGCAATGCTACGTTTGCACCAGCTACTGCAGTTACTGTTGGCACGACAGTAAGAGCCAGCTGTGACAATTACACGTTGTATAATCTCAACGACGGATCAACGGATTATACTTCTGATCAAATTGCCAGTACATGTAGCGGTACTGACACTGGATGGACAATACCATCGCCGCATTATGATTGTATCCCAACATGTAAATTTCAGTTTATAACTTATTATACAGAATCATTTTGTTGCAAATTTTTTTTACTTTTTAGAGGTACGATTTATAACTGCGTCAGTCGATTGTCGAAACTGTTTCAGTCTGCCCGCTCGTGACAACAATCAATATTGATGCCGAAGTAACATACTCCACGGGACCTGAATCTACAGTTGGAGGAGAGGATGTAATTGTAACTGCTGGCATAGCCACGATTTCTTGCAATTCAACGTTGTACAATGTTGGAATCGGTAACGGCACATCCTCAACAACGCCGATTACTCTCACCTGCACAAATGGCGAATGGGATGATGCGTTTGAAAACTGGCAGTGCTTACCTACATGTTGGTTTCATCATTATTTCTTCCATTCAATTTCTTCACCGCTACTGATTCCATCCCATATTCTCAGACTGCGCACTGCCCACTACTGTCAACGCCAGTTTAGCTGTAAACGCCGGATCCGCAGGAGTTGATGACAGTGGCAGTGAAGTGGTTATTAGCACTGGTGCTGTTACCATATCTTGTAATTATACACTTTACGAAGTCGGCATTGGGAACGGTACTTCCCAGCCATCAGATGTTATACTGACATGCACAGATGGCGGCTGGGATGACGATGATAGTTCATGGCAATGTCTGCCAACATGTTAGTATACACAACGATATTTCCTCTAAAAAACACATAGTTGCATAAATAAAACTTCTTAGTTAATTTTATATATAACCATGATACACAGGTTTTCTAAAAAGTAAAACAATCAATAATAGGTCATGGATAATGATTTAATGACAATAAGCTTTAATCGCTGTTTTCACGTTTTTACTAAGAGCCTCTGCAACTATTCCCTAATCAGGAAACTTTCAATAACCTTCTTATAAAAATCTGAAAGCTTAGCTTGGCTGAGCAAATGATTTTTTGTCCTTTAGTTACAGATGTGATTTAAAACGATTTGATCAAGTTCTGTGATCATCAGATTGCACCCATTAGATTGTTGAAACTGTTTTAGTCTGCCCGCTGGTGACAACAACTAATATTGATGCCGAAGTAACATACTCCACGGGACCTGAATCTACAGTAGGAGGAGAGGATGTAATTGTAACTGCTGGCATAGCCACGATTTCCTGCAATTCGACGTTGTACAATGTTGGAATCGGTAACGGCACATCCTCAACAACGCCGGTTACTCTCACCTGCACAAATGGCGAATGGGGTGATGCGTTTGAAAACTGGCAATGCTTACCTACATGTTGGTTTCATCATTGTTTCTGCTATGCAATTTCTTCTCCGCTACTGATTCCATTCCATATTCTCAGACTGCGCACTGCCCACTACTGTCAACGCCAGTTTAGCTGTAAACGCCGGATCCGCAGGAGTTGATGACAGTGGCAGTGAAGTGGTTATTAGCACTGGTGCTGTTACCATATCTTGTAATTATACACTTTACGAAGTCGGCATTGGGAACGGGACTTCCCAGCCATCAGATGTTACACTGACATGCACAGATGGCGTCTGGGATGACGTTGATAGTTCATGGCAATGTCTGCCAACATGTTGGTTTTTGTTGTGTTTTTAACGATTAATTCGCTTTGAGGTCATTGATTTTATTCCATGCTTTCAGATTGCGCTTTGCCCACTACTATCAACGCCAGTTTAGCTGTAAACGCTGGATCAACCGGAATAGATGCAGGGGGTACTGAAGTGGTGATTAGCTCTGGTGAAGTTGCCATATCTTGTAACTATACACTTTACGAAGTCGGCATTGGGAACGGTACTACCCAGCCATCAGATGTTACACTGACATGCACAGAGGGCGTCTGGGATGACGATGATAGTTCATGGCAATGTCTGCCAACATGTTAGTGTACACAACGATAATTTCGCTAAAAACACTTAGTTGCATAAATGAAACTTCTCAGTCTTATGTGTAACAATGATACACAGGTTTTCTAAGAATAATAATAATCAATATTATGTCATGGAACAGGGTTTAATGACAAGAAGCTTTGATCGCTGTTTTCACATTTTTACTAAGAACCTCTGCGACTATTCCCTGATCAGAAAATTTTATCATTCTTCTTATAAAAATCTGAAAGCTTAGCTTGGCTGAGCATATGAATTTTTGTCCATTAGTTACAGATGTGTTTTTAAAACGATTTGATCAAGTTCTGTGATCATCAGATTGCGCCCATTAGATTGTCGAAACTGTTTCAGTCTGCCCGCTGGTGACAACAACTAATATTGATGCCGAAGTAACATACTCCACGGGACCTGAATCTACAGTTGGAGGAGAGGATGTAATTGTAACTGCTGGCATAGCCACGATTTCTTGCAATTCAACTTTGTACAATGTTGGAATCGGTAACGGCACATCCTCAACAACGCCGATTACTCTCACCTGCACAAATGGCGAATGGGGTGATGCGTTTGAAAACTGGCAATGCTTACCTACATGTTGGTTTCATCATTGTTTCTTCTATGCAATTTTTTCTCCGCTACTGATTCCATTCCATATTCTCAGACTGCGCACTGCCCACTACTGTCAACGCCAGTTTAGCTGTAAACGCCGGATCCGCAGGAGTTGATGACAGTGGCAGTGAAGTGGTTATTAGCACTGGTGCTGTTACCATATCTTGTAATTATACACTTTACGAAGTCGGCATTGGGAACGGGACTTCCCAGCCATCAGATGTTACATTGACATGCACAGATGGCGTCTGGGATGACGATGATAGTTCATGGCAATGTCTGCCAACATGTTGGTTTTTGTTGTGTTTTTAACGATTAATTCGCTTTGAGGTCATTGATTTTATTCCATGCTTTCAGATTGCGCTTTGCCCACTACTATCAACGCCAGTTTAGCTGTAAACGCTGGATCAACCGGAATAGATGCAGGGGGTACTGAAGTGGTGATTAGCTCTGGTGAAGTTGCCATATCTTGTAACTATACACTTTACGAAGTCGGCATTGGGAACGGTACTACCCAGCCATCAGATGTTACACTGACATGCACAGAGGGCGTCTGGGATGACGATGATAGTTCATGGCAATGTCTGCCAACATGTTAGTGTACACAACGATAATTTCGCTAAAAACACTTAGTTGCATAAATGAAACTTCTCAGTCTTATGTGTAACAATGATACACAGGTTTTCTAAGAAGAATAATAATCAATATTAGGTCATGGAACAGGGTTTAATGACAAGAAGCTTTGATCGCTGTTTTCACATTTTTACTAAGAACCTCTGCGACTATTCCCTGATCAGAAAATTTTTATCATTCTTCTTATAAAAATCTGAAAGCTTAGCTTGGCTGAGCATATGAATTTTTGTCCATTAGTTACAGATGTGTTTTTAAAACGATTTGATCAAGTTCTGTGATCATCAGATTGCGCCCATTAGATTGTCGAAACTGTTTCAGTCTGCCCGCTGGTGACAACAACTAATATTGATGCCGAAGTAACATACTCCACGGGACCTGAATCTACAGTTGGAGGAGAGGATGTAATTGTAACTGCTGGCATAGCCACGATTTCTTGCAATTCAACGTTGTACAATGTTGGAATCGGTAACGGCACATCCTCAACAACGCCGATTACTCTCACCTGCACAAATGGCGAATGGGATGATGCGTTTGAAAACTGGCAGTGCTTACCTACATGTTGGTTTCATCATTATTTCTTCCATTCAATTTCTTCACCGCTACTGATTCCATCCCATATTCTCAGACTGCGCACTGCCCACTACTGTCAACGCCAGTTTAGCTGTAAACGCCGGATCCGCAGGAGTTGATGACAGTGGCAGTGAAGTGGTTATTAGCACTGGTGCTGTTACCATATCTTGTAATTATACACTTTACGAAGTCGGCATTGGGAACGGGACTTCCCAGCCATCAGATGTTACACTGACATGCACAGATGGCGTCTGGGATGACGATGATAGTTCATGGCAATGTCTGCCAACATGTTGGTTTTTGTTGTGTTTTTAACGATTAATTCGCTTTGAGGTCATTGATTTTATTCCATGCTTTTTCAGATTGCGCTTTGCCCACTACTATCAACGCCAGTTTAGCTGTAAACGCTGGATCAACCGGAATAGATGCAGGGGGTACGGAAGTGGTGATTAGCTCTGGTGAAGTTGCCATATCTTGTAACTATACACTTTACGAAGTCGGCATTGGGAACGGTACTACCCAGCCATCAGATGTTACACTTACATGCACAGATGGCGTCTGGGATGACGATGATAGTTCATGGCAATGTCTGCCAACATGTTAGTGTACACAACGATAATTTCGCTAAAAACACTTAGTTGCATAAATGAAACTTCTCAGTCTTATGTGTAACAATGATACACAGGTTTTCTAAAAAGAATAATAATCAATATTAGGTCATGGAACAGGGTTTAATGACAAGAAGCTTTGATCGCTGTTTTCATATTTTTACTAAGAACCTCTGCGACTATTCCCTGATCAGGAATTTTTTTATCATTCTTCTTATAAAAATCTGAAAGCTTAGCTTGGCTGAGCATATGAATTTTCGTCCATTACAGACGTGTTTTTAAAACGATTTGATCAAGTTCTGTGATCATCAGATTGCGCCCATTAGATTGTCGAAACTGTTTCAGTCTGCCCGCTGGTGACAACAACTAATATTGATGCCGAAGTAACATACTCCACGGGACCTGAATCTACAGTTGGAGGAGAGGATGTAATTGTAACTGCTGGCATAGCCACGATTTCCTGCAATTCGACGTTGTACAATGTTGGAATCGGTAACGGCACATCCTCAACAACGCCGATTACTCTCACCTGCACAAATGGCGAATGGGATGATGCGTTTGAAAACTGGCAGTGCTTACCTACATGTTGGTTTCATCATTATTTCTTCCATTCAATTTCTTCACCGCTACTGATTCCATCCCATATTCTCAGACTGCGCACTGCCCACTACTGTCAACGCCAGTTTAGCTGTAAACGCCGGATCCGCAGGAGTTGATGACAGTGGCAGTGAAGTGGTTATTAGCAGTGGTGCTGTTACCTTATCTTGTAATTATACACTTTACGAAGTCGGCATTGGGAACGGGACTTCCCAGCCATCAGATGTTACATTGACATGCACAGATGGCGTCTGGGATGACGATGATAGTTCATGGCAATGTCTGCCAACATGTTGGTTTTTGGTGTGTTTTTAACGATTAATTCGCTTTGAGGTCGTTGATTTTATTCCATGCTTTCAGATTGCGCTTTGCCCACTACTATCAACGCCAGTTTAGCTGTAAACGCTGGATCAACCGGAATAGATGCAGGGGGTACTGAAGTGGTGATTAGCTCTGGTGAAGTTGCCATATCTTGTAACTATACACTTTACGAAGTCGGCATTGGGAACGGTACCACCCAGCCATCAGATGTTACACTGACATGCACAGATGGCGTCTGGGATGACGATGATAGTTCATGGCAATGTCTGCCAACATGTTAGTGTACACAACGATAATTTCGCTAAAAACACTTAGTTGCATAAATAAACTCTCACCTGCACAAATGGCGAATGGGGTGATGCGTTTGAAAACTGGCAATGCTTACCTACATGTTGGTTTCATCATTGTTTCTTCCATGCAACTTCTTCTCCGCTACTGATTCCATTCCATATTCTCAGACTGCGCACTGCCCACTACTGTCAACGCCAGTTTAGCTGTAAACGCCGGATCCGCAGGAGTTGATGACAGTGGCAGTGAAGTGGTTATTAGCACTGGTGCTGTTACCATATCTTGTAATTATACACTTTACGAAGTCGGCATTGGGAACGGTACTTCCCAGCCATCAGATGTTACACTGACATGCACAGATGGCGTCTGGGATGACGATGATAGTTCATGGCAATGTCTGCCAACATGTTAGTGTACACAACGATAATTTCGCTATAAACACTTAGTTGAATAAATAAACTTCTCAGTCTTATGTGTAACAATGATACACAGGTTTTCTAAAAAGAATACTAATCAAAAATAGGTCATGGAACAGGGTTTAATGACAAGAAGCTTTGATCGCTGTTTTCACATTTTTACTAAGAACCTCTTCGACTATTCTCTAATCAGGAAATTTTTAATAACCTTCTTAAAAAAACTGAAAGCTTAGCTTGGCTGAGCATATTAATTTTTGTCCATTAGTTACAGATGTGTTTTTAAAACGATTTGATCAAGTTCTGTGTTCATCAGATTGCGCCCATTAGATTGTCGAAACTGTTTCAGTCTGCCCGCTGGTGACAACAACTAATATTGATGCCGAAGTAACATACTCCACGGGACCTGAATCTGCAGTTGGAGGAGAGGATGTAATTGTAACTGCTGGCATAGCCACAATTTCCTGCAATTCAACGTTGTACAATGTTGGAATCGGTAACGGCACATCCTCAACAACGCCGGTTACTCTCACCTGCACAAATGGCGAATGGGATGATGCGTTTGAAAACTGGCAGTGCTTACCTACATGTTGGTTTCATCATTATTTCTTCCATGCAATTTCTTCACCGCTACTGATTCCATCCCATATTCTCAGACTGCGCAGTGCCCACTACTGTCAACGCCAGTTTAGCTGTAAACGCCGGATCTGCAGGAGTTGATGACAGTGGGAGTGAAGTGGTTATTAGCACTGGTGCTGTTACCATATCTTGTAATTATACACTTTACGAAGTTGGCATTGGGAACGGGACTTCCCAGCCATCAGATGTTACACTGACATGCACAGATGGCGTCTGGGATGACGATGATAGTTCATGGCAATGTCTGCCAACATGTTAGTATACACAACGATATTTCCTCTAAAAACACATAGTTGCCTAAATAAAACTTCTTAGTCTTATGTGTAACAATGATACACAGGTTTTCTAAAAAGAATAATCATCAATAATAGGTCATGGAACAGGATTGAGGACAATAAGCTTTGATCGCTGTTTTTACATTTTTACCTCTGCGACTGTTCCATAATCAGGAAATTTTCAATAACCTTCTTATGAGTCATTGCCACTAAAAAGTACCCCAGCGAGCCCGATTTCTGATATTTTCAAAATCACGGATTTCACTGATGTGCCAAATTTCACGCTGATTTCAAATATCTTTATGACAGCAGTTCAAAATTATTTTGAGAAAACGCTTGATTTTACAAAATTACGAATTGTGAGAGGTGGGAATGACCTACAACGATGAAATTTTTCCTGCAAGACCTGAGATGGTAACCCTAATGGCATGCAATTCGCAGCTTAAACAACGACGTTTTCGGCATGGAATTATTTCACGAAAAATAAGTCGTTAGCTGAAAATTTCTCATAAATTTTTTTATTTCCAGGTTTTTCAAAAGAAAAATCACATTATATACGCTTACTTAACTTAAATTAGATGTAGTTTTCACGGTGAATCAGGCTCAGTAAGACATCCTGCAAGGTAATGGCTGTAGTTTATGGAATTAAACTGCAAAAACTGGGGTTTCACGTAAAAGTTAGTTATTTTGTATTTTTGAAACGGTTTATAAACAGAAATACGAGCAAGAAGAACTGGCTTATCATTCTGAGCAAAAAAGATATAAATACGCTTTAAAATAACAAAAAACAACGTCATTATACGAACTTCTTGAATTCGATAAGAATTGAACTGATGGTTTATAAGTCTGCCGCTTTGCCACTGAGCTACGCAGGCGACGTTTTTTTGAAAACTGACTATTAACGCGAGGACTGAGTACGAGCGTCAGCTGGGCTTTCCAACGTGTGATCCAGCCAATGCACCGGACTCGCTGGTTTCGGTGATTTTCGGTTTTCGGCGGTTAATTCTGGGAGATAGAGTAGATACCTTGCAAGGTCTTCAATATTTCCTGATCCACCGTGATAAACAGCATCTGATTTTAATTAAGCGAGCGTATATAACGTGAACTTTCTTTGAAAAAACCTGGAAAGGTAAAACTTTATGGGAATTTTTTAGCTAACGACCTATGTTTCGCAGAATTAGTAAATGCCGAAGACGTCGTTTTTCAAGCTGCAAATTGGATGACATTTTGGGTTATCATCTAAGGTCTTACAGGAATTTTTTTATCACTGTAGGTCATTTCCACCTCTCACAATTCGTATTTTTGTAAAATCAAGCGTTTTCTCAAAATAATTTTCACTTGCTGTCCTATAAATTTTGTTTTCAAGTTATACGGAGCACCTAAGCAAAATCTAGAAATATAATGTGAAATCAGCGTAAAATATGGCACATATGAAGCTGTTTTCTGTGAAATCCGTGATTTTGAAAAATATCAGAAATTGGGCTCGCTGGGGTGCTTTTTAGTGGCAACGACTCTTATAAACTCCCGAAAGGTTAGCTTGGCTGAGCATAAATTTTTTCGTACATTTTATAACATAATTTAGAAAAAATGCTGAGGTTCAGTATTCATCAGATTGCGCTCTGCCGTCCGGTATCAATGCAACCGTTGATGTAAGCACGGGTTCATCTGGAACGGATGCCGATGGTGCTGAAGTCGTTATTAGTGGTGGCACGGCAACAGCTTCGTGTGACTATACGCTCTATAAACTCGGCATTGGTAACGACACTACTTTTATGACTGATGTCACCCTGAACTGCACTGATGGAGTTTGGAATGACGATTCCACGTCATGGCAATGCTTCCCATCGTGTCAGTTACACTGATATGCTCTAGGCAGCAACTTAAAACTAACTACAAAAAACCGAAGTTTTAAAGAGTTGCTGATTTTGGTTTCGTATGTGTTTGACTGATAGTTAAGTATCGTGAGTGTGTGTGAATGATATGATCATTTCATAATGAAAAAAAACTTCCTCAGATTTTTATGCTTTTCTAAATTTCCCAGATTGTCCGGCGATTACGACAATAAATATTCTGGCTGAAACTACTTATTCAACTACGACTACTGCTTTATCGGACGGTACAACTGGTGTAGTTTCCGGCGCAGTAGCAACTGTGACCTGCAATTCAACGTTGTATAACGTTGGTACAAACGCCGATAATGCAGTGCCGGGACCTGTTCAGATCATATGTTCAGATGGCGTATGGAGCAACGAACATACCGATTGGCAGTGCATACCAACTTGTTCGTGGAATAAATACCCCATGTTTTTTTACTAATTTTTCCATTAGGAAACCAAAATAAATGTACATAATGGTTTAAGAAATTTTCCATTTTACATAGTGTGAAGTCTGTTCAAAATCCCTCGAAAAACTTTTTTTGTCACCTCACACAAGATTATATTTTTTGTCTTGTACAGACTGTCCAATGCCTACGCCTATCAATGCTACGATGACCACGGTGCCTGATGCCCTCGGAATTGACCATACAAGCAATACTGTTATCATCAGTGGTAGAACCGTTGTGTTTTCTTGTGCTAATTACACATCATGGAAGCTGACGCTTGGAAACGGCACGACGTTCACCAGCGACTTGGAGCTGACGTGCACTGACACCCTGTACAATGACGTAGAGAACGGGTGGATGTGTACACCTGTCTGTACGTCACACTGATTTTTTTTTACTTTAGAATAAGTTATAACTGTAGTTACTATACATAGTAACAAGTGACTCATAATTTTTAAGAACTTCGAAGCTTTTTTACAATTAGATCTTTTTTAATTAGTTTTAGTCGAATTCTAACTAAAGCTCAGTTCATCATTATGAAGTCATTTGACCAAATGTGAGATTTGTAATTTTCTCATGTTTTTAGATCGTGTATGTGACAAGCTCACAATAGATAGCGTCAACGCGTACGGGCCATTTATTGAATACACGTTGGAAATACCGCCGGATAATATTGATGTTAGTTTTTCATTGTCTTAGAGCTGGCTAGCGCATTGTTTGCTACTGCCCTCAAATTCTTTTTTAAAAGCTCATTTGATCTCTCTCAAAGATCATTAGCCTGAAAAATTTTTATACAGCATTTGGGCACCGCACGGGCGTATTGTGATCCTGACTATATTCTGGTAGACATGGCTGAATCTTCTGCAGGTTGGCCAGTCATGATAAACCGTTTTACCAATCCTAACCAATCCAATGAACCACATAATTTCTCTCAAAAGGTAGATTTCACGAAATCGCCTTATCACCCGTTATTACTTCGCAGCTCACTCGTTTTTTTAACACGGTGTATACCGGGTGTCCCAGCGAGGGGTTCACGATTTGTTTTTGAAATAACTTTTGTATGCGTTGAGCAATAATCTAAAAAATTTATACCGTAAATACCAATACCTTGAGAATTTTTTGCCTTCTTGAAATTTTGAAATTCGTTGAATACAGCTCCAATTACAGTCGAGTGAAAAAAAATCGCAATTTTTGAACACAATTTCAGAAGAATTTCGTTTTGAAACATATTCAAAACTTATTCAATGGTGATTTTACGACATTTATATTCGCAAATTATGCAGGGAACAGTAAAAAGAAAAGTTTCACTTAATATGACCACCGGATTTTTCCGAGACAACGATCTTTACGAGTTTTGAAATCGAGTAATGCGTTTGGTCGCGATTCTGCAGTAATGTTCGTCATTGAAATTAAGATAATTGCATTGAGTTATTCCACTGTGTTGATTTTGTGGGGATAAACTAGTTCCTTAAAATGTCTTCAAAACCACCAGTAATCAGTAGCGGTCAAATCGGGGGTTCCTCCACGTTCGACCCATTCAGTGAATTGACCGTGCACGCAGGAACCGTGCCCTGTGTTGTGTGTGGGGCACCGTCAGCTTGCATGATCATTGATTCATAAACTAATACTTCATTATTTTCGAGAAGCTGCAGTAAAAAATGATTGAGCCTGTTCAGGTCTTTATCACAAGTTACAACTCCATCAAACGTCAAAGAAAAAAGATTCGATCAAACCGCCGTTTAAATTTGGCACACCAAACGTTGATTTGGGTCAGTGCCTGCCTTTAAAGATCGTTGTCTCGAAAAAAATCCGGTGGTCATATCAAGTGAAACTTTTCTTTTCTAATTCCCCCCCCCCCATAATTTACGAATATATAAGTCATAAAATCACCACTGAGTTTGTTTTTATTATGTTTCAGAATGAAATTCTTCTGAAAATTCAATCAAAAATTGCGATTTTTTTTCATCGACTATATTTCGAGCTGTAGTCAACGAATTTCAAAATTTCGAAAAGGCAAAAAATTCTCAAGGTATTGGTATTTACAGTATAAATTTTTAAGATTATTGCTCAACGCATACAAAAGTTATTAAAAAAACAAATCGTGAACCCCTCGCTGGGACACCCTGTACTTTTGTCTTGTTCTTAACAAAACTCAAACTTGGGGAAAATGATTTTTGTGGGAATCATGATTTTTTTTCAAAATTATCTAGGTTGGCTGCCGGGTGGCTGTGATGCCTCACCAACACGTGGAGAGAGAACATCGGATTGCAACGATGGCACATGGGAACCTGGTCCCACGGGAGGAATCGTCCCAACACTGGTCTGCATGCCACCGGCACCGGCCGAAGAAGGTTAGTGTTTTAAAGGTGCCATCCTTTTGGCACACTATAACGTTTGTGCACCGGTCACTGATTGAAAACTATAGTCTTTTCTCATTGTGTTAAACAGACAAAAACGGAATGCTGTTATCCAAGTAATGGATAGCCAAAACCATATTCTCGATGAGTCAGACCACATTCTTTGATAGTCAGAACCAGATTATCCTTTCACTTACGTGAAACCTGGAAAATTTTGTTCGTGCGTTTCGAAAATCATGCACCTAATTTAATTGTTTCTTTTAACAAATTACGACTACGAGTTCTACATATGTAGAACATTTCGATATAACATCTATATAACATTTCGAAGCAAAAGCTGCAACATTCTGAAGGTTGTGACGCGATGCTGCCACAGGGCGACACGTGGACCTATGATTGGCCGGATGGCAATTTCACGTGTAGCAGCGACGGACGAGTGCAGATACCAAAGCACGATCGAGTGACCGTGAAGTGCAATTTTGATTACTATGCACTGGTTGGTTCTTAATGACCGGTCTCAGCCAATGTAAGCCCGAACAAGAATTCCAGAACAGAATGTCATCTGATTACACTCTTCTCCATTTTCTTGTTCGGAATTTTGTAGTTGGCCGATGTCAGAACGTGTCAAATATTTACGTCTGTTCGAAATTTTCACAACCAAGAATTGTTTTGCAATAAACAGTAATTTAATGCCTAATTATGAAGAAGTTCCTTAACATGTTTATACAGCTCAACAACGATGTGCACGACGAGTACGTGAACGATGGCTACTACACACCGTTGACTGTGCAATGCATAGCGCCGCAGAAGGACATCGATGATAAGGAGTACACAGCGATCGCTGAGAAGCTAAGCTGTGAGCGCGTCTGTTGGTACACATTTGTCTACGTAAAAAAACTCACCGACTGATGTTATAGCCGACTTAACTGACTGACTGCAGATCAATCATATCAATTATGAGTAGGCCGTATGGGGAGTGATGTACTGATAAGCTAGAAATAAGAAAATAATAATAGTTACACGTACTGTATGTATATTCGTCGAACTTGAAAAGAAAAACCAAAAAAACTTGCGATGTTTGTATTCCTAACCCGTTAAATTTTTACACCACACATTCTCACCACACATAATCAATGTTGTCTATATTTGATTTCTATTTGATGGACTTTTATTTCAAGGGTGTGATTACTTCGTGGCTGGCACGGATTTTGACGATACCAGTGTGGTTGTGGAATACAGCCTGGATGACCCAACATATGGTGTCGCGCGCAAAGCTACTGCCACAATCAAATGTCTTTCCACTGGTTTGTAAACACACTATTTTCATAGTTAATTATTCTAATCATTAAGGATTTTGGATACAGTCAGGAACGTACTATTAAAAAAACTTGTAACGATTACAAATAACCCTGAGTGAAGGAGAAAGGAAATTTAAAAAAAATCATTGACTGTAAAAAGCATCCACCGACTCTAGGCACCCCGCTGCTTACGCTCTATTGTCGTCTATATAACAACTTGCCTGTGTACCGCTCGGTGAACGAGGATTGCAAAGGTAATGGAAACTGCGGCAACATCATCACCGATATCTCATCCTATTCATGCTGAGCACGGGAATCAACCATAATGATGTTCGACTGATCAAACCGTATAAGTTTATATGATAGTTTATTACCTTATTAAAATGAATCGTCTCGAAACGGTGCTCCACATGGGAATCAAAAATTTATTGATCCACTGAAATCTCGTGATTCATGACCGGGACAATCGCGGTGCGTCTGGCTGTCTCACATGTTCGCTTTATCGATTGGTTAACTGGCAACATGCAACATTAGTCGGATGTCATATTCGCTGTATGAAATTGATAACCATGATTGATTATTCTTACATGATTACATGCTCATGTATCTACATAATTATAATAAATAAATTAAAAATATATAAATTTCATGCACTTTGAGCTTTTAAATCCTATGTGTACAATTCAAGGAATTGTGTTATTTGCGTACGTGTATTAAGTTTGCATTACTCGAAAATGTACGAATGTCTAAAATTCGAATCGCACAGTGTAATTAGTGACAAACCTACATACAAAATCTATTATATTCCATTCATTACGGTTATTTTTTCGCTTTGTATAATGCTGCATTCTTCTGTAAAGTATTTATGTCTTAGGAAATTCTTTGCGCTATATTTTGATTGAATTATCACTTAAATTTATATATGTATGACGGTGACGGAAAATGTGACACAAAAAATAAATGACTAAAAAGTGAGTATTTGAAGCTGAGAGTTTTTTACAACTTCAAACAGACGTCATCAGCAAGTCATGGAACCATCATTACGTATCCAGATTTTTCCATCAGTTGTTATTGTCGGTTTTTTATCGGGTGATATTAACTTGATTTTTCATTTGTTTCCGATGGAATGTGATTGATATTGTAGCCAGACAAACTGTTCGCGAACAGAACGCAATGTCTTGTTGACACCAGTTTCTATACCGTCCACTAGTGGACGACAAGGGGTGAAAAAGTGGAATTCTCTCCTCTTTGGCATTTTCAAAAAGGATAATTTGTTCTCTCAGGTGTATGCAAAATGGGCTGAAAACTGGCAATCCCCTTCTTGGACAGGATTCCCCTCCCTTTATGGGTTTGCTCGCCCGCTAGTGCTACCATTGACATCATTGTTCTTTTTTACGTGTTGATCATAGTTTTCTAAATTGACAACGAAACTGGGTGGGGAAGAGGGAAACTGGGGTAGCGTCAGCAGTTCCCATGATCAGGTCGCGTACAAGTGGAAACTGGTTGAACATGTCGGCAAGTAAAAAACCAATTGAACACAATAATTGGTTCGATCTCCGTTGCAGTTTTTTGTCAATTTTTGAGCGCAACATACAGGGTGGGTCAAAAAAACAATACGACTTTGAACGTAAATAACTTGAGCTTCAAACAACCGATTCAATCGTTCTTGTTTTCATTTGAAAGCCAATATTCTAACTTCGAATCCCTCCATTTTTAGTTTTGTTTCATAGAGTTGCCTTCAAGTTACAGAAAGAAACCCTCAAAAATCGTGTTTTGGATGAAAAAACGGAACTTTTTGTTCTAGCAAAATGTTACTTATGGGCAACTAATTTTTAAATTTGAAAGTTTCAATAAAGGAAATAGAGTTTGCAGAGCTCAATTCTAACTTGAAAACTCTGGAATACCATATTTAGTGCTTAAAAAATCATGGCGAATGTCATAGCCGCCATTGACAAATTCAACCCTGAGTTCGAGCTTTGGTGGTTCAGAAAAATTTTCAAATCGAACGTACCATTCGTTTATTTTTGATCAACAAGGCTTGAATAGTTGTAATTTGATGCATTTCATTTATGCATTAACTGAAATACTCCGTTTATATTTTTTTTATACAATAACCCATGCATTTCGATGACTTTTTCGCTAAAAATATAATTTTTCCACTTTTCTTCTGTAACTTCAAGGCATCTCCATAAAACACAACTAAACTTAGAGGGATTTTAAGTTGAAAAATTGGCTTTCAAATGAGCGCAAAAAAATCGGCTAACATTCAAAATCGTATGGTTTTTTGCCCACCCTGTATATGTATGTTTTGCTTTCATGCGCATGATATTTTTTTAATTTAAACGATCAATTATTTTACTCTAAACTTTTTTGCATCCCTTGCATGAAAACAGCTGTCAATTACGTAGGATTTATTGGAAACCTGGAGGTGTATTCAAACGCCATAAACGGAGTTAATATTGTACATACAGGTAACTTTTGGTGAAAGTTTATTGTTTTTATATATGAGATGAAACAAGATACAGACGTAATATATGGATGAAATGATAACATATATCACGCCATCATGATTCATGCCAGAGGCATGCAAGTTTATTATGAAGCTATACTTTATCAATCATTTGCTTCTTTCTCACGTAACTGAAATTAACCAGTATGTACGTTTTTACAATCTTTTGGGAATCTAGTCAAAGATGGTGGTAATTGACACGAACATAAAAAGGTTTATTGTCGGTCACTACTGTTGAAAACATTACAATGGCGAGTGAAAGATCTTGTAAAAAAATTTATACAGTGAAACACAAACGAAGAATATTTATTTATGGAAAAGCAGTCAATTTTTGCGGGCAACCCGTTAATTGCAAGCCCTAATTCTTTTTGGCAGACATAGTTATTCTCGCCACTAAGGCATGTTGACGTTCACCCAAATTGAGTTGTAAATATTATGATTACAGAGCAGTCAGTTAACGCAATCGCTGCGTAAAACAACCTTTATTAATTACTCGATAAGATCAACGGCGGACGAGAAGATGACAGCGGGTTTCCAAGTTCCCTTTGAGT